>OX326966.1:32213961-33413961 GCA_946800305.1 Medicago arabica | reverse complement strand
CCCTTTTACTGCAAGGCTACGATTTGACTGTACAAACAATATTGCAGAATATGAAGCTTGCATCATGGGCATTGAAGAAGCAATCAATATGATGATTAAGAATATTGATATATGTGGAGATTCAGCTTTGGTGATCAATCAGATCAAAGGAAAGTGGGAAACTCACCATGCTGGTTTGATCCCTTACAGAGATTATGCAAGACGGTTATTAACTTTCTTTAACAAAGTGGAGTTGCGTCACATTCCCCGTGATGAGAATCAGATGGCAGATGCTTTGGCCACCTTGTCTTCAATGATCAAAGTAAATCGTCACAATGATGTGCCATTAATCAGTGTCCAGTTCCTCGAAATGCCCGCTTATGTGTTTGCAGTTGAAGTACTTGCTGATGGTAAGCCATGGTTTCATGATATCAAGGTTTTCCTTCAAACTCAAGAGTATCTGTAACACCCCAAATTTTCAACATAAAAATTCATACATAATTATCAGAGTATAACACAAATGAGATGTCACACATCATAAAAATCCTTAAAATAAAAAGAATAATAATTCTTTATCCTTCAAAATTCATTAACATAAATCTTTTCAAAAACTTTGCAGCAGAATCATAATTCAAAAATCCTTAAAGGAATTAGTTCTTGGCACAAAGGCCTCACGGGCATCTCAAAAATTCAAAGATATATCGTAGACATCATAATTAGTTCAACATGATACATAAGGAATAAAATTCAATAAAACCCCATCCCGTTACATATCAGAGCATTTCCTACGACACGACAAGGACCTCTCACATCGTCGTACCTAAGCTTGATCACCTGCACTTGCCCACAAGACGGCAATTCCAACAGAAGGGGTGAGATTTCACAAACAATAATAATAAGCATATAATTCATCAAATGCATTTAACAACATGGACATCATCAATTAATCTTAATAAGTCTTCATATAGTACTTCTTTAACAACTCATAAGCTACATTATGTAATCATCATAACATCAATTAGTAATACAAATAACCACGTAGTTCATCTTTAATAATACTTCATATAACAATATAAACAACATAAACAACAATCAACTTCAAATCATCTTTAATGATATTTTATATAAACAATATAAACAACAACATATAACTCTTCATTAACGATTCATTCATAATTATCAACTCGACAACTTAGACAACTTGACAACTTTAGACAACTCGGCAACTTCGACATCGACTACGCAAATGAGCTAAAGCTCCAGGGCATCAAGCCCCCAACGTGTAGAGTAAAAACTCACAGGGCATCAAGCCCCCAACTGAAATGAGTATGCATGGACTCAACAACTTACAACATAGACAACGTCAACAACTTATAAGACTCCAATACTTTGGAACAACCACTTACAACTCAGACAACTTAGACCAACACTTGCAACTTTAACGACATTGACGACAACAGTGGCAATGACAACGACAACGACTTTGCATCATAATATCATAATTCATCAGTCATAGACAATATCATATATCATCGTATTAACAACAACAATTCATCAATTATGAACAACATCATGAAACAACATATTCATCAACATATACACTCATGTAATAATTCATCAACCATGAACAACATCATGTAACATCTTATACATTCATATAATAATTCATCAACCATGAACACATCATATAACATCATATTCATCAACATATACATTTATATATTAATTCAGCAATCATGGAAAAACATCATATATTATCATCAACATATACATTCATATAATAATTCACTAAAGCCTCCTTGGAGTATTTTCATCATAACTCAAAAACCAAAAATCATTTTCAAGTAAAACCAAAGCCAACGGACATCTAACACAATTATCTACAACTTTCATGTTTACACCAAAGGCCAATTCTGTACCAATCAATATCAGTTTTCATTTCAAATTCGGGAAAGGTTGTGCTGAAATTCATAAATATTCACTGTGACCTACGTGCAGTAATATGACCATAACTCAAGTTCTATAAATCATTTAGAATTCAAACCAACGGCATTAAAACTCTAACATCCATACCTACAACTTCCGTGTTTACACCTAAGACCAATTTTGTACCTATCAATCTCAGTTTTTATTTCAAATTCGGGAATGGTTGTGCTGAAATTCATAAGTATTCACTGTGACCTACGTGCATTAATTTAATCATAACTCAAGTTCTATAAATCATTTAGAAGTCAAACCAACGACATTAAAAAGCTAACATCCATACCTACAACTTTCGTGTTTACACCTAAAGCTAATTCAAAACAGAAGCGGGTGAAAAGTGAGTGTTTTTCCAGTTTTGGCTTTCAGAAAATCGGTGGCCGAATTCACTTACGGGAAAGAACAATTTTCACTCCAAAAACCCAATTTTTGATCCCTTAATCACCCAAAATGATTTACAATGATGTTTACAGGTCAAATAGGCAATATAGAAATCAAAACAACATAGGAACATGCATCAAACAACACAATTCATCTCATTTTATCAATTAACATAAACTTTCTAACCTTAATTCAAGAACACAACAATTCATCAAATTTCAGAATTATATTCTATGATTATTGAAGGAAATCCCACCCTTACCTTAATAAAATTGGAGCAGCAACCTCTTGGTTCTCCACTTCTAGTTTTATCCCTTTTTCTCCCAAAACTGATTGTACGTACTGTCTGTTCCTAAACCTAGGTTTTACCTTTTATACCTCTTCTATTTGTTTTATCTTATTCTACTTATTCCCTCATAATTCTAACTAATTCAAAAACAGCCCCACAACTTAATATTCTATTTAAAAATATAGATAAATTACTTCCATAACAAATATCTAATATATTTATAACAAATATATTTCTAAACAAAATAACAAACATATTTATAACAAATATATTTCTAAACAAAATAACAAACATATTATCACTTATCAAATATAAAATCATGTAAAAGTATTCAAATATTAACTAAAAATAATTAAATAAAAAGGGGGCGTTACAGTATCCGCTTGGAGCATCTCGCAAAGATAAGAAGACTTTAAGAAGATTGGTTGGTAGTTTCTTCCTGAATGAAGATGTATTGTACAACAGAAACTTTGATGCAGTGTTGCTCAGGTGTGTGGATGAACGTGAAGCAGGTTTATTGATGCATGAGATACGTGAAGGTCCATTTGGCACTCATTCTAGTGGACATGCAATGGCTAAGAAAGCATTGAGGGCAGGTTATTACTGGATAACGATGCAAGCTGATTGTTATAATCATGCCAAGAAATGCCACAAATGTCAGATATATGCAGATAAGATCCATGTACCACCATCTATGCTCAATGTTATCTCGTCTCCGTGGCCTTTCTCCATGTGGGGCATTGATATGATTGGTCGGATTGAACCAAAAGCTTCCAATGGACATCGTTTCATACTAGTGGCTATTGATTACTTTACCAAGTGGGTTGAAGCGGCATCTTTCGCCAATGTGACCAAGCAAGTAGTGGTTCGGTTCATCAAGAATAATATCATCTGCCGTTATGGTATTCCTAACAAGATCATCACGGATAATGGTACAAATTTGAACAACAACATGATAAAAGAACTGTGCGATGACTTCAAGATTGAACATCACAACTCTTCTCCATACAGACCTCAGATGAATGGTGCGGTTGAGGCTGCAAATAAGAATATCAAGAAGATCGTGCAAAAGATGGTGGTTACCTACAAGGATTGACATGAAATGTTACCCTATGCCTTACATGGATATCGTACCTCAGTGCGTACTTCAACAGGGGCAACCCCATTCTCCTTGGTATATGGTATGGAAGCAGTGCTCCCTGTGGAGGTGGAAATCCCATCTTTGAGAGTCTTGATGGAAGCTGAATTAACTGAAGCTGAATGGTGCCAGGGTAGGTACGATCAATTGAATTTGATTGAAGAGAAACGCATGACCGCTTTGTGTCACAGACAACTATATCAATCAAGGATGAAGCAGGCGTTTGACAAAAAGGTTCATCCCCGAGAATTCAAAGAAGGAGACCTTGTGATCAAGTGTATCAAATCTTTTCAACCGGACCCCAGGGGCAAGTGGTCTCCCAATTATGAAGGTCCTTATGTGGTCAAGAGAGCGTTCTCTGGTGGTGCTTTAATCCTTGCAACTATGGATGGAGAAGATTTACCTCGTCCTGTGAATTCTGATGCAGTCAAGAAATACTTTGTCTAAAGATATATGAAAAGAACAGCTCGGTAGGTCGAAAACCCGAAAGGGCGGCCTAAACCAAAAAAGAGCGTCTCGGTAAGTCGAAAACCCGAAAGGGCGGCTTAGGCAAAAATTAGAGACACAAAAAAAAAAGAAAAAAAGAATTGAAAAAAAGAGTTTATCCTGATAGGTCGAAAACCCGAAAGGGCGGCCTATGCAAAAGTTAAGGATTATGACAAAGTAACTGCATCAGATCAAGCATCACCCACTTGGGGCACCTTAGTTGTCAGAAGTCCTCCGATACTAAAGCATCTAAGCAGTGGTTCAAAGTTGTTAGGGAATGTAGTGGTAATTGTGTTCAATGTACCTTCCCATGTAATTACCATTTTCCAACTTTTGTAATCCGTGGAGCCATGCCTTTGGCCGGTTACCACCCTATTACATTAATTTGAGCTGGTGCATCTTTTTGGAATTCTTGTTTATTCTATATGCAAATTTTCTTCTTCCATTTTTAACATCAATACTTGAAGTAAATTTTTTTGAAAATTCTTTTACTTTTATGTTTTCTTTTGAAAAAACACAAAAAATGACAAACATATTATCTGTAGATTCATGTATCATGGAAACATATGTCAACACTCGTTCAAACACAGGTAGATTCAACAAAGAGGATCATAGTCTTGCAAAAAAAAAAAAAGAGAAAAAGAAAAAAAAAGCTCGCTAAGTCGAAAACCCGAAAGGGCGGCTTAAGCCAAAAATGAGCGTCCCGGTGGATCGAAAACCCGAAAGGGCGGTTCAGGCAAAAATTAGGGACATACAAGAAAAGAATATATTCCCGGTGGATTGAAAACCCGAAAGGGCGATCCAGGCAAAAGTTAGGGATTTCAAAAAAGGAAGGAAAAAATGAATACAAAAAAGCAATGACTATGCGAAGCACGATTTTGAGAAGGTACTTTGGTTCAATTCAGAAATGGCGATCTTAGCCAGGTTTTTGTGTTGTGTTTCTTACCCAGCGTTGGTTTGGTTAATGGGTGGTACTCCAATTGTGATTTGATTCATCTCCAGTGATATCATCCCCAGTGAAGAATGCTAAGTGTTGACACTGTAATACCGGGTCACTGCCCTTACGACCTGCCCAATCTTGTCTCGTCAGTCGCACCAATATATTTTCATACATGTTCATTCATTCATGCATACATATCATGCATACTGATATCATTCATATGTGTTTTACCCGTGTGTCTTACTCCATGTGTATCCAGTAAAGTATGTCATCACCAATGTGTTCAATTCGATTTTCTCACCAATCAAGTTCATTTCAAGTGGCAGGTCCCACCCTTCAATTTTCCCCATGTTTAAGCTACATTTCGTACGAAAAGTATTCGTTTGTACCCTGTTTTTGTTTGGCTAACTTGCCTCAGTAATAGTAATGCATCACCAGTATTTCATTTCGTATGTTCGTCGTTACCCCAGTAAAGGTAATTGACAGTTTTACCCTTCGTATGTTCGTCGTTACCTCAGTAAAGGTAATTGACAGTTTTACCCTTCGTATGTTCGTCGTTACCTCAGTAAAGGTAATAGACAGTTTTACCCTTCGTATGTTCGTCGTTACCTCAGTAAAGGTAATAGACCGTTTTACCATTTCGTATGTTCGTCGTTACCCCAGTAAAGGTAATGACCGGTATTTCATTTCGTATGTTCGTCGTTACCCCAGTAAAGGTAATAGACAGTTTTACCCTTCGTATGTTCGTCGTTACCCCAGTAAAGGTAATAGACAGCTTTACCCTTCGTGTGTTCGTCTTTACCCCAGTAAAGGTAATAGACAGTATTTCATTTCGTATGTTCGTCTTTACCCCAGTAAAGGTAATAGACAGTTTTACCCTTCGTATGTTCGTCGTTACCCCAGTAAAGGTAATGACCAGTATTTCATTTCTTATGTTCGTCTTTACCTCAGTAACGGTAACAGACATTTTTTCCTCTCCAGTAACACTTTATTTGGTTCTTGAGTTAGTATTTTCGTCGTCATTGCATTCGTACTTGCATAACAGACAACTCATATCATTACATCCATAGAGCTTTCTCGATTTCTGAGTTGGTCAAAAATTGGGGTACTTGATATTTAAGTCTCTCCGACCCGTCGTTTCAAAAATTTTCGTCTTTTTAAATCCTCGTGACGGAGAAACTTAAATAGGGGCATCTGTCATACCCTAATTTTTGACCAACTTATTTTTTTTATTTATTCGTACGTTGATCGTTTTCAGTCGTTCGTTCGCGCGCTAATTCCCGTAATATCTGTTTTTATTCGTTTTGTGATCGCATTTATTTTTCTTTCGTCGTGTATATTTTAATGTCACTCGCGTTTTAATTTCATAATTTTTTATCCGCGTTTATGCGTATTTTATTTATCGTAAAGTCTACGTTTTTAAAATTTATTTTTGATTCACGTCGTTGATTTATTATTTTATTTAGCATCAAAAAAAGCCGCGTATTTCAGTCGCATCAGACAAAATTTCGGCAGAGAGGTATTTTAAAATACCTCATTTTTTGGTTCCGACGGGACATTTTTATTATTTCTTTTATTTTTATTACTAATTTTCGTTTTTGCCATTTAATTATTTATTTAGTTATTTCTTTTTTCATTTATTTATTTGTTGTTATTTATTTATCTGGTTTTTTTATTTATTTTAAGTCATTTAGTACACTTGTCAATTTGTCATTGGTCCTGTCCAACTTTTTCTCCAAGAAACAGCAGGGGTATTTTCGTCATTTTCAGTGTATCAGAGACTTTGTACTATAAAAGTACTGTTCACGCGTCAGAATGGTCCCTAGTGTCAGAATCAGTCACACTCAGTCAGAAAAAATCATCAAGTTACCAACCAAAAACACATTTCCTCATTCTCTTTCCATCTCACAAGATCAAACCACAAAAATCTCATGAACCTCTCAAGAACATGAAGAACATTCATGAACACAAATTTTCCAACAACCACAACACAAATTTTCCAACAACCACAACACAAATTCGGCCAAATTTTCCAACAACCACAACATAAATTCGGCCAAATCCAAACAACAACCACAACACAAATTCGGCCAACCTATACCAACAATCATAAGCCATTTTTTCGGCCCAAAACATCAACACTAGCACAAAATCGAAAACTCAAAAAGAAGAAGAAGAAGCACAAAACCGAAAACTCAAAAGAAGAAGAAGAAGCACAAAACCGAAAAAAAGAAACAAAGGAAACAGAACCGGAAAACGCAAGGTACAAGGAAAAAGAGAAAGAAGAAGAACAAGGTAGTTCTTCATAACCTTTTGTGTTTTTTTTGTGAACTTCATTTGTAGATCTAGGGATTTTGTGTGATGTTCTTGAAAATCTAAAGCTAGATCCATGAAGAGGAGAAGGAGAGGAATAGATTGATGTAAAAAAAATTTAAAAAAAATGTGTTTGACTGCTCCGGCGCGGCGGCCCTCCGGCCGACCACCGCGCCAGAGCTCTTCCTCCACCCCACCCTCATCCATTCCGGCCAACTGGTTTTAGAGAGAAGCTAGAGCTTCTCTCTCTAAAACTAGGGGAGAAAGTTTTTTGTTTATTATGTGTTTTTTTGATTTAACTTTGGCTTTTATACTACTTTTCTTCATGTAATCCTGTGCCTGCAAGCTTACAGCGTTTCTGTGTTCCCTTATGATCGAAGCCGTCAGATTTGGACAATTCCAAGATCTGACGACTAGAGTTTGATTTATGTTCTAATCTTGTGTATATTTTCTTGTGTTGCCTGCTGTGTTCCTTTGCATTGCTTGCCTTCTGATTATAATCTTGTGGTCATGGCAATCTGATACTGTGATTAAATCTGGACCCTTTTGTTCATCAAATGGTCCAGATTCATCTGGCCTATTTTTGTTTGTTATTATTTTCTCTACTGTTTTACTTTTAATATCCCCTTTCCTCTAAAATCTTTTTCTTCTTCATTTTAAAACTATTTTTACTTTGTTTATTCTATTTGTTTAATGTTTCTTTTATTATGTGTTTTTATGATTGCATTATTGTTAATCACCATCTCATGCATATCTTTTTCTTGTTATTTATTTTATTGTCTTTATTTTTGTTTTGAGTACAATAGAATTTGTTGTATTTATTTGCACGCGTGTTTAATTTTTCGTCGTTTATTTTATTTTTGTTTTAGTTTGTAATTAGGAAATTGATGTAATTTATTTTCGCGCATTTTTTTTTCTTTTGAGACCATAGAATGTATTTAGGGTATGTAATATGTAACCGATACACGCACTGACATGCGCACCGGCACTCCACTTTATTTATCGCATTACGCTTATTTATTTTTCCGCCGTTACGCGAATTCACCGTTAGTATAGAAAAGTTTTCTCAAAAAATCAAATTCAAATTTCTTTAAAGTAAACCTTGGCTTGTAACCCAAGTGTTTTTTCCTTTTATTTTCCTTAATCAAATGTTAATTAATTTAATATCCACATTAGACATGGATTTCTTGCAATTAAAATTAACCAACTTCATCGTATTTTCTTCTCATGCCTTGAGGCTTCTCATCTCTTCTTAAAATCTTTTTTTCAAAAAAATGTTAAAATCAATTCAACTCATCAAATAAGTTCTTTAGCCGAACCACTTGATTTTGATCCCGATTTATTTGGGTAAGTAGGCAAAGGGTTTCGACCCTTCCAAATCAATAAAAATAACCAAAAACATGCTTCATCTTTCTCCTTTATTTCACTTAAACTTCTTTTAATAAGTAAAATTAATTTAGCGCAAGATTAGAGAATAGGTAGAAGGTTCCTATGGGATACCATAGTCGGTTCGGGTGCCTAACACCTTCCCCAATCGAAACAAACCTCCGAATCTAAGGTCTTATAAGGGTTTTTACTCACTTTTTCCCTTCCCGCGAATAAAAGTTGAGAGTTCAATGATTAAAGGTTCAAATCCGATTAATGATTTTGATACCCGAAAATTGAGAGCACACAATTTGTTCCTTTTAGATCCATTACTGCTGCACCTCTATATTTTTTTTATGATTCCAATTCATGTTAGTATATATAGAAGTACATCTTATGCATTCATGCTAGTGTTTTATTTTCTTCTCTTAGAGAATTCATATTAGTATTATGCGGGTCAATATTTAAGTTCTATTTTAATTTGAATTCAAAACCTCTTTATCATTACTGCTGCCACTTGCTGACCATAGGTACAGAACACCCTGCCGTGTTGCTTTCATGCTATTATTTCTTCAGTTTGTTTTTTGCAGTACGTTTCCTAAATTTGCAGCATCAAATTGTTCGAGGAGTGAATTTTACTCAATTAAAGTGGCCAGATTTTTACAGTTGCTGACCTTTTTGCTGTGCTTCAATGTTCTTCTCCTGTTAGTCTATTCCATTCATTGAATTCTGTGGTTGCTCTCCAAGGTTAAAGAGATTCCATCATAAAGAGAATTGGTGGCACCTTTGCATTTCTTTTTTTAATTTCTCTCATGCATTCTCATTAGTTTAGATTTATTATTCTGCATTTATTTCTTGCATATTTATTTTTTGTTGTTTTATTTTATTGCTCAGATTTTAGAATGTAAATATAGGTTTAATGTGAATCATGCATATTTATTTTCTGCAGACTTTAGAATGTATTAATAGGTTTTTCATGTAATAGTTTTAGGTGCATGTGTGCGTGTGTGGGTGTATGTTTCCTTCTTATGCTTGGTAGTTTAGGTAAAAGGTCTTTGTGGTGGTCCAACGCCACCATAAGGTACCAATGCGCTTTTATTTTTATGCTCTGTTAGTTTAATTTTAGCTACTCATTCAAAACAACAAAAACATGCGAATAATCCAAAAATCACAAAAAACATTTTCTCAATAAACCTTGGTTCAAAATCAAGTGATCCTTTTATTTTCTTTTTCTTTCTTAATCAAATTTCAATCAACTTAATTTTACTTTGATTTATTTTCTTTTAATATCAAAAAACACAAACAAATTCATATTTGCCACTTGGCTTTTCATTTTAAAAAACTTTTTTCAAAACTAATAAAAAACACAAAACCAATCAAACGAAATTTCTACCCCGAACTACGAGGTTTTGATCCCTCACGGGTACGTAGGCAAAGGACCATGTCCTTCCAAATCAATAAAAATGTAGATAATTAGGTTTTTTGTCTTAATCATTTAAAACTCCATTTTTTTTTCAAAACTAAGCAAGTTATAGCACATCAATTAGATAAAACCAAGAGGTTCCCGTAGAGTACTACGGACATAAAGGGTGCTAATACCTTCCCTTTATGTAACTAACCCCCGAACCCTAAATCTTCAATATGGGGTATTTGAACTTTTTTCCCCTTTTTCTAAATAATATTAAATGTTCAGTCGTGAAATAAAACAGTGAGTCAAACGCTAATAAAATAGCCTTGATCTCCGAAAAATGACGTGACATATATATATATTTCCCAAAAAATTATATGAAAAATACAAAAAATTTTAAACTTACTATATTTTGAAATTTTTTTAAAAAAATCCAAATTAAATTAAAATTTTAAAAATATTCGAAAAAATAACAAAAGCTAATTTTTGAATGTTTATTTTTTTCTGATTTTTTTTTTTTACTTTTTGAAAAAAATCCAATCTTTTTTCGTTTTTTTAAAAAAAAATATTTTTTTTCTTATTTTTAATTTTTTGAAAATTAATTTTCAGTTTTTTTTTTTGTTTTTTATCTTTTTAAATTAATTTTTTAAACCATTACACACATGTCAGGTTTTAAAAAAATAAAAATTAAAATAATTACATAGTGGCGTGCCACGTCAGTATTCATTACACACGTGTCAGATTTAAAAAAAAAATAAAAAAATAATAATTACACAAGGGCGTGCCACGTCAACGTCTGGATGGGGTCAGAGGTGTTTTGTGGAGAATTTTCATATTATAGGGTTGAAATCTAAACTTATTTTTTTACAGGGGGTAAACCGGAACTCGCCCAAATTAGAGGGTGGGAAAAGACATATTAACCCTAAAAAATTCCCTCCCTCTTCTATTGTATTGTTTATTTAATTTACCCTTCTTACAGAAGGTAAACTTCATCTTCTTCACATCATCCAGTCCTTAGAAATCACCACCTTCATACCACTAATCCCATCGTCTTCATCATCAAGTCCTCCAAAATCATCATCTTCGTATGGTTCACCTTCGTGTTTGATTCTTCTGTCGAATCATCTTCTTCATCTGAGATTCCCTTTTTGTTCGTTGATGGTTAGTTTGTCAGAAGTTGTTGCTGTTCTAATATGTTTGCTATCCCAAAAAAAGTTAAGGTGCTTCTTATTAGGGTTTTCCATCGTTTTTGAATTTTGTATAATCTCAATTAGGGTTTCGATTTTCTCAATTCTGGAATGTGACCTAATGGATTAATGTGTTACGTGTTAATTGTGATTTTGATTTTTAAGCAACTATTGTGTATGAATTTTGAATTTTGGCAATTAGAGTTTCACTTTTCCCAATTCTGGAATGTGTTTTAAGCCTTAATTGTGCTTTCGATTTTCAAGCAAATCTGATTGGGGATTCTCATGGTGTATGAAATTGGAATATTAGGGTTTCAATTTTCCCAATTCTGGTCTGGTACTTAGTGGATTGACGTTTTAAGTCTTAACTGTGGTTTATATTTTCTAGCAATCTTGATTGTGGTTTTACCTGTTGTATAAAGTTTTGTTCTTAAAGCTCATGTTGCTGATACCAAATGGAAAATTACGAAAGAAAAGAAATGTCAATTATTAATCTATGTTCTTTGATTTTCGCCTTCTGATTAAAAAAGAAACAACTTGTTGAAAGTCTATTGTTTATATTGGACTCAAATCGAAATGACGCATGAATATAGTAACTTTAGTTTATTGTTGATCACACTTATGTTATGTTGTTAAAATTGAATAACGAGAAGCATTTTTTGTTGGAAAAAATAGGTTTTCTTACTACTAACTTTGTGATTGGTTCAAAAATATGGTTATATAATGGATATATTCCTGATGCATTGATAATCTAATGTTTGTTATATGATCATACAGCTCATATCAACAATATGAAGATGAGATGGTCAAGTCAAGGAACATAAAAAGGAAGTAAAAGGATTCAGACATCAAATCGGCATAAACGACATTGATAGAGGTATGTAAATAGAATGCTCAAGCAATTACAATAGTTATAATTATAGAATTCAACAAAATACATAAAAGACCATGATTGTATCACATGTCCTCACCGAAACAATGTCAAATATGGACCTAAAAAGACCATTGTTGAGGCAAAATTCCTAATTAATTTTAAAGACAATAAACTTTAATGATTAAGGACTAAAATGGACTTTGATTAATTCCTTGGTATTTAACTTGTCCTCTTGAGTGTTTTAGTAAGACAGGAACAAGGTTTAAATCATACCAAAGATACAAGAAATCAAAGGACATTTAATTCATGAACTAACTCTAAAGTTTAGAAAGTTAGTTTAGAATGTTGATCAGTGAGTTGATAAGAACGTTCTGATGGAAGTTCAGAAGGGTGCTCATAAGCAAACCCAGATTCATCAAGAACATGCAACTACACATAACATGAATAAAAGGTCCAGTAAAGTACATCTGCATGGATCTATCAACAATAATGGCATGGACAAGGAACTATGTCTAAAGGATCTTTAATGTTCATCTAAGACAATGAACATTAAAGTACTAGGAATATTCCAATAAGAATATTATCCTAGATGTTGCATTCACTGCACTTCAGTTGTGTCTTTACTATTAGGATTGATTACATTAAAAGTAAGTCTTACAAATCATCCTAAAGTAATAACAAATGGAACATTCTGAAGGTCAGAATGTTCAGCTCTGCACATGCTTCTAACTATGACCAGTGTAGTTGGTGAAAAGTTGGCAAGCAAAGCAAAAGGAGATCTTGCGCAGAGATAGACATGTCCTTTGATAAGAATCAAGCAAATCTCCTAGAAGCATGGGCCTGAAGCTGCAGATCCACTACACTCTCTCTCTCTTTCTCTCTCCCCCTCTCCTGCACAATGTCCAATGCAGATTTGGTAACTTTTTCCTACTTTATCCAACAACTTTTGATGCATATGGAGAAGTAACTTTTTAAGGATAAAACCTGAGAAAATCTTATGGCACGCATTGAACAAACCCAGAAACTCGTCATACATTCATCATTGATGAACCCATATGAAGAACATCATGAATATCAACATTCTGATGAAGAACACAACAACATTCTGATGTTCATTCTGGAAACACAACAACATTCTGATGGTCAGAATGTTCACCCAGATTTTCCAGTAAAAGCTTGTGGGGCCTAGGACACGTGACATAACACCATTGGACACCCTACAACGGCTATGTGAGCCCAAAGACTCTATGAATAGAGATCAAGGCCTCATCAAATACTTGCATCATTACAAAGCATACAAGAAAACAACATAAATTGTTTGAAGCTCTTGCAATTAAATTGATCATCATTGAAGGCTCTTTTTACCTTCTTTGTAGTGTAAATGAATTCTCTTTGTTATCTCTTTTAAAGATAACTTCTTCTTCCCCCTCTTCTATTTGATTCTCAAACATTCAAATTTATCACAAATTGTAATCAAGTTTTATCTAGCTTTAGGGGGTACTAAAGTGTTAGTTTGAGCAAATGTTATAAAAGTCTAAGTGGTTAACTTAGCAACAAGGTACAAGCCTGCTGAGGCTTAGAGAATACAGAGTTGTAAGTGTTCAGGTGAGCACAAATTGTAAGGTGCATGGTTTGAGAGGTTATCTCAAGCATCATAGTGGAAACTCTCACAAGATTGTGAGGAGTGGACTAACCCACATTGGATGAACCACTATAAATCTCTGTGTGTTTATTCTCTCTTCCATATACTCTTTACTTACTGCAAACATAAACACACACAAACACATTCCAAGTCTGTTATTAACTGTTTTCTGCACTCAGACATCAGAACGTTCTGAAGTCTGTTATTAACTTAACCATTCCAAGTTTCAACTTGAGAATTAGTTTTTAAGTTACAGGATAATTTTTAAAGGGTCACAATTCAAACCCCCCTTCCTTGTGACAATTTATCTACTTCAAGACCACAAGTTACAACCAAAACATAAATAAAGTCTTAAAACTCCAAGCAAACAAGACAATAACTTTAAGATTCATTTTTAAGTTCCCAAAACCCAAATTTGACATTTTTGACATTTTTCAAATTTATCTCGGCATTTTTGACATTTTTCACCTAAAATCTTCATTTTTAAGTTCCCAAAACCCAAATTTGATTCTGTAAAAAGGTGCCATTCATCTCTAAACATATTAAGGCACTCAAATTGATATAAAAATTGACCCAAAAACCTCTTTAAGACAATTAACGACTTTTTAATTAAGCAACTCGCCGTGGCGAGTGCATCTGCTCGCTGTGGCGAGCTACGGGGCTTCACTGCTCGCCTCGCGAGTGGGTCTGCTCGCTGTGGCGAGCTATGTAACACCCCGTTTTCCCAACATAAAAATTCCTTGATTAAATCAGAGTATCACATAAATGGAATGCTACATTTCTTATAATCTCAAAAACGGAATAAATAATAATTTATTCTAGTCAAAATCATTTAAACTTTGCAGCGGATAAAATTCAAGTTAACATAATAGTTCTGGCTCGCAGGCCTAATCAAGAGTCTAAACATAATTCAAAACTACACTTATTCATGTCAGTTCAAGGTAATACGTAAGGAATAGAAAATACATAAAGTCCCCATCCCGTTACGTATCAGAGCACCTAAGGACACAGTGAGGGTAGCCACTCACAACAGCAACAGCAACTGAAGCTTAATTACCTGCACTTGCCCACAAGGCGGCAATTCCAACAAAAGGGGTGAGATTCCAAAAACAAACATTAAGCATATAATTCAACAATTATATTTAACGGCATAACTTCATTATCATAATATCACAACAACAGTCAAGTAACATCTTAATCATAATCAACGTCATAAATCCACATCATAATCAACATCTTAAATCAACATCATAATCATAATCAACATCATAAATCATAATCAACAATCAACATCGTAAATCAACATCATAAATCAACATCATAATCAACATCATAATCAACATCATAATCAACAATCTTAGTTCGACTCGACAATGCGACCTCGACTCGACAATGCAACTTAGACTCAACAATGCAACTTAGACATCTTAATCATGCATGTGGTACCATATTGAGTATAAGTATACTCCTAGGGCATAAGCCCTCGTCGCTATTGAGCATAAAAATACTCCTAGAGCATAAGCTCTCGTCGCTATTGAGCATAAAAATACTCCTAGAGCATAAGCTCTCGTCGCTATTGAGCAAAAGCTCCTAGGGCATGAGCCCTCGTCTCTGGATGAATATGCATGGACTCAACTTCTTAAATCTTAGACATCTCAAATGAACTCCAATAATTTGGGCCATAACATCATAAATCTTTAACGACAGATGCATCTTTTATTTATTAACAACATAGCAGCAATGAATCATCACAAGCATAGAAAATCGCAAGCATTCACATACATCATCTCTTATGATTCAAAGAAAGCATATACTAATGTATGGGTCACTATAACTAATCAAGCATCAACTAACAGCTCTACGGGTCGTCTTAATATTTCAGTACTCAATCTAATCCAGGGGTATTCTCATAATCAATTGTGCGACAAGAGTCGCGTTATTCAAAAAGGTAGTCTGATACAGGACTACTCGCTATGGCTAGTGGGAACCCTCGCCTCGCGAACCATCAGGGGTAACTCGCTGTGGCGAGTTGGGTTGCTCGCCTTGCGAGCTTCATGGGTACTACTCGCTATGACGAGTTGGGTTACTCGCCTGGCGAGCCATCACGGGTAGCTCGCTATGGCGAGTAGGGTTGCTCGCTTCGGGAGCCTTCTCAAGGTTGCTCGCTATAGCGAGTGGATTGCTCGCCTCACGAGCCTACTAGGGGTAACTCGCTATGGCGAGTGGGTTGCTCGCCTCGCGAGCTGATGAAGAGCACTCGCCGTGGCGAGTTGATTGCTCGCTGTGGCGAGCTGCGACAGAACAGTTACGGGGTTACGAGGTTTTTCACCCAAAACCCCAAATTTCATCCTAAACCTTCCAAATTTCGACTATAATGATGTATAAGGGTCATTCTAAGGTTTGTAAACAGTTTCCTACGTCATCAGTACAATTTCTCATCATCTAGTCATCAATTCATCACTTTTTAACCTAATTCTTAGTTCTTAAATTCTCATGAACAATTCCTAAACATGTTAACTATAATCATGAATCATAAGCTTAATGAAATTGCAATGCTAGGCTCACCCTTACCTTATAAAATTGAGCAGCAACCTCTCTTGTTCTTCTCTCCTGCTTTCTCCCTTTTTCTCCCAAAACTGATTGTACGTATTGTCTGTTTCTAAACCTAGGTTTTTACCTTTTATACCTCTTCTATTTGTTTTATCTTATTTCACTTAATCCCTCATAACTCTAACTAATTCGAAAACAGCCCCACAACTTAATATTTATTTTATTTTCAACCCTTATTCTATTAAATAATAAAATAGACCACCTAATACAATCACAACATAACACATAAATCATGTAAATATACTCTAACTCGACCAATTAATCAAATAATCGAAACGGGCGTTACAAGCTACACAGGCATTGCTCGCCGTGGTGAGCGGCGATTGACAGAACTACGAACTGTACGAACAGACTTCTACTTTTCAACCCTAAACCCCAAATTCAACACCTAAAGGCTCAATTTTGATGAATTTCATCACTCCTATGTATTCTAACATCAGAACAGCGTTAAACAACATCATTTACATGAATTCATTAAGTTATTAACATCAATTCGTCTTTAACCTAATTCAATTTATCAACCCTAACAACCCTACATCAACCAACGAATCATAGTACCTAAAGTTGAGAGTTAGTCTCACCCTTACCTTAGATTATTCCTGAATTCAAGCTGCGTTCTTCTCTCCTCTTGCTTCTTCTCTCTTGGTCTAGGTTTTCTCCCTTTTCTCTGTTTCTCACTGTTTCTACGTGAAACTGTTTCTGACTCTTCTTTCCTTCTAACTCCTATTAATACCACTTCATTCCTACTTATTTCTAATTAACACCCACTAAAATATTAAATAATTCATTTTAATCCCCAACCTTCTAATAATTATAATTCTCACCTATTTAATTAAATAATCAAAATAACCATATAATAAAATATAACACACCATAAAATCAACATAAATTATTTAAAATGATATAAACATATTAAAATCAACTAAAATTAAATAAACAACAACTAGGGCGTTACAATTACAAACCCTAGTCATTAACTAAAAAAGTTGAGAAAGTTAAAATTACCCTTAGTCTTTAACTTAATAAATTACCTTGGATACAGAAGATGAGCGAGACATGAAGCTAGTTTGATATCTCTGCTTGATATCATCGGGGTTATGATGCCAGTGCAAAGCACATTGCTGTATTGAATGTAATTTGTTAATTGTCTTTAGTATTTCAAATAATCAGAAGCTATGAGGTATTATATCTTATGATAATCATAAGTTATTACCGAAAACAACGTAGGCAGATACCACACTCTGTTCTCCTTTTCAAATGAAGACAACAACCAATTATGTCTTGCCACAACCAGATTTATAACCTGCAAATGATGACAATCACATTTCAGCTTAGATAGTTAACCTTTCATTTGTAGATGTTAACCAAAAATCACCTCCTGGTCAACAGGACATCTAGGCATCAGTGTTTTTAGAGCCTTCCTATCCCCATATACGCCACTTGTTGATTTGATCAATACCTAGTCACTACAAAACATAATGAAATGCAACCACATATGATCAGCCACATTATACTAAATGAAAATTTAGATATTATATTAAAATTAATATATATGAATTACTATCTTAGTTGAATCTTCCTCGTCCAACATGAGAATGTATGCAGTTGTGTAAGAACATATATCATTAAGTGCCATACTTGATGGTGGTCTGAAAGCAATTGGTATCCACTACATAATTAAACTGTTTTGAAACATTCATTAAACTCAGTTAGGGAGTATGAAAACATTTAGATGTTTATAGCTTATAGATAATATAACTTACTTCAGGAATATCGAAACCATCAGATAAGTCGTCATATCCGACAGGAGTCCAAGGTTGGTAGTTCAAGTAAAAGTCGTGATCGTCATCTTCTTCTGGTTTGCAGAACAATTTCTTCTTAATTTTGTTGTATTCTAATTCATCAAGTAACCCTTTTCCTCTACGTTGATTGAGAACCGGAGGAGCAGAATTTGTTTGATTGTCCAAAGTAAGCTTAGTATTGGACTTTGAGGCTTTTTTTCTCTATCTGAGCAATCTTTTTGATGACTTTTCCACGGGCAGCGATTGGTGTCGATGCTGTTGAGTCTTAATTGTTTGCCTCATCTTTACCACTAGTGTTAGGGGTACTTTGGCGACTAATCATTCAATTACCAAAACAAATGTAGAACACTATTAGTAGCATATCCAGAAAAAATCAAAGGGCATGTAAACATATATTCCATACAACTCTACTGACATGTGACCACATGTATTTTAGGATATGTATATTTTCCTAGCCTTACAAGGATCTCTCTGGCTTTGCCATATAAACACATATGTTCCAGAAAACTTGAATGGCATGTAAACACAAATAATTTTCTGATTTATTCAATTAAACTCTGGTGAAAATGTAAGCACATACAAGGATTTATTTCATAAAACTCCACTGACATCTGAGCACGTAGATTTTTTAAAATATGTTCAAGAAACATTTGAATGACAGTAAACACCTATATTTGTCAGATTTGTTCAATTAAATTGTAAGGAAATGTAAGCATGGTCATGTGAAACTATTGAATATAAATCATTTTAAACAAAAAACTCTAAGGTCATGTGAAACTCAGAAAGAACAAAGCCAAAAACCATAGTGGATAAGTACCTTGATGAAATCACAATAACCTCTGATTCGAATTTCTTACTCATGCTCTTGGTTTCTGTTACCTTCTCCATCATAACAACTGTTGTTTTTTGGACATCTGAATTTTTAAGCACTTGATTTGTAGTTTTCTCTCTTCTTGTTGATTTTCTTCTGTTATATCAATCTGGTGGTGAAGTACGTTTTCTTGGAGTTCCTTTTCCAGCCATTGGTGTTATAGTATGCCTAAGGTCACATTTATAATAATTAAGAATTAGTGAATTATCAGCCATTAAGTTTCTTTTGATGCAACTTCCTATGCAACCAAATTAATGGTAGAAAAGCAAAGTATATGACATTAACTGCGCCCTACATAATAGTAAAACGCTTCAGTCATCAAAGTATATGACATTTAGTTTCATTTATCATACATTTTTTCCT
Source organism: Medicago arabica (assembly GCA_946800305.1). Classification (NCBI taxonomy): domain Eukaryota; kingdom Viridiplantae; phylum Streptophyta; class Magnoliopsida; order Fabales; family Fabaceae; genus Medicago; species Medicago arabica. The sequence continues at coordinate 33,394,333 of OX326966.1, read as the reverse complement.
ATTTACATTAACTATTGTGCTTTGTGTACAAAAATTGTTTAACTAATGTGCTTTTATGATGATCTAGTGTAGGAAATTTGTTGTTATCAATACAATGTCCGGTGGTGGATCAATTTCAAAGACTAAATATTAGGGATAATGGAGAAATACTGCTCATATCATCAATGAGGTTAGAACTTCCTATTATTTTATGTTGAGTAATTTAATATTGTTTAGTAAATTATCTAAACTATATATCTCATTGACAGTCGTATGGAGATATTAGACCTTTCTTTGTTGAGCAATTTATCGACAAACTTGGAAGAGAATTTATACTGATTGATGCAAAATCCAATAGACGCAAAGTTAAGTTCAATCAAAGCATTGAACATCCACTTCTGACTGAGGGATGGACCAACTTAAGGAAGTTTTATGGTTGGAATGAAAATAAAATGATCCTTTTGAAGTTCTTGGGAAATGATTGTTTCCACTTGACTGCATTTTGTGGACATTTGAATGTTAATTCATTGCCATCATACCACACTTACAAGCAAGGAATCAAGGATCTCAACTATTATTAATTGATCTTAAGTCCTTATATGGCTGCAGGTTATCAATTGGTAAGTACCCACTCCTCCTTATCAAATGATACATCTCTACATACTTAAAAAGTTATTCAAATTGTCAATTTGTTTTTTTTCAGACATTGAACATTGACTTTGGTGATTACATTAGAAGTTCGGGCCACTCTTCTATAAAGATGTATGGAACTACAGGCACTGAGTACAAATTTGATGTACTAATAAGAGATGGAAAAAAGAAGGCAACAAAGATTGGCAGTGGGTGGATCAAATTTTGTAAAGACAATGGATTCCATGTTGGGGATAAGCTTAAATTTAAGTTTGTGGATATAACTACATCAAATGTAATGAAGGTTTCTAGAATTTAACTCATCATTACTTAGTGGTTGTTAATCAAAGATTGGCATTATAAAAGTTGTGAATGTCAACAATAAAAGTTGTAGTCATTACATTGTTTTGGTAGTCTATTATAAAACTTCCATGTTCATTTCGAATTGTAAAAAATGATTGTTAAACCACCAGTTATAGATTTTATATATATATATATATATATATATATATATATATATATATACCATGAATAAAAAAAAGGCAAAGTAAAGATTGTGCAATTAGTGGTAGGAAAACCTACACACTAACTATATGTCTTTGCACCAAGCCATTAAAATTACAGACCACCAAAATAGGAAAAGCAAAAAGTGATTTTCAAAACACAAGGCACCAGCATGTCACCACCATCTTCCCACCAGAATATTACCACCATCTCCCTACTTCAAGAAGGAACCAGCATCCTCTTCAAAGATGTAGTTTTCTTTCGTCACCTTAATCTCATTGTTTAAACTAATATTAACAATGTTGAAGATGATCCGGTCTCCTTTCACAAACTTTCTTGCTGCAGCGAATTCCTTCCATCCATCTTTAATCTTCACATGCCATGGATTATTTTCATACCACATAAGACACATCTCGTTCTCCCATGCTGGTCCACGAAGAATCACCTCATGCCAAATAGTTTCCCTCATATAGTCACCCATCTCTTGAGGCACAGTCTACGTGAAACGAACAAACAAACAAACCAACACATTCATATTAAAACCAATAGATAAATGTTACAAATCAAATAAACTACAAACAATTAAGGAATATTAAACATAGATATGATACTTACAATTTCTAAGGCCTGTGTAGGATCCTCAGTCAATTTCATGGTGAAGGCAACTGCTTTGCGAAGGCCTAAGGTATAACTATGCCATGTCGGGAAAGACGGAGGGTAGATCTTATATGGAAGATGATCAACGTGAAACATGTTGTGTCCATGATAGCTTAAGAAGATGTAGTGGTTCCCTTGCAATCCGAAAGCCTCCCTTAAGCGCAACCATCCATCAATTAAACATGGGTCGTCATAATCCTGGTTGCACCGAACCAGAAAGGTGTTTCCATCCTTGTCAACCAACGTCCAGAACTCACCCAAGTATCTACGAAACTCTCGATAGAACCGTGGTTCAATCTCTCCGTAATCCTATCAACATTTAAACATAGTCGATAAAGAAAACTCCTTGACCATTCTAAATATTCCTTTAAAGACACAGTCCTATACTAAACATGGTCTTTTAAAAACAAAGTAATTCATTCAATTCAAGAGTCCAATAGTTTCAGAACATTCCTTCAAAATTAAGTCAAAGACAGTCCTATACTAAACATGGTCTTTTAAAAACAAAGTAATTCATTTAATTCAAGAGTTCGATAGTTTCAAAACATTCCTTCAAAATTAAGTCAAAGACAGTCCTATACTAAACATGGTCTTTTAAAAACAAAGTAATTCCTTCAATTCAAGATTCCTATAGTTTCAAAACATTCATTCAAAGCAATTCAAAGACAGAGTCCAATAGTTTCAAAACATTCCTTCAAAGCAATTCAAAGACAGAGGCCAATAGTTTCAAAACATTCCTTCAAAGTAATTCAAAGAAAGAGTCCTATACTAAATACATTTTTTTAAACAGAGTCATTTATATAGAGTCATTTTTCCATACATGTAAATGATACTGATAAATTATAGTCTCATTTATGTAAATTATTCAGAGTTATTTTTCCATACAAACTAACTTTACATAGAAAAATCATATTGATAGAATTTAAAGTCATCATGCATGAAAAAGAAATAATGAAAAATGTTAATGAGAAATGAAAAAGGAACGTCTAACCCTATTCTTCACATGGACAATCATGAAGTGTGACAGGCCTCTGATGCAAACATCTTTCTTCGTCGCCTCTACCATCGCCATAGCCATAGACATCTTCAGATGAAACTTCAGGAAAAGTACAAAAAAATAAAGGTTAATAAAAGAAGAACCTTTTATTAAACTTGTCAAAGAAGGTGAAGGGAAAAGATATGATGTAATATATGATGTGTAGGTGTATACATCTGACACTGACTATTATTTAAAAAGAAAAAATACAATTTTTTTAGTTTTTATGATTAATAAAATACATTATGTCAACAAATAATAATATACATTACGTCGGCGTATTTTTGCAAAAATATTACATATGCTAAGTTTAACAATGAGTGCATCTTATACTACAAATAATTAGTATAAGTAAAAATCCAAATACTTTAATCGTTATGTGCAATGTTTAGATATTTCAAAATATATATAAAATTAAGATGATATTTTTTTCCATGTCAAATTTAAATTATAACCACACTTATAACTTTAAGATAACATAATATAAAATATATACATTTGATCAAAAAAGTTTTTTATTTCCCCGTGCTTGGCACGGGTCACTATACTAGTTATATAAATTTGAGAGTTTCTTATGGTATTGACATGTGGCGCTCTTTCTCAAGCATTTGGATTTCAATTAAGTATTTTTTTCAATTGACATGTGGCACTCGGAAGCAAACCAAGCAATTTTATGTGTTTGGCAATTAATGGAGTTAACGAATTAATGAAATGAACTACTTTTTATTTTTATTTTCATATAATAATAATATTATGAGACTTTATTATGTTAAAATCATGCCAATGATTTTTTATTTAAAGTGTCATTAAAACAATTAAATACAATATGATTTGATTTTCTTAAATATAGGAAGAAAAAAAATAAACAAACGTTTTGTTAAGGAAAATTAATCAAACAGACAAAAAAAAAATTATATGATTGTTCATTTTTTATTTTTGTGTACTTTAATAATGTATCAAAAACAGACAAACAAGAAAATTATATTATCGTGTTCTTTAAAAAAGGCAAAAACGTATCATTTTGTTGGTCAACAATAGATGTGGTAATTTTATCAAACTACTATGTGAAAAATACTATAAATTAGCAAATTTTTCACATCACAACTCCACCTCTCTTTCTATTTGATTACTTTTTTTCTATTGCTTCTTCTTCCTACCTCTTTACAATCCAAATGACACCGAGAGATATGAACAATGGCAAATTGTCTTATGAATATTAAGGTTGTTTGACACTATTTGTTTTGTTAGATATGTTAATTTTTTGTTGTTGATTTGGAAAAACATACTTGCAATTTCTGAGAATTAGTTGGAATACCTTGTAGACATGCAGTTACAGCAATCCATAAGAAGGTGGATAATCCAATGAATTATGTGCATAGGAATTATCATAGGGATACTTACATAAAGTGTTATGATTAAGGCATCACCCCTATTAATGGTAGAAACAAATGGCAAAAGACCAACGATCCTGACATTTTGCCACCTAATTATAAGCGTGGTCTTCGTAGGCCTAAAAAACTTCGCCGAAGGGATCCAGATGAAGGTAATCAACCAAGATGGAGAAGGTCAAACACAACGCACATATGCAAGAGTTGTTTGGAGTATGGACATAATGCAAGGACATGTAAACTCCCAAACCCAAAAAATAGTCAAAATGATGCTATTGTGGAAGCTAAAATAATGGCACAAGTCTTGCCATTGTACCTTTTAATGTTGATAATGTTGAAATGCCTACACAAGCAAGCCAGACAACAAAAGCACCCAAAAAAAGGGTAAGTTTTCCATGTTGATAGTGTATTCCGATTTAGTGTATTTTTTGTCTAATGCATATTTTGATTTAGTGATCTGAGGTAGTGTAAATTCTGCCTTGTGCATATTCTCAGTTAGCAAAAATTATGCATTGTGCATATTCTAATTTAGTGTAAATTATGTCTTGTTCATATTATTTCAGGGGCGACCTAAAGGATCCAAGAATGCAAATCCTAAAGGTACAACACAAGGAAAAAAGGCCAAGAAAGTGGCCAATCAAACTCCTCAAGCCACAACAAATATTCAACCTCCCATGGCTAATCAAGCTCCTCAAGCCACAACAAATATTCAAGGTCCTATGGCCCATCAAACTCCTCAAGCCAACTCAGCTTCACAAGCTTCTATGCAACCACAAACAAGTTCTAGGCTGCAAGGTCCTATTGATCCTGATTTACTTGCTGCTTTTTTGTTAGAAGATGACAACGAATTAATTATTGATATTGAATCACTTAGTCAAGGTGGAACCGTACATGCAAAAGTGCATCCACCTGTGCAAACAACTATGCAACCAAGTGTGCAACCACCTGTTGTGAATCAAATTGAAAGGAAGTCAACTACTAAGCCGACTGAGCAATCATCTCTTCAACATGCTGCGAAGGCGAGACTTAAACCTACTTTTAATCCTTGTGTGCCACCTTCTTTAAAACCAGCTTTTAGAAATATTGGTTTGTGTGTCATCAGCTAGGAAGTTGACGACATGGGAAGATATACAACTTCGTTTCACACAATGAAGTTGTTGTAACATCCTGCAAATTCTCGTTAGACTGCGATATCAGTGAGCGTGTCAGAGAAGGAATATTGTAACGCCCCATTTTGATTCTATTATTTTTAAATGATGTTTGAATATTGTTTATATGATTTTGCATGACTTATTTGATATATATGATTTTATGTGAAATATATGATTTATGTGTGATATATAGTATGTGTTATTTTATTATATAGTTGTTTTATTATTTAAATAAAACATGAGAAATAGAAATAAGTAGTAATAATATTTATTTAGAATTAAGGGGATTAATTATAATTATGTGGAATAAGTGGGAGTTAAGAGAAAGAAAAGAGGGGTTATGTTTTGGGAGTTAGTAAGAAAGAGTCAGACAAAAACATTTCACGTACAATAGAAAAAAAGTGAGTTTTTGAGAGAAAGAGAAGAAAGACCAAGAGGCTAGGAGAAGGGCTAGGAAGGGATCAATCGCTGTAGATTTTCAATTCATTTTGCTGAATTAAGGTAAGGGTGAGATTTCCTTCAATAATCATAGTATATAATTTTGAAATTTGATGAATTGTTGTGTTCTTGAGTTAGGGTTAGAAAGTTTATGTTAATTGATAAAATGAGATGAATTGTGTTGTTTGATGCATGCTCCTATGTTGTTTTGATTTCTATATTGCCTATTTGACCTGTAAACATCATTGTAAATCATTTTGGGTGATTAAGGGATCAAAAATTGGGTTTTTGGGTGAAAAATGGTGTAAAAATCGTAACAACGGGGGAAAACTCGCTAGAAACTCGCTATTGGCGAATTCTGTCTGGAACATTTTCGCTATTAGCCAGAATTTCGCTATTAGCGAAATTGCACTGTGACAGCTTTCTCTGTTTCGTGTTCTTGCGTATTTTTCACCCGTTTCTGTTTTGAATTAGCTTTCGGTGTAAACATGAAAGTTGTAGATAATTGAGTTATCTTTCTAATGGCCTTGGTTTGACGTGTAAACGATTTTTAGATTTTGAGTTATAATGAAAATAGTCCAAGTGGGTATTCAGAATATTTTAAGAAAACTTAGCATAACTAATTATGAGTTAGTCCAAAACTTATGGTTTGTTTCCCAACTTCAAACTTCGGGATTAGGGATTTAGTTGAAGTGTTTTATGAGTATTTGGCTTATGTATTATTGATCACACTTGCTTTGTTTTTGAAGAATGTTTTGGTTTGATATGAATGTAGTTGATTAATGTATATGTGCTATGTTGATGAATTCTGTCGTAAGAGTTGTTGTGTCAGATTTTGACTAAGTTGTGGAGTGTGTCATAAATGATTTGGCACATATGATGTTGTCGTAGACGTTGTTGAATTGTATGTTGATATACACAAGTCGAGTCCATTTGCATACTCATAACTGTTGGGGGCTTATGCCCTAGAATGCTTAGCATTCACACCGTTGGGGGCTTATGCCCTGAAATGTTTATCATTCACCTGTTGGGGGCTTATGCCCTGGGATGCTTTAACCATCCAACTGTTGGGGGCTTATGCCCAGTAATGCTTAGCATTCAACGCGCGTAAAATGGTACCACATGCATAATGCATTTGTCGTTGTCGATGTTGCATTGTCGTAGTCGTTGTTGTCGGTCATGTTGTTGGTGTTCATTAACTGATAATGAAATTGTTGTCGCTATTGTTTAATGTTGTTGAAGATGATTATGCTGCTGTTATATATGTATATATATATTACATATGAATTGAATAATGCCTTGCTGTGAGATGTTGTTGTTTCATTGATTTGATGAATTATATATCATTATTATTGATTGTTGTTGCAGGTAATGAAGATTAGTAGGATGTATGGCTCTGTGTCTAGGGCTTTGATACGTAACGGTAGAGGGAAAGAAGGTGCAGTGTAACGCCCGTCTCAATTATTTAATTAATTTGTCGAGTTAGAATATATTTATGTGATTTATGTGTTATGTTGTGATTGTATTAGGTGGTCTATTTTATTATTTAATAGAATAAGGGTTGAAAATAAAACAAATATTAAGTTGTGGGGCTGTTTTCGAATTAAGTAGAATTATGAGGGATTAAGTGAAATAAGATAAAATAAAATAGAAGTGGTTTTAAAAAGGAAAATTAGGTTTAGAATTGTACAGTACGTACAATTCAGTTTTTGGGAGAAAAAGGGAGAAAACAGAAGAGAAGAACAAGAGAGGCTGCTGCTCAATTTTCCAAGGTAAGGGTGAGCCTAGCATTGCAATTCATTAAGCTTACGATTCATGATTATAGTTAACATGTTTAGGAATTGTTCATGAGAATTTAAGAACTAAGAATTAGGTTAAAAAGTGATGAATTGATGATTAGATGATGAGAAATTGTACCGTTGACGTAGGAAACTGTTTACAGACCATAGAATAGCCATTGTACATCATCATAGTCGAAATTTGGAAGGTTTAGGATGAAATTTGGGGTTTTGGATGAAAACCCTCGTAACCCCGTATCTGTTCTGTCGCAGCTCGCCACAACGAGCAGTCAACTCGCCACGGCGAGTGCTCTTCACCAGCTCGCGAGGCGAGCAACCCAATCGCCATAGCGAGTTACCCCTAGCGGGCTCGCGAGGCGAGCAATCCACTCGCCATAGCGAGAAACCTTTGAGAAGGCTCGCGAAGCGAGCAACCCCACTCGCCATAGCGAGCTACCCGTGATAGCTCACCAGGCGAGCAACCCTACTCGCCATGGCGAGCAGTACCCCTGAAGCTCGCAAGGCGAGCAACCCAACTCGCCATAGCGAGTTACCCCTGATGGTTCGCGAGGCGAGGGTTCCTACTCGCCATAGCGAGTAGTCCTGTATCAGACTATCTTTCGAAAAATGCGACTCTTGTCGCACAATTGATTATGAGATTAACCCTGGTCTAGATTAAAACTGAGATATTAAGAATAAATGTAGAGCTGTTAACTGATACTTGATCTGTTATTGTGACCTATGCATTAGTATATGTTTTCCTTGAATTATAAGAGATGATGTATGTGAATGCTTGTGATTATTCGTTGCTGCCATGTTGCTATGTTGTTAATAAATACAAGCTGCATGTGTCGTTAAAGATTTATGATGTTATGGTCCAAACTATTGGAGTTCATTTAAGATGTCTAAGAGTTAAGAAGTTGAGTCCATGCATATGCATCCAGAGACGAGGGCTCATGCCCTAGGAGCTTTTGCTCAATAGCGACGAGAGCTTATGCTCTAGGAGTATTTTTATGCTCAATAGCGACGAGAACTTATGCTCTAGGAGTATTTTTATGCTCAAATAGTGACGAGGGCTTATGCCCTAGGAGTATATTTATACTCAATATGGTACCACATGCATGATTAAGATATCTAAGTTGCATTGTTGAGTCTAAGTTGCATTGTCGAGTCGAGGTCGCATTACTGAGTCGTACTAAGATTGTTGACTAAGATGTTGAACATGATGTTGATTATGATTATGATGTGGATTTATGACGTTGATTATGATTAAGATGTTACTTGACTGTTGTTGTGATATTATGATAATGAAGTTATGTTGTTAAATATAATTGTTGAATTATATGTTTAATGTTTTGTTTTGTGAATCTCACCCCTTCTGTTGGAATTGCCGCCTCGTGGGCAAGTGCAGGTGACCAAGCGTTGGATTGACGATGTGAGAGGTCCTTGTGGAGTATTAGGAGCTCTGATACGTAACGGAATGGGGATTATCATTTGTTTCTATTCCTTTATGTATCGTTTTTGAATTAATTATGACATTGGTGCGAAGAACTAATCTTTTTAAAGAGTTTGAATTATGATTCCGCTGCTACGTTTTGAATAAAGATGAGGAATAAACTATTATTCATTTTGTTTAAAGATTTTATGAAATGTGACATCCTGAATATTGCGATATACTCTGGTTAAATAAATGAATTTTTAAGTTGGGATTTCGGGGTGTTACATGCAGGTCCGCAAGGAGGAGAGGAAAACTGTAACACCCCAATTTCCCAACATATAAATAAATGTAAAATAAATCGGAGTTCATCACAAACAGGATGTCACATAACGTTCTTCAAAAATCATTTCATCATAAATAGAGTTAAAATCCACTATTCATTAAAACAACTGCTTTCAATAATTTAAACACTGTCGCAGCGGAAAATATTCAACGTTTAAGTCAAAACTTGGCACTAGGCCTCAACGTCATCAACATAAATAAAAACTCCAATTAAAATGGTTCAACACGAGGATCAACTCACATCAGCGGTTACTCCTAGTTATCTGCACGTTACCCACGTAGAGGCAACATTCAAACAGAAGGGGGTGAGATTTCACATTCATTAATAATAAGCAACAATTCATAAAGAAGAATTAATCAACATAAAACAACAACAATTAATCATCAACAATTAATTCAAATCAAGGAATCAATCAACATAAAACTGCAACAACTAATCATCAACAATTAATTCACTTTAAGGAATCAATCAACTTCGTTCAACAATGCAACAACAACGACTCAACAAATGTATGTGGTACCAACAGAGCATCAAGCTCCCAACGTTAATGTCGTAATTCGACGTGACAGGCATCAAGCCCCCAACTTTGACAGGCATCAAGCCCCCAACTTAGACAAATGCTTATGCAATGATATGTCTAAAAAATGAAACAACTATAACATCGTAATTCACATAATAAAATATCCATATAAGATTTTCATGTCAAACCAAAGCTACTGGAAACATAACTTAATCATTAACAACTTTCATATTCAAACCTAAGACCAATTCAAAACAGAAACATGTAAAAAAGACACAAGAACGCGAAACATGGCATTCTGCCACTAAGCAATTTGTTGTGGCGAGTGGGGCTACTCGTCGTGGCGAGCTGACAGTATCTCACTGTAAAGATTTCGCTGTGGCGAGCAAAGCACTCGCTATGGCGAGCGACAACTAGGTCACTCGCGAGGCGACCAAAAGTACTCGTCGTGGCGAGTTATCTACTACTCATGGAGCGAGGATAATCGCTCGCTGTGGCGAGTGACGACGAACATAACTTCAAACATCACGAACAGAATTTTAGAATTTGTCCCAAAAACCAAATTTTAGACACCCTAACTCCCAAAATTAATAGGAAACATTACCTACTGATAATCTACAACCTAGACAGCAACTTTTACATTAATTCATGTGATTATCTATGTTTTTAACAATTTTAATTCAATTCAAAACCTAATTTCACAACAACAAATATTCAACAACAAGAGATTAATCTTTTTCAGAATTATATACTTATGATTAAAGAAGGTTAGTCCCACCCTTACCTTAGATTGGTTGATTTTTCAGAACTCTACAAGCTTCTCCTTTTTATCTCTCAAAAACTGCTTCTACATGCTCTCTGTTTCCCGTTCTCTGTTTTCAGGTTCTAACCCTAATTCTCTAATGTTTTCCTCTATTTATAATCTCTCCTATTCTTAACCTAACAAACTCTTCCAATTACTAAACTATCCTTATGCCTCATTAAATCTAATCTAATTAGATTCCTTCACTTTTTATGTTATAACAACCTACTAATAAATCTTAAAAAAATCATCACATAGCATCAAATATCACAATTAATCAAATAATTAATAAAAGACTCTAAACTTGAATAAATAAATAAAATAGGGCGTTAAAACTCTCCCCCACTTAGAATATTTTCGTCCTCAAAAACTTACCTCTCCCAAACAACTCTGGATACGACTCCAACATCTTGCTCTCCAACTCCCACGTCAAACTTTCACCAGTCGCTCCTCCCCAAACGACTTTCACAAGAGGTATATCCTTGCCTCTCAGCTTCTTCACTTCACGACCTTCAATCCTCACTGGTAAGGTCTCGATCGTGAGATTGTCTCTTAGTTGCACATCATCTCTTGCAATCACATGAGATGGATCCGAAACATACTTCCGAAGTTGTGACACATGAAACACATCATGTAAATTCGAAAGATGCGGTGGTAAACCTACTCTATACGCAACCGTCCCAACTCTTTCCAAAATCTGATACGGGCCAATAAACCTCGGAGTCAACTTCTTTGATTTCAGTGCCCGTCCAACACCGGTCACAGGGGTGACTCTCAAAAACACATGGTCTCCTTCTTGAAACTCAAGATCCTTCCTACGCTTATCATGATAACTCTTCTGTCTACTCTGCGACGCTTTCATATTTTCCCTAATCAGCTTAACCTTCTCCGTATTCTGTTGGACAACCTCTGGTCCTAGTACCACACTCTCACCAGACTCGTACCAACACAACGAGGTTCTGCATCTCCGACCATACAATGCTTCGAATAGTGCCATTCCAATGCTAGAATGGTAATTGTTATTGTAAGTGAATTCGATCAATGGAAGATGACTATCCCAAGTTCTTCCCTGCTCAAGCACACAAACTCTCAACAGGTCATCCAGCGACTGAATTGTCCTCTCAGTCTGCCCATCTATCTGCGGATGATACGCCAAACTCAAACTCAACTTAGAACCCAACGCGTCCTGCAAACTCTTCCAAAATCTAGAAGTAAATCTTGGATCTCTATCTGACACAATACTCGATGGAACACCATGTAGCTTCACAATCTCACAGATATAGATTTCCTCCAATTGAGATACAGGAAAACTAATGTTTATTGGAATAAAATGAGCCGACTTTGTCAGTCTATCCACAATTACCCAAATTGCATCATTTCCTTTTGGAGTATTCGGTAAACTAGTCACAAAATCCATGGATATGCTATCCCACTTCCACTCTAGAACATCTTAACGTGTCAACAATCCAGCATGTTTCTGATGTTCAACTTTTGATTTCTGACAAATTAAACACGCATACACAAATTGTGCGACATCACACTTCAATCCAGACCACCAAAACAATTTCTTCAAATCATGATACATTTTTGTAGCTCCCGGATGAATGCTCAAATTACTTCTTTGACTTTCTTCCAGAATCATCTTCTTCATTTCTGCATCATCAGGAATACAAATCCTATTCCAAAATCACAATACTCCTTGATCATCAACTTTAAAGTCACCATCTTCAGTCTGATTACTTCCAACCATTAAGTCTACCAACTTCACATCTACTTTCTGAGCCTCTCTGATATTATCCAAAAATTTGTTGTTGATCTTCAACATTCCCAGTTTCACACTCTGTGACGACACTTCACAAACCAAACTCAAGTCTCTGAACTGTTCTAGTGATTCCAACTCTTTAACCATCATAGCAGACATATGCAATGTTTTCCTACTTAAAGCATCTGCAACAACATTAGCTTTACCCGAATGGTAATTCAATCCGAAATCATAATCCTTTAGCAATTCTAGCCATTTTCGCTGTCTCATATTTAATTCTTTCTGGTCAAATAAGTACTTCAAACTTTTATGATCGCTGAACACTTTAAATCTAAAACCATACAGATAATGCCTCCAAATTTTAAGTACAAAAACTACTGCAGCTAACTCAAGGTCATGAGTAGGATAATTACGTTCATGAATCCTCAACTGCCTTGATGCATAAGCTACTACTTTATTGTTCTGCATAAGCACACCACCTAAACCCAACTTAGACGCATCACAGTACACAACAAATTGTTCATCAAACTTTGGTAGTATTAAAATAGGATTTGTCGTCAAACGTTTCTTCAATTCATTAAAACTGTTTTCGCACTGAACATCCCATACGAAAGTTCTACCTTTACAAGTTAACTGAGTTAACGGAAGTGCTAACTTGGAAAATCCTTCAATAAATCTTCGGTAATAACCTGCTAAACCCAGAAAGCTCCTAACTTCGGTAACCGACTTCGGAGTCCCCCATTGCGATACCGCATCAACCTTAGATGGATCCACAACAATACCACTACTAGAAATAATATGACCGAGAAAACTCACCTCGTTCAACCAGAATTTGCACTTTGATTACTTGACATATAACTTTTTCTCTTTCAGCACTTGCAAGACAATCCTCAAATGCTTGGCATGTTCCTCCTCAGACTTGGAGTATATCAGAATATCATCTATAAACACAACAACAAAACGATCCAGATAAGAATGAAAAATACGGTTCATATATTCCATAAACACTCCAGGCGCATTAGTAACACCAAAAGGCATCAAGGAATATTCATAGTGTCTGTAACGTGTCCTAAAGGTTGTCTCCTGAATATCATCATCTTTTACTCTGATCTGGTAATAGCCCAACCTCAAGTCAATTTTACTGAACACACGGGCACCTACTAACTGATCCATCAAATCGTCGATCATCGGAAGCGGATACTTATTCTTTATCGTCACTTTATTCAGGTGCCGGTAATCTATGCATAGCCTCATGTTGCCATCTTTCTTTATAACCAACAACACCGGCGCTCCCCAAGGTGAAACACTCGGTCTCACAAACTTCTTGTCAAGCAAGTCTTCTAACTGCTTCTTCACCTCAGCTAATTCAGAAGCTGACATACGGTAAGGTGCCATAGAAACATGCTTCGTACCCGGAATAAGATCAATTGAAAATTCTACTTCCCTTTCTGGCGGCACATCAGGAATTTCATCAGGGAAAACTTCTGGAAACTCGCATACCACTTGCAACTTATCAATCACCGCTTGATTTTCAATAGACAAGGACTCCGTTAAAGAAAACATCTGGATTCCATCATGCGTCAATTGCTTCAACTGCTTAGTAGTCAAGAGCTCGGTTTCTCCTTCCTCTTCGGTGGAAGAAAAACGCACTGTCTTCCTAAAACAATTAATATGAACATAGTTGTACTCCAGCCAGTTCATTCTTATGATCACATCCATCCCACTTAACGGTAAACATACTAAATCTACTGCAAAGTCTCTACCAAACATCGACAAAGAACACTTCAAACATACTAGAGAAGTAGTCACCGATCCCTTGGCTGGGTTTCAACAACCGTTTCCCCATTCATAATTGACATATCAAGACCCAATTTCAAAACACAATCAACAGCAATAAAACAATGCGTAGCCCCAGTATCTATAATAGTAATTAAGGGAGTACTATTAATAAAACATGTACCTTTGATCAAACGATCCTCATTCGCTGTCTAAGTACAAGTCAAAGCAAACACCTTCCCTTTAACCTGCTCCTTCTTAGGATTCAGACACTGAGGGCTAATATGTCCTTCTTCACCACAGCTAAAACAAACCATATCGTCATGCTTGCAATATGTCATTGCATGGCCTTTCTTGCCACAACGGAAACACAATTTCACATCGCCAGTACAAGCGTTACTCTTATGACCTTTTTATCCACATCGGTAACAAACAACTTCAGCAGGAGCATTTCTTCTTCCTGGTTTCTTCTCATCATTCACTCTCTTCTCATCCTTCATTCTCTGTTTGCCCTTGTCAGCAGGGGCACCGTAAGGCTTACCACGACTTTGTTGCTGCTTCCCTTTTCGTTCATTCAGAACCTTATAATGAGACTTGGTGTCCTCTTCGTAAATTCTGCAGCTGCTTACCAACTCGAAAAACTGACAGATCTTCTGATACCCAATTGCTCGCTTAATCTCAGCACGCAAACCATTCTTAAACTTGATACACTTGGAGAATTCAATAGTCTCAGCGGTGTAGTGCGGATAAAACTTGGCCAGTTCAACCAACTTAGCAGCATATTTTGTGACTGACATGTCACCTTGCTTTAGCTCCAGGAACTCAATCTCCTTCTTCCCGAGAACATCTTCCGGAAAGTACCTATTCAGGAATTCTCTCTTAAAAACAGCCCAAGTGACTTCTTCACCTCCGTTCTCCAGATTCGGACGAACGCTTACCCACCAATCATCAGCCTCTTCAGCTAAACAATGCGTACCAAAGCGCACCATCTAAGGAACAGTGCATTCCATGACTCGAAAAATCCTCTCGACCTCCTTGAGCCATGTCTGGGATCCATCAGGATCGTATCTGCCTTTGAAGGTAGGTGGATGATTCCTCAGGAAGGTCTCCAGCATACGAACTCCATTGTTACCACCAACACCAGCATTAGGTTATTGCCCCACAGCTTGAGCCATAGCTTGCAAAGCAGCAGCAATAGCATCATCGTTTCTTCCAGCCATCTCGGTTCACTACACAACGGATATAGGTTAGGAAACTCAAAGACAATATTAAACCGTAACACGACACAACGACTCAATCTACTTGGCTGGACAAACCGACCTGCTCTGATACTAATTGTAACATTCGGATTTCCCAACATACAAATAAATGTAAAATAAATCAGAGTTCATCGCAAACAGGATGTCACATAACAATCTTCAAAAATCATTTCATCATAAATAGAGTTAAAATCCACTATTCATTAAAACAACTGCTTTCAATAATTTAAACAATGTCGCAGCGGAAAATATTCAACGTTTAAGTCAAAACTTGGCACTAGGCCTCAACGTCATCAACATAAATAAAAACTCCAATTAAAATGGTTCAACAACATCTTATAAAGAGATACGTAACAAAAGAAAACAAAGCATATAAATATCCCCATCCCGTTACATATCAGAGCAAGACTCCTAAGACGACACGAGGATCGACTCACATCAGCGGTTACTCCTGGTTATCTGCACGTTACCCACGTAGAGGCAACATTCAAACAGAAGGGCTGAGATTTCATATTCATTAATAATATGCAACAAATCATAAAGAAGAATTGATCAACATAAAACAACATCAATTAATCATCAACAATTAATTCACATTAAGGAATCAATCAATATAAAACAACAACAACAAATCATCAACAATTAATTCACTTTAAGGAATCAATCAACTTCGTTCAACAATGCAACAACAACAACTCAACAAATGCAACAACAACGACTCAACAAATGCATGTGGTACCAACAGAGCGTTAAGCTCCCAACGTTAATGTCGTAATTCGACGTGACATGCGTCAAACCCCCAACTTTGACAAACATCAAGCCCCCAACTTAGACAAATGCTTATGCAATGATATGACTAAAAAATGCAACAACTATAACATCATATTTCACATAATAAAATATCCATAAAATATTTTCTTGTCAAACCAAAGCTACTGGAAACATAACTTAATCATTAACAACTTTCATATTCAAACCTAAGACCAATTCAAAACAGAAACATGTGAAAAAGACACAAGAACGCGAAACATGGCATTCTGCCACTAAGCAATTCGCTGGGGCGAGTAGGGCTACTCGTCGTGGCGAGCTAACAGTAGCTCACTGTAAAGATTTCGTTGTGGCGAGCAAAGCACTCGCTGTTGTAACAGCCCGATTTTGCAATTATTTGATTTTAATTGTTTTATGTGTGTTTATTCATGTCTATGTGCATTTTCATGAGTTTTCGTATTAGAAGGGTATTTTGGTAATTTAGACTTAAGGGTATTTTAGTCTTTTATGAGGAAGGGTAATTTAGTAACTTGTAGTAGTAGTTAATTCTCTTAGCTTTTTAGTTAGAACCGTCATTTTTGTAGGAGATTAAGATGTCGATATAAATAAGTTAGAGCCGAGGTTCCTAATTAATTACCGTTAGTAAGTTAGAGTTAGCGGTTGGTGTAATTAGAATTGAGCCCAATTAGTTTGTGTAGTTTAGGCCCATTAAGGGTTATGAATATTAGACCCATAACTTTAACCAAATAGGGTTAGAGACTTTGTCATTCACACAAGCACAAAAGAATAGAGGCTAAGAGGCTAGAGAGAAGAGCAAGAGAAGAGGGTTGAAGCTAAAAGGGAGATTGATCCTAGGAGCTAAATTGAAACTTGGGTTAGGATTCTTGGTGATTAGAGGTAAAAGGGATAGTTTTCACACATAATCTTCAATTCTTCATTTCTACCCATTTATATGATTTTGATTAATTGAATTGATTCTGTAAATTCGTGTTTGGATGTTGATGTTATGTTTGTAAGCATGAGTTATATGATGATTGTGTAATTGTTGTTGAATTAACATGTAAAAAATGTATGAAAATGAATATTTGGGTTTATGTGAAAAATTGATGAAAAATGAAGTTGTGATGTTGTATCATGTATGAATTCGTGTTCAGTTGATGTTATGAATGATTTGTGAACTGTTGGAAGTTGATTTGTTAAACTGGAATCACTGTTTGTGAATTGGAGATGAAATTTGTGAATGTTGTTGGTGTTTTGAGAAAATTATGAAATTTGATGAAATGAACTAGATTGTTGTTTATGGTGCATGTTTTGAGTTCCTTTAGGTGTGTTATAATGATTGTGACCTATAAACACTTTCTGGAACACGTTTTTGGGATTTGGGGGTTTAAAATTGGGTATTTGAGTGAAGAAGGGTCAAGAACTCGTGAACAATGGTCTGCCCAGATGACTGTTCGCTCAAGCAAGCCCATATGTTCGCTTAAGCGAACATTCATTGAGCTACCCAGTTCGCTTGAGTGAGCTGTAAGTGAGCTCTAAGCGAACGAGACTTTGCTCTCGACGTTCTGGTCGCTTAAGTGAACCAGACTTCGCTTAACCGAACTGTGCCCTGTTCAGCCCCATTTGATTTTTGATTTGCAAACCTTGGGACCTATCCGAGCATTCCTTAATGTTCCTTTCAACTCATATAAACACTATTTGCATACTTAATCTCATTGAGACTTCTCCATGATCGGATTGAATTGAATTTGTGAAATCAAACTTGATTTTGAATAATGCCCAAAAACATGAACTTTTCCGAAATGGAACTTGCTTATATGCATTCTAACAATGATTTCAATTGGTTCCATTGAATTATGTCTTGTTTTGTCTTGAAAACTTAGAATTTTGAAAAAGTGACAAAGTGAGACGAATTTCATGATTTTTGTGAATTCATCGTGATTGGCCAATGAAAGGCTTATGTAATCTCTACTATACACAATTGTGACTTAAGAGTATACATGGCTTAGGCAATTAACCTTGTTTGGTTGGTTTTGATCCATTACTTCAATATTTTCAAAGTTGTGAATTATAGGTAGAAACTTGTGAAAACTTAACTTAAACACCCATTGTTTGGCAACCTTTTGTGACTGATCTTATATGATTAAATGGAGACTTGTGAATGAATGATATAAATGGATTGTATGTCGGTGTGCGCATACTTGTTGAATGATGGTGATGATCGCATAATTGTATATGCATTGTTTGGTGATGATTACATAATGTTATATGCATGTTGATTGTTGAGGTGACTATGGTATGAACATATGCATTGAGTCGAGTCATATGTTCATGCATTCATTGTTTGGTGAGGAACTTATGTTCAATGTAAGGCGGGGTGTGAAACCTTACAAACGATGTTTTTGTTGTATCGAAGGTGACGACCTTGAGGAGATTGGGTACCACATGCATCTAGACGAGTCTAGAACATTGCATACATTGTTTGGTGAATTGCATTGAGTCGTGATGTGTGGTTGATGCATTTGGTTCATGTGAACTTGAATTGATTAATTGAATTGATATTGGAATATTGTGTGAATATATATACATGAGGATGTTTATACTATTTAGTATTCTTTATACATGATAGTCTTGATTATTTCCTCAGTGGTTTACCACCTACCTTTCCGTGCGGACGGGTAGATGGGGTGCAGGACTAGTAGCTTGTTTGTTGATGTTGCCGAGGAGCAGGAGTCCTCTTTTTCTTTTGCGTGCGTCTAGATTAGGGCTCTGATCTAGGATAGCGTTTAGATGTTGAACTTTTATTATTATTTGTTGATTCCGAGGAGTTATGACATGATTTATTTATATCCGATGTTGAGGGTGAGATTATGTATTTATTATCATGAGATTGGAGATGTTGTTTATATATTTGATATATTCCGCTGCTATGTTTTATGAACCATGATAATTTATACTTGTGAACTATGAAATTTGTTGTTGGCGGAACATCTATTTCTAGAATATATTTGTATGTTCGTGCGTTTTACGGCTTAATAGGAATAGGGTGTTACAGCTGTGGCGAGCGACAACTAGGTCACTCGCGAGGCGAGGATAATCGCTCGCTGTGGCGAGCGACGACGAACAGAATTTCATAATTTGTCCCAAAAACCCAATTTTCGACACCCTAACTCCCAAAATTAATAGGAAACATTACCTGCTGATAATCTACAACCTAGACAACAACTTTTACATTAATTCATGTGATTATCTATGTTTTTAACAATTTTAATTGAATTCAAAACCTAATTTCACAACAACAAATATTCAACAACAAGATATTAATCTTTTCAGAATTATATACTTATGATTATAGAAGGTTAGTCTGACCCTTACCTTAGATTGGTTGATTTTTCAAAACTCTACAAGTTTCTCCTCTTTATCTCTCAAAAACTGCTTCTACGTGCTCTCTGTTTCCTGTTCTCTGTTTTCTGGTTCTAACCCTAATTTTCTAATGTTTTCCTCTATTTATAAGCTCTCCTATTCTAAACCTAACAAACTTCTCCAATTACTAAACTACCCTTATGCCTCATTAAATCTAATCTAATTAGATTCCTTCGCCTTTTATGTTACAACAACCTACTAATAAATCTTAAAAAAATCATCACATAGCATCAAATATCACAATTAATCAAATAATTATTAAAAGACTCTAAACTCGAATAAATAAATAAAATAAATAAAATAGGGCGTTACAAAAACAGCGGGTAAGAAGGTGATTTTTGCACAGCAACACAGTACTAGAGTTAATGAGAAAAAAGTGGGAATACATGAATCTAGTAATTCACAGCAACATAGTGATAAATTCCACTTTATTCCGATGTATAATTCTAGTGCGGAGGATTGTAAATGGGCAAGTTCAGGTTTGGTGGCTTCTATAATTGTCGGGAGACTCGGCGGTGGCTTTTCAGCAACGTGTTAAAGATGCCGGCTTTCCGAATATTGTTGTTATTTGTAACACCCCGTTCGCCCAACAATTATTAATTAACAAATTAAATCAGAGTTTTTCACCAAAAACGGAATGCTACATTTTCATTCAAATAAAATCTCCAAATTAACGGATGAATAAATATTCTCCAATAAAATAGACAATAATAATTAACTCCAAAACTTTGCAGCGGAATTAGTTTAAAACAACTAAACAAGTCTTTGGCACACAGGCCTCAACAAAAGTTTCATAAATCAAATTAATACGTAAGGAAAGAGAAAACAAGCAACAAATTCCCGTCCCGTTACGTATCAGAGCCCTAAGACACTTGAGCCGACATCTCTACTAATCTTCATTACCTGCACTTGCCCACAAGGCGGCAATTCCAGCAGAAGGGGTGAGATTCACAAACAACAATAGATAACATAATTCATCAATTAAACTCAACAGCAACAATTTAATGAATAATTCAATTATCATTTATAATTTAAACAATTCAACAACATGGTCAACAACGACACCGACAACTCGACCAACAACAACAACAACAACAACAACTACAACGACAACAACGACAACAAAAATGCAACTAATGCAAATGCATGTGGTACCATTTTACGCGCGTTGAATGCTAAGCATTCCGGGGCATGAGCCCCCAACGGTTGAATGAAATAACATTCCAGGGCATAAGCCCTCAACAGTTGAGTGAAAAACACTCCAGGGCATAAGCCCTCAACGATTGAGTCAACCGCAATACCGCTTCAACTTTCGACGGGTCAACCGCAATACCACTACCAGAAATAATGTGGCCAAGAAAACTTACTTCACTTAACCAGAACTCACATTTGGATAACTTGGCATACAACTTCTTTTCTCTCAACACTTGCAAAACAATCTTCAAATGCTCTGCATGCTCTTCTTCAGTCTTAGAATAAATCAGAATATCATCAATAAAAACAACAACAAATCTATCCAGAAAGTCATGGAAAATTCTGTTCATATACTCCATAAATACACCAGGTGCATTAGTAACACCGAACGACATCACCTTATACTCATAGTGACCATAACGCGTTCTGAACGCCGTCTTCTGCATATCTTCATCCTTCACCTTGATCTGATGGTAACCTGACCTCAAATCGATTTTACTAAACACACGGGCACCCACTAGCTGATCCATCAAGTCATCAATTCTCGGAAGTGGATACCTATTCTTTATCGTCACTTTATTCAGCTGACGGTAATCTATACACAACCTCATGCTACCATCTTTCTTCTTAACCAATAACACTGGCGCTCCCCAAGGTGAAACACTTGGTCTTACAAACTTCTTATCAAGCAGGTCTTCCAACTGCTTCTTCAACTCTGCCAACTCAGCTGCTGACATACGGTAAGGAGCCATCGACACAGGCTTCGTACCCGGAACAAGATCAATTGAAAATTCCACCTCCCTCTCTGGCGGCACATCGGGAATCTCATCAGGAAAAACTTCTGGGAATTCATTCACGACCGGTAGGCTATCAATCACTGCTTGATTCTCTACTGACAAATATGCCAACAAGGAAAACATCATAATTCCGTCACGCTCAATCTGCTTCAACTGCTTAGTACTCAAGAAATCAACTTCACTATCCTCTTCAGCAGAAGAGAAACGTACTGTCTTACTAAAACAATTGATGAGGACATGGTTATACTCTAATCAATTCATCCCAAGGATTACATCCATACCCGTCAACGGTAAACATACGAGATCAACTTCAAAATTTCTACCAAATACAGACAGTGGACAACTTAAACAAACAAGAGAAGTAGTCACTGAACCCTTAGCTGGAGTTTCAACAATCATTTGTCCATCCATATTAGACATAGTAAGTCCCAACTTAGAAGCACAACTAACAGCAATAAAACAATGCGTAGCACCAGTATCTATAATAGCAATTAAAGGAGTATCATCAAAATAACAAGTACCTCGAATAAGTCGATCCTCATTGTCCGTCTGTGTACCAGACAATGCAAACACTTTCCCTCCAAGCTGAGCCTTCTTAGGCTTCTTGCACTGAGAACTAAGATGACCCTCTTCATCACAATTAAAACAGACAATATCACCACGTTTGCATTCAGCTATTGTATGTCCTTTCTTCCCACATCGGAAGCATTTCTTCTCATCACGGTGGCAAGCATTACTTTTGTGGCCTTTCTCGCCACACTTGTAGCAGACAACTTCAGCATGAGTCTCATTCTTCCTGGGCCTCCTCTCATCATTTTCCCGTTGTTTCCCCTTATCAGCAGGAGCACTGTAAGGCTTAGGACGGTTCTGCTGATTCTTACTCTTCCTTTCATTAAGCACTTTATAGTGAGCTTTCGTATCCTCTTCGTAAATCCTGCAGCTACTCACCAAATCAGAAAAATTGCGGATCTTCTGATAACCAATGGCCCGCTTAATTTCAGCACGCAGACCATTCTCAAACTTGATACACTTAGAGAACTCAGCAGTCTCAGGAGTGTAATGCGGGTAAAACTTTGCCAACTCAACAAACTTGGCAGCATACTCTGTTACTGACATATCACCTTGCTTCAGTTCCAGAAATTCAATCTCCTTCTTACCTCGGACATCTTCCGGAAAATACCTATCCAGAAACTCTCTTCTGAACACAGCCCACGTGATCACAGCTCCTCCATTCTCTAGCACTGGTTGCACACTCACCCACCAATCATCGGCCTCCTCAGCCAGCATATGTGTGCCAAAACGCACCATCTGAACATCAGTGCACTGCATTACTCTGAAGATTCTCTCAACCTCTTTCAACCATGTCTGCGCTCCATCAGGGTCATACCTGCCCTTGAAAGTTGGTGGATGGTTCCTCAGGAAGGTTTCCAACATGCGAACACTGTCGTTACCACCAGCATTATTCTGTTGACCCACAGCTTGAGCCATCGCTTGCAAAGCAGCAGCAAGTGCAACATCATTCCTTCCAGCCATCGCGAAAATCTACACTACAACAACAACCAGGACATCAAAGACAATACAAAATTGTCACACGACTCTACTAGGCTCGACTCGACTCTACTACTTGGCCGGACGGACCGACCTGCTCTGATACCAATTGTAACACCCCGTTCGCCCAACAATTATTAATTAACAAATTAAATCAGAGTTTTTCACCAAAAACGGAATGCTACATTTTCATTCAAATAAAATCTCCAAATTAACGGATGAATAAATATTCTCCAATAAAATAGTCAATAATAATTAACTCCAAAACTTCGCAGCGGAATTAGTTTAAAACAACTAAACAAGTCTTTGCCACACAGGCCTCAACAAAAGTTTCATAAATCAAATTAATACGTAAGGAAAGAGAAAACAAGCAACAAATTCCCGTCCCGTTACGTATCAGAGCCCTAAGACACTTGAGCCGACATCTCTACTAATCTTCATTACCTACACTTGCCCACAAGGCGGCAATTCCAGCAGAAGGGGTGAGATTCACAAACAACAATAGATAACATAATTCATCAATTAAACTCAACAGCAACAATTTAATGAATAATTCAATTATCATTTATAATTTGAACAATTCAACAACATGGTCAACAACGACACCGACAACTCGACCAACAACAACAACTACAACGACAACAACGACAACAAAAATGCAACTAATGCAAATGCATGTGGTACCATTTTACGCGCGTTGAATGCTGAGCATTCCGGGGCATGAGCCCCCAACGGTTGAATGAAATAACATTCCAGGGCATAAGCCCTCAACAGTTGAGTGAAAAACACTCCAGGGCATAAGCCCTCAACGATTGAGTGTAAACACTCCAGGGCATAAGCCCTCAACAGTGGTATGAGTATGAAATGGACTCAATGGTGTATATCTACATACAACCCAACGACAACAACAACAACTACTATATGCATAATCAGCTATGACATAAGACTCCAACTTAATTCGACAAGACACAACAAGGTCACAGCGAAGCATCACAACAAAATTCAACAACTTAAGTAACCTACAGTATTACTCGCCGTGGCGAGCTACTTTACTCGCTGTGGCGAGTTATGGGTGTTTCATTGCTCGCCTCGCGAGTGGGTCTGCTCGCTGTGGCGAGTTGCACAGGCACTGCTCGCCTGGCGAGTGGGTTTACTCGCCGTTGCGAGTTACACAGGCACTGCTCGCCTGGCGAGTGGGTTTACTCGCCGTTGCGAGTGGCGATTGACAGAACTACGAACTGTACGAACAGACTTCTACTTTTCAACCCTAAACCCCAAATTCAACACCCAAAGGCTCAATTTTGATGAATTTCATCATCCCTATGCATTCTAACATCAGAACAGCATTAAACAACAACAATTACATGAATTAATCAAGTTATTAACATCAATTCATCATTAACCTAATTCAATTCATCAACCCTAACAACCCTACATTCATCAATGAATTAAGAACCTAAAGTTGAGAGTTAGTCTCACCCTTACCTTAGATTATCTTCCTGAATTAAAAGCAGCGTTCTTCTCTCCTCTTGCTTCTTCTCTCTTCTTCTAGTTTTTTCCCCCTTTTCTTGTTTTCTCACTGTTTCTACGTGAAAACTGATTCTGACTCTTTCTTCCCTTATTAATACCTATTAACTTCTCCTTAATTCCAATTAACTCCTATTAAATTATTAAATAATTCATTTTAACCCCCAACCTTCTAATAATTATAATTCTCACCTATTTTAATTAAATAATTCAAATAACTATATAATATAACACACCATAAAATAAACATAAATTATTTAAAATCACATAAACTTACTAAAATCAATTGAAATAAAATAATCGACAACTAGGGCGTTACATTATTCCTATGGGAAGTGACCGTGTTTTCTTGTATTGTAAAGGAGGGGAGGATATTTGGAAGGTGTACAAAGGAGCTTTTGAATTTTTTTATGCGATACTCTCTAACATTCACAAGTGGTCGGCAACAGAGGTTCGATATGAACGAGGGGCATGGGTGCACGTTTATGGCGTTCATGTACATGCTTGGAACGAGGTGTTTTATAGAATATGTGTTTCGGGAGCAGGAAGGTATATTCATGCTGACTGTAACGCCCTAGTTGTTATTTATTTAATTTCGGTTTATTTTAATAAGTTTTTATGATTTTAAATAATTTATGTTGATTTTATGGTGTGTTATATTTTATTATATGATTATTTTGATTTTTTAATTAAAATAGGTGAGAATTATAATTATTAGAAAGTTGGGGATTAAAATGAATTGAATAATATTTTAATGGGAGTTAATTAGAAATAAGTGGGAATTAAGTGGTATTAATAGGAGTTAGAAGGAAAGAAAGTCAGAAAACAGTTTTCACGTAGAAACAGTGAGAAACAGAGAAAAAGGGAGAAAACCTAGAACAAGAGAGAAGAAGCAAGAGGAGAGAAGAACGCGGCTTTGAATTCAGGAAGATAATCTAAGGTAAGGGTGAGGCTAACTCTCAGCTTTAGGTTCTATAATTCATTGATTAAGGTTGGGTTGTTAGGGTTGATGAATTGAATTAGGTTAGAGATGAATTGATTTTAATAACTTGATTAATTCATGAAATTGTTGTTGTTTATTGTTGTTCTGGTGTTAGAATGCATAGAAGTGATGCAATTCATCAAATTTGGGTTTCTAGGTGTTGAAAATGGGGTTTGGGGTTGAAAAGGAGAAGTCTGTTCGTACAGTTCGTAGTTCTGTCAGTCGCCGCTCACCACGGCGAGCAATGCCTATGTAGCTCGCCACAGCGAGCAGTCCCACTCGCCAGGCGAGTAGTGGAGCCCTATAGCTCGCCACAGCGAGCAGATGCACTCTCCACGGCGAGTTGCTTAAATTAAAAATCGTTAATTGTCTTAATGATGTTTTTAGGTCAATTTTATATCAATTTGAGTGCCTTAATATATTTAGGGATGAATGGCATCTTCTTACATAATCAAATTTGGGTTTTGGGAACTTAAAAATGAAGATTTTAGGTGAAAAATGTCAAAAATGCCGAGAGCAACCACTTTTGCTCGCCTTGAGCTCGCCCCCAACTCGCCATAGCGAGTAGCTCATTTTTCTGAGTTCGCCACAGCGAGTAGTACTGTAGCATGCCCGATTGGTTGAATTTTTGTTGTAAGACTTGTTGTACCCTTTTGTTGTGTCCTGTCGAATTAAGTTGAAGTCTTATGTCATAACTGATTATGCATATGGTAGTTGTTGTTGCCGTTGTCGAGTTGTATGCAGATATACACTAGTGAGTCCATTCATGCTCATACCCTGTTGAGGGCTCATGCCCTGGAGTGTTTTCACTCAACCGTTGAGGGCTTATGCCCTGGAGTGTTTATCACTCAATCGTTGAGGGCTTATGCCCTGGAATGTTATTTCATTCAATTGTTGGGGGCTTATGCCCCAGAATGCTTAGCATTCAACGCGCGTAAAATGGTACCACATGCATTTGCATTAGTCACATTGTTGTTGTCGTTGTTGTCATTGTAATTGTTGTCGTTGTTGCTGTTGTTGTTGATCGGTGTCGTAGTTGATGATGTTGTTGAATTGTTTAAATTTTAAACTGATAGTTGATTATCATTATACTGTTGTTGTTGAATTTAATTGATGAATTATAATATCTATTGTTGTTTGTGAATCTTACCCCTTCTCCTGGAATTGCCGCCTTGTGGGCAAGTGCAGGTAACGAAGATTAGTAGAATTGTCGGCTCAAGGTGTCTTAGGGCTCTGATACGTAACGGGATGGGGATTTGTTACTTACTTTCTCTTTCCTTACGTATTACTTATGAATTATGAAATTTTGATGAGGCCTGCGTGCCAAAGACCTATTTTTGTTGTTTTAAA
Source organism: Medicago arabica (assembly GCA_946800305.1). Classification (NCBI taxonomy): domain Eukaryota; kingdom Viridiplantae; phylum Streptophyta; class Magnoliopsida; order Fabales; family Fabaceae; genus Medicago; species Medicago arabica. The sequence continues at coordinate 33,367,283 of OX326966.1, read as the reverse complement.
TTATTTCCGCTGCGAAGTTTGAAGGTTAATTTTTATTGACTACCTTTATGAAGAATAAATAGTTATTTATTCATTTGGAGATTTTATTGAAAGAAAATGTAGCATTCCGTTATGTGAAAACTCTGATTTTATTTATGAAATTTTTATGTTGGGAAAACGGGGTGTTACACTGACGAGTGTTCGATTGACAAGGCACGTTTGGATTTTGTTAGAATTCTAATCTCGACGCCTCATATTGAAATTATCAACACAACTTCTGAGTTCTTAATAGATGGGAGTAAATACGTTATTAAATTGGTGGAGGAATCGGGTTGTAATTTGGGGGATGATGTCTTTATGTCGGAGGGTGATGATGATTCTACGACGGAAAAATTGTCTCAACCTGTGAATGATGTAGGTTTGGAGGAGGTTCAAGGGGAATGGGAGTTGGATGATCTAGTTCATGATTTGCAAAAAGAATGGAGTCAACATGAAGAGAAGATAGCGATGTCACAAAACTTTGTTGAATTAATATCGAATAGAAATGCTAGCAAGGTAATACGGGAGGATTTTTTTACGGTTCAACTTTCTCCGGTATTACAACCTGCTTCGACTCCCTTAGGTGGCGTGGCAAAAAATTCAGAAGAGGGTAGAAAATTGAAGCTCGCAGAAGGGGTGAATGAGAGTATTAATTCGGGTCCTTGGAGCATTGATTGGCTTGAAAATCAACAACCTGTAGCGGAAGGGGGTATACTCTTCAATTCTTCTCGTGATAATGAGAAGAGCGGTGATGTATTGGCTGAAGCGGGTAATATTCATTATTCACAATCAGGAATGCTACAAAAAAAGAAGAAATGTGGGGTTTTTAATCACTCTGTTGGCTTTATGTAAAGAATAGCTTGAATGTCTATTTCGGAGTGCAAACAAATTTTACGTATTTTAAAGAAACAAAAACAAAAAAAGAAAGGAAGGGGCTGGTAATCAAGTATCAAAGGATGCATCTGAAATGAACTCACATTCGTCCAATCTTTCTAATTCTTCTGTTAACAATGATTGGGAGAATTTGGTGTGTAATGCCCTACTTTTATTATTTATTATTTTATTGAGATTAGATGTCTTTTTATAATTTAGTCGATTTATTTTGATGAAATGATATTTTGTTATGTTATATGTTGGTATTTATTTGTATAATATATATGTTATCTGGTGTAGAAATATATTTATTATTTTGTGTGGAAATATATATGTTATCTAATATAGAAATATATTTGTTATTTTGTGTAGATATATATTTGTTATTTGGTGTATTATTATTATTAAGTGGGGGAGAGATATATTTAATTTAGAAATAAATAAGAATATGAGGAAAAGAGTAGTTTTGGGGTGTAAGAGAAATTAGGGTTATTATATTAGGTAGAGAATAGAAAAGTTAGAAAACAGAAACACGTACAAGAGTTTTGGAGAAATATGGAGAAGACCTTAGGAGAGAAGAATGTTGCTGCTAATTCAGGAGTAAATCTAAGGTAAGGGTGGGACTGACCTTCTTTAATCATAAGTATATGGTTCTGAAATAGGGTTTAACATGTTTGTTGTTGTTTTATTTTAATGATTAGAGAAGTTAGAGTTTGAAAAGAAGTTAGGGTTTTGAATTGCAATTTAATTGATGAAATTTGTGCTCTAGTTGTAGTGATATGTTTGAGTATGTTAATTTGTTGATAAATGAATTTTAGATGATTGTTGTTGTTAATGTCATATTATGAATTGGGAATAAATTATATTGAGTTGTTGTTGTTGATTGTGATGATTTTGAATGAATGTGAAGTTTGAATAATATAAGTTGCTTTTTCTGATTTTTTTTATCTCTGTCCCGAAATTTGAAACGAAAACTGGTATTGATCTGTACATAATTGGTCTTAGGTGTAAACACGAAAAGTTGTAGGTATGGAGTTTAGTTTTCTAATGCCGTTGGTCTGACGTCAAAACGATTTATAGAACTTGAGTTTTGGTCAAATTACTGGAGGTAGGTCACAGTGAATTTCTATGGACTTTATGCACAACTTTTTTGAATTTGAAACGAAAACTGGTATTGATCGGTACAAAATTGGCTTTGGGTGTAAACATGAAAGTTTTAGATAGTTTTGTTAGATTTGTAGTGGCTTTGGGTTGATGTGAAAATGACTTTTAGTGTTTGAGTTATAATGAAAATACTCCAAGGAGGTCTTAGCAAAATTGTACAGTGACAGCATTCTCTGTTTCATTTTTTTGCGTTTTTTCACACGTCTCTGTTTTAAATTGGTCTTTGGTATAAATATGAAAGTTGTTGATAATTGTGATATCTTTCTATTATCCTTAGTTTGACATGGAAATATGTTATGTATAATTTATTATGTTTGAATACGATGTTATATGATGAATTGTTCATGTTTGAATACGATGTTATATGATGAATTATTGATGTTTGAATATGATGTTATATTATGAATTGTTGATGTTAAAATACGATGTTATATGACATTGTTTATGATTGATGAATATGAAATTATGATGTGAAGTCGTTGTCGTTGTCGTTACCACAGTTGTCGTCAATGTCCTCAAAGTTGTTAGTAGTTTGTCAATGTCGTTTAAGTTGTAAGTTGTTTTTCGATGTCGTTGAAGTTGTTGGTCGTCAAAGTACTGTTGTTGAGTCCTTGCATCATCAATAAAGAAGAGGGTTTATGCCCTGAAGCTTATGCTCAATTAAAGAAGAGGGCTTATGCCCTGGAATGCTTTGTCATTCACCGCTAAAGAAGAGGGCATATGTAACACCCCATTTTCCCAACTTGAATTTTTTTGCATAATATCAGAGTAATTCAACGTAAACGGAATGTCACACTTCTTTTCATAAAATCATAAATAGAATAAAATTCCTTTAATACATCGCAGCGAAAATATTTCATCAAATGCATTTAACAACATGGACATCATCAATTAATCATAATAATTCTTCATATAATACTTCTTTAACAACTCATAAGCTACATTATGTAATCATCATAACAACATCAATTAGTAATACAAATAACCACGTAGTTAATCTTTAATAATACTTCATATAAACAATATAAACAACATAAGCAACAATCAACTTCAACATAAACAACATAGACAACAATCAACTTCAAATCATCTTTAACGATACTTCACATAAAAAACATAAACAACAATCAACTTCAAATCATCTTTAACGATACTTCACATAAACAACAATATTTAATAATGCTTATACTTCATATAACTCTTCATTAACAATTCATTGATGATTATCAACTTGACAACTTAGACAACTGGACAACTTCGACATCGACTCGAATATGCAACTTCAACAACTTAATCTTCTTAATCATGCATGTGGTACCAATCCATGGCATCAAGCCCTCAACTTATTTTGAGCATAAATACACTCCAGGGCATCAAGCCCTCAACTTAGTTGAGCAAAAGCTTCAGGGCATAAGCCCTCAACTTTAAGAGCAAAAGCTCACAGGGCATAAGCCCTCAACTTAAATGAGTATGCATGGACTCAACAACTTACAACATAGACAACGTCAACAACTTATAAGACTCCAATACTTTGGAAAAACCACTTACAACTCAGACAATTTAGACCAACACTTGCAACTTTAACGACATTGACGACAACAGTGGCAATGACAACGACAACGACTTCGCATCATAATATCATAATTCATCAGTCATAAACAACATCATATAATATCATATTAACAACAACAATTCATTAATTATGAACAACATATTCATCAACATATACACTCATATAATAATTCATCAACCATGAACAACGTCATGTAACATCTTATACATTCATATAATAATTCATCAACCATGAACAACATCATATTCATCAACATACACATTCATATAATAATTCATCAACCATGAACAACATCTTACGACTTAACAACTTAGACATCTCATATGACTCCAATAATTTGGATCAGCATCTTAATGGTATTACTTCATCACAACAACAAGACAACATCATTTAAACATATGCAGCAAGTCACCATCAATAATAATCATCATATATAACAATTACAACTTCATATCAACATCTTTCACAATATATAAATATTTTCACATTTAATCATCAAAGTAAAACATCAACATTAATCATCTTATTCGTCCCCTCTGAACCTCATTATAATCATAAACAAATTCATTCCTACCCCAAGGGTCGACTCACAACATGGGTTAAATACTCTTAAACACTTTAATTGAACTCATAGTAGACAAGCTTTAAAATTTGGATACAATCCATAAGTTTTGGGTTGACCTAGAAATAGTTATGCGAAATTTTCATAAAATTTCACTAAGGCCTCCTTGGAGTGTTTTAATCATAACTCAAACACCAAAAATCATTTTCAAGTCAAACCAAAGCCAATGGAAAGCTAACACAATTATCTACAACTCTCATGTTTACACCCAAGGTCAATTCTGTACCTATCAATATCCGTTTGCATTTCAAATTCGATAAAGGTTGTGCTGAAATTCATAAATATTCATTGTGACCTACGTGCAGTAATTTGACCATAACTCAAGTTCTATAAATCATATAGAAGTCAAACCAACGGCATTAGAAATCTAACATCCATACCTACAACTTTCGTGTTTATACCAAAATCTAATTCAGGGCAAAGGCATGTGAGACAGACGCGAGAACATGAGACAGAGAATGTTGTCACTGTGCGATTTTGCTAAGACCTCCTTGGAGTATTTTCATCATAAATCCCAAAATAAAATTATTTTCAAGTCAAACCAAAGCTATTGGAAAGCTAACTTAATTATCTAAAACTTTCATGTTTACACCGAAGGCCAATTCAAAACAGAAACGTGTTAAAAAGACGCAAGAACGCGAAACAGAAAAAGCTGTCAGAGGGCATCTCGCTTAAGCGAGACAAATCTTGCTTAAGCGAGATTCACGCTGAGAGAAACCCCAATTTCGCTTGGGAGTTCGCTTTGGACTCGCTCAAGCGAACTGGGCCCCGTTTTCTGAAGAACACTTACGGATTTTCACCATTTTTCATCCAAAAACCCAAATTTTGACTACTCAATGCCCAAATTTGATAGGAAACATTACCTAGGAGTAGTCTACAACTTAAACATCAACTTTTTACATTAATTCAACATATCATCTAGGTTTCTAATGACCTAGTTTGATTCAACCTTAATTTCTTCAACATCACAAATTATCAACAACAACAACACAATTCAGAATTTATGTTTATGATTAATGAGAGTTAGTATCACCCTTACCTTAGATTTTTATGAACAAACTCTATCAATTCCGATTCTTCCCACTTGGCTCTTCTCCTAGCTTTCTCTTGGTTTTCTTCTTTTTTCTCCCAAAACTGAATTGTACGTTCTGTATAATTCTAAACCTAGTTTTCCCTTTTTATATCTCTTCTATCTATTCTATCTTATTTCACTTATTCCCTCATAACTCTATCTAATTTCCAAAACAGCCCCACAACTCAATATTTATTTTATTTCTAAACTAAATATATTTCTCCCCCACTTAATAATAACAACAGACCAAATAACAAATATATTTCTATATCAGATAACATAACAAAATATCACTTCATCAAAATAAATCGACTAAATTATAAAAAGACATCTAATCTCAATAAAATAATAATCAATAAAAGTAGGGCGTTAAAACATATGCCCTCGAGCTTATGCTCAATTAAAAAAGAGGGCTTATGCCCTGGAATGCTTTGTCATTCACCCCTAAAGAATAGGACATATGTCCTGGAGCTTATGCTCAATTAATGAAGAGGGCTTATGCCCTGGAATGCTTTGTCATTCACCCCTAAAGAAGAGGGCTTATGCCCTGGAGCTTATGCTCAATTAAAGAAGAGGGCTTATGCCCTGGAATGCTTTGTCATTCACCCTAAAGAAGGGGGCTTATGCCCTGGAGCCTATGCTTAATTGCGAAAGGGGCTTATGCCCTGATTGGTACCACATGCATATAAGTTATCCAGTCGATGAAGTTGTTGTTGCATATGTCGTTGATATTAAGTTGTCAAGTTGATGAAGTTGTCGTTGCATAAGTAGTCGATGTTGAGTTGTCGATGTTGTTTTCGTTTTGTCAAGTTGCCATTATATTTAATGAGTTGATTAATGAGTAAGTATGTGAAAGCATCTATGTTGTATAATTGTTGTTTAACATTGTTAAATTTGATGTTATTTATGTTGTAAATTCTTTTAAAAAATTATATGCTTATTATTATAGAATGTGAAATCTCACCCCTTCTGCTTGGAAATGTTGCTCTTCGTATGAGTAACTTGCAGGTGACCAAGAATAGTGCAGTTGAGAGTAATCTTCGCTGTGTCGTCTAGGATGCTCTGATACGTAATGTAACACCCCGTTCTCCCAACAGTATTAATTAACAAATTAAATCAGAGTTTTTCACCAAAAACGGAATGCTACATTTTTCGTTCAAATAAAATCTCCAAATTAATGGATGAATAAATATTCTCCAATAAAATAGTCAATAATAATTAACTTCAAAACTTCGCAGCGGAATTAATTTAAAGCAACTAAACAATCTTTGGCACGCAGGCCTCATCAAAAGTTTCATAAATCAAAATTAATACGTAAGGAAAGAGAAAACAAGCAACAAATTCCCGTCCCGTTACGTATCAGAGCCCTAAGACACTTGAGCCGACATCTCTACTAATCTTCGTTACCTGCACTTGCCCACAAGGCGGCAATTCCAGCAGAAGGGGTGAGATTCACAGTCAACAATAGATAACATAATTCATCAATTAATTCAACATCAACAGTGTAATGAATAATCAATTATCATTTATAATTTGAACAATTCAACGACATGGTCAACAACGACACCGACAACTCAACCAACAACAACAACAACGACAACAGCTACAACGACAACAATGCAACTAATGCAAATGCATGTGGTACCATTTTACGCGTGTTGAATGCTAAGCATTCCGGGGCATGAGCCCCCAACGGTTGAATGAAATAACATTCCAGGGCATAAGCCCTCAACGGTTGAGTGATAAACACTCCAGGGCATAAGCCCTCAACGATTGAGTGCAAACACTCCAGGGCATAAGCCCTCAACAGTGATATGAGTATGAAATGGACTCAATGGTGTATATCTACATACAACCCAACGACAGCAACAACAACTACTATATGCATAATCAGATATGGCATAAGACTCCAACTTAATTCGACAAGACACAACAAAGGTCACAACAAAGCCACACAACAAAATTCAACAACCTAAGTAACCTACAGCATTACTCGCCGTGGCGAGTTCAGAAAATTGAGCTCCTCGCCGTGGCGAGTTGGGGGCGAGCTCAAGGCGAGCAAAAGTGGTTGCTCTCGGCATTTTTGACATTTTCACCTAAAATCTTCATTTTTAAGTTCCCAAAATCCGAATTTAATTCTGTAAAAAGGTGCCATTCATCCCTAAACATATTAAGGCACTCAAATTGATATAAAAAATTCACCCAAAAACCTCATTAAGACAATTAACAACTTTTTAATTAAGCAACTCGCCGTGGCGAGTGCATCTGCTCGCTGTGGCGAGCTACGGGTGTTTCATTGCTCGCCTCGCGAGTAGGATTGCTCGCTGTGGCGAGTTACACAGGCACTGCTCGCCTGGCGAGTGGGTTTACTCGCCGTTGCGAGTGGCGATTGACAGAACTACGAACTGTACGAACAGACTTCTACTTTTCAACCCTAAACCCCAAATTCAACACCCAAAGGCTCAATTTTGATGAATTTCATCATCCATATGCATTCTAACATCATAACAGCATAAAACAACAACAATTACATGAATTCATTAAGTTATTAGTATCAATTCATCTTAACCTAATTCAATTCATCAACCCTAACAATTCTACATTCATCAACGAATTAAGAACCTAAAGTTGAGAGTTAGTCTCACCCTTACCTTAGATTATCTTCCTGAATTAAAAGCAGCGTTCTTCTCTCCTCTTGCTTCTTCTCTCTTCTTCTAGGTTTTCCCCCTTTTCTTGTTTTCTCACTGTTTCTACGTAAAACTGGTTCTGACTCTTTCTTCCCTTATTAATACCTATTAACTTCCCTTAATTCTAATTAACTCCTATTAAATTATTAAATAATTCATTTTAATCCCCAACCTTCTAATGATTATAATTCTTGCCTATTTTAATTAAATAATCAAAATAACTATATAATAAAATATATAACACCAAAAATCAACATAATTATTTAAAATCATAAAAACTTATTAAAATCAACTGAAATAAAATAATCAACAACTAGGGCGTTACAACTCTCCCCCACTTGAAGAATTTCGTCCTCGAAATATTACCTCAAGCAAACAACTCAGGATAAGACTCTAGCATCTTACTCTCTAGCTCCCAAGTCAAGCTTTCACCAGTTACTCCACCCCAGACAACTCTCACCAGAGATATCTCCTTGCCTCTCAACTTCTTCACCTTACGATCATCAATCCTCAACGGTAAAGTCTCCACCGTAAGGTTGTCTCTAACCTGCACGTCATCCCTTGGTATAACATGCGAAGGATCCGCTACGTACTTCCGCAGCTGCGACACATGAAACACATCATGCAGATTTGAAAGATGTGGTGGCAACCCTATTCGATATGCCACTGGCCCAATCCTCTCCGATATCTGATAAGGACCAATAAACTTCGGAGTCAACTTCTTCGACTTCAACGCACGACCTACACCTGTCATGGGAGTGACTCTCAAGAACACATGATCACCCTCTTGAAACTCAAGTTCCTTTCTACGCTTGTCATGGTAACTCTTTTGCCGACTCTGTGACGCTTTCATCTGTTCTCTTATCAGCTTAACTTTCTCTGTAGTCTGCTGGACTAATTCTGGTCCCAACACTATACTTTCTCCCGATTCAAACCAACACAACGGAGTTCTACACCTCCGACCATACAAAGCTTCAAATGGTGCCATACCAATACTCGAATGATAACTGTTGTTGTACGTAAACTCAATCAACGGTAGATGACTATCCCAAGCTCCACCTTGCTCAAGTACACACACTCTTAATAAATCTTCCAACGACTGAATCGTCCTCTCCGACTGACCATCTGTTTGAGGATGATAAGCCGAACTCAACTTCAACTTAGAACCCAAAGCCTTCTGCAAGCTCTTCCAAAACCTTGAAGTAAACCTCGGATCTCTATCCGACACAATACTCGATGGAACACCATGCAACTTCACAATACTATGAATATAAATCTCTGCCAACTGAGCTACTGGATAATTGATATTGATCGGAATAAAATGTGCTGACTTTGTTAACTTGTCAACAACTACCCAAATGGCATCATGCCCCTTCGGAGTATTCGGTAAGCTCGTTACAAAATCCATGGATATGCTATCCCACTTCCACTCTGGTACATCTAATGGTGTCAACAATCCTGCAGGTTTCTGATGTTCAACTTTAGATTTCTGACAAGTTAAACATGCATAAACAAATTGCGCGACATCTCGCTTCAATCCAGACCACCAGAACATCTTCTTCAAGTCGTGGTACATCTTCGTAGCTCTCGGATGAATACTTAAGCTACTCCTGTGACTTTCTTCCAAAATCATCTTTTTCAACTGTTCATTATCAGGAATACAAATTCTGCCTCGGAATATTAACACACCTTGATCATCAACCTGGAAATCACTATCTTCCGCTTCATTACTAGTAACCATCAAGTCTACAAACTTAACATCAGCTTCCTGCGCTTCCTTGATACTGTTCAAGAATTCATTATTGATCTTCAGCATACCTAACTGCACGCTCTGAGGTGCCAATTCACAAACTAAGCTCAAGTCTCTAAATTGCTCAAGTAACTCGAACTCTTTCATCATCAAAGCAGACATGTGCAACGTCTTTCTGCTCAAGGCATCTGCAACTACATTACCTTTACCCGGATGGTAATTCAAACTAAAATCATAGTCCTTCAACAACTCGAGCCATCTTCTCTGCCTCATATTCAACTCTTTCTGATCAAACAAATATTTCAAACTCTTATGATCACTGAACACCTCAAATCTGGAACCGTACAAATAATGCCTCCAAATTTTTAACACAAAAACTACAGCAGCCAACTCTAAATCATGTGTAGCATAGTTCTTCTCATGTATCCTCAACTGCCTCGAAGCATAAGCTACCACCTTACCATCCTGCATAAGTACACCACCTAAGCCCAACTTGGACGCATCACAATAAACAACAAAAGGTTCATCTGGCTTCGGTAAAATCAAAATCGGAGCAGTCGTCAACCGTTGCTTCAACTCATTGAAACTATTCTCACACTTAGCATCCCACACAAAAACTTTACCCTTACAGGTCAACTGTGTCAAAGGAAGTGCCAACTTCGAAAATCCTTCGATAAATCTTCGATAATAACCTGCTAAGCCCAGAAAACTTCTAATCTCTATAACGGACCTCGGAGTCTCCCATTGCGATACCGCCTCAACTTTCGACGGGTCAACCGCAATACCACTACCAGAAATAATGTGGCCAAGAAAACTTACTTCACTTAACCAGAACTCACATTTGGATAACTTGACATACAACTTCTTTTCTTTCAACACTTGCAAAACAATCTTCAAATGCTCTGCATGCTCTTCTTCAGTCTTAGAATAAATCAGAATATCATCAATAAAAACAACAACAAATCTGTCCAGAAAGTCATGGAAAATTCTGTTCATATACTCCATAAATACACCAGGTGCATTAGTAACACCGAACGGCATCACCTTATACTCATAGTGACCATATCGCGTTCTGAACGCCGTCTTCTGCATATCTTCATCCTTCACCTTGATCTGATGGTAACCTGACCTCAAATCGATTTTACTAAACACACAGGCACCCACTAGCTGATCCATCAAGTCATCAATTCTCGGAAGTGGATACCTATTCTTTATCGTCACTTTATTCAGCTGACGGTAATCTATACACAGCCTCATGCTACCATTTTTCTTCTTAACCAGCAACACCGGCGCTCCCCAAGGTGAAACACTCAGTCTTACAAACTTCTTATCAAGTAGGTCTTCCAACTACTTCTTCAACTCTGCCAACTCAGCTGCTGACATACGGTAAGGAGCCATCGACACAGGCTTCGTACCCGGAACAAGATCAATTGAAAATTCAACTTCCCTTTCTGGCGGCACATCGGGAATCTCATCAGGAAAAACTTCTGGGAATTCATTCACGACTGGTAGGCTATCAATCACTGCTTGATTCTCTACTGACAAATATGCTAACAAGGAAAACATCATAATTCCGTCACGCTCAATCTGCTTCAACTGCTTAGTACTCAAGAAATCAACTTCACTCTCTTCTTCAGCGGAAGAGAAACGTACTGTCTTACTAAAACAATTTATGAGGACATGGTTATACTCTAACCAGTTCATCCCAAGGATTACATCCATACCCGTCAACGGTAAACATACGAGATCAACTTCAAAATTTCTACCAAATACAGACAGTGGACAACTTAAACAAACAAGAGAAGTAGTCACTGAACCCTTAGCTGGAGTTTCAACAATCATTTCTCCATCCATATTAGACATGGTAAGTCCCAACTTAGAAGCACAACTAACAGCAATAAAACAATGCGTAGCATGAGTATCTATAATAGCAATTAAAGGAGTATCATCAAAATAACAAGTACCTCGAATAAGTCGATCCTCATTGTCCGTCTGTGTACTAGACAATGCAAACACTTTCCCTCCAAGCTGAGCCTTCTTAGGCTTCTTGCACTGAGAACTAAGATGACCCTCTTCATCACAATTAAAACAGACAATATCACCACGTTTGCATTCAGCTATTGTATGTCCTTTCTTCCCACATCGGAAGCATTTCTTCTCATCACGGTGGCAAGCATTACTCTTGTGGCTTTTCTCGCCACACTTGTAGCAGACAACTTCAGCAGGAGTCTCATTCTTCCTGGGCCTCCTCTCATCATTTACCCGTTGTTTCCCCTTATCAGCAGGAGCACTGTAAGGCTTAGGACGGTTCTGCTGATTCTTACTCTTCCTTTCATTAAGCACTTTATAGTGAGCTTTCGTATCCTCTTCGTAAATCCTGCAGCTACTCACCAATTCAGAAAAATTGCGGATCTTCTGATAACCAATGGCCCGCTTAATCTCAGCACGCAGACCATTCTCAAACTTGATACACTTAGAGAACTCAGCAGTCTCAGGAGTGTAATGCGGGTAAAACTTTGCCAACTCAACAAACTTGGCAACATACTCTGTTACTGACATATCACCTTGCTTCAGTTCCAGAAATTCAATCTCCTTCTTACCTCGGACATCTTCCGGAAAATACCTATTCAGAAACTCTCTTCTGAACACAGCCCACGTGATCACAGCTCCTCCATTCCCTAGCACTGGTTGCACACTCACCCACCAATCATCAGCCTCCTCAGCCAGCATATGTGTGCCAAATCGCACCATCTGAACATCAGTGCATTGCATCACTCTGAAGATTCTTTCAATCTCCTTCAACCATGTCTGCGCCCCATCAGGGTCATACCTACCCTTGAACGTTGGTGGATGGTTCCTCAGGAAGGTTTCCAACATGCGAACACCGTCGTTACCACCAGCATTATTCTTTTGACCCACAGCTTGAGCCATCGCTTGTAGAGCAGCAGCAAGTGCGACATCATTCCTTCCAGCCATCGCGAAAATCTACACTACAACAACAACCAGGACATCAAAGACAATACAAAATTGTCACACGACTCTACTAGGCTCGACTCGACTCTACTACTTGGCCGGACGGACCAACCTGCTCTGATACCAATTGTAACACCCCGTTCTCCCAACAGTATTAATTAACAAATTAAATCAGAGTTTTTCACCAAAAACGGAATGCTACATTTTCGTTCAAATTAAATCTCCAAATTAATGGATGAATAAATATTCTCCAATAAAATAGTCAATAATAATTAACTTCAAAACTTCGCAGCGGAATTATTTTAAAGCAACTAAATAATCATTGGCACGCAGGCCTCATCAAAAGTTTCATAAATCAAAATTAATACGTAAGGAAAGAGAAAACAAGCAACAAATTCCCGTCCCGTTACGTATCAGAGCCCTAAGACACTTGAGCCGACATCTCTACTAATCTTCGTTACCTGCACTTGCCCACAAGGCGGCAATTCCAGCAGAAGGGGTGAGATTCACAATCAACGATAGATAACATAATTCATCAATTAATTCAACATCAACAGTGTAATGAATAATCAATTATCATTTATAATTTGAACAATTCAACGACATGGTCAACAACGACACCGACAACTCAACCAACAACAACAACAACGACAACAGCTACAACGACAACAATGCAACTAATGCAAATGCATGTGGTACCATTTTACGCGCGTTGAATGCTAAGCATTCCGGGGCATGAGCCCCCAACGGTTGAATGAAATAACATTCCAGGGCATAAGCCCTCAACGGTTGAGTGATAAACACTCCAGGGCATAAGCCCTCAACGATTGAGTGCAAACACTCCAGGGCATAAGCCCTCAACAGTGATATGAGTATGAAATGGACTCAATTGTGTATATCTACATACAACCCAACGACAGCAACAACAACTACTATATGCATAATCAGCTATGGCATAAGACTCCAACTTAATTCGACAAGACACAACAAAGGTCACAACAAAGCCACACAACAAAATTCAACAACCTAAGTAACCTACAGCATTACTCGCCGTGGCGAGCTACTTTACTCGCCGTGGCGAGTTCAGAAAATTGAGCTCCTCGCCGTGGCGAGTTGGGGGCGAGCTCAAGGCGAGCAAAAGTGGTTGCTCTCGGCATTTTTGACATTTTCACCTAAAATCTTCATTTTTAAGTTCCCAAAATCCGAATTTAATTCTGTAAAAAGGTGCCATTCATCCCTAAACATATTAAGGCACTCAAATTGATATAAAAAATTCACCCAAAAACCTCATTAAGACAATTAACAACTTTTTAATTAAGCAACTCGCCGTGGCGAGTGCATCTGCTCGCTGTGGCGAGCTACGGGTGTTTCATTGCTCGCCTCGCGAGTAGGATTGCTCGCTGTGGCGAGTTACACAGGCACTGCTCGCCTGGCGAGTGGGTTTACTCGCCGTTGCGAGTGGCGATTGACAGAACTACGAACTGTACGAACAGACTTCTACTTTTCAACCCTAAACCCCAAATTCAACACCCAAAGGCTCAATTTTGATGAATTTCATCATCCATATGCATTCTAACATCAGAACAGCATAAAACAACAACAATTACATGAATTCATTAAGTTATTAGCATCAATTCATCTTAACCTAATTCAATTCATCAACCCTAACAATTCTACATTCATCAACGAATTAAGAACCTAAAGTTGAGAGTTAGTCTCACCCTTACCTTAGATTATCTTCTTGAATTAAAAGCAGCGTTCTTCTCTCCTCTTGCTTCTTCTCTCTTCTTCTAGGTTTTCCCCCTTTTCTTGTTTTCTCACTGTTTCTACGTAAAACTGGTTCTGACTCTTTCTTCCCTTATTAATACCTATTAACTTCCCTTAATTCTAATTAACTCCTATTAAATTATTAAATAATTCATTTTAATCCCCAACCTTCTAATAATTATAATTCTTGCCTATTTTAATTAAATAATCAAAATAACTATATAATAAAATATATAACACCAAAAATCAACATAATTATTTAAAATCATAAAAACTTATTAAAATCAACTGAAATAAAATAATCAACAACTAGGGCGTTACACGTAACGGGATGTGGATTGTTTTGTTTCATGTTTCTTTATTATGTATTTCCATTTAAACAATGTTGAACTATTTTTATGAGAATCTATTTAAGATGTTGAAATTATTTCCGCAGCATGTTTGTTAAATTTTTATAAAAGCACAAGTTTTAATAAATAGCAATTTAGCTATATTTATATTTGTTGGATTTTTTTAAAGTTGAATGTGACACTCTGTTTTTAAGTTGAAAAACTCTGATTAATCTATGTTATTTTAAAGTTGGGGAAATGGGGTGTTACAATTGGTATCAGAGCAGGTCGGTCCGTCCGGCCAAGTAGTTGAGTCGTTTGTGTCGTGTGACAGTTTAATACTGTCGTTGTGTTTTTTTCCCTAATTAGTGGTTATGTTTTATTATGTGATCATGTTTGACTGACTAACTTTAATGTGATTTTTGTGTAATGTTTGAAGTTACTATTTGTTATATATTGTTTAAGATATTTAAGCAATGATTAAATTCATTTTTCTCTTGTGCTCTGAATTTCGAGGACGAAATTCTTTTAAGGGGGTAGAGTTGTAACGCCCTACTTTTATTTTTTATTTTTTTATTGAGATTAGATGTCTTTTTATAATTTAGTCGATTTATTTTGATGAAGTGATATTTTGTTATGTTATATGTTGGTATTTATTTGTATAATATATATGTTATCTGGTGTAGAAATTTATTTGTTATTTTGTGTGAAAATATATATGTTATCTAGTATAGAAATATATTTGTTATTTTGTGTAGAGATATATTTATTATTTGGTGTATTATTATTATTAAGTGAGGGAGAGATATATTTAATTTAGAAATAAATAAGATTATGAGAAAAAGAGTAGTTTTAGGGTGTAAGAGAAATTAGGATTATTATATTAGGTAGAGAATAGAAAAGTTAGAAAACAGAAACACGTACAAGAGTTTTGGAGAAATATGGATAAGACCTTAGGAGAGAAGAACGCTGCTGCTAATTCAGGAGTAAATCTAAGGTAAGGGTGGGACTAAGCTTCTTTAATCATAAGTATATGGTTCTGAAATAGGGTTTAACATGTTTGTTGTTGTTTTATTTTAATGATTAGAGAAGTTAGGGTTTGAAAAGAAGTTAGGGTTTTGAATTGCAATTTAATTGATGAAATTCGTGCTCTAGTTGTAGTGATATGTTTGAGTATGTTAATTTGTTGATAAATGAATTTTAGATGATTGTTGTTGTTAATGTCATATTATGAATTGGGTATGAATTATATTGAGTTGTTGTTGTTGATTGTGATGATTTTGAATGAATGTGAAGTTTGAATAATATAAGTTGCTTTTTCTGATTTTTTTTATCTCTGTCCCGAAATTTGAAACGAAAACTGGTATTGATCTGTACAGAATTGGTCTTAGGTGTAAACACGAAAAGTTGTAGGTATGGAGTTTAGTTTTCTAATGTCGTTGTTCTGACGTCAAAACGATTTATAGAACTTGAGTTATGGTCAAATTACTGGAGGTAGGTCACAGTGAATTTCTATGGACTTTCTGCACAACTTTTTTGAATTTGAAACGAAAACTGGTATTGATCGGTAAACATGAAAGTTTTAGATAGCTTTGTTAGCTTTGTAGTGGCTTTGGGTTGACGTAAAAATGACTTTTAGTGTTTGAGTTATAATGAAAATACTCCAAGGAGGTCTTAGCAAAATTGTACAGTGACAACATTCTCTGTTTCATTTTTTTGCATCTTTTTTACACGTCTTTGTTTTAAATTGGTCTTTGGTAGAAATATGAAAGTTGTTGATAATTGTGATATCTTTCTATTATCCTTGGTTTGACATGGAAATATGTTATGTATAATTTATTATGTTTTTACAAAGATGCATGCTGAATTGTTGATGTTTGAATACGATGTTATATGATGAATTGTTCATGTTTGAATATGATGTTATATTATGAATTGTTGATGTTTAAATACGATGTTATATGACATTGTTTATGATTGATGAATATGAAATTATGATGTGAAGTCGTTGTCGTTGTCGTTACCACAGTTTTCTTGAATGTCATCAAAGTTGTAAGTAGTTTGTCAATGTCATTTAAGTTGTAAGTTGTTTGTCGATGTCGTTGAAGTTGTTGGTCGTCAAAGTACTGTTGTTGAGTCCCTGCATCATCACTAAAGAAGAGGGCTTATGCCCGGAAGCTTATGCTCAATTAAAGAAGAGGGCTTATGCCCTGATTGATACCCCATGCATATAAGTTGTCAAGTTGATGAAGTTATTGTTTCATATGTCGTTGATATTAAGTTGTCAAGTTGATGAAGTTGTCGTTGCATAAGTAGTTGATGTTGACTTGTCGATGTTGTTGTCATGTTGTCAAGTTGCCAGTATATTTAATAAGTTGATTAATGAGTAATTATGCGAAAGCAACTATGTTGTATAATTGTTGTTTAATATTTTTAAATTTGTTGTTATTTATGTTGTTAAATTGTTTTAATGAATTATATGCTTATTATTATAGAATGTGAAATCTCACCCCTTCTGCTTGGAAATGTTGCTCTTCGTATGAGTAACTTGCAGGTGACCAAGAATAGTGCAGTTGAGAGTAATCTCCGTCGTGTCGTCTAGGATGCTCTGATACGTAACGGGGTGGAGATTGTTTTGTTGCATGTTTCCTTGTTACGTATTTCCTTTTAAACAATTTTGAACTATTTTTATGAGAATCTATTTAAGATGTTGAAATTATTTTCGCTGCATGTTTGTTAAATTTTTTATAAAAGCAGAAGTTTTAATAAATAGCAATTTAGCTATATTTATATTTGTTCGATTTTTGTAAAGTTGAATGTGACACTCTGTTTTTAAGTTGAAAAACTCTGATTAATCTATGTTATTTTAAAGTTGGGAAACCGGGGTGTTACAGGGTGCATTTACACGGTAAAGGGAATTTAACAGTTAATTTACATTCCATGGATAGGATGTAGAATAGTATCAATTGGCAAATATCTCGAATGAATTGGTTGCGGGAAGGGGATGCAAACACCAAAAAATTTCATGGTTGTATGTCAAGGCGGAGGTGTAAAAATGCTATTAATGTGCTGTCTGTTGAAGGTGTTAGTTGTAACACCCTATTTCTATTAAGCGGTAAAACGCGCGAACATACAATATATTCTAGAAACAGATACTACGACAACAAACAATTTCATAATTCGCAAGTATATATTATCTTGGTTCATAAAATATAGCAGCGGAATATATCAAATCTATAGACAACATCTCCAAGTCTCATGATAATAAATACATAAAACATCCTCAAGACATAGGATATAAAATAATCATAACATAACTCCTCAAATCAACATATGATTAAATAAGTTTAACAATAAAACGCTATCCTAGATCAGAGCCCCTAATCTAGACGCGCGCAAAAGATAAGGAGGATTCCTACTCCTCAGCAACATCATTCGAACAAGCTACTTATCCTGCACTCCATCTACCCGTCTGCACGGAAAGGTAGGTGGTAAACCACTGAGGGTTAGCATTACATCAACATAATCCACAATCAAGTATTCAAGAATATCATGTATAAAGATTATCAAATAATATAAACATCCTTATACATATATATCCACACAATAATCCAATATCAATTCAATTCACCAATCAAGTTCACATGAACCAAATGCATCAATCACACATCACGACTCAATGCAATTCACCAAATAATGTATGCAATGTTCTAGACTCATCTAGATGCATGTGGTACCAAATCACCTCAAGGTCGTCACCTTCGATGCAACAAAAACATCGTATGTAAGGTTTCACACCCCACCTTACATTTGGACATAAGTCCGTCACCAAACAATGAATGCATGAACATATGACTCGACTCAATGCATATGTTCACACAAAGATCACCTCATCAGTCAACGTGCATATAACCTTATGCAATCATCACCAAACAATGCATATACAACTATGCAATCATCACCAAACAATTCATATACAACTATGCAATCATCACCATCATTCAATAAGTATGAACACACCAACATACAATCAACATATATGCATTCAACAATTTCATCTCCTTTGCATACTTCGTTATAAACATACATGTTTTTCACAAATTCGGATAACGGAGACGCGTATACCATAACAAGATATATACCATTATCAACATCTATCATTCATTCACAAGTCTCCATTTAATCATATAAAATCAGTCACAAAAGGTTTGCCAAACAATTGGTCTTTAAACTAAGTTTTCATGAAGTTCTACTCATAATTCACAACTTTGGAAATATTGAAGTAATGAATCAAAACCAACCAAACAAGGTTAATCGCCTAAGCCATGTATACTCTTAGGTCACAAATGTGTGCAGTAGAGATTACATAAGCCTTTCATCGGCCAATCATAACTAATTCACAAAAATCACAAAGTTCGTCTCACTTTGTCATATTGCAAAACCAATTCATTAAGAGAAGAAAACTAAGTTTGATTCAACAAGGCATAGATTAGATGCTATTAAACATCATAATTAAACTCATAATACTCATATTTGATGTTTGGAAGCAAACTAAAAGTTTTGGGTTGAGTTAGAAACGGTTATGCTGAATTTTTTGTAAAAGTCTTCCAAGACCCACTTAGAGTGTTTCTATCATAACTCAAAATCCACAAACCATTTTCAAGTGAAACCAACTCCATTGGAAAGCTAACTCAATTATCTAAAACTTTCATGTTTACACCAAAGGCCAATTCAAAACAGAAATGGTCGAAAAAGATGCAAGAATGCAAAACAGGGACTGCTGGAACTGCTTCTGAACATGCTTCTTAAGAAGCTTCTGAAGGAGCTTCTGGAGAAGCTCCTGAAGCAGCTTCTGGAGAAGCTCCTGTAGCAGCTTCTGAAGTGGTTATGAACACTACAGATTTCAACTCTTTTTCACCCAAAATTCCCAATTTTGATCTCCAAATGCCCAAATGTGTTTCCAAAGGTTGTTTATATTATTATGTACATAAAAGACACACAAAACCATATAGAACTTGAAATTAAAACATCATTTCAACACAACTCAACAATTCAATTATTCTTCACAAAACTCTCAACAACAACCCAATTCACTCCACAATTCCATAATTATGAACACCCATGGCATCAATTATCAACAACAACATCTCATAACAACAACAACATCTATCAGTCATGAATTCCCCAACATTCCAACAACAACAACATTATTCTTCATCAATTTTTCACATAAACCCAAATATTCATTTTCATACATTTTTGACATGTTAATTCAACAACGATTACACAATCATCATATAATTCATGTTTACAAACATAATATCAACATCCAACCACGAATTTACAGAATTAATGCAATCAATCAAATTCATAGAAATGGGTAGAAATGAGAGATTTGAAGATTATGTGTGAAAACTATCCCTCTTACCTCTAACACCAAGAATCCTAGCTCAAGCTTCAATTTAGCTCCTAGATTCAACCTCCCCTTTAGCTTCAACCCTCTTCTCTTGCTCTTGTCTCTCTAGCCTCTATTTCTCTACCCTGTGTTATGTGTGAATGACAAAGTCTAACCCTATTTTCTCAAAGTTATGGGTCAAATATTCACAACCCTAATGGGTCTAACCCATCCCAACTAATTGGCTCAAATCTAATTACACCACACCGCTAACTCTAACTCACTAACGGTAATTAACTAGAAATCTCAGTCTTAATTGATTATATCGACAACTTAACTTCTTACAATTAATAACGGTTCTAACTAGAATGCTAAAATAATTATTGTCATAAGGTTACTAAATTACCCTTCCTCGCAGAAGACTAAAATACCCTTAAGTCTAAATTACCAAAATACTCTCCTAACACGAAAACTCATGAAAATGCACACAGACATGAATAAACACACATAAAACAATTAAAATCAAATAATCGTAAAATCGGGCTGTTACATTAGTGTGGAAGGTGTGCATAACATTCGCGCGGCTGTCTTTAATCATTTTGCTTCTCATTTCAAGGTTGTTGATGCAAATTGGCCAGGCATAAGGGGTCTCCCTTTCCGCAAGATAACTCATGGCGAGGAAGGTATGTTAACAAAACCTTTTTCTTCTAAGGAAGTCAAGCAGGCAGTATGGGAGTGTGAAAGTTTCAAGAGTCCGGGACCTGATGGTGTCAACTTTGGCTTTATCAAGGAATTTTGGGACATATTAAAGGATGATTTTTTGAGATTTATGGTGGAGTTTCATCGAAATGGGAAGTTGACAAAAGGTTTAAATTCTACTTTTATTCATTTAATTCCTAAGGTGAATAGTCTGCAACTACTTAATGATTATAGGCCTATCTCCTTGGTTGGGTGTCTGTACAAGGTCCTAGCTAAAGTTCTTGCTAATATGCTTCGATCAGTTATGGGTAGTGTGGTCTGTGAGTCCCAATCGACTTTTATTAAAGGGAAGCAAATTTTAGATGGAATTTTAATAGCGAATGAGGCGGTTGATGAAGCTAGACGGTTGAATAAGGAGTTTCTCTTGTTCAAAATTGACTTCGAAAAAGCGTACGACTCCGTGGATTTAAGGTATCTGGATTCTGTTATGGCTGGTATGAATTTTCCAGCTATTTGGAGAAAATGGATTTTTAAATGTGTTGGAACAGCAACAACGTCAGTGTTAGTGAATGGTTGTCCAACAAAGGAGTTTCCTATTGAGCGGGGTCTTCGTCAGGGTGACCCTTTATCGCCATTTCTTTTCTTACTGGAAGCCGAAGGTTTTAATGTGATTATGAATGCTGCTGTGGGGGCGCATAAATTCAATGGGTATGGAGTTGGGCATGTGGGCGACCTTTGTTTGACACATTTGGAGTTCGCAGATGACACCCTTATTATTAGTGAAAAAAGTTGGCAGAATGTGCGTACCATGCGAGCAGTGTTGCTCTTGTTTGAGAATATTTCGGGTCTCAAGGTGAATTTCAACAAAAGTATGCTGATGGGGGTAAATATTCCTACTTCTTGGTTGTCAGAAGCGGCGCTGGTGATGAACTGTCATAGGGGAACCATTCCTTTTGTGTATTTGGGCTTTCCTATTGGAGGTGATTCTCGGAAATTTGCCTTTTGGAAACCTGTTGTTGATCGCATTGTCTATCGCCTGTCGTTGTGGAATCATAGATTTTTGTCTTTTGGCGGCCGTCTCGTTCTTCTTAAAGCTGTTATATCCTCTCTGCTGGTTTACTTTCTTTCCTTTTTCAAAGCCCCTGCAGGTATAATTTCTTCTATTGAATCTTTATTTAAAATTTTTTTTGGGGGGGTTGTGAGGATAATAGAAAAATCGCGTGGATCAAATGGGAGTCAATATGTACTCCAAAGGAGGATGGAGGGCTAGGGGTTAGGAGGGTCGGTGCGTTTAATTTATCCTTGTTGGGTAAGTGGTGTTGGAGGATGTTGATTGATAAGGATAGTCTGTGGTATCGAGTTTTGAGCGCTCGTTATGGCGAGGAGGGGGGGCGGTTGAGAGAGGGTGGTAGGCATAGGTCATCTTGGTGGCGGTCTCTGTGTAGGGTTAGAGAAGGGATTGGTGAGGGTGTTGGAAGTTGGTTTGATAGTAACATTCAGAGGGAAGTTGGTGATGGGAGAAATACTTTATTTTGGCATGATATTTGGACGGGGGATATTCCGTTAAAAATAAAATTTCCTCGCCTATTTGAGTTGTCAGTTAACAAGGAGTGCTTGGTGGAGGCGATGATGAGGGTGATCGGTTCGGAAGGTGGATGGGAGAGGTTGTGGCGACGTCGGTAACTGGCATGGGAGGAGGAGAGTGTGAGGGAGTGTTCTGTGTTATTACATAACATTGTTTTGCAGGATAATATCAGTGATGATTGGCATTGGGTGCTTGATCCTTCCCATGGATACTCTGTGCGGGGAGCTTACCGCTTTCTCACTAATTCAGGCGGGTTGGTGGATCGGACGCTAGTTGACGACATCTAGCATCAGCAGATCCCCTCAAAGGTGTTACTAATGGTATGGCGCCTTCTTTGCAACAGACTTCCCACTAAGGATAACTTGGTGCGACGACGTGTTCTTCATATTGATGGAGCGGCTTGTGTATTAGGTTGTGGACATTTGGAAACAACATCCCATCTGTTTGTAGCTTGTAACATTTTTAGCTCTCTTTGGTTCTATGTCTGGTCTTGGCTGGGTATTGATTTCGTACCTTCAGGTGATCTTTTCCAACATTTTACTCAGTTTACTAAGATGGCGGGGTTGCCTAGATCAACATATATGTATTTCAGGATTATTTGGTTTGTCTTTGTTTGGGTTCTTTGGAAGGAAAGGAATGATCGTGTATTCCAAAATACGGCTTCTGATCTTTCAACTCTAATGACAAAGGTTAAACTAAACTCTTACTTATGGTTGAAATCAAACCAAGGACTATTTAGCTACAGTTACCATGATTGGTGGAATCATCCCCTCCGTTGCATGGGCGTCCACTTGTAATTTGTGTTTCTCTGTTTAGCTTCTTTGGATGGTGATGCCTAGTTAGGCACCCTGTTGTTGTAAATACTCTTGGGTGGTTTTCCTTTTGCACGCCTTGTGCGGGGTAAACCACGTTGTTAATATCATATCTTATTTTAGTTTGTTCAAAAAAAATTATGGTTATTTTTTAAATTTTAGGGTGAGCAAATTAATGCAAGCGTACTCGTGAAGAAACTAAGTGGAAATCGGGTATAATTGGTCTAAACAGAAAAAAGAAATTATTTTATTTTAGCTAATTTTATTTAGTAATGTAGCAAGGTGAAGAAGTGTTCGATTGTAAAAGAAAAAGGAGTTCTAAGTGAGCGTATAAAAAATTTTAATTTTTTTTATTGATACAATTGCAAATCATAACATTCGAGACGGAAATTAAACGATCAATTGAGTCAACATTAAGGAGAGATATTTTGCATTTAATGATAAGGGGAAAAAAGAAATATGTGTGGTAAATTATAAAATTAACGTGAGACATGACAATTTTTGGAATCAAGTAAAAGTGAAGACAAGTTAAATAACAGAATATGAGAGAGAGAGAGAGAGAGAGAGAGAGAGAGAGAGAGAGAGAGAGAGAGAGAGAGAGAGGCGGTGGCTATGGTTTCCGTCAGAAACCACCGCGTCGGTCTGCCTTTTCACCGGCTGCGAGGTACGTTGGGGGGGAAGGGATTCCAGCTAGGGAGGCACAAATTGGGTGGGATGGGGAAGATTGGACTGAGGTTAGGTCTAGACGTCGGAAAGCGATCGGACCGGGACAGCATGGACAGGACAGGCGCAAGGGATTCAATCGGCAGGGAGGCTTCAAGGACGGTGGTTACGGCTACAGAGGTCACAGGTTCAGAGACAGAAGCATCGAAACAGAAGACTGGTACGGTGCACATCACTTTAACGATCAACGTAGGGTTAGGGCTGAGGAGCGGTATCGTCAAAGGTATAGGGAACATTCTGTTAGCATCGTTTCTGGTGGCAATTCTGAGTGCCGTAGCGACTATCATGATGCAGCAGGACCTTATCGTCATGCAAGGCATTCCAAGCAGGACGCAGAATCATTCCTTTCTTGTGATCAATATGTTCCGAATCAAGCTACTGGTATTTCCTCTAAACCAATTCCATTCATCGCTTTCTATATTTCAAACTTCCCGTCGGAACTGTCATATGTAGAGTTACGTAAGGGACTAGAAGTCTGTGGTATTCTTTCCGATGTGCATTTGTGTCGTTACCTTAATGTCAGAGGTCAGTCATATGGTTTTGCACGTTTTGCAAATGTCAGAAATGTTGAGAAATTGTCTGCTGCACTGAATAACATGTTCTTTGGTGAGTTCCGCTTACATGCCAACGTTGCTAAATTCGACATGTTTGACAAAAATATCAAGAAGGATGGAGGTTTGGTGGACGATGGGAAGTTTGGAACTGGGCAGGGGGGTAAGGTTCAGAGAGGTCGCATTGTAGGAGGTGAGAAGGCGAGGGTCTTGTCTAAGAAGGAGGTGTTAGAGAAGGTGAAGGTGTATGCTATTAAAACGAAAGGGGAGAGGGAGAAGTTAAGAGAGAAAGGTAACGAGAATGTTGTTGGAACAAAGGTGTTCAGCAATACCACGTTTTGAGTTTTGATGTTAACAAGGTATTAAAAAGTTGTCAATTGGATATTGCTAATATTTGTTTCAAGTATGCAGGATATCAATCAAGATTTATATCTTAGAAAGTATTCTGTTTGAACATTGTTAAAGTGCAAACAATTCAGAGAAGCTTGTTGCTTGTGATTCTGAATTGAAGAGAGTCTGAAGACTGTACCGAAGAGAGTCTGAAGACTGTACCGAACCGAAAAGAGTCTGAAGACTGTACCGAAGAGAGTCTGAAGACTGTTCCGAAGAAAGTCTGAAGACCATCAGAGTCCGAAGACCATCAGAATCTGAAAACCAAGAGAGTATGAAGATTATCAAAAGCTTAGTGCTACAGTGAGTCTGATGCCTACAATCTGAAAATCTGCTAACAAGGATTTGTACAAGCATTACGATGCTAAAGGAACTCTCAAATGGAGTAACGGCTAGCTTCTAAGTCAACTTGAGCGTGGGAAGCACAAAGACAAAGATTGCAGGCCAGTACAGAGTACGTTGTACGAACTCTGTTTCCACTACTCCACTACCTCGTACAGTTTGGCAACTGTGTCTACCGGTATTAATCTTCAAAAGGAATGGAATTCAAATTATGCAATTGAAGGACTATTACCAAATCAAGCAACAGATCAACGGTCATTGATCAAGCTTCAGAAATCATCATGATGTGCTGGATGACTCAACGTCTCTTTCCTACACCTATATAAAGGATAGAAGACTTGAAGAACTGTTGGACTCTACTACTAGAAAAATTACACTGCGTTGCTTTCGTATTCAACAGAGTCTTAACAAAAACACATCAACAACTTAGATTCTTACAAACTGAGTATTCTAGAATTTCTAAGTTAAACAGAAAAACAGAGTCGGTCTCTGTTTGAAACAAAGTCTGTCTTTGTTGTAATTGAAACACTTTTGACTGTTGTCAAGTGTTCAACTCTATTCAATTTTCTGTAATTGTGTAAGAAGTCTCTTGCTTGTGTGCTTGAGCAAAGAAGTCTCTTGGCTGCGTCCTTGAGCAAGGAAGTCTCTTAGTTGTGTCTTTGAGCAAGGAAGTCTCTTGCCTGCGTGCTTGAGCATTGGAAGTCTCTTACTGTGTGTTTGAGCAACTTGTAATTGATATTACATTTTAGTGAACTCTCCTTGGAAGTACAAGGGGGACAGGACTACTTCCGGTTTGTGGCAGGAACCTGTATAATTGCTTGTGTTCTCTCTTCTCTCTATCTCTTGATTATTTCCGCTGCATCAGAACCTAATCTCCCATCAGACTCTGATCCCATTCAGACTCTGAGTTTTAGGAATTAGATTCCCACTCTTCAAGAGCTGCGAAAAGCTAACACAATTCAACCCCCCCTTCTTGTGTTTTTCTCACCTTCAGCTGTTATCAGAGTTCCGGCTCTGTTGTCATAGCACTTAACCGTGTGACAGAAAAGATCCAGAGAAAAACATGTCTTCCAGTGAACTGTCTTCTTCTGGTGCTGCTATACCATATGACTATGGATCCAATAACGGCAGTAAAAAGGCTGATTATGGAAAAATTCCTAAGTTCAATGGTGATCCTGAAGAATTTTCTTGGTGGAAAACCAACTTTTATAGTTATGTCATGGGTCTTGATAAAGAACTCTAGGACATACTTGAAGATGGTGTTGGTGACTTACAACTTGATGACGAAGGTGCTGCCATTGACCGCAAACTTCACACTGCTGCTCAAAAGAAAATCTACAAGAAACATCATATCATCAGAGGGGCTCTTGTCACTGCTATTCCTAAAACGAAATACATGAAGATGAGTGACAAATCTACTGCTAGAGCCATGTTTGCTTCTCTCTGTGCTAACTATGAAGGAAGCAAAAAGGTCAGGGAAGCTAAAGCTCTTCTGTTAGTTCATCAGTATGAACTATTCAAGATGAAATAAGATTAAAGTATTGAGCAAATGTACTCAAGATTTCAAACTCTAGTATCTGGTCTTCAGATACTAAAGAAGAGTTATATAGCTTCTGATCATGTTAGCAAAATTTTAAGAAGCTTACCCTCTAGATGGAGACCAAAGGTCACTGCAATTGAGGAGGCTAAAGATTTAAACACGTTAAGTGTTGAAGATCTTGTAAGCTCTCTCAAGGTTCATGAGTTAAGTCTCAATGAACATGATTCTGCAAGAAAGTCCAAAACCATTGCCTTAAAATCAAAAGGAAGGTCTTAAAAGGCTCTCAAATTTGAAGAGTCTGAAAATGAGTCTTCAGCTTCTGAAAGCTCAGAGGAGGATCCTGATATTGCAAAGGAAATGGCTATGATTTCAAGCAGAATGCAGTACCTTGCTAAGAAGAACAAGAGATTTCTGAGCAAGAGCAGTGGGAAGGGGTTCAAAAAGGAGGAACAAAAAGGTTGCTTCAACTGCAAGAAGACTGGACATTTTATTGCTGATTGTCCAGAGCTGCAGAAGGAGAAATCCAAGTCAAAGAGGCCAACCTTCAAGTCAAGCAAGTTTAAGAAGCAGATCAAGAAAAGTCTGATGGCCACCTGGGAAGATCTTGATAATGAGTCAGGGTCTGAGGATGATGATGCTGATGGTGAAGCTAATGTAGCTGTTGGACTAATGGCTACAACCGAATCCGTTAAAGAGACACCTGAGGAAGAATCAGATGCAGACTCTGAAAGTGAAACAGAGGTATATTCTGAACTCACAAGATCTGAACTTGTAGAATCTGTCAAAGAGCTTCTTGGTCATTTTAAAGCTAAGACCACTGAGTTGAAGAAAGTCAAACAACAGCTTGATAAGCTGTCAAAAAGACATAATTCAACTCTGTTGGAATTAGAAAATTTAAAACAAGAAAATATCTCTTTATTGATCAAGAAGTGTAGCTGTAAATACTTAAGTGAGCAAGATATTGCTCTGCAAGAATTTATTGCTACTGGAATTGAAAGATCAAGGGTTGCATCCATGATCTATAGCACGTATTAGAACAGAGGACAGGGTCTTGGATTCATTGGAGGAAACTCAAATGAAGTGACTCTGAAACCTGATCCTGATGGAGCCAGAGAGGCGTTGAAAAATCACTTTGTAAGTGAGTCTGATGAAGTCAACACAGTGACTCATTCAGAACCTATAACTTCTACTTCTAAGGTTTTGACTAAGTCAAAATCTCATAATGTTAAGTTAAAGGGTCTGAAAAACTTTGAACTCAAAGCTTTAAAGACTCAGACTCTGAAACATTCAAAGTCTGATAAACAGACTCTGAAAAAGCCAGAGTCTGAAAAACTAAAGTCTAAGTTTCAAAGAAGAGAAACTGTGAAAGGCAAGTTGAAACCTAAACCAAACGGTTCCAAACCCAAGGTATGGGAGAAAACATTGCTAATGACTTCAAGACATAACTTACGAAAGGAGTTCAATGGTTCTAAGACTAACCAAAAAGGACCCATGAGAATATGGGTACCTAAGTCTGAAATTATTGATGCTGCAGGTATGTCTAAAAGGACTAGAAAAGCAGAAGGCTTGGTACCTGGACAGTGGTTGCTCGCGTCACATGACGGGAGAAAGGTCTATGTTCCTAACCCTAACCATGAAAGAGGGAGGAACTGTGGGATTTGGAGGAAACCAGACTGGCAAAATCATTGGTACTGGAACCATTGGTAACTCTCTGATCTCAATCAGTAATGTGTGGTTCGTTGATGGACTTAGACATAACTTACTAAGCATAAGTCAATTATGTAACAGTGGTTATGATGTATTGTTTAATAAGAACAACTGCACAGTGGTTAACAAGGATGATCAGTCCATAGTCTTCAAGGGAAAACGAAGAAACAATGTATACAAAATAAAATTCTCAGAACTGACTGATCAGAAGGTAGTGTGCCTTTTGTCAATGGGTGATAAGAAGTGGCTGTGGCATAGACGTTTGGGACATGCTAACTGGAGATTAATCTCTAAGCTTAGCAAGTTGCAACTTGTCAAAGGCCTACCAGACATTAACTATCACTCAGATGCTCTTTGCGGAGCATGTCAGAAAGGGAAAATTGTCAAGAGTCCCTTCAAGCCGAAAGAAATTGTTTCAACTTCCAGACCCTTGGAGTTACTTCATATTGACTTATTTGGACCAGTTAGCACTGCATCCTTATATGGAAGTAAATATGGACTAGTCATTGTTGATGACTACAGCAGATGGTGTTGGGTTAAGTTTCTAAAAACCAAAGATGATTCATATTCTGTGTTTAGTAAATTCTGCATCCAAATTCAATCAGAGAAGGAATTGAAAATCTTGAAAGTCAGAAGTGATCATGGAGGAGAATTTGAAAATGAACCGTTTGAGGTTTTCTGTGAAAAACATGGAATTATTCATGAATTCTGTGCACCTAGAACTCCACAACAAAATGGAGTCGTAGAGAGAAAGAACAGAACCTTACAAGAGATGGCTAGAACCATGATCCATGAGAACAATCTGGCTAAGCATTTTTAGGCAGAAGCAGTAACCACAGCTTGTTATGTTCAGAACAGAATCTATATCAGACCTCTGTTGAACAAAACAGCTTATGAACTCTTTAAAGGAAGGAAACCCAACATATCTTATTTTCATCAGTTCGGATGTACGTGTTATGTCCTGAACAATAAAGTCTACCTAA
Source organism: Medicago arabica (assembly GCA_946800305.1). Lineage (NCBI taxonomy): Eukaryota > Viridiplantae > Streptophyta > Magnoliopsida > Fabales > Fabaceae > Medicago > Medicago arabica. The sequence goes on along the minus strand of OX326966.1, from coordinate 33,337,728 downwards.
AGAAATTTGATGCCAAAGCTCAAAAGGGAATCTTTTTAGGTTACTCTGAACACTCTAAGGCATACAGGCTGTATAATTCAGAAACACAATGTGTTGAAGAATCTATGCATGTTAGATTCGATGACAAAGTGTCTGGAAGTGAAACTCCAGTGCAAGATGAAAGTCATGCAGAATCTCAAGATTCTGATGATAACTCAGAATCTGATCAGATTCCAGAATCTGAAGATACTTCAGAGGATGGAGCATCCCCTGAAATTTCTAATGAAGAAGCTTCTGATGAAGCTCAAGATGGTTCTTTGCAAGCTAGTCAATCCAAACAATCTTTCAAATACAAGTCTTCACATCCAGAGGGTCAGATAATTGGCAATAAAGAAAGTCCCATGAGAACTAGATCGCACTTCAGACAAGAAGAGTCTGCTTTGGGATTATTATTTGTTATTGAACCAACCTCTGTTGAAGAAGCTCTTGGAGATGAAGAATGGATTCTGGCAATGCAAGAAGAACTGAATCAATTCAAAAGAAATGAAGTATGGGATCTAGTTGCTAAGCCTGATCACAAGAACATCATTGGAACCAAGTGGGTGTTCAGAAATAAGCTTAGTGAACAAGGAGAAGTAATCAGAAACAAGGCCAGACTTGTTGCGCAGGGCTACAGTCAACAAGAAGGCATTGATTACACAGAAACGTTTGCTCCAGTTGCAAGATTGGAAGCAATCAGGTTACTTCTTTCCTATGTAGTTAATCACAACATAACCCTGTATCAAATGGACGTTAAGAGTGCATTTCTTAATGGTGTCATCTCTGAAGAAGTGTATGTCAAATAGCCGCCTGGCTTTGAAGATTTAAAGCATCCAGAGCATGTTTATAAATTGAAGAAATCACTCTATGGCTTGAAAGAGGCTCCTAGAGCTTGGTATGAGAGACTAAGTAATTTCTTAATTCAAAATAACTTTGAACGAGGGCAAGTTGACACTACACTATTCAGAAAGACTCTGAAGAAAGACATTCTTATAGTTCAAATTTATGTTGATGATATAATTTTTGGTTCTACAAATAGTTCACTTTGCAAAGAGTTTTCCAAAGTAATGCAGGAAGAGTTTGAAATGAGCATGATGGGAGAATTGAAGTTCTTTCTTGGAATTCAAATCAACCAATGCAAAGATGGAGTCTACGTTCATCAGTCCAAATATACGAAAGAGCTTCTGAAGAAGTTCAATCTTGAGGACTGCAAAGAAATAAATACTCCAATGCATCCTGTAACACCTCGTTTTCCCAAATTCAAAATTTCAAAATAAATCAGAGTATTATGCAAAACGGAATGCTACATCTCATTAAATTCTCAAAAAGGAATAAATGAACATTTATTCTAGTCAAAACTGTTCTAACATCGCAGCGGATAAAATTTAATGTTAACAAATTCTTTTGGCACGCAGGCCTCATAAATAAGTCTCGACATAAATTAACTGAAAACTTAGATTATAATCAATACGTAAGGAATAAAAATTAAACATAAAGGTTCCCATCCCGTTACGTATCAGAGCACCTAAGGACACCGTGAGGGTAGCCACTCACGACAACAACAGCTACAGAAGCTTAATCACTTGCACTTGCCCACAAGGCGGCAATTCCAGCAGAAGGGTGAGATTCTCATAACAAAAACGTTAAACATATAATTCAATAATTACAATTTAACAGCATAACTTCATCATCGTATATCATAACAATAATCAAGTAGCATCTTGAACAACATCATAATTCAACTTAATAGTTTGACTTGACAATGCAACTTCGACTCAACTTATGCCACTTAGACATCTTAATCATGCATGTGGTACCATATTGAGTATAAATATACTCCTAGGGCATAAGCCCTCGTCGCTATTGAGCATAAAAATACTCCTAGAGCATAAGCTCTCGTCGCTATTGAGCAAAAGCTCCTAGGGCATGAGCCCTCGTGTCTGGATAAATATGCATGGACTCGACTTCTTAGATCTTAGACATCTCAAAATAAATTCCAATAATTTGGATTACAACATCATAAATCTTATAACAGCACATGCAGCTTTTAATTAATAAAACATGGCAGCATGGCAGCAATCAACATCTCAAACATAGTAAAATCGTAAACACTTACATACATCATCTCTTATAATTCCGGAAAGCATATACAAATGTATTGGTCACAATAACGAATCAAACATCAGTTAATAACTCTATATTTCTTCTTATTATCTCAGTACTTAAAAGGTAGTCTGATGCAGGACTACTCGCTATGGCAAGTGGGATCTCTCGCCTCGCGAACCATTACAGGGGTTACTCGCTACGGCGAGTTGGGTTGCTCGCCTTGCGAGCATCAGGGGTACTACTCGCTATGGCGAGTTGGGTTACTCGCCTGGCGAGCTCCTAGGTGTTGCTCGCTACGGCGAGTTGGTTGCTCGCCTCGCGAACCTTCTGGGGGTTGCTCGCTATGGCGAGCTGTTCAATTCGCCTCGCGAGCTGATGAGTACTCGCCGTGGCGAGCTGGCTGCTCGCTGTGGCGAGCGCCGACAGAACAGTTACGGGGTTACGAGGGTTTTCACCCAAAACCCCAAATTCCATCCTAATTCTTCCCAAATTCGACTATAATGATGTCTAACAGTTATTCTAATGTCTGTAAATAGTTTTATGCTTCATTGGTACAATTTCTCATCATCTAATCATCAATTTCACCACTTTTTGACCTAACTCTTAATTCCTAATTCTCATGAATTGAACCTAGAATTGTTAACCATAATCATGAACTACATGTTCTAATGAAATTGTAATGATAAGCTCACCCTTACCTTAAGAAATTCGAGCAACCGCCTCTCCGGTTCTTCTCTTCCGTTTTCTCCCTTTTTCTCCCAAAGCTCTGAATTGTATGTTCTGTACAATTCTAACCTAATTCCCCCTTTTAAACCTCCTTTTGTTTGTTTTATTTTATATTATTTCCCCACAACTATATCTAATTCTAAAACAAACCCACAACTTATTATTTGTTTTATTTTCTAATCTTATTTTATTAAACAATAAAATAAGTCACAACACATCACAAAAGTCGCATAAATCACATAATATCTCGAATATCACTTAATTCACACAAAATCATATAAATATACTCTATACTATATTAAATAATTTAAATAATTAAAACGGGCGTTACAACTCTCCCCAACTTATAAGATTTTCGTCCTCGAAAATTTACCTTAAGCAAACAACTTGGGATAAGACTCCAGCATCTTACTCTCTAGCTCCCAAGTCAAGCTTTCACCAGTCGCTCCGCCCCAAACGACTTTCACAAGAGGTATCTCCTTGCCTCTCAACCTCTTCACTTCACGACCTTCGATCCTCACTGGTAAGGTCTCAACCGTCAGGTTGTCTCTAACTTGCACGTCATCCCTTTGAATCACATGGGATGGATCTGGAACATACTTCCGAAGTTGCGACACGTGAAACACATCATGCAAATTTGACAGGTGCGGCGGTAAACCTACTCGATACGCCACTGTCCCAATTCTTTCTGATATCTGATACGGACCAATAAACTTCGGGGTTAACTTCTTCGACTTCAATGCACGACCCACACCGGTCATGGGAGTAACTCTTAGGAATACATGATCTCCCTCCTGGAACTCAAGGTCCTTCCTACACTTATCATGATAACTCTTTTGCCGACTCTGCGACGCTTTCATCTTTTCTTGAATCATTTTTACCTTCTCAGTAGTCTGTTGCACAATTTCTGGTCCTAAAACCACATTCTCACCCGACTCAAACCAACACAACGGAGTTCTGCATCTCCGACCATACAAAGCCTCGAAAGGTGCCATTCCGATACTAGAATGATAATTGTTATTGTACGTGAACTATATCAATGGGAGATGACTATCCCAAATTCCTCCTTGCTCAAGTACACAAACTCTCAACAGATCTTCCAATGACTGAATCGTTCTTATTGACTGACCATCTGTCTGCGGATGATATGCCGAACTCAACTTCAACTTAGAACCTAGAGCCTCTTGCAAACTCTTCCAGAATCTAGAGGTAAACCTCAGGTCTCTGTCTGATACGATGCTCGAAAGAACACCATGCAGCTTCACTATTTCACGAATATAAATCTCTGCCAACTGAGCTATAGGAAAACTGATGTTAATCGGAATAAAATGAGCCGACTTCGTCAGTCTATCAACAATTACCCAAATGGCGTCATTCCCTTTAGGCGTATTCGGCAAACTCGTCACAAAATCCATGGATATACTATCCCACTTCCACTCTGGCGCATCTAAAGGTATCATCATCCCAACCGGCTTCTGATGTTCCACTTTCGACTTCTGACAAACCAAACACGAATACACAAAATGTGCCACATCACGTTTCAATCCAGACCACCAAAACAACTTCTTCAAATCATGATACATTTTCGTAGCTCCCGGGTGAATACTCAAGCTACTTCTATGACTCTCTTCAAGAATCATTTTCTTCATCTCCTCATCATTTGGAATGCAAATTCTACCTCGGAACCTCAACACACCTTGATCATCGACCTTAAAGTCACCGTCTTCGATCTGATTGCTAGCAACTAACAAGTCCACAAACTTAACATCCAATTTTTGCGCCTCTCTAATACTTTTCAAGAATTCATTATCAATCTTCAGCATTCCCAACTTCACACTTTGAGGTGACCATTCGCATACTAAACTCAAATCTCTAAACTGTTCCAGCAACTCAAACTCTTTAACCATCAAAGCGGACATATGCAAAGTCTTCCTACTTAGGGCATCTACAACAACGTTAGCTTTACCCGGATGATAATTCAAACCAAAGTCATAATCCTTCAACAACTCAAGCCATCTCCGCTGTCTCATATTCAATTCCTTCTGATCAAACAAATACTTCAAGCTCTTGTGGTCACTGAACACTTCAAACCTCGAACCATACAGGTAATGTTTCCAAATCTTAAGCACAAATACCACTGCAGCTAATTCAAGATCGTGGGTAGGGTAAGTTCGTTCATGGATTCTCAACTGTCTCGATGCATAAGCAACCACCTTACCATCTTGCATAAGCACACCACCTAAACCTAACTTGGACGCATCACAATACACAACAAAAGGTTCATCGGACTTAGGCAAAATCAAAACTGGAGCCGTCGTCAGACGCTTCTTCAATTCATTAAAACTATTCTCGCAATGAACATCCCACACAAATGCTTTACCTTTGCAGGTCAACTGCGTTAGCGGAAGTGCCAACTTCGAAAATCCTTCTATAAATCTTCTGTAGTACCCAGCTAATCCCAAAAAGCTTCTAATCTCTGTAACTGACTTCGGAGTATCCCATTGTGATACGGCTTCAACTTTAGACGGATCAACTGCAATACCATTACCAGAAATAACATGGCCAAGAAAACTCACTTCGTTCAACCAGAATTCGCACTTCGATAATTTAGCGTAAAGCTTCTTCTCTTTCAACACTTGCAAGACTATCTTTAAATGTTTCGTATACTCTTCTTTAGACCTGAAGTAAATCAAAATATCATCGATGAATACTACCACGAAACGATCCAAAAATGCATGGAAGATGCGATTCATATATTCCATAAACACACCAGGTGCATTCGTAACACCGAAAGGCATCACCTTGTATTCATAATGCCCATAACGCGTCCTGAAAGCTGTCTTCTGCATATCTTCATCTTTCACTTTAATCTGGTGATAACCCGACCTCAAATCAATCTTGCTAAACACTCGTGCACCCACTAATTGATCCATTAAATCGTCAATTTTCGGAAGTGGATACATGTTCTTTATAGTTACCTTGTTCAGCTGTCGGTAATCAATACATAACCTCATACTACCGTCTTTCTTCTTTACTAGTAATACTGGCGCTCCCCAAGGAGAAACACTTAGTCTAACAAACTTCTTGTCAAGTAAATCTTCTAACTGTTTCTTCAACTCAGCCAACTCGGAAGCTGACATGCGATAAGGTGTCATAGACACCGGCTTCGTTCCCGGAATAAGGTCAATCGAAAATTCAACTTCTCTTTCTGGAGGCACATCGGGAATTTCATCGGGAAAAACTTCTGGAAAATCGCATACCACTTTCTGCTTGTCAATCAACGTTTAGTTCTCAATAGATAAAGATGCCATCAAAGAAAACATCAACATTCCTTCACGTTCTAACTGCTTCAGCTGTTTAGTAGATAAAAACTCTGCCCCACTCTCTTCTTCATCAGAGGAGAAATACACTGACTTGCGAAAACAATTAATATGTACATGATTGTACTCTAACCAATTCATACCCAGAATCACATCCATACCACTCAAGGGTAGACAAACTAAATCAATTTTAAAATCACGATCATACATCGACAAAGGACATCTTAAACACACAAGAGAAGTGGTCACCGAACCCTTAGCTGGAGTTTCGACAACCATTTCCCCATTCATATTAGACATAGTAAGACCCAACTTAGCAGCACAATCAAAGGCAATAAAACAATGTGTAGCACCAGTGTCAATAATAGCAATTAAAGGAGTACTATCAAAATAACAAGTACCTCTGATCAAACGATCCTCATTCTCTGTCTGTGTGCCAATCAAAGCAAACACTCTACCAGTAGTCTGAGCCTTCTTAGGCTTCTTGCATTGTGAACCAATATGACCCTCTTCGTTACAATTAAAGCACACAACATCATCATATTTGCATGCCGAAGCAGCATGTCCTTTCTTACCACAGCGGTAACACCGCTTCACATCTCTAGTACAAGCATTACTCTTGTGGACTTTCTCACCACAATTATAGCAGACAATCTCAGCAGGAGCATCCTTCTTCTGAGGTCTCCTCTCATCATTAACTCTTTGCTTGCCCTTATCAGCAGGGGCACTATAAGGCTTCAGACGACTCTGCTGTCCTTTACTCTTTCTTTCATTCACTACCTTGTAGTGAGCTTTAGTGTCCTCCTCGTAAATCCTACAGCTGCTCACTAGCTCGGAAAAATTGCGGATCTTTTGGTAACCAATTGCCCTCTTGATATCAGCACGCAAGCCATTCTCGAACTTGATGCACTTAGAAAACTCCGCCGTCTCAGCAGTATAGTGTGGATAAAACTTAGCCAATTCCACAAACTTGGCAGCATACTCAGTCACCGACATGTTCCCTTGTTTCAGTTCAAGGAACTCAATCTCTTTCTTCCCGCGAACATCTTCCGGAAAGTAACGGTTCAGGAACTCCCTCCTAAACACAGCCCAAGTAACATCAGCACCTCCATTCTCTAAGACTGGTTGGACACTCACCCACCAGTCGTCAGCTTCTTCTGCTAGCATGTGCGTCCCAAAGCGCACCATCTGCACGTCCGTTCACTGCATCACTCTGAAAATCCTTTCGACCTCCTTGAGCCATGTCTGAGCTCCATCGGGGTCGTATCTTCCCTTGAACATAGGTGGATGATTCTTAAAAAAGGTCTCCAACATCCTCACACCATCATTTCCACCAGCATTCTGTTGTTGGCCCACAGCTTGAGCCATCGCTTGTAATGCAGCAGCAAGGGCAACATCATTTCTTCCAGCCATCTTAGTTCACTACATAACGAGAACGGGTTAGAGAAATTCAAACAGAATTAAACTAACACTCGACACTAACGACTCGATCTACTTGGCCGGACGGACCGACCTGCTCTAATACCAATTGTAACACCCGTTTTCCCAAATTCAAAATTTCAAAATAAATCAGAGTAATATGCAAAACGGAATGCTACATCTCATTAAATTTTCAAAAGGGAATAAAGGAACATTTATTCTAGTCAAAATTGTTCTAACATCGCAGCGGATAAAATTTAATGTTAACAAATTGTTTTGGCACGCAGGCCTCATAAATAAGTCTCGACATAAATTAACTGAAAACTTAGATTATAATCAATACGTAAGGAATAGAAATTAAACATAAAGGTTCCCATCCCGTTACGTATCAGAGCACCTAAGGACATTGTGAGGGTAGCCACTCACGACAACAACAGCTACAGAAGCTTAATCACCTGCACTTGCCCACAAGGCGGAAATTCCAGCAGAAGGGGTGAGATTCTCATAACAAAAACGTTAAACATATAATTCAATAATTACAATTTAACAGCATAACTTCATCATCGTATATCATAACAATAATCAAGTAGCATCTTGAACAACATCATAATTCAACTTAATAGTTTGACTTGACAATGCAACTTCGACTCAACTTATGCAACTTAGACATCTTAATCATGCATGTGGTACCATATTGAGTATAAATATACTCCTAGGGCATAAGCCCTCGTCGCTATTGAGCATAAAAATACTCCTAGAGCATAAGCTCTCGTCGCTATTGAGCAAAAGCTCCTAGGGCATGAGCCCTCGTCTCTAGATGAATATGCATGGACTCGACTTCATAGATCTTAGACATCTCAAAATAAATTCCAATAATTTGGATTACAACATCATAAATCTTATAACAGCCCATGCAGCTTTTAATTAATAAAACATGGCAGCATGGCAGCAATCAACATCTCAAACATAGTAAAATCGTAAACATTCACATACATCATCTCTTATAATTCCGGAAAGCATATACAAATGTATCGGTCACAATAACGAATCAAACATCAGTTAATAGCTCTATATTTCTTCTTATTATCTCAGTACTTAATTTCCAAACCAGGAGTAATCTCATAACTAAACGTGCGACAAGAGTCGCATTATTCTAAAAGGTAGTTTGATGCAGGACTACTCTCTATGGCGAGTGGGATCTCTCGCCTCGCGAACCATTACAGGGGTTACTCACTACGGCGAGTTGGGTTGCTCGCCTTGCGAGCATCAGGGGTACTACTCGCTATGGCGAGTTGGGTTACTCGCCTGGCGAGCTCCTTGGTGTTGCTCGCTACGGCGAGTTGGTTGCTCGCCTCGCGAACCTTCTGGGGGTTGCTCGCTATGGCGAGCTGTTCAATTCGCCTCGCGAGCTGATGAGTACTCGCCGTGGCGAGCTGGCTGCTCGCTGTGGCGAGCGCCGACAGAACAGTTACGGGGTTACGAGGGTTTTCACCCAAAACCCCAAATTCCATCCTAATTCTTCCCAAATTCGACTATAATGATGTCTAACAGTTATTCTAATGTCTGTAAATAGTTTTATGCTTCATTGGTACAATTTCTCATCATCTAATCATCAACTTCACCACTTTTTGACCTAACTCTTAATTCCTAATTCTCATGAATTGAACCTAGAATTGTTAACCATAATCATGAACTACATGTTCTAATGAAATTATAATGATAAGCTCACCCTTACCTTAAGAAATTCGAGCAACCGCCTCTCCGGTTCTTCTCTTCCGTTTTCTCCCTTTTTCTCCCAAAGCTCTGAATTGTACGTTCTGTACAATTCTAACCTAATTCCCCCTTTTAAACCTCTTTTTGTTTGTTTTATTTTATCTTATTTCCCCACAACTATATCTAATTCTAAAACAAACCCACAACTTATTATTTGTTTTATTTTCTAATCTTATTTTATTAAACAATAAAATAAGTCACACCACATCACATAAGTCGCGTAAATCACATAATATCTCGAATATCACTTAATTCACACAAAATCATATAAATATACTCTATACTATATAAAATAATTCAAATAATTAAAACGGGCGTTACACATCCAACCTGCACTCTGAGCAAAGAAGATCAAGGAACCAAAGTTGATCAGAAGCTGTATAGAGGTATGATTGGTTCTTTGTTATACCTAACTGCATCCAGACCAGATATTTTATACAGTGTATGTTTGTGTGCAAGGTTTCAATCATATCCTAGAGAGTCTCACTTAACTGCTGTTAAGAGAATCTTTAGATATCTGAAAGGAACTACCAATCTTGGACTTCTTTACAAGAAATCCTCTGACTACAAGCTAGTTGGATTTTGTGATGCTGACTATGCTGGAGACAGGATTGAAAGAAAATCTACCAGTGGCAATTGTCAATTCTTGGGAGAGAATCTGATATCTTGGGCTAGCAAGAGACAAGCAACCATTTCTTTGTCTACAGCAGAAGCAGAATACATCTCAGCTGCTAGTTGTTGTACACAGCTACTTTGGATGAAACATCAGCTTGAAGACTATCAAATAACTGAAAACTGTATCCCAATTTATTGTGATAATACGGCAGCTATATGCTTGTCTAAGAATCCAATTCTGCATTCAAGAGCAAAGCACATTGAGATTAAACATCATTTTATAAGAGACTATGTTCAAAAGGGAATTTTAGATATTCAATTCATTGATACTGATCATCAATGGGCTGATATATTTACTAAACCCTTATCTGTTGAAAGATTTGATTTCATAAAGAAAAATTTGAACATGTGCTATGTCTCTGGGTAATGTGCGCCTCTGAAAACAGAATTCAGACTCTGAAAAATATTGAGAAGCTATTCGAGAATCAGACTCTCTTTTGGAGACTCTGATAAAAGCTTCTGATAAACTATTCAGACTCTGGTAAAGAATCTTTAGACTCTCAGAAGCTCGTATTAGTGGAAGCATGACTGTTGAGTTTAGTAACACCTGCCCCACTACGGTGACAGTTACTTTATAGTTTTTCAGACGTGGCCTGTCTGTATTGGGTAAGAACTCAAAGGGCAATGATTTCATTACGTTGAACAAGTTACCTTCGCTTTGTCCCAATACTTTTACGGCTGCATGCTATATGTATTTATTGTTTGTCCCCTATTCTTTCCAAACGGTTTTCAAACTCTTTCTCTATAAATACATAACACACACAACTCACTTCTCTTTTCACTCTTTGATTTTTCTCTCTGAACAAATTTCTTGTTTTCAATACATTGCAAAACTTTTTGTTCTCAAATCAAACATTTAGAAACCCCTATAATGGCAAGTGATCTCATCCAATCTGGTGTCATAATCAAGTCTGGAACATCCTACGTTATCAAACCCAGAACGATGAACATCATCAAGGAGACTATTGAAATTCAAGTTGAATCTCTAGTAGATTTTGGTTCTCTTAGTCGTCATGGAGTTGACGTTTCTTCTCATTTCTTATCACAAGGAATGATGAACTACTTTGGTATGTTGAATGGACCAACATATCAGGAGCTTGTTAGAGATTTTTGGGTTAGGTCAGAAGTCTACGACAAAGCTGAAGCTACTTTGGAAGAAACAGTTGCAATCTCAAACAACCCCAAGCTGGTTGGCAAGAACAGAGACCAAATGGGTTTAAGACCATACAATGGTCTTGAAGTAAGGTCTGCTGTGATGGGAATACCAATAGTTATCACTGAAGAAGTGGTAGCCAGGGCTTGTCAAATGGAGAACTCTGGTAAATTTCAGTGGAATGTTCACACGAAAAGTGAATGGGCTGTTATCTGCAACAAACTGTTATTTGAAGGGAGACCCTCAAATAAACTAGTGGATATGCATCCTGAGCATAGGGTGCTTCTGAAGATCATACTGGACAGTATGCTTCAAAAAGGAGGAGGAACAGACACATTGTCTGTTGATCACAAAGTTCTTCTTTATTTTCTAATCAACAAAATAAAGATTAACTTTCCAAGATATGTGATGCACCACATGTGCTGGGCTATCAAGAAAAGCCAATCAGAAACCAGAAGGCAAGTTCCTTTTGGAAGATTAATATCTGAGATTCTGTATCAAGTAGGCCTATTGAAGGTCCTATCAGAATCTGGTGTGGTATCAGATATTCATCTTGGAACGGTGACAGGAAGAATCATCAATGGCAAGACTCTGCAGTACATGAAGATTGTCAGAAGATTCAATCCATCTAAGCATGATATGAGGGAATCTTTTGTGCAATCTGACTTGATGATGGACTTCCCCCCAATATCCAAAGAAGATAATCCTGAAGTTCTTGCAAGATTTGTGATGGATTACTTCAAAGATACTGGTAGAATAATCAACTATTCTGCCATTCCTGAGACTGCTGGAGGAGGACCTCTTAAGGTCAAGGGAAAAAGGACCAAGGAAGTGGTTCTTAAGGAAGAGGAAGAGAAGCAGGAGCCTCTCAAGAAAAAGATCAAATCTTCTGCTCTTCCAGGAGTGACTATTGGTGCCTCTGAGACCATAGCTCCTATGCCTTCGTCAATATCTTCTGCATCCAAGGAAATCAAGGAAAGGATAAAAGAAACCAAGGATGAGAAAAAAGCCAAGAAAGACGATAAGAAGGCTAAGAAGGATGAGAAGAAAGCGAAGAAAGGCAAGGCTGATAGAGACTATGACAAAATGGCTTAAGATATTGCTGAATTCCTTGATGCTGACTCTGATGGTGAAGAAAGTCAGATCAAGAAGAGAAAGGTGGATGTGGTTCCTGTGGCTAAGGATGTAGCACAGAAGATAGGTACTTCTGTATCTATGATTGAGGATGAACATGTTGCTGGCAAGGCAATGGCAGCAGAAGTGGTAGCTGAAGAATTGAAGGAAGAGACTGTCAAAGAAGCTGTTAAGTTGCTTGCTTCTACTCTTAAACAGAAGGATCCTGTAGCTACTGCAGAAGCCACTGTGTCTGATCACTATGCTTCTCCAGAAACTGGCATTGGCACCTCTGGCAACGTAGCATATAGCTCATCTTCTTCTTTGAATCAAGAGTCAGAATCTGATTCAGAATCAGATAACAAACCCTTAAGCCAAATTCTTCCATCACTCAAAAATTCATCCCCCTCACCAATCAAACCCATATCATCCCATAACCCTTTGGACCCTGCAGTAGTTGAATATGTTGATTCAACTATGGACAGAGTTGTTCAAGACACCATCAAAATGTCTATGAACTTACCTACTGACCACCCTGCTCAACCATCTTTTCTTAAACCCCTTCAGGCAATTCAACCTTCTGAAAAACCTGAAGTAACTACACAATCTCAACCATCCCCCCAACTTGAAACCATATGTGTAGACTCTCCAGACACCCTAGACTCTCTTGAAAAACATCTAGGCGGAGAACTACCAAAAACCCCTGCAAAATCCAAACCAACAAAAGCTACTTCATCTGTTTCCAAACCAGACCCTGTACCTAAACCTACAGAAAGTCTTACCTTAGCTTCTGTTGAACCTTCAGAACCTGTTGTTGAACCAGCTTCTGAAATTCTGGAACAAGCTTCTGATATCGTTTCAGAATCTGTAACAGAATGTAGAGCAGAAACTAGAAGAGTTCCCCAACCTCTTTGTGATCCTATAACTATCTTCCTAGAGTTTGAAGCTTTTCTAGCCTTAAGAGTCTCTCTACCTTCAACCTCTGAACCTCATATTGACTTATTTGATTCAAACAAGATAGATGAGTTCTATGCTTCTTCAAGCAATAAGCTCAAAGACATTATTGAGCAAAGGTTTGTGCCCATCCTCAATGTGAGCTATGAGGACAAGTTCTCTACAGTGAAGACTGAGTTCTTGGATTTAATCACCAAAATTCAGAAGGTAACTGCCAGGGAACAAGCACTTGTAACTGCCAAGCATGTTGAAGAAGTCAAGCGGGCTGAGAAAGTTTTAGTCATGGAGAAAGCTCCCATTCTGCGGATTAGAGATAAACCATGTTTTGATGAAGATCAATATATTCCAAGGGAGTCAATGGTTTACAACTCTTTGAAGAGAAAACTATACAAAGTTCAAGAAGAAGCCAGACTAGAAAGGGAAGCTCATTTAAGGAGAACTGAGGCTCAGGAAGACGTGGTAAAGAAACAGCAAGAGGATCTCCAGAAACTGATGGATCATCTTGCCAAACAAAACCAACCTTAGTTTAATTTCTTTTTGTTTAGTTTGTATCGTTTATCTACTGTTTTCTGAACTGTTGTTTCTTGCAATTTTATAAAACTTTTTATTTGATTCTATTTTGTGTACTCTGAATCTTCTATGTTTTTTTTCGGGAATCTCATTTTTTTTCTCTCTTAAAACATGTTATACCCTTACATTAAGTCATTTAAAAAGGGGGAGGAACTTGTTCTAAACCTTTTTTTGTTGATGACAAAAGGGGGAGAAGGGAAAGTATTTGTATTTTCTCAACAGGGAGAAGGGAAAATTATGAGATTTGTACTTCTTTTAAATACATTGCATGTTCTATGTAAAAGTTAAAGGGAAATCTGCGAAAGGTGCTTAATTAGACTCTGAGCCCTGCTTAAGAATCTGTTCTTTAAATTCGTTTAATATTCTGAGAATGAATTCGATTGCTTATGAAAATGAATTTAATTAACCTGGATAGAACTTAGGAGGAGCTTACAAACCTCAACTTAAGAACTATCAGACTCAGGGGGAGTCAGAGCTTACAAACCTCAGACTCTGAGCTTACAAACCTCAACTTAAATACTAATGTTTGTCATCATCAAAAAGGGGGAGATTGTTGGAACAAAGGTGTTCAGCAATACCACGTTTTGAGTTTTGATGTTAACAAGGTATTAAAAAGTTGTCAATTGGATATTGCTAATATTTGTTTCAAGTATGCAGGATATCAATCAAGATTTATATCTTAGAAAGTATTCTGTTTGAACATTGTTAAAGTGCAAACAATTCAGAGAAGCTTGTTGCTTGTGATTCTGTATTGAAGAGAGTCTGAAGACTGTATGGAAGAGAGTCTGAAGACTGTACCGAAGAGAGTCTGAAGACTGTTCCGAAGAAAGTCTGAAGACCATCAGAGTCTGAAGACCATCAGAATCTGAAAACCAAGAGAGTCTGAAGATTATCAGAAGCTTAGTGCTACAGTGAGTCTGATGCCTACAATCTGAAAATCTGCTAACAAGGATTTGTACAAGCATTATGATGCTAAAGGAACTCTCAAATGGAGTAACGACTAGCTTCTAAGTCAACTTGAGCGTGGGAAGCACAAAGACAAAGATTGTAGGCCAGTACAGAGTACGTTGTACGAACTGTTTCCACTACTCCACTACCTCGTACAGTTTGGCAACTGTGTCTACCGGTATTAATCTTCAAAGGGAATGAAATTCAAATTATATAATTGAAGGACTATTACCAAATCAAGCAACAGATCAACAATCATTGATCAAGCTTCAGAAATCATCCTGATGTGCTGGATGACTCAACGTCTCTTTCCTACGCCTATATAAAGGATAGAAGACTTGAAGAATTGTTGGACTCTACTACTAAAAAAATTACACTGCGTTGCTTTCGTATTCAACTGAGTCTCAACAAAAACACATCAACAACTTAGATTCTTACAAACTGAGTATTCTAGAATTTCTAAGTTAAACAGAAAAACAGAGTCTGTCTTTGTTTGAAACAGAGTCTGTCTTTGTTGTAATTGAAACACTTTTGATTGTTGTCTAGTGTTCAACTCTATTCAATTTTCTGTAATTGTGTAAGAAGTCTCTTGCTTGTGTGCTTGAGCAAAGAAGTCTCTTGGCTGCGTCCTTGAGCAAGGAAGTCTCTTGCCTGCGTGCTTGAGCATTGGAAGTCTCTTACTGTGTGTTTGACCAACTTGTAATTGATATTACATTTTAGTGAACTCTCCTTGGAAGTACAAGAGGGACAGGACTACTTCCGGTTTGTGGAAGGAACCTGTATAATTGCTTGTGTTCTCTCTTCTCTCTATCTCTTGATTATTTCCGCTGCATCAGAACCTAATCTCCCATCAGACTCTGATCCCATTCAGACTCTGAGTTTAAGGAATTAGATTCTCACTCTTCAAGAGCTGCGAAAAGCTAACACAATTCAACCCCTTCTTCTTGTGTTTTTCTCACCTTCAAATGTTCCGGTAAAAGTTATGGTAGGCGGTGTTGATGTTCCGATTGTTCTTAAGAAGGGGCCATCAGAAGAATATGAGGTAAGGAATGGGAAGGTTTCGGTCGTTGG
Source organism: Medicago arabica (assembly GCA_946800305.1). Classification (NCBI taxonomy): domain Eukaryota; kingdom Viridiplantae; phylum Streptophyta; class Magnoliopsida; order Fabales; family Fabaceae; genus Medicago; species Medicago arabica. The sequence goes on along the minus strand of OX326966.1, from coordinate 33,321,882 downwards.
CGAGGTGGAGGGCGAAGTGTCGACGGTAACTATGGAAAGAAATTACAGTGCTGCTCCGGAAGACTTAGCATAGGCAAGTAGAGGTTTAACGGCACGTATTTGCAATGGGGTGACTGTTCCGAATTTTCAACAAACTCTCATTGACATTGGTTTGGAAATTTTCCAAGTGTTTCCGCTAGGTGGTGATAAGATCTTTCTGCAAGTTTCAAAAGATCAAGATTTTATGTTTCTTTTCAATAAAGCTTCCGATTTTTTTAATGAATATTTATATGACTGTCGGCCGTGGTCGAGGGACTCTGTTTTGCTTTATGAAAGGGGTGCTTGGGTCAGATGTTATGGTATTTCGTTACACGCATGGAATATTCGCTTTTTTGCTTTGATTGCTTCCTGCAAAGGTAGACTTTTGAAGGTTGATGAATTCACCATGAACAAGGTTAGGTTGGATTATGCCCGCTTATTTATTATTACTCCCTCTTTCAATGAACTAAATGGGGTGGATGATTTTTATATTGATGGCTTGAAATTTACTATCCGTTTAGTTGAAGATCTTGACTTTGGTCTAGCGGAAGAACTATCCTACACATGATTTAGAGTTGGCTGCTGTAGTTTTTGTGTTAAAAATTTGGAGGCATTATTTGTACGGTTCCAGATTTGAGGTGTTTAGTGATCATAAAAGTTTGAAATATTTGTTTGATCAGAAGGAGTTGAATATGAGGCAGAGAAGATGGCTCGAGTTGTTGAAGGACTATGATTTTAGTTTGAATTACCACCCAGGTAAAGCCAATGTGGTTGCAGATGCCTTGAGCAGAAAGACGTTGCACATGTCTACTATGATGATGAAAGAGTTCGAGTTACTTGAGCAATTCAGAGACTTGAGCCTAGTTTGTGAATTGGCACCTCAGAGCGTGCAGTTGGGTATGTTAAAGATCAATAATGAATTCTTGAACAGTATCAAGGAAGCGCAGACAGCTGATGTTAAGTTTGTAGACTTGATGGTTTCTAGTAACGAAGCGGAAGATAGTGATTTTCAGGTTGATGATCAGGGTGTGTTGAGATTCCGAGGCAGAATCTGTATTCCCGATAATGATGAGTTGAAAAAGTCGATTGTTTAGAAGAAAGTCACAGGAGTAGCTTAAGTATTCATCCGGGAGCTACGAAGATGTATCACGACTTGAAGAAATTGTTTTGGTGGTCCGGATTGAAGCGAGATGTCGCGCAATTTGTTTATGCTTGTTTGACTTGTCAGAAATCTAAAATTGAACATCAGAAGCCGGCAGGGTTGTTGACACCATTAGATGTGCCAGAGTGGAAGTGGGATAGCATATCCATGGACTTTGTGTAGTTGTTGACAGGTTGACAAAGTCAGCGCAATTTATTCCGATCAATATCAATTATCCAGTAGCTCAGTTGGCAGAGATTTACATTCATAATATCATGAAGCTGCATGGTGTTCCATCAAGTATTGTGTCGGATAGAGATCTGAGGTTTACTTCAAGGTTTTGGAAGAGTTTGCAGGAGGCTTTGGGTTCAAAGTTGAAGTTGAGTTCGGCTTATCATCCTCAAACGGATGGTCAGTCGGAGAGGACGATTCAGTCATTAGAAGATTTGCTGAGAGTGTGTGTACTTGAGCAAGGTGGAGCTTGGGATAGTCATCTACCGTTGATTGAGTTCACGTACAACAACAGTTACCATTCAAGTATTGGTATGGCACCATTTGAAGCTTTGTATGGTCGGAGCTGTAGGACTCCGCTGTGTTGGTTTGAATCGGGAGAAAGTATAGTGTTGGGACCGGAAATAGTCCAGCAGACTACATGAAGAATGGTCGAAAGGAAGTAAGCCCGTTTCTGACAACAAGGAGCATAATGTTAAAAAAGCTGTGAAAAAATTCGAGGAGGCATATACGACTGCAGGTGGGGGCGCTAGCAACGATGTTGGAGGTGAAAATATTCATTCATCAGGTCGGAAAGAAATTGTAACACCCTAGTTGTTATTTATGTAATTTCGGTTGATTTTAATAAAGTTTATATGATTTTAAATAATTATATTGATTTTATAGTGTGATGTATTTTAGTATATGATTGTTTTGATTATTTAATTAAAATAGGTGAGAATTATAATTATTAGAAAGTTGGGGATTAAAATGAATTGAATAATATTTTAATAGGATTTAATTAGAAATAAGTGGAATTAATTAGAATTATTAGGAGTTAGAAGGAAGGGAAAGTCAGAAAACAGTTTTCCTGTAGAAACAGAGAGAAACAGAGAAAAGGGAGAAAAACCTAGAACAAGAGAGAAGAAGCAAGAGGAGAGAAGAACGCAGCTTTGAATTCAGGAAGATAATCTAAGGTAAGGGTGAGACCAACTCTCAACTTTAGGTCCTATAATTCATTGGTTAATGTTGGATTGTTAGGGTTGATGAATTGAATTAGGTTAAAGATGAATAGATGTTAATAACTTGATTAATTCATGATATTGCTGTTGTTTATTGCTGTTCTGATGTTAGTATGCATAGAAGTAATGCAATTCATCAAAATTGGGTTTTTAGGTGTTGAAAATGGGGTTTATGGTTGAAAAGGAGAAGTTTATTCGTACAGTTCATAGTTCTGTCAGTCGCCACTCGCCACGGCGAGCAATGCCTGTGTAGCTTGCCACAGCGAGCAGTGAACCCCCATAGCTCGCCACAGCGAGGAAATGCAAACGCCACTGCGAGTTGCTTAAATTAAAAATCGTTAATTATCTTAATGAGGTTTTTGGGCCAATTTTTATATCAACTTGAGTGCCCTAATATATTTAGGGATGAATGGAACCTTTTTACAGAATCAAATTTGGGTTTTGGGGACTTAAAAATGAAGATTTTAGGTGAAAAATGTCAAAAATGCCGAGAGCGCCCAGTTTTGCTCACCTTGAGCTCGCCCCCAACTCGCCATAGCGAGTAGCTCAATTTCCTGAACTTGCCACAGCGAGTAGTACTGTAGTATGCCTAAATTGTTGAATTTTGTTGTGAGACTTTGTTGTGTCCTGTCGAATTAAGTTGGAGTCTTATGTCATAGTTGATTATGCATTTTGTAGTTGTCGTTGCTGTTGTCGAGTTGTATGCAGATATACACTAGTGAGTCCATTCATACTCATACCTTGTTGAGGGCTCATGCCCTGGAGTGTTTTCACTCAACCGTTGAGGGCTTATGCCCTGGAGTGTTTATCACTAAATCGTTGAGGGCTTATGCCCTGGAATGTTATTTCATTCAAATTGTTGGGGGCTTATGCCCTGGAATGCATTTGCATTAGTCGCATTGTTGTCGTCGTTGTCGTCGTTGTCGTTGTTGTCGTTGTTGTTGTTGTTGGTTGAGTCGTCGATGTTGTAGCTTGATGATGATGTTGTTAATTTGTTTTAATTATAAACTGACAGTTGATTATCATTATATCGTGGATGTTGAATTTAATTGATGAATTATAATATCTATTGTTGTTTGTGAATCTCACCCCTTCTGCTTCGAAATGTTGCCTTTCCTATGGCTAACTTGCAGGTAACGAAGATTAGTAGAGATGTCGGCTCAAAGTGTCTTAGGGCTCTGATACGTAACGGGATGGGGATCTTATTACTTGTTTCTCTTTCCTTACGTATTATTTTTGAATTATGAAACCTTTGATGAGGCCTGCGTGCCAAAGCTTAATTTTGTTAATTGAAAAGAATTCCGCTGCGAAGTTTATTGTTAATTTTTATTGACTACTTTTTATGAAGAATAAATAGTTATTTATTCATTTGGAGCTTTTGTTTTAAGAAAATGTAACATTCTGTTATGTGAATACTCTGATTATATTTATGGAATTTTTATGTTGGGAAAACAGGGTGTTACAATTGGTATCAGAGCAGGTCGGTTCGTCCGGCCAAGTAGTAGAGTCGAGTCGAGCCTAGTAGAGTCGTATGACAATTATGTATTTTCTTTGATGTCCTGGTTGTTGTTGTAGTGTAGATTTTCGCAATGGCTGGAAGGAACGATGTTGCACTTGCTGCTGCTCTGCAAGCGATGGCTCAAGCTGTGGGCCAACAGAACAATGCTGGTGGTAACGACAGTGTTCGCATGCTGGAAACCTTCTTGAGGAACCATCCACCAACCTTCAAGGGCAGGTATGACCCTGATGGAGCGCAGACATGGTTGAAGGAGAATGAAAGAATCTTTAGAGTGATGCAATGCACTGATGTTCAGATGGTGCATTTTGGCACGCATATGCTGGCAGAGGAGGCTGATGATTGGTGGGTGAGTGTACAACCTGTTCTCGGGGATGGGGGAGCTGTGATTACTTGAGCTGTGTTAAGAAGAGAGTTTCTAAATAGGTATTTTCCGGAAGATGTCCGAGGCAAGAAGGAAATTGAATTTCTGGAACTGAAGTAAGGTGTGTTGGAACAAAGGTGTTCATCAATACCACGATTTGAGTTTTGATGATAACAAGGTACTAAAAGTTGTAAATTGGATATTGCTAATATTTGTTTAAGTATGCAAGATATCAATCAAGATTTATATCTTAGAAAGTATTCTGTTTGAACAATTTTAAGAGCAAAGATCCAGAGAAGCTTGTTGATTGTGATTCTGTATTGAAGAGAGTCTGAAGACTGTTTCGAAGAGAGTCTGAAGACTGTATTGAAGAGAGTCTGAAGACTGTATCGAAGAGAGTCTGAAGACTATCAGAATCTGATAACCAAGAGAGTCTGAAGATCATCAGAAGCTAAGTGCTACAGTGAGTCTGAAGCCTGAAATCTGAAGATCTGCTAACAAGGATTTCTACAAGCATTACGATGCAAAAGAAACTCTCATTTGGAGTAACGGCTAGCTTCAAAGTCAACTTGAGCGTGGGATGCTCAACGACAAAGAATGCAGGCCAGTACAGAGTACGTTGTACGAACTCTGTTTCCAGTACTCCACTACCTCGTACAGTTTGGCAACTGTGTCTAACGGTATTAATCTTCAAAGGGAATGGAATTCAAATTATGCAATTGAAGGACTATTACCAAATCAAGCAACAGATCAACAACCATTGATCAAGCTTCAGAAATCATCCTGATGTGCTGGATGACTCAACGTCTCTTTCCTACGCCTATATAAAGGATAGAAGACTTGAAGAATTGTTGGACTCTACAACTAGAAAAACTACGCTGCATTGCTATCGTATTCAACTGAATCTTAACAAAAACACATCAACAACTTAGATTATTCTTACAAACTGAGTATTCTAGAAACAGAGTCTGTCTTTGTTGTAATAGAAACAAGTTTGATTGTTTGTCAAGTGTTTCAACTCTATTCAATTTTCTGTAATTGTGTTAGAAGTCTCTTGCTTGTGTGCTTGAGCAAAGAAGTCTCTTGCTTGTGTGCTTGAGCAAAGAAGTCTCTTGGCTGCGTCCTTGAGCAAGGAAGTCTCTTAGTTGTGTCTTTGAGCATTGGAAGTCTCTTATTGTGTGTTTGAGCAACTTGTAATAGATATTACATTTTAGTGAACTCTCCTTGGAAGTACAAGGGGGACAGGACTACTTCCGGTTTGTGGAAGGAACCTGTATAATTGCTTGTGTTCTCTCTTCTCTCTATCTCTTGATTATTTCCGCTGCATCAGAACCTAATCTCCTATCAGACTCTGATCTCCTTCAGACTCTGATATTAAGGAATTAGTATCTCACTCTTCAAGAGCTGCGAAAAGCTAATACAATTCAACCCCCCCTTCTTGTGTTTTTCTCACCTTCAGTTGGTATCAGAGCTCCGACTCTGTTGTCATAGCACTTAACCGTGTGACAGAAAAGATCCAGAGAAAAACATGTCTTCCAGTGAACCTTCTTCTTCTGGTGCTGCTATACCATATGACTATGGATCCAATAACAGCAGTAAAAAGGCTGAATATGGAAAAATTCCTAAGTTCAATGGTGATCCTGAAGAATTTTCTTGGTGGAAAACCAACTTCTACAGTTATGTCATGGGTCTTGATGAAGAACTCTGGGACATACTTGAAGATGGTGTTGGTAACTTACAACTTGATGACGAAGGTGCTGCCATTGACCGTAAACTTCACACTGCTGCTCAAAAGAAAATCTACAAGAAACATCATATCATCAGAAGGGCTCTTGTCACTGCTATTCCTAAAACGGAATACATGAAGATGAGTGACAAATCTACTGCTAGAGCCATGTTTGCTTTTCTCTGTGCTAACTATGAAGGAAGCAAAAAGGTCAGGGAAGCTAATGCTCTTCTATTAGTTCATCTGTATGAACTATTCAAGATGAAAGAGGATGAAAGTATTGAGCAGATGTACTCAATATTTCAAACTCTAGTATCTGGTCTTCAGATACTAAAGAAGAGTTATATAGCTTCTGATCATGTTAGCAAGATTCTAAGGAGCTTACCCTCTAGATGGAGACCAAAGGTCACTGCAATTGAGGAGGCTAAAGATTTAAACACGTTAAGTGTTGAAGATCTTGTAAGCTCTCTCAAGGTTCATGAGTTAAGTTTCAATGAACATGATTCTGCCAGAAAGTCCAAAACCATTGCTTTAAAATCAAAAGGAAGGTCCTCAAAGGCTCTCAAGGTTGAAGAGTCTGAAAATGAATCTTCAGCTTCTGAAAGCTCAGAGGAAGATCCTAATATTGCAAAGGAAATGGCTATGCTTTCAAGCAGAATGCAGTACCTTGCTAAGAAGAACAAGAGATTTCTGAGCAATAGCAGTGGGAAGGGTTTCAAAAAGGAGGAACAGAAAGGTTGCTTTAACTGCAAGAAGACTGGACATTTTATTGCTGATTGTCCAGAGCTGCAGAAGGAGAAATCCAAGTCAAAGAGGCCAACCTTCAAGTCAAGCAAGTTTAAGAAGCAAATCAAGAAAAGTCTGATGGCCACCTGGGAAGATCTTGATAATGAGTTAGGGTCTGAGGATGATGATGCTGATGGTGAAGCTAATGTAGCTGTTGGACTAATGGCTACAACCGAATCTGTTAAAGAGACACCTGAGGCAGAATCAGATGCAGACTCTGAAAGTGAAACAGAGGTATATTCTGTACTCACAAGATCTGAATTAGTAGAGTCTGTCAAAGAACTTCTTGGTCATTTTAAAGCTAAAACCACTGAGTTGAAGAAAGTCAAACAGCAGCTTGATAAGCTGTCAAAAAGACATAATTCAACTCTGTTGGAGTTAGAAAATTTAAAAGAAGAAAATGACACTTTATTGATCAAGAAGTGTAGCTGTAAATACTTGAGTTTGCAAGATGTTGCTCTGCAAGAATTTATTGCTACTGGAATTGACAGATCAAGGGTTGCGTCCATGATCTATAGCACGTATCAGAACAGAGGGCAGGGTCTTGGATTCATTGGAGGAAGCTCGAATGAAGTGATTCTGAAACCTGGTCCAGATGGAGCCAGAGAAGCGTTGAAAAATCACTTTGTGAGTGAGTCTGAAGAAGTCAACACAGTGACTTACTCAGAACCTACAACTTCAAGTTCTAAGGTTCTGACTAAGTCAAAATCTCAGAATGTAAAGTTAAAAGTTCTGAAAAACTTTGAACCTAAAGCTTCAATGATTCAGACTCTAAAACATTTAGAGTCTGATAAATAGACTCTAAAAAAGCCAGAGTCTGAAAAACAAAAGCCTAAGTTTCAAAGAAGAGAAACTATGAAAGGTAAGTTGAAACCTAAACCAAACGGTTCTAAACCCAAGGTATGGGAGAAAACATTGCCAATGACTTCAAGACGCAACTTACGAAAGGAATTCAACGGTTCAAAGACTAACCAAGAGGACCCATGAGAATATGGGTACCTAAGTCTGAAATTATTGATGCTGCAGGTATGTCTAAAAGGACTAGAAAAGCAGAAGGCTTGATACCTGGACAGTGGTTGCTCGCGTCATATGACGGGAGAAAAGTCTATGTTCCTAACCCTAACCATGAAAGAGGGAGGAACTGTGGGATTTGGAGGAAACCAGACTGGCAAAATTATTGGTACTGGAACCATTGGTAACTTTCTTATCTCAATCAGTAATGTGTGGTTCGTTGATGGACTTAGACATAACCTACTAAGCATAAGTCAATTATGCGACAGTGGTTATGATGTATTGTTTAATAAGAACAACTGCACTGTGGTTAACAAGGATGATCAGTCCATACTCTTTAAGGGAAAAAGAAGAAACAATGTCTACAAGATAAAATTCTCAGAACTGACTGATCAGAAGGTAGTGTGCCTTTTGTCAATGGGTGATAAGAAGTGGCTGTGGCATAGACGATTGGGACATGCTAATTGGAGATTAATCTCTAAGCTTAGCAAGTTGCAACTTGTCAAAGGCCTACCAGACATTGACTATCACTCAGATGCTCTTTGCGGAGCATGTCAGAAAGGGAAAATTGTCAAGAGTCCCTTCAAGCCGAAAGAAATTGTTTCTACTTCCAGACCCTTGGAGTTACTTCATATTGACTTATTTGGACTAGTTAGCACTGCATCCTTATATGGAAGTAAATATGGACTAGTCATTGTTGATGATTACAGCAGATGGAGTTGGGTTAAGTTTCTGAAAACTAAAGATGATTCGTATTCTATGTTTAGTAAATTCTGCATCCAAATTCAATCTGAAAAAGAATTGAAAATCTTGAAAGTCAAAAGTGATCATGGAGGAGAATTTGAAAATGAGCCTTTTGAGATTTTCTGTGAAAAGCATGGAATTATTCATGAATTCTCTGCACCTAGAACTCCACAACAAAATGGAGTTGTAGAGAGAAAGAACAGAACCTTACAAGAAATGGCTAGAACCATGATCCATGAGAACAATCTGGCTAAGCATTTTTGGGCAGAAGCAGTAAACACAGCCTGTTATGTTCAGAACAAAATCTATATCAGACCCCTGTTGAACAAAACAGCTTATGAACTCTTCAAAGGAAGGAAACCTAACATATCTTATTTTCATCAGTTCGGATGTAGTTGTTATGTCCTGAACAATAAAGTCTATCTAAAGAAATTTGATGCCAAAGCACAAAAGGGAATCTTTTTAGGTTACTCTGAACGTTCTAAGGCATACAGACTGTATAATTCAGAAACACAATGTGTTGAAGAATCTATGCATGTCAGATTCGATGACAAAGTGCCTGGAAGTGAAACTCCAGAGCAAGATGAAAGTTATGCAGGATCACAAGATTCTGATGACAACTCAGAATCTGATCAGATTCCAGAATCTGAAGATACTTCAGAAGCTGGAACATCCCCTGAAGTTCCTAATGAAGAAGCTTCTGAAGAAGCTCAAGATGGTTCTCAGCAAGCTAGTCAATCCAAACAATCTTTCAAATACAACTCTTCGCATCCAGAGGATCAGATTATTGGCAATAAAGAAAGTCCCAGAAGAACGAGATCGCATTTCAGACAAGAAGAATCTGCTTTGGGATTACTATATGTTATTGAACCAACCTCTATTGAAGAAGCACTTGGTGATGAAGGATGGATTCTGGCAATGCAAGACGAACTGAATCAATTCAAAAGGAATGAAGTATGGGATCTTGTAGCTAAGCCTGAACACAAAAACATCATTGGAACCAAGTGGGTGTTCAGAAATAAGCTTAGTGAACAAGGAGAAGTAATCAGAAACAAGGCCAGACTTGTTGCGCAGGGCTACAGTCAACAAGAAGGCATTGATTACACAGAAACATTTGCTCCAGTTGCAAGATTGGAAGCAATCAGGTTACTTATTTCCTATGCAGTAAATCACAACATAACCCTGTATCAAATGGACGTTAAGAGTGCATTTCTTAATGGTGTTATTTCTGAAGAACTGTATGTCAAACAACCTCCTGGCTTTGAAGATTTAAAACATCCAGAGCATGTTTATAAATTGAAGAAATCACTCTATGGCTTGAAACAAGCTCCCAGAGCTTGGTATGAAAGACTGAGTAATTTCTTAATTCAAAATAACTTTAAACGAGGGTAAGTTGACACTACACTATTCAGAAAGACTCTAAAGAAAGACATTCTTATAGTTCAGATTTATGTTGATGATATCATTTTTGGTTCTACAAATAGTTCACTTTGCAAAGAGTTTTCCAAAGTAATGCAGGACGAGTTTGAAATGAGCATGATGGGAGAATTGAAGTTCTTTCTTGGAATTCAAATCAACCAATGCAAAGATGGAGTCTATGTTCATCAGTCCAAATACACGAAAGAGCTTCTGAAGAAGTTCAATCTTGAAGATTGCAAAGAAATGAATACTTCAATGCATCCAACCTGCACTCTGAGCAAAGAAGATCAAGGAACCAAAGTTGATCAAATGCTGTATAGAGGTATGATTGGTTCTTTGTAATAACTAACTGCATCCAGACCAGATATTTTATACAGTGTATGTCTGTGAGCAAGGTTTCAATAAGATCCTAGAGAGTCTCATTTAACAGCTGTTAAGAGAATCTTTAGATATCTGAAAGGAACTACCAATCTTGGACTTCTTTACAAGAAATCCTCTGACTACAAGCTAGTTGGATTATGTGATGCTGACTATGCTGGAGACAGGATTGAAAGAAAATCTACCAGTGGCAATTGTCAATTTTTGGGAGAGAATATGATATCCTGGGCTAGCAAGAGGCAAGCAACCATTGTTTTGTCTACAGCAGAAGCAGAATACATTTCAGCTGCTAGTTGTTATACACAGCTACTCTGGATGAAACATCAGCTTGAGGATTATCAAATAACTGAAAATTGTATCCCAATTTATTGTGATAATACGGCAGCTATATGTTTATCTAAGAATCCAATTCTGCATTCAAGAGCAAAGCACATTGAGATTAAACATCATTTTATAAGAGACTATGTTCAAAAAGGAATACTAGATATTCAATTCATTGATACTGATCGTCAATGGGCTGATATATTTACTAAACCTTTATCTGTTGAAAGATTTGATTTTATAAAGAAAAATTTGAACATGTGTTATGTTTCTAGTTAATGTGCGCCTTTGAAAACAGAATTCAGACTCTGAAAAATATTCAGAAGCTAATTAAGAATCAGACTCTCTTTTTGGAGACTATGATAAATATAAGCTTCTGATAAACCTTCAGACTCTGGTAAGGAATCTTTAGACTCTCAGAAGCTCGTATTAGTGGAAGCATGACTGTTAAGTTCAGTAACATCTGCCCCACTACGGTGACAGTTACTTTTTAGTTTCTCAGACGTGGTCTGTCTGTATTGGGTAAGAACTCAAAGGGCAATGATTTTATTATGTTAAACAAGTTACCTTCGCATTGTCCCAACGCTTTTACGGCTGCATGCTATATGTATTTATTGCTTGTGTTTGTTTGTCCCCTATTCTTTCCAAACGGTTATCAAACATTTTCTATAAATACATAACACACACAACTCACTTCTCTTTTCACTCTTTGATTCTTTCTCTGAACAAATTTCTTGTTTTCAATTTTTTTGTAAAACCTTTTGTTCTCAAATCAAACACTTAGAAACCTCTAAAATGGCAAGTGATCTCATCCAATCTGGTGTACTAGTCAAGACTGGAAAATCTTATTTGATCAAACCAAGGACGATGAATCTTATCAAAGAGACTCTGGAAATTCAAGCTGAATCTCCAATAGATTTTGGTTCTCTCAATCGTCACGGAGTTGACGTTTCTTCTCATTTCTTAGCACAAGGAATGATGAACTACTTTGGTATGTTGAATGGACCAACATATTAGGAGCTGGTAAGAGATTTCTGGGTTAGGTCAGAAGTTTACGACAAGGATGAAGCTACGATCGAAGAAACTGCTGCAATATTGAACAACCCCAAGCTGGCTGGCAAGAACAGAGATGAAATGGGTTTAAGACCGTACAAGGGTCTTGAAATAAGGTCAGTTGTGATGGGGATCCCAGTCCTTATCACTGAAGAGGTGGTTGCCAGGGCTTGTCAAGTGGAGAACGCAGGTAAATTTCAGTGGAATGTCCAGAAGAAGAGTGACTGGACAGTTATCTGCAACAAACTTTTATTTGAAGGGAGATCCTCAAATAAGCTGGTTGATATGCATCCTGAGCATAGGGTGCTTCTGAAGATTATAATGGATAGTATGCTTCAGAAAGGAGGAGGAACAGACACTCTGCCTGTTGATCACAAAGTTCTTCTTTATTTTCTGATTAACAAAATAAAGATCAACTTTCCAAGGTATGTGATGCACCACATGTGTTGGGCAATCAAGAAAAGCCAATCAGAATCCAGAAGGCAAGTTCCTTTTGGAAGGCTAATCTCTGAGATTATGTATCAAGGAGGCCTCTTGAAGGTCTTATCAGAATCTGGTGTCGTATCAGATGCTCATCTTGGAACTGTGACTGGGAGAATCATCAACGGTAAAACTCTTCAGTACATGAAGATTGTCAGAAGATTCAATCCTTCTAAGCATGATATGAGGGAATCTCATGTGCAATCAGATTTGATGATGGACTTCCCTCCTATATCCAAAGAAGATAATCCTAAAGTTCTTGCAAGATTTGTGGTGGATTACTTCAAGGATACTGGTAGAATAATCAACTATTCTACCATTCCTGATGAAGGTGAGAAAAACACAAGAAGGGGGGGGGGGGGGGGTTGAATTCTGTTTCCTTTTCGCAACTCTTGAAGAGTGAGAATCTAATTTCTTTAAACTCAGTGTGAATGGGATCAGAGTCTGATGAGAGATTAGGTTCTGATGCAGCGGAATAATCAAGAGATTAGAGAGAAGAGAGAACACAAGCAATTATACAGGTTCCTTCCACAAACCGGAAGTAGTCCTGTCCCCCTTGTACTTCCAAGGAGAGTTCACTAAAATGTAATATCAAATTACAAGTTGCTCAAACACACAGTATGAGACTTCCTTGCTCAAAGACACAACTAAGAGACTTCCTTGCTCAATGGACGCAGCCAAGAGACTTCCTTTGCTCAAACACAAAATCAAGAGACTTCTTACACAATTACAAAAAATTGAATAGAGTTGAAACACTTGACAACAATCAAAATGTGTTTCAATTACAACAAAGACAGACTCTGTTTTACACGAAAGACAGACTCTGTTTTTCTGTGGAACTTAGAAATTCTAGAATACTCAGTTTGTAAGAATCTAAGTTGATGATGTGTTTTTGTTAAGACTCAGTTGAATACGAAAGCAGCGCAATGTAATTATTCAAGTTGTAGAGTCCAACAATTCTTCAAGTCTTATATCCTTTATATAGGCGTAGGAAAGAGACGTTGAGTCATCCAGCACATCAGGATGATTTTTGAAGGTTGATCAATGACTGTTGATCTGTTGTTTGATTTGGTAATAGTCCTTCAATTTCATAATTTGAATTCCATTCCCTTTGAAGATTAATACCGGTAGACACAGTTGCCAAACTGTACGAGGTAGTGGAGTAGTGGAAATAGAGTTCGTACAACGTACTCTGTACTGGCCTGCATTCTTGTCTTTGTGCTTCCCACGCTCAAGTTGACTTTGAAGCTAGCCGTTACTCCATTTGAGAGTTTCTTTTGCATCGCAATGTAGTAGAGATCCTTGTTAGCAGATTATCAAATTTGTGGCTTCAGACTCATTGTAGCACTATGCTTCTGATAATCTTCAGACTCTCTTGGTTTTCAGATTCTGATGGTCTTCAGACTCTGATACAGTTTTTCAGACTCTCTTCGGTACAGTCTTCAGACTCTCTTTGGTACAGAATCACAAGCAACAAGCTTCTCCGGATTTTTGCTTTTTAACATTGTTCAAACAGAATACTTACTGAGATATAAATCTTAATTGATATCCTGCATACTTGAACAAATATTAGCAATATCCAATTGACAATTTTTTAATACCTTGTTATCATCAAAACTCAAAACGTGGTATTGTTGAACACCTTTGTTCCAACAATCTCCCCCTTTTTGATGATGACAAACATTAGTATTTAAAAGGTCAATTGTTGTTAATCTAATTAACAAGTTGACTTAAAGGGTTCTGAGGTTTGTAAGCTCAGAGACTAAGGTTTGTAAGCTCTGACTCCCCCTGAGTCTGATAGTTCTTAAGTTGAGGTTTGTAAGCTCCTCTGAAGTTCTATCCAGGTTAATTAAATTTACTTTCACAAGCAATCAAAATTATTCTCAGAATAATAAATGAATTTAGAGAACTGATTCTAAAACAGGGGCTCAGAGTCTAACTAAGCACCTTTCGCAGATTTCCCTTTAACTTTTACGTATATCATGCAATGTAAATAAAATAAATTTTCCCTTCTCCCTGACATAAATACTTTCCCTTCTCCCCCTTTTGTCATCAACAAAAAAGGTTTTAGAACAAGTTTCTCCCCCTTTTTAAATGACTTAAGGTAAGGGTGTAAACATGTTTTAAGGAAGAATGAGATTCAGAGGGAAAACATAGAAGATTCATAGCATAAAAAATAGAATTGAATGCAGATAGAATCAAAAACAACTTGTATAAATTGTAAGCAAAAACAAGTTCAGAAGATAGCAAACAAAACAAAACGAAATTTAACTAAGGTTGGTTTTGTTTGGCAAGATGATCCATCAGTTTCTGGAGATCCTCTTGCTGTTTCTTTACCATCTCTTCCAGAGCCTCAGTTCTTCGCAAATGCGCTTCCCTTTCTTGTCTAGCTTCTTCTTGAACTCTATACAGTCTCCTCTTCAAAGAATTATAAGCCACTGATTCTCTAGGTATATACTGATCTTCATTAAAGAAGGGTGTATCTCTAATCCTTAGAATCAGAGCTTTTTCCAAGATAACAGCTTTCTCAGCCCGCTTGACTTCTTCAACATGCTTGGCAGTGACAAGTGCTTGCTCCCTGGCAGTAGTCTTCTAAATTTTGGTGATAAATTCCAAGAACTTAGTCTTCACTATAGAGAACTTGTCCTCATAGCTCACATTGAGGATTGGCACAAACCTTTGCTCAATAACATCTTTGAGCTTATTGCATGAAGAAGCATAGAACTCATCTATCTTGCTTGAATCAAATAAGTCAATTTGAGGTTCAGAGGTTGAGGGTAGAGAAGCTCTCAAGGCTAGAAAAGTTTCAAAACCTGGGAAAAGTTTCATAAAGAGGTTGGGAAACTCTTCTGGTCTCAGCTCTACATTCTGTTACAGTTTCTGATACAATATCAGAAACTTGTTCCAGTTTTTCAGAAGCTGGTTCAACAACAGGTTCTGAAGGTTCAACAGACGCTAAGGTCAGATTCTCTGTAGGTTCAGGTACAGGGTCTGGTTTGGAAACAGATGAAGTAGCTTTTGTTATTTTGGATTTTGCAGGGGTTTTTGGTAGTTCTCCTCCTAGATGTTTTTCAAGTGAATCTAGAGTGTCTGGAGAGTCTACACAAATGGTTTCAGTTTGGGGGGATGGCTGTTTGGATTAAATGGGTACTTCAGGTTTTTCAGAAGGTTGAATTACCTGAAGAGGTTTAAGAAAAGAAGGTTGAGCAGGATGGTCAGCAGGAAGATTCATAGACACTGCGATTGTGTCTTGAATTACTCTGTCCATAGTTGAATCAACATAATCAACTACTGCAGGGTCAAGTGGGTTATGGGATGATATGAGTTTGATTGGTGAGGGAGATGAATTTTTGAGGGATGGAAGAATTTGGCTTAAAGGTTTGTTGTCAGATTCTGAATCTGATTCTGACTCTTGATTCAAAGATGAAGATGAGCTATATGCTATGTTGCTAGAGGTGCCAATGCCAGCTTCTGGAGAGGCATAGTGATCAGACACAGTAGCTTCTGATAACTCAGCTTCTGCAGTTGCTAAAGGATTCTTCTGTTTAAGAGCAGAAGCAAGCAACTTAGCAGCTTCCTTGACAGTTTCTTCCTTTAATTCTTCAGCCACTATTTCTGCTGCCATTGCCTTGCCAGCAGCATGTTTATCCTCAATCATAGATACAAAAGCACCTATCTTCTGTGCTACATCCCTAGCCACAAGAATCACATCCACCTTTCTCTTCTTGATCTGACTCTCTTCACCTTCAGAGTCAGCATCAAGGTAGTCAGCAATATCTTGTGCCATTCTGTCATAGTCTCTGTCAGCCTTGCCTTTCTTCGCTTTCTTCTCATCTTTCTTAGCCTTCTTTTCATCTTTGGTTTCTTTAATCCTATCCTTTAATTCACGAAGTGCAGAGGATGTTGATGAAGGCATAGGAGTTAAAGTCTTAGGAGAACCAATTTTCACTCCAGGAAGAGCAGTAGATTTGATCTTTTTCTTGAGAGGCTCTTGCTTCTCTTCCTCTTCCGTGAGAACCACTTCCTTGGTCCTTTTACCTTTGACCTTAAGAGGTCCTCCTCCAGCAGTCTCAGGAATGGCAGAATAGTTGATTATTCTACCAGTTTCCTTGAAGTAATCCACCACAAATCTTGCAAGAACTTCAGGATTATCTTCTTTGGATATGGGAGGGAAGTCCATCATCAAATCAGATTGTACATAGGATTCCTTCATATCATGCTTAGAGGGGTTGAATCTCTTGACAATCTTCATGTACTGCAGAGTCTTGCCATTAATGATTCTTCCGGTCATAGTTCCTAGAGGAATATCTGATACCACACCAGATTCTGATAGGACCTTCAAGAGGACTCCTTGATACAGAATCTCAGATATTAATCTTCCAAAAGGAACTTGCCTTCTGGTTTCAGATTGACTCTTCTTGATGGCCCAACACATGTGGTGCATCACATATCTGGGGAAGCTGATCTTTATTTTGTTGATAAGAAAATAGAGAAGAACTTTGTGATCCACAGACAGTGTGTTTGTTCCTCCTCCTTTCTGAAGCATACTGTCCAGTATAATCTTCAGAAGCACCCTATGCTCAGGATGCATATCCACCAATTTATTTGAGGGTCTCCCTTCAAATAACAACTTGTTGCAAATAACAGCCCATTCACTCTTCTTGTTGACATTCCACTGAAATTTACCAACGCTCTCCATTTGACAAGCCCTGGCTACCACGTCTTCAGTGATAACTATTGGTATACCCATCACAGCAGACCTTATTTCAAGACCATTGTACGGTTTTAAACCCATTTGGTCTCTGTTCTTGCCAGCAAGACTGAGGTTGTTTGAGATTGCAATTGTTTCTTCCAAAGTAGCTTCAGCTTTGTCGTAGACTTCTGACCTAACCCAAAAATCTCTAACAAGCTTCTAATATGTTGGTCCATTCAACATACCAAAGTATCTTATCATTCCTTGTGATAAGAAATGAGGAGTAACGTCAATTCCATGACGACTAAGCGAACCAAAATCTACTAGAGATTCAACTTGAATTTCCAGAGTCTCCTTGATGATGTTCATTGTTCTGGGTTTGATAACATAGGACCTTCCGGACTTGATTATAACACCAGATTGGATGAGATCACTTGCCATTATAGGGGTTTCTAAATGTTTGATTTGAGAACAAAAAGTTTTGCAAAGTATTGAAAACAAGAAATTTATTTAGAGAGAAAATCGAAGAATGAAAAGAGAAGTGAGTTGTGTGTGTTATGTATTTATAGAGAAAAGGTTTGAAAACTGTTTGGAAAGAATAGGGGACAAACAAAAACAAACAATAAATACATATAGCATGCAGCCGTAAAAGTATTGGGACAAAGCGAAGGTAACTTGTTTAACGTAATGAAATCATTGCCCTTTAGGTTCTTACCCAATACAGACAGGCCACGTCTGAGAAACTGTAAAGTAACTGTCACCATAGTGGGGCAGGTGTTACTAAACTCAACAGTCATGCTTCCACTAATACGAGCTTCTGAGAGTCTAAAGATTCCTTACCAGAGTCTGAATAGTTTATCAGAAGCTTTCATCAGAGTCTCCAAAAGAGAGTCTGATTCCCAAATAGCTTCTGAATATTTTCAGAGTCTGAATTCTGTTTTCAGAGGCGCACATTACCCAGAGACATAGCACATGTTCAGATTTTAATTTATGAAATCAAATCTTTCAACAGATAAGGGTTTTGTAAATATATCAGCCCATTGATGATCAGTATCAATGAATTGAATATCTAAAATTCCCTTCTGAACATAGTCTCTTATAAAATGATGTTTAATCTCAATGTGCTTTGCTCTTGAATGCAGAATTGGATTCTTAGACAAACATATAGCTGTCGTATTATCACAATAAATTGGGATATGGTTTTCAGTTATTTGATAGTCCTCAAGCTGATGTTTCATCCAGAGTAGCTGTGTACAACAACTAGCAGCTGAGATGTATTCTGCTTCTGCTGTAGACAAAGCAATGGTTGCTTGCCTTTTGCTAGCCCGGGATATCAGATTTTCTCCCAAGAATTGACAATTGCCACTGGTAGATTTTCTTTCAATCCTGTCTCCAGCATAGTCAGCATCACAAAATCCAACTAGCTTGTAGTCAGAGGATTTATTGTAAAGAAGTCCAAGATTAGTAGTTCCTTTCAGATATCTAAAGATTCTCTTAACAGCAGTTAAGTGAGACTCTCTAGGATCTGATTGAAACCTTGCACACAAACATACACTGTATAAAATATCTGGTCTGGATGCAGTTAGGTATAACAAAGAACCAATCATACCTCTATACAGCTTCTGATCAACTTTGGTTCCTTGATCTTCTTTGCTCAGAGTGTAGGTTGGATGCATTGGAGTATTCATTTCTTTGCAGTCCTCAAGATTAAACTTCTTCAGAAGCTCTTTCGTATACTTGGACTGATGAACGTAGACTCCATCTTTGCATTGGTTGATTTGAATTCCAAGAAAGAACTTCAATTCTCCCATCATGCTCATTTCAAACTCATCCTGCATTACTTTCGAAAACTCTTTGCAAAGTGAACTATTTGTAGAACCAAAAATGATATCATCGACATAAATCTGAACTATAAGAATATCTTTCTTCAGAGTCTTTCTGAATAGAGTAGTGTCAACTTGTCCTCGTTCAAAGTTGTTTTGAATTAAGAAATTACTTAGTCTTTCATACTAAGCTCTGGGAGCTTGTTTCAAACCATAGATTGATTTCTTTAATTTATAAACATGCTCTGGATGCTTTAAATCTTCAAAGCCAGGAGGTTGTTTGACATATACTTCTTCAGAGATGACACCATTAAGAAATGCACTCTTAACGTCCATTTGATATAGGGTTATGTTGTGATTAACTTCATAGGAAAGAAGTAACCTGATTGCTTCCAATCTTGCAACTGGAGCAAATGTTTCTGTGTAATCAATGTCTTCTTGCTGACTGTAGCCCTGCGCAACAAGTCTGGCCTTGTTTCTGATTACTTCTCCTTGTTCACTAAGCTTATTTCTGAACACCCACTTGGTTCCAATGATGTTCTTGTGATCAGGCTTAGCTACTAGATCCCATACTTCATTCCTTTTGAATTGATTCAGTTCTTCTTGCATTGCCAGAATCCATCCTTCATCTCCAAGAGCTTCTTCAACAGATGTTGGTTCAATAACAGATAATAGTCCTAAAGCAGACTCTTCTTGTCTGAAATGCGATCTTGTTCTTACAGGACTTTCTTTATTGCCAATTATCTGATCTTCTGGATGTGAAGACTTGTATTTGAAAGATTGTTTGGATTGAATAGCTTGTAAAGAACCATCTTGAGCTTCATCAGAAGCTTCTTCATTAGGAACTTCAGGGACTGTTCCAGCTTCTGAAGTATCTTCAGATTCTGAATCTGATCAGATTCTGAACTATCATAAGAATCTTGAGATTCTGCATGACTTTCATCTTGCACTGGTGTTTCATTTCCAGGCACTTTGTCATCGAATCTGACATGCATAGATTCTTCCACACATTGTGTTTCTGAATTATACAGCCTGTATGCCTTAGAGCGTTCAGAGTAACCTAAAAAGATTCCCTTTTGAGCTTTGGCATCAAATTTCTTTAGGTAGACTTTGTTGTTCAGGACATAACACGTACATCCGAACTGATGAAAATAAGATATGTTGGGTTTTCTTCCTTTAAAGAGTTCATAAGCTGTTTTGTTCAACAGAGGTCTAATATAGATTCTGTTCTGAACATAACAAGCTGTGTTTACTGCTTCTGCCCAAAAATGCTTAGCTAGATTGTTCTCATGGATCATGGTTCTAGCCATCTCTTGTAAGGTTCTGTTCTTTCTCTCTACGACTCCATTTTGTTGTGGAGTTCTAGGTGCAGATAATTCATGAATAATTCCATGTTTTTCACAGAAAACCTCAAACGGTTCATTTTCAAATTCTCCTCCATGATCACTTCTGACTTTCAAGATTTTCATTTCCTTCTCTGATTGAATTTGGATGCAGAATTTACTAAACACAGAATATGAATCATCTTTAGTTTTCAAAAATTTAACCCAACACCATCTGCTGTAGTCATCAACGATAACTAGTTCATATTTACTTCCATATAAGGATGCAGTGCTAACTGGTCCAAATAAGTCAATATGAAGTAACTCCAAGGGTCTGGAAGTTGAAACAATTTCTTTCGGCTTGAAGGGACTCTTGACAATTTTCCCTTTCTGACATGCTCCGCAAAGAGCATCTGAGTGATAGTCAATGTCAGGTAGACCTTTGACAAGTTGCAACTTGCTAAGCTTAGAGATTAATCTCCAGTTAGCATGTCCCAAACGTCTATGCCACAGCCAGTTCTTATCACCCATTGACAGAAGGCACATTACCTTCGATTAGTCAGTTCTGAGAATTTTATCTTGTATACATTGTTTCTTCGTTTTCCCTTGAAGACTATGGACTGATCATCCTTGTTAACCACTGTGCAGTTGTTCTTATTAAACAATACATCATAACCACTGTCACATAATTGACTTATGCTTAGTAGGTTATGTCTAAGTCCATCAACGAACCACACATTACTGATTGAGATCAGAGAGTTACCAATGGTTCCAGTACCAATGATTTTGCCAGTCTGGTTTCCTCCAAATCCCACAGTTCCTCCCCCTTTCATGGTTAGGGTTAGGAACATAGACCTTTCTCCCATCATGTGACGCGAGCAACCACTGTCCAGGTACCAAGCCTTGTGCTTTTCTAGTCCTTTTAGATATACATGCAACATCAATAATTTCAGACTTAGGTATCCATATTCTCACGGGTCCTTTTTGGTTAGTCTTAGAACCATTGAACTCCTTTCGTATGTTACGTCTTGAAGTCATTGGCAATGTTTTCTCCCATACCTTGGGTTTGGAACCGTTTGGTTTAGGTTTCAACTTGCCTTTCACAGTTTCTCTTCTTTGAAACTTAGGCTTTAGTTTTTCAGACTCTGGCTTTTTCAGAGTCTGTTTATCAGACTTTGAATTTTTCAGAGTCTGAGACTTTAAAGCTTAGGGTTCAAAGATTTTCAGACCCTTTGTCTTAACATTCTGAGATTTTGACTTAGCCAGAATCTTAGAAGTAGAAGTTGTAGGTTCTGAATGAGTCACTGTGTTGACTTCATCAGACTCTCTTACAAAGTGATTTTTCAACGCCTCTCTGGCTCCATCAGGACCAGGTTTCAGTGTCATTTCATTTGAGTTTCCTCCAATGAATCCAAGACCCTGTCCTCTGTTCTGATACGTGCTATAGATCATGGATGCAACCCTTGATCTGTAAATTCCAGTAGCAATAAATTCTTGAAGAGCAACATCTTGCTCACTTAAGTATTTACAGCTACACTTCTTGATCAATAAAGAGATATTTTCTTCATTTAAATTTTCTAATTCCAACCGAGTTGAATTATGTCTTTTTGACAGCTTATCAAGCTGTTGTTTGACTTTCTTCAACTCAGTGGTCTTAGCTTTAAAATGACCAAGAAGCTCTTTGACAGATTCTACAAGTTCAGATCTTGTGAGTTCAGAATATACCTCTGTTTCATTTTCAGATTCTGCATCTGATTCTGCCTCAGGTGTCTCTTTAACAGATTCGGTTGTAGCCATAAGTCCAACAGCTACATTGGCTTCACCATCAGCATCATCATTCTCAGACCCTGACTCATTATCAAGATCTTCCCAGGTGGCCATCAGACTTTTCTTGATCTGCTTCTTAAACTTGCTTGACTTAAAGGTTGGCCTCTTTGACTTGGATTTTTCCTTCTGCAGTTCTGGACACTCAACAATAAAATGTCCAGTTTTCTTGCAGTTGAAGCAGCCTTTCTGATCCTCCTTTTTGAACCCCTTCCCACTGCTCTTGCTCAGAAATCTCTTGTTCTTCTTAGCAAGGTACTGCATTCTGCTTGAAAGCATAGCCATTTCCTTTGCAACATCAGGATCCTCCTCTGAGCTTCAGATGCTGAAGACTCATTTTCAGACTCTTCAACCTTGAGAGCCTTTGAAGACCTTCCTTTTGATTTTAAGGCAATGGTTTTGGACTTTCTTGCAGAATTATGTTCATTGAGACTTAACTCATGAACCTTGAGTGAGCTTACAAGATCTTTAACACTTAAAGTGTTTAAATCTTTAGCCTCCTCAATTGCAGTGACCTTTGGTCTCCATCTAGAAGGTAAGCTCCTTAAAATCTTGCTAACATAATCAGAAGCTATGTAACTCTTCTTCAGTATCTGAAGACCAGATACTAGAGTTTGAAATCTTGAGTACATCTGCTCAATACTTTCATCCTTTTTCATCTTAAATAGTTCATACTGATGAACTAACAGAAGAGCTTTAGCTTCCTTGACATTTTTGCTTCCTTCATAGTTAGCACAGAGAGAAGCAAACATGGCTCTAGCAGTAGATTTGTCACTCATCTTCATGTATTCCGTTTTAGGAATAGCAGTGACAAGAGCCCCTCTGATGATATGATGTTTCTTATAGATTTTCTTTTGAGCAGCAGTGTGAAGTTTGCGGTCAATGGCAGCACTTTCGTCATCAAGTTGTAAGTCACCAACACCATCTTCAAGTATGTCCCAGAGTTCTTCATCAAGACCCATGACATAACTATAGAAGTTGGTTTTCCACCAAGAAAATTCTTCAGGATCACCATTGAACTTAGGAATTTTTCCATAATTAGCCTTTTTACTGCTGTTATTGGATCCATAGTCATATGGTATAGCAGCACCGGAAGTACCACCAGAAGAAGACGGTTCACTGGAAGACATGTTTTTCTCTGGATCTTTTCTGTTACACGGTTAAGTGCTAAGACAACAGAGCCGGAGCTCTGATACCAACTGAAGGTGAGAAAAACACAAGAAGGGGGGGTTGAATTATGTTTGCTTTTCGCAACTCTTGAAGAGTGAGAATCTAATTTCTTTAAACTCAGAGTCTGAATGGGATCAGAGTCTGATGAGAGATTATGTTCTGATGCAGCGGAATAATCAAGAGATTAGAGAGAAGAGAGAACACAAGCAATTATACAGGTTCCTTCCACAAACCGGAAGTAGTCCTGTCCCCCTTGTACTTCCAAGGAGAGTTCACTAAAATGTAATATCAAATTACAAGTTTCTCAAACACACAGTATGAGACTTCCTTGCTCAAGCACGCAGGCGAGAGACTTCCTTTCTCAAAGACACAACTAAGAGACTTCCTTGCTCAATGGACGCAGCCAAGAGACTTCCTTTGCTCAAGCACAAAAGCAAGAGACTTCTTACACAATTACACAAAAGACAGACTCTGTTTTTCTGTGGAACTTAGAAATTCTAGAATACTCAGTTTGTAAGAATCTAAGTTGATGATGTGTTTTTGTTAAGAGTCAGTTGAATACGAAAGCAGCGCAATGTAATTTTTCAAGTTGTAGAGTCCAACAATTCTTCAAGTCTTCTATCCTTTATATAGGCGTAGAAAAGAGACGTTAGGTCATCCAGCACATCAGGATGATTTCTGAAGCTTGATCAATGACTGTTGATCTGTTGCTTGATTTGGTAATAGTCCTTCAATTGCATAATTTGAATTCCATTCCCTTTGAAGATTAATACCGGTAGACACAGTTGCCAAACTGTACGAGGTAGTGGAGTAGTGGAAACAGAGTTCGTACAACGTACTCTGTACTGGCCTGCATTCTTGTCTTTGTGCTTCCCACGCTCAAGTTGACTTTGAAGCTAGCCGTTACTCCATTTGAGAGTTTCTTTTGCATCGCAATGCAGTAGAGATCCTTGTTAGCAGATTATCAAATTTGTGGCTTCAGACTCACTGTAGCACTATGCTTCTGATAATCTTCAGACTCTCTTGGTTTTCAGATTCTGATGGTCTTCAGACTCTGATACAGTCTTCAGACTCTCTTCGGTACAGTCTTCAGACTCTCTTCGGTACAGTCTTCAGACTCTCTTTGGTACAGAATCACAAGCAACAAGCTTCTCTGGATTTTTGCTCTTTAACATTGTTCAAACAGAATACTTACAGAGATATAAATCTTAATTGATATCCTGCATACTTGAACAAATATTAGCAATATCCAATTGACAATTTTTTAATACCTTCTTATCATCAAAACTCAAAACGTGGTATTGCTGAACACCTTTGCTCCAACACCTGAGACTGCTGGAGGAGGACCTCTTAAGGTCAAAGGAAAAAGGACCAAGGAAGTGGTTCTCAAGGAAGAGGAAGAGAAGCAAGAGCCTCTCAAGAAGAAGATCAAATCTACTGCTCTTCCAGGAGTGACTATTGGTGCCCCTAAGACCATAGCTCCCATGCCTTCATCAGTATCTTCTGCATCCAAGGAAATAAAGGATAGGATAAAAGAAACCAAGGATGAGAAGAAAGCTAAGAAAGACGAGAAGAAGGCAAACAAAGATGAGAAGAAAGCGAAGATAGGCAAGGCTGACAGACATTATGTCAAACTAGCTGAAGAAATTGCTGAATTCCTTGATGCTGACTCTGATGGTGAAGAAAGTCAGATCAAGAAGAGAAAGGTGGATGTGGTTCATGTGGCTAAGGATGTAGCACAAAAGATAGGTACTTCTGTATCTATGATTGAGGATGAACATGCTGCTGGCAAGCCAATGGCAACAGAAGTGGTTACTGAAGAACTAAAGGAGGAAATTGTTAAAGAAGCTACTAAGTCGCTTGCATCTGCTTTGAAATAGAAGAATCCAGTAGCTACTGCAGAAGCTGATTTATCAGAAGCTACTATGCCTGATCATTATGCTTCTCCAGAAGCTGGAATAGGCACCTCTGGCAATGTGGCATTTAACTCATCTTCCTCTACGAATCAAGAATCAGAATCTGATTCAGAATCAGATAACAACCCCTTGAGCCAAATTCTTCCTTCCCTCAGAAAATCATCCCCCTCACCAATCAAACCCCTATCATCCCATAACCCACTGGACCCCGAAATAGTTGATTATGTTGATTCAACTATGGACAGAGTTGTTCAAGACACCATCACAGTGTCTATGAACTTACCTGCTGACCATCCTGCTCAACCATCATTTCTCAAACCACTTCAGGCAATTCAACCTTCTGAAAAGCCTGAAGTAACCACTCAATCAAAACAACCATCCCCCCAACATGAGCCTATTTGTGTAGACTCTCCAGACACCCTAGACTCTCTTGAGAAATACCTAGGAGGAGAACTACCAAAAACCCCTGCAAAATCCAAATCAACAAAAGCTACAAAATCTGTTTCCAAACCAGACCCTGTACCTGAACCTATAGAAATTTTCACCTTAGCTTCTGTTGAACCCTCAGAACCTGTTGAAGAACCCGTTTCTGAAATTCTGGAACAAGCTTCTGATATCCTATCAGAACCTGTAACAGAATGCAGAGCAGAACCTGTGTCTAGAACAGTTCCTAAACCTCTTTGTGATCCAATAACAGTTGTACCAAATTTTGAAACCTTTCTAGCTTTAAGAGCCTCTCAACCCTCAACTTCTAAACCTCACGACCTATTTGATTCAAACAGGATAGATGAGTTCTATGCTTCATCAAACACTAAGCTCAAGGACATTATTGAGCAAAGGTTTGTGCCTATCCTCAATGTAAGCTATGAGGACAAGTTCTCTGCATTGAAGACTGAGTTCTTGGATTTTATCACCAAAATTCAGAAGGTTGCTGCCAGGGAACAAGCATTTATTACTGCCAAGCATGTTGAAGAAGTCAAGAGAGCTGAGAAAGCTATAACCAAGGAGAAAGCTCCTATTCTGCGGATTAGAGATAAACCATTCTTTAATGAAGATCAATATAATCCAAGGGAATCAATGGTTTTTGACTCTTTGAGAAGAAGACTGCACAGAGTTCAAGAAGAAGCTAGACTTGAAAGGGAAGCTCACTTAAGAAGAACTGAGGCTTTGGAAGAGATTTTCAAGAAGCAGCAAGAGGATATCCAGAAACTGATGGATCACCTTGCCAAACAAAACCAACCTTAGTTTAAATTTTTTTTATGTTTTGTTTGTAACCCTTGTCTGCTGTTTACTCTTTCTTCTGAACTGTTATTGCTTTCAAGTTTATATAAGTTATCATTTGATTTTCTTTGCATTTAATTTATTTTATGCTTTGATTCTTCAATGTTTTTCTCTCTGAATCTCATTTTCCTTAAAATGAGTTTATATCCTTACCTAAAGTCATTTAAAAAGGGGAAAAACTTGTTTCTAAACCTTTTTTTTTTGTTGATGACAAAAGGGGGAGAAGGGAAAAGTATGAGATTTGTGACTTTTATCTACATATTGCAAGTTCTATGTAAAAGTTAAAGGGAAATTTGCGAAAGGTGCTTAGTTAGCCTCTGAGCCCCTATTTTTTTTAGAATCTGTTCTCTAATTCATTTATTATTCTGAGAATGAATTCAACTGCTTATGAAAATGAATTTAATTAACTTGGATAGAACTTAGGGGGAGCTTACAAACCTCAACTTAAGAACAATCAGACTCAAGGGGAGTCAGAGCTTACAAACCTCGGACTCTGAGCTTACAAAACTCAGACCCCTTAAGTCAACTTGTTAATTAGATTAACAACAATTGACCTTTTAAATACTGTTGTTTGTCATCATCAAAAAGGGGGAGATTGTTGGAACAAAGGTGTTCAGCAATACCACGATTTGAGTTTTGATAATAACAAGGTACTAAAAGTTGTCAATTGGATATTGCTAATATTTGTTTAAGTATGCAGGATATCAATCAAGATTTATATCTTAGAAAGTATTCTGTTTGAACAATTTTAAGAGCAAAGATCCAGAGAAACTTGTTGCTTGTGATTCTGTATTGAAGAGAGTCTGAAGACTGTTTCGAAGAGAGTCTGAAGACTGTATCGAAGAGAGTCTGAAGACTATCAGAATCTGATAACCAAGAGAGTCTGAAGATCATCAGAAGCTAAGTGCTATAGTGAGTCTGAAGCCTGAAATCTAAAGATCTGCTAACAAGGATTTCTACAAGCATTACGATGCAAAAGAAACTCACATTTGGAGTAACGGCTAGCTTCAAAGTCAACTTGAGTGTGGGATGCTCAACGACAAAGAATGCATGCCAGTACAGAGTACGTTGTACGAACTCTGTTTCCACTACTCCACTACCCTCGTACAGTTTGGCAACTGTGTCTACCGGTATGAATCTTCAAAGGGAATGGAATTCAAATTATGAAATTGAAGGACTACTACCAAATCAAGAAACAGATCAACAACCATTGATCAAGCTTCAGAAATCATCCTGATGTGCTGGATGACTCAACGTCTCTTTCCTACGCCTATATAAAGGATAGAAGACTTGAAGAATTGTTGGACTCTACAACTAGAAAAACTACGCTGCATTGTTATCGTATTCAACTGAATCTTAACAAAAACACATCAACAACTTAGATTATTCTTACAAACTGAGTATTCTAGAATTTCTAAGTTAAACAGAAAAACAGAGTCTGTCTTTGTCTGAAACAGAGTCTGTCTTTGTTGTAATAGAAACACGTTTGATTGTTTGTCAAGTGTTTCAACTCTATTCAATTTTCTGTAATTGTGTCAGAAGTCTCTTGCTTGTGTGCTTGAGCAAAGAAGTCTCTTGGCTGCGTCCTTGAGCAAGGAAGTCTCTTAGTTGTGTCTTTGAGCATTGGAAGTCTCGTTCCTGCGTGCTTGAGCATTGGAAGTCTCTTACTGTGTGTTTGAGCAACTTGTAATAGATATTACATTTTAGTCAATTCTCCTTGGAAGTACAAGGGGGACAGGACTACTTCCGGTTTGTGGAAGGAACTTGTATAATTGCTTGTGTTCTCTCTTCTCTCTATCTCTTGATTATTTCCGCTGCATCAGAACCTAATCTCCTATCAGACTCTGATCTCCTTCAGACTCTAATATTAAGGAATTAGATTCTCACTCTTCAAGAGCTGCGAAAAGCTAACACAATTCAACCCCCCCTTCTTGTGTTTTTCTCACCTTCAAGGTGACATGTCCGTAACAGAGTATGCTGCCAAGTTTGTTGAGTTGGCAAAGTTTTACCCGAATTACACTCCTGAGACTGCTGAATTCTCTAAGTGTATCAAGTTTGAGAATGGTCTGCGTGCTGAGATTAAGCAGGCCATTGGTTATCAGAAGATTCGCAACTTTTCTGACTTGGTGAGTAGCTGCAGAATTTACGAAGAGGATACGAAAGCTCACTACAAGATGCTTAATGAAAGGAAGAGTAAGAGTTAGCAGAGTCGTCCTAAGCCTTACAGTGCTCCTGCTGATAAGGGTAAACAACGGGTGAATGATGAGAGGAGGCCCAGGAAAAATGAGACTCCGGCTGAAGTTGTCTGCTACAAGTGTGGTGAGAAAGGCCACAAGAGTAATGCTTGCCACCGCGATGAGAAGAAATGCTTCCGATGTGGGAAGAAATGACATACAATAGCTGAATGCAAACGTGGTGATATTGTATGTTTCAATTGTGATGAAGAGGGTCACCTTAGTTCTCAGTGCAAGAAGCCTAAGAAGGCTCAGATTGAAGGGAAGGTGTTTGCATTTTCTGGTACACAGACGGACAATGAGGATCGACTTATCAGAGGTACTTGTTATTTTGATAGTACTCCTTTAATTGCTATTATTGATACTGGTGCTACGCATTGTTTTATTGCTGTCAGTTGTGCTTCAAAGTTGGGGCTTACTATGTCTAATATGGGTGGAGAAATGATTGTTAAAAATCCAGCTAAGGGTTCAGTGACTACTTCTCTTGTTTGTTTAAGATGTCCACTGTCTGTATTTGGTAGAGATTTTGAAGTTGATCTTGTATGTTTACCGTTCACGGGTATGGATGTAATCCTTGGGATGAACTGGTTAGAGTATAACCATGTCCTCATCAATTGTTTTAGTAAGACGGTACGTTTCTCTTTCGCTGAAGAAGAGAGTGAAGTTGATTTCTTGAATACTAAGCAGCTGAAGTAGATAGAGCGCGACGGAATTCTGATGTTTTCCTTGATAGCGTATTTGTCAATGGAGAATCAAGCGGTTATTGATAGCCTACCAGTCGTGAATGAATTTCCAGAAGTTTTTCCTGATGAGATTCCTGATATGCCGCCAGAAAGGGAAGTTGAATTCTCAATTGATCTTGTTCCGGGTACGAAGCCTTTGTCGATGGATCCTTACCGTATGTCATCAGTTGAGTTGGCATAATTGAAGAAGCAGTTAGAGGACCTACTTGATAGGAAATTTGTAAGACCGAGTGTTTCACCTTGGGGAGCGCCGGTATTATTGGAAGATGGTAGCATGAGGCTGTGTATAGATTACCGTCAGCTGAATAAAGTGACGATAAAGAATAGGTATCCACTTCCGAGAATTGATGACTTGATGGACCAGCTAGTGGGTGCACAAGTGTTTAGTAAAATTGATTTGAGATCAGGTTACAATCAGATCAAGGTGAAGGATGAAGATATGCAGAAGACGGCGTTCAGGACGCGATATGGTCACTATGAGTATAAAGTGATGCCTTTCGGTGTTACTAATGCACCTGGTGTATTTATGGAGTATATGAACAGAATTTTCCATGACTTTCTGGACAGATTTGTAGTTGTTTTTATTGATGATATCCTAATTTATTCTAGGACTGAAGAAGAGTATGCGGAGCATTTGAAGATTGTTTTGCAAGTGTTGAAAGATAAGAAGTTGTATGCCAAGTTGTCAAAATGTGAGTTCTGGTTAAGTGAAGTAAGTTTTCTTGGCCATATTATTTCTGGTAGTGGTATTGTGGTTGACCCGTCGAAAGTTGAAGCGGTATCGCAATGGGAGACTCCGAGGTCAGTTACGGAGATTAGAAGTTTTCTTGGTTTAGCAGGTTATTACCGCAGATTTATCGAAGGACTTTCGAAGTTGGCACTTCCTCTGACTCAGTTGACCTGTAAGGGTAAAGCTTTTGTGTGGGATATTAAGTGTGAGAATAGTTTCAATGAGTTGAAGCAACGGCTGACGACAGCTCCGATTTTGATTTTACCGAAGTCAGACGAACCTTTTGTTGTTTATTGTGATGCGTCCAAATTGGGCTTAGGTGGTGTACTTATGCAGGATGGTAAGGTGGTAGCTTATGCTTCGAGACAATTGAGGGTACATGAGAAGAACTATCCTACACATGATTTAGAGTTGGCTGTTGTAGTTTTTGTGTTAAAAATTTGGAGGCATTATTTGTACGGTTCCAGATTTGAGGTGTTTAGTGATCATAAAAGTTTGAAATATTTGTTTGATCAGAAGGAGTTGAATATGAGGCATAGAAGATGGCTCGAGTTGTTGAAGGACTATGATTTTAGTTTGAATTACCACCCAGGTAAAGCCAATGTGGTTGCAGATGCCTTGAGCAGAAAGACATTGCACATGTCTACTATGATGATGAAAGAGTTCGAGTTACTTGAGAAATTCAGAGACTTGAGCCTAGTTTGTGAATTGGCACCTCAGAGCGTGCAGTTGGGTATGTTGAAGATCAATAATGAATTCTTGAACAGTATCAAGGAAGCGCAGGCAGTTGATGTTAAGTTTGTAGACTTGATGGTTGCTAGTAACGAAGCGGAAGATAGTGATTTTCAGGTTGATGATCAGGGTGTGTTGAGATTCCGAGGCAGAATCAGTATTCCCGATAATGATGAGTTGAAAAAGTCGATTTTAGAAGAAAGTCACAGGAGTAGCTTAAGTATTCATCCGGGAGCTACGAAGATGTATCACGACTTGAAGAAATTGTTTTGGTGGTCCGGATTGAAGCGAGATGTCGCGCAATTTGTTTATGCTTGTTTGACTTGTCAGAAATCTAAAGTTGAACATCAGAAGCCGGCAGGGTTGTTGACACCATTAGATGTGCCAGAGTGGAAGTGGGATAGCATATCCATGGACTTTGTAACGAGTTTACCGAATACTCTGAAGGGGCATGATGCCATTTGGGTAGTTGTTGACAGGTTGACAAAGAGCGCATTTTATCCCGATCAATATCAATTATCCAGTAGCTCAGTTGGCAGAGATTTACATTCATAATATCGTGAAGCTGCATGGTGTTCCATCAAGTATTGTGTCGGATAGAGATCCGAGGTTTACTTCAAGGTTTTGGAAGAGTTTGCAGGAGGCTTTAGGTTCAAAGTTGAAGTTGAGTTCGGCTTATCATCCTTAAACGGATGGTCAGTCGGAGAGGACGATTCAGTCATCTACCGTTGATTGAGTTCACGTACAACAACAGTTACTATTCGAGTATTGGTATGGCACCATTTGAAGCTTTGTATGGTCGGAGCTGTAAGACTCCGCTGTGTTGGTTTGAATCGGGAGAAAGTATAGTGTTGGGACCGAAAATAGTCCAGCAGACTACAGAGAAGGTCAAATTGATAAGAGAACAGATGAAAGCGTCA
This sequence comes from Medicago arabica, assembly GCA_946800305.1. NCBI lineage: Eukaryota > Viridiplantae > Streptophyta > Magnoliopsida > Fabales > Fabaceae > Medicago > Medicago arabica. The sequence goes on along the minus strand of OX326966.1, from coordinate 33,290,305 downwards.
CAGAGTCGGCAGAAGAGTTACCATGACAAGCGTAGAAAGGAACTTGAATTTCAAGAGGGCGATCATGTGTTCTTGAGAGTCACTCCTATGACAGGTGTAGGTCGTGCGTTGAAGTCTAAGAAGTTGACTCCAAAGTTTATTAGTCCTTATCAGATATCGGAGAGGATTGGACCAGTGGCATATCGAATAGGTTTGCCACCACATCTTTCGAATCTGCATGATGTGTTTCATGTGTCGCAACTGCGGAAGTACGTAGCGGATCCTTCGCATGTTATACCAAGGGATGACGTGCAAGTTAGAGACAACCTTACGGTGGAGACTTTACCGTTGAGAATTGATGATCGTAAGGTGAAGAAGTTGAGAGGCAAGGAGATACCTCTGGTGAGGGTTGTCTGGGGTGGAGTGACTGGTGAAAGTCTAACGTGGGAGCTGGAAAGTAAGAGGCGGGAGTCATATCCTGAGTTGTTCGCTTGAGGTAATATTTCGAGGACGAAATTCTTTAAGTTGGGGAGAGTTGTAACGCCCTAGTTGTTATTTATTTAATTTCGGTTGATTTTAATAAAGTTTATATGATTTTAAATAATTATGTTGATTTTATAGTGTGATGTATTTTAGTATATGATTGTTTTGATTATTTAATTAAAATAGGTGAGAATTATAATTATTAGAAAGTTGGGGATTAAAATGAATTGAATAATATTTTAATAGGAGTTAATTAGAAATAAGTGGAATTAATTAGAATTAATAGGAGTTAGAAGAAGGGAAAGTCAGAAAACAGTTTTCACGTAGAAACAAAGAGAAATAGAGAAAAGGGAGAAAAACCTAGAACAAGAGAGAAGAAGCAAGAGGAGAGAAGAACACAGCTTTGAATTCAGAAAGATAATCTAAGGTAAGGATGAGACTAACTCTCAACTTTAGGTCCTATAATTCATTGGTTAATGTTGGATTGTTAGGGTTGATGAATTGAATTAGGTTAAAGATGAATAGATGTTAATAACTTGATTAATTCATGAAATTGCTGTTGTTTATTGTTGTTCTGATGTTAGTATGCATAGAAGTAATGCAATTCATCAAAATTGGGTTTTTAGGTGTTGAAAATGGGGTTTGAGGTTGAAAAGGAGAAGTCTGTTCGTACAGTTTGTAGTTCTGTCAGTCGCCACTCGCCACGGCGAGCAATGCGTGTGTAGCTCGCCACAGCGAGCAGACCCACTCGCCAGGTGAGCAGTGAACCCCCATAGCTCGCCACAACGAGCAAATGCACTCGCCACGGCGAGTTGCTTAAATTAAAAATCGTTCATTGTCTTAATGAGGTTTTTGGGCCAATTTTTATATCAACTTGAGTGCCCTAATATATTTAGGGATGAATGACACCTTTTTACAGAATCAAATTTGGGTTTTGGGGACTTAAAAATGAAGATTTTAGGTGAAAAATGTCAAAAATGCCGAGAGCACCCAGTTTTGCTCACCTTGAGCTCGCCCCCAACTCGCCTTAGCGAGCAGCTCAATTTCCTGAACTCGCCACGACGAGTAAAGTAGCTCGCCACGGCGAGTAGTACTGTAGTATGCCTAAATTGTTGAATTTTGTTGTGAGACTTTGTTGTACCCTTTTGTTGTGTTCTTTCGAATTAAGTTGGAGTCTTATGTCATAGTTGATTATGCATATTGTAGTTGTCGTTGCTATTGTCGAGTTGTATGCAGATATACACTAGTGAGTCCATTCATACTCATACCTTGTTGAGGGCTCATGCCCTGGAGTGTTTTCACTCAACCGTTGAAGGCTTATGCCCTGGAGTGTTTATCACTCAATCGTTGAGGGCTTATGCCCTAAAATGTTATTTCATTCAAATTGTTGGGGGTTTATGCCCCGGAATGCTTAGCATTCAACGCGCGTAAAATGGTACCACATGCATTTGCATTAGTCGCATTGTTGTCGTTGTTGTTGTCTTTGTCATTGTTGTCGTTGTTGGTTGAGTCGTCGATGTTGTAGCTTGATGATGATGTTGTTAATTTGTTTTAATTATAAACTGACAGTTGATTATCATTATATCGTTGATGTTGAATTTAATTGATGAATTATAATATCTATTGTTGTTTGTGAATCTCACCCCTTCTGCTTGGAAATGTTGCCTTTCCTATGGGTAACTTGCAGGTAACGAAGATTAGTAGAGATGTCGGCTCAAAGTGTCTTAGGGCTTTGATACGTAACGGGATGGGGATCTTATTACTTGTTTCTCTTTCCTTACGTATTGTTTTTGAATAATGAAACCTTTGATGAGGCCTGCGTGCCAAAGCTTAATTTTGTTGATTGAAAAGAATTCCGCTGCGAAGTTTATTGTTAATTTTTATTGACTACTTTTTATGAAGAATAAATAGTTATTTATTCATTTGGAGCTTTTGTTTTAAGAAAATGTAGCATTCCGTTATGTGAATACTCTGATTATATTTATGGAATTTTTATGTTGGGAAAACGGGGTGTTACAGAAATCATGTCTCAAGGCCCGTGGAGTTACAATGTTTGCAAAAAGAAAGGTTTGGTCTTGGGTGACAAGTCGTTGTCTTCTTTACCTGCAAGGGATGCGATTCCTTAATCAATTTCTAATCCTAACGTCAAACCTGGTTATAAGAGCGACACTTCTTTTCTAAATTTGAAACGTATTGCTAGACTCCCTTTGAAGGATAGGTACAGGTTGATTCGGGCTATGAAAAAGTTAAATAGAAAGAAGTCTTCTTCGAAGGCGACACATTCCTCCAAGAAAGGCATTTCTTTGTCTCATGGTTCTAATTCTTCAGGGTCCTCGACCAAATATACAAACTTGTTGGCTTTACATGGGAAATCCAATGAGGTAGCTGCTGATGTTGCAGTGGTGGAGAAAGCTGTGGGGGTTAATTTTTAGGTGGATTGTTCTAATAAATTCGAGGTGCTTGTTAGGGGCAAGGGTGAGGGAGAAAAAATAAATGTTAAGGGTGTGGATGCTGTCAAGGGGCCGAAGTTGGGGGAGGAGGGAGTTGGAGGGTGAGTTGTGAGGGTGTTGGGGCGGTGTGGGTAGTGGGTGTTGGGGTTTTCAATGAAGCTTTTATCCTTTAATGTGAGAGGTCTAGGGGGGTGGGAGAAGCGTAATGAGATTCAACGGTTGGTGTGGGAGAAGAATCCTTTTGTTTTTTGCATTCAGGAGACTAAATTACAGGTGATCGACGATTTTGTGTGTCGCTCCCTGTGGGGTTCTGAGTCCTATGGCTTTTCTTATCGGCCTTCTTTTGGGGCAGCAGGCGGTATCCTTACTATTTGGAATTCTAATGAAGTTGATGTCCTTGTTACCATGAGCTTCGATAATGTTTTGATCATTAAAGGTCGGTTTATCAAGAGCGGCGTAGTTTTTGCCATCGCAAACGTGTACGCTCCTTGTAACAGTGGGGGGCGTGCGTATCTTTGGGGGATGATCGATGCTTTGATTGCAAACAATATTGGGAGGGCCTGGTGCGTGTGTGGTGATTTCAACGCCATTCGTTCGGAGGCCGAAAGGAAGAGTCGAGTTATTGGAAGTATTTTTGAAGATTTTTCAGCCTTGAATAATTTCATTGACAACACCAACTTGATTGATTTGCCTCTTTGTGGGAGAAATTTTATGTGGTATAGGGGAGATGGTTTATCTATGAGTCGACTGGATCGTTTTCTTTTATCAGAAGTCTGGTGTTTATCTTGGCCTAATTGTTTCCAGTTGGCTCTTCCTCGTTCTAATTCCGACCACTGTCCTATTTTACTGTCTGTAGATGAAGATAACTGGGGACTAAGACCGAATCGTATGTTGAAGCGTTGGTCCGACCTACCTGGTTACAAAGCTTTTGTTTCGGAGAAATGGCACTCTATTCAAGTTCATGGGTGGGGCGGCTTTGTCCTCAAGGAGAAACTAAAATTAAGTAAAGGAAGCTTGAAGCTTTGGCACCAGACTCATACTCAGAACCTTCAATCTAAAATTACCTCGGTAAAAGAACGTCTATTTGACCTGGACGTTAAAGCAGAGTCGCAAGACTTAGCAGTCGATGAATTGGAGGAGGTTCATTTTTTGTCGTCGGAAGTTCTCTCTTTATCTAAACTTCATGCTAGCATTCAATGGCAAAAATCAAGGCTTAACTGGATTCGTGAAGGCGACGCAAATTCTAAATTCTTTCATGGTATTATGACTGCAAGACGGAGGGCGAACGCTCTTTTATTCTTAGATGTCAATGGAGATCGTATTGAAGGGGTTGCTAATGTTCGCAATGCGGTTTTTAATCATTTTCGTCAACACTTTAAGTCCATTCACGTCACTAGACCAACGGAGGAGGGCATGGTATTTAAGACCTTGTCTGTTGAGGATGGTGATTCTTTGATGGGTATTTTTTCAAAAGATGAGATTAAGCTCGCCGTTTGGAGTTGCGATAGCTATAAAAGCCCGGGTCCCGATGGTATCCCGCTTGGTTTTATTAAGGACTTTTGGGGGCTGCTTAAGGGAGATTTGATTCGCTTTTTTAATGATTTTCACAAACACGGTAAATTGTCAAAAGGTATCAATAGTACTTTCCTAGCCCTGATTCCGAAGGTGGAGAGCCCTCAATCCCTCTCGGATTTTCGACCCATTTCTATGGTGAACTGTTTATACAAGATATTGTCGAAGGTTCTTGCTAACAGGCTGCGTAATGTTATTGGTAATGTTATTTCGTTATCACAGTCAGCTTTTGTGCCTGGTCGTCAAATTCTTGATGGCCTTCTGATAGCTAATGAGCTAGTCGATGATGCTTGTAAACGTAAGAAGGACCTTCTTTTATTCAAACTGGACTTTGAAAAAGCTTTTGATTCGGTGGATTGGAATTACCTTCATACCGTGATGCGAAGAATGAACTTCCCTAGATTGTGGTTTAAGTGGATTATCGAATGTATAACATCTCCCTCTGTATCTGTTTTGGTGAATGGTAGTCCTACTGAGGAGTTTCAGCTAGAAAGGGGTCTTCGCCAAGGCGACCCTTTGTCACCGTTTCTCTTCCTTATTGCCGCCGAAGTTCTCCATGTAATGATGAATTCTGTAGTCGAGCAAGGCTTGTTCGCTCCTTACCATGTAGGGGCGCATGGTGCTATGGGCATCTCCCACATTCAGTTTGTGGATGACACTCCTGGTGGGTGACAAGAGTTGGGGTAACATTCGTAGTTTAAAATCAGTTTTGTTGTTATTTGAATCAGTTTCCGGCTTGAAAATCAATTTTCATAAAAGCATGCTTTATGGGGTTAATGTCGCTGACTCTTGGCTGCATGAAGCGGCCTCAGTGCTTCATTGTAAACATGGTAGACTCCCGTTTTTGTATCTGGGCCTTCCCATCGGTGGTGACCCGCGTAAATTGGCTTTTTGGTACCCTCTAGTTGATCGTATTAAAAAAAGGTTGTCTGCTTAGAAGAGTCGTAATTTATCTATGGGTGGTCGATTGGTTTTGCTTAAGTTTGTCCTGTATTCAATTCCGGTCTACTTTCTTTCCTTCTTCAAAGCCCCCTCAGGTATAATCTCTACCCTTGAATCTTTATTTAATGCATTTTTTTGGGGGGGATGTGAGGATATTAGGAAAATTACCTGGATCAAATGGGAAACTGTTTGTTTACGTAAGGAGGAAGGAGGTTTGGGGGTGAGGAGACTGAGGGAGTTTAACACGGCTCTTTTGGGTAAGTGGTGGTGGAGGATTTTAGAAGAGCGTGAAACTCTTTGGTATCGGGTTCTTTGTGCCCGTTACGGTGAACAAGGAGAGCGGCTTTGCTGCTCTCGTAGGGGTGGCGGTTCCGTGTGGTGGACTACTATTTTAGATGTTTGGGACGGTGTGGGGCAGCTCGATTCAGGGTGGATGTCGGACAATATTGTTCGTCGTGTAGGGGATGGTATGTCTTCTTTGTTCTGGGTCGATCCTTGGTTAGAAGGGAAACCTTTATGTACTGTTTTCACACGTCTGTATGAGCTAGCGGAGAACAAATTAGACACGGTGGCAGAGGTGTTTGCGAGAGGTTGGGGGGTTAATGGGGAGGCGTGGAAGTGGCGAAGGAGGCTCTTTGCATGGGAGGAGGAGTTGTTGGGAGAGTGTATATGCCGCCTTTCTCATTTTTCTTGTCAGGGTGACCGTGCCGACAGTTGGGTTTGGACTTTACATGCTTCTAATTGTTATACTGTTAGTTCTGCTTATTATTTCTTAACAGATATGGAGGTCGATGGGCAACCTCATAATATTACTACTTACAGATTTTTATGGTTGAAGGCGGTGCCTCTTAAAGTGTTAATTTTTGCTTGGCGTCTCTTCCTCAATCGGATTCCTACAAGAGATAATCTTTTTCACCGTAAGGTGTTGCTGGTTTCGGATCAAAATTGTATTGTCAATTGTGGTTATAATGAAGACAAAGATCATCTTTTATTTACTTGCAGTTTCTTCAGTGCAGTGTGGCATATCATTGCGGCTTGGCTTGGTTTCTCAATAGCTTTCCATGGTCACTTTTTCGATCATCTTCATCATTTTAGTGGCCTGAGGGGATTCTCTAAGAAATCAACGGAGTCCATGCAGATTGTTTGGCTGTCAGTCACTTGGTCAATTTGGAAAGAACAGAATAATAGAATTTTCAAAGGAAAGAAGGACAATTTGTTAGCGCTAGGTGAAAGGGCAAAGCTTCAGTCCTTTTGGTGGTTGAAATCGAAGTACTCTAATTTTGATTTTGATTATCAAGAATGGCGGCGGAGTTCCCTAACCTGCTTAAACTCTATTTTCTAGCTTGTTGTTCTTTTTTCTAGCCTTTTGTGCCTTTTTGGCTTGTACAGGATTTGCTTTTGTATCTTTTGTACCTTCGCGTTTTGGCACTCCTTGTGCTCATGCGCCTAGTGTTGTTTAATATATATTCCATTTTGGTTTCTTAAAAAAAAAAGTATTGAGGCTTTTTCTTCAAATGTATATACGGTAATGCAAACCCCGCCAGAACTTTTTTAGTCACGCAACAGATAGACTAAACCAAACATTTTCATTTGGCATTTGATGCTATTATTTTTGTTTATCTATTCAGTACACATATGCTACTGTTATTTAAATTGAGATGATTGGTAAATTATTTACTACACATATCTTTATCTTTATTATAAACATTTGGGTTTTCAAAAATTTAAAGTACACATATCACTCTATAATTTTAGATCTTTTAATGGCTACTACACTAATCTACATCATCATGTTTTTAAATTATTTTGTTCAACAAGATTAATGAGAATTATAACCGATTAACATTTCAAAGACAATGGTCAACTTTCTAATATTAATTTCTCATTAATTTTTATTAAGAATTTTAAATTTCAAAATAATCTCTTCTAATTTATGTCTTTTATGGGTATATATTATCTCTCGATTTCTCTTAGTTTTGTTCATTCTATGGATCTCGCTCCTTTCATTTTTGGCCGCTTTCACATTGTTTAACTTCGATACTTTAATCTTTCTCTCTTAGTTTTCAACTCTCTATATCAATAATCCACATTTATGATTAATTTGTTGTGAAAATTCATCATATCAATGATCCACGTTTATGATTTATTTGTTGTGAAAAGTTATCTCTGCGATGAAGGTATGAAACACATATTTTGTCAATCATGTCAATTTTTGATACATCTATATGACAATAGAATGCTTTCAACAATTATTTTTTTGTGGAAAAATCTTATTTATGGGTGTTGTAATGTTTATCAAATCAATACATGGTTTCCAATTTTGATTGCAATTATGTTGTTGTATATTGCACATCTGTGGTCTAATCAAAAGATGGTAAAATTATAACTCAAGATTTGAACGATCATATGGTTTGGATAAAATCATCGACAACCATAATTGAAAATCTTCCTTTTGATTTTTAAAAGCAACATCATTGTCTTTTGAGGTGTATAATGTCATTTCTTTTACTTAACTAATCTCAAACTGTGTAAAATCTATAATTGGTATCCTACTTGAGTCAATGAGATATCTACATTATACTTTATTATTTTATAGGAAAGCTCAATATAATTATGAGGTAATTATATCTGAATCATATAATTGTATCAGTCGGATCATTTTTATTTTGAAATAAGAAGTTCTAAATGTTGAATATTTGGATTTACTTTAATTAATTATTAAAATATAAATGTAGAATGCCACTCTTCATCCACCAAAATACATTTTTGCCCAGCCAAAATGACTAAAATGCCCCTGCGCAAGTTAAGTCACGCAGCGTGACTTAACTTGCGCATGTTATATTTGTTGCACAGACACTACGCAAGTTAACTTGCGCATGTGTTAAATCTGTTCGCAAGTTAACTTGCGCAGTGTCTGGCTTAAGTCACGCAATGTTTAACACATACGTGGCTTAAGTCACGCAGCGCATGTTAACTAACGCACAGTTTTACACTTGCGCTAGTTAACTTGCGCAGGGGTATTTTTATCCTGCCTGCAGAGCGGGAGTGGATTTTGCAGGGGGGAGAGCAGGATTCATAAATGTATTATATAGTATTAAATATTTAATGTTATTGTACTTGGTATTTATATTGGGCTTATTATGGAGGCCCGTGATGGGTTGGACCGTTCTTATTAGTGAGCCAATTTGAGAGGTCCCTGCCTCCACTGATGAGTATATAAGCTAACTATCCCATTAGGTTAGCCACACTGGAAACTGAAAGAACACTGAATAGTAAGGCGGCAGAAGAGCTCTCAAAACTTAACTCTCTGAAGCCGCGTTCAAGTCTGCATGGATTCTTCATCAGCCATTCAAGCGACTGTTATGATGACAATCACAAGCCTTTATTGAAAATTGAATATTATGGAAAATAATTGCCAGCAGTGTGAAATATGCTCAATCATGTTATTCATGAGACCATGTCTAATTAAACCATTTGTTTTCTTTATGTTTTCTATATATACATGAAATCGATTGCCTGCAATTTTCACTTTAGCAAAACAAGATTGAATAATTGTGATTCATGTATTCTTTGTTTGCTGATCTTTGCCGTAACTGCTTAATTTTCTACCGTGCTGAACCATGTAATTAGATAGATCCAACCAGATCAGTTGTGGGTCGTTTCGACCAGTTTCAGGAAAATAAACCGTCAGGCGCGTGTATCACACGCGCGGAAAAACCAGGGCGTGTGTAACCGTCCAACGCGTGTATCCCACACACGCATTTTCTTTGGCCCTCCAACGCACAATATATATATATATATGCACGTGTTTTTGTTTTCTTTTTGAATACTCAATGCGTGTACTCACCATGAGGCACACATGTTTGTGTTGTACACTTAGGTTCAACCTTGTACTTGCAAAAAGTACGAGTAGTGAATACTATGGTTTCTCTGTCTATTAGGGTTTAGACTGATTATTGGATTCCTTGAGAATACTCTCAAGGATTATATTTATAGCCTGCTGTGGGCTTGGACTTTGATGGCTTGGTCTCCAAGCCATAGGGGTATTCTGGTATTTTAGGCGGGTTCTAGAGGCTTACTTTAAAGAGACGCCTTGGAAGGGACGCGCCCTGGGCCTTAGAATTCTTCTGGAGGGCGCCAAGGCCTCTTGCGGGGGTCTACAGGCCCTTCTGGAGGTCCTTAAGACTCCTAGGAATATTATGACGGTCCACAGCCCAACAAGCACGAGTCTTGGGACAAGGCGAAAGGGTTTATGTTATCTAGGCAAACGTTTGGATCCTTAGGAAGGATCTTCCTAGCTGTTGAGGAAATTCAATGACGGTCCATAGCCCAACAAGCACGAGTCTTGGGACAAGGCGAAGTGGTTTATGTTATCTAGGCAAACGTTTGGATCCTTAGGAAGGATCCTCCTAGCTGTTGAAGAAATTCAATGACTGTCCATAGCTTAACAAGCACGAGTCTTGGGACAAGGCGAAGTGGTTTATGTTATCTAGGCAAACGTTTGGATCCTTAGGAAGGATCCTCCTAGCTGTTGAAAGCTTCAGAGGGTGGTTATGTTACCCTAAAGTCATGGATCCCTCCTGTACTGAAAGAAGTTTGCCTCATACAGAACTTTTTCCTTAGTTTTCTTTAATACAGGACCTTAAGTTATGGCGTGATATATCCCGCCTCATCCTCTGGAAGGGCGGGACGGACGTTCCTTGGAAGGTTGGTGAGGAGTTTTAATCTGCGAAATAGATAGGACGGTGTATATTTCTTGACTCTTCAGTTGTCGTGACGTGTTCACATCTCGGCCTGCCACGCACGTGTTTCTGTCTTTTTGTAGAGAAAGTGCGTTTTTCGAGGCGATTTTAACGCTACTGTTCCTATATATTAGCGCTTTACTTCCTCTTAAAAAAAACGCATTTCATCCTTTCACTTTCTCTTTTCGCTTTGCTTCCGCTTCTTCTTTCTTTGCTTTGCTTCCGCTTTCTTCTGACTTAGCGCGGCCGTTTTACTCCGATTTCCCTTCATCAACTCTCCGATTTTCTCCAGGTAAACCCTAATCCTCTCTCCTTTACTTCTATTTTGAACTAGTCGTTTTAGGTTTTGTAGCGATGGTAGTTATTAAGGAATGTGATGAACAAGGTAGAGAGGTTGTTCCCTCTGACCCTAAGGAACTTAACAAGTTGCGAATGGCCTGTTTGAAACATGCGACCCGTCCCAATGGCGTTATAGATTGGGATGCCTACTTTCGTAGTCTTCCGAATGACACAACCACAGATGACTCGTCTGATAGCGATAGTAGTAATGACAGCAATTCCGATAGTGATTGCGTTTTGCTCTATTCTACTTCAGGTTTAAATCGGAGTCAAGAGATTTGCTTATTTAGGCCTGCCTTGATAGAAAAAGAAGACGCGATCAGGACGGGTGTGACAATGAAGTTTTTTGCTCAAGAAGTAACAAGTGTGGCCTCGCTGTATACGGGAGATGCGGCGATCAATTTCATAAGGAGTGAGATGGATATCTCATCAACGGGTCATGAAGAAGATGTTGAACTGCTGCAGTGTGACGAGGGCGAGAGGGTGTGTTCACAGTCATTGGTGGGCGAGGAATATTTCATGTATGCGGCGGTCCTCGAAGAGTTTGGCGTGAAGCTCCCCCTTAATTCTTTTGAGATGGACGTACTGAAACTTATGAACGTGGCGCCCTCACAAATCCGCCCGAATAGCTGGGCATTTATCAGAGGCTTTGAGATTCTCTGTAAGGCGTTGGGTTTTGAACCCCTAGTCGCCCCTTTTTTATATTTCTATGGAACTAAGGATGTTAATCGAGGAACATTGGTGACAATTTGTGCTCATCCTGGTAAGAAATTGTTCCCGCCCTACACGTCAAACTTCAAAAAAGATTGGAAAGATACTTTTGTCAAAGTAAAGGGGGCGCCTCATTGTTCTGTGGCTTCTGTTCTGTTGGAGGGAAAACCAAAGTTTCCACTGGTTTAGACGGCGTCGCCAGCTGCTGTAATGGGTTACAATTTTGAAAAGATGACGCCATATGAACAAGGGGTAGTTTGTTTCTTAGAGAAGATGCTACATTCCGATATCCACGATCTCTTGAATAAAGAGGGCGATACAGGAGATCTAGATAACTACTTGCGTGAGTAGCTTTCTAAAAGCTCATAATTTTTGCTATTATTATATGATTACCTGCTGAAAGTTTGTTTGTTAACTTCTTCTTGAATTTTTCTTCTTTTGCAGAATCAAAAATGTCGCCAGTTACTCCAGCAGAGCGGAAAAAATATCTCGCCGAGTTGAAGGCGAAGAAAACCTCTGACGGCTATACAACCAGTGATCCTGCTGGCGTGCAGAATCGGCAGGTAAAAAGAAAAGATCCTCCCTCCAAGACTTCAGCTGAACTTCCTGTGTCTACCAAAACTCTTTTCACGTCCCAGTTGAATATCTGGACAGTAATTACCATGGGGTCATCGTCGTGAGGGACGACGCCCTGGAAATCTTTGGGCGAGAAGTGTATCTCGGGCTCTTTCTCTTCTTTTGAATCATACTCCTGACATAACATCACTTGTCTTACATACTTTTTACACGAGGAATTGGATTCACCTCCACCTGAAAATCCCCCAGAAATAGTATTTAAGGTGTGTCTTTTCTCCTCGCTGCTTGTTTCCTTTCTAGGCTTCTGAGGTCTTCCTTCTTTGTCTGTCTGAACGTTGTAACACCCCGTTTTCCCAAAGTAAAAATTTCATAAGTAAATCAGAGTATCACATGAAACGGAATGCTACATTTCTTAAATTCTCAAAAGGGAATAAATAAATATTTATTCTAGTCAAAATCGTTCTAACATCGCAGCGGATAAAATTCAAAGTTAACAAATCGTTTTGGCACGCAGGCCTCATAAATATGTCTCGACATAAATTAACTGAAAACCTAAATCATAATCAAATACGTAAGGAATAGAAAATAAACATAAAGGTTCCCATCCCGTTACGTATCAGAGCACCTAAGGACACAGTGAGGGTAGCCACCCACAACAGCAACAGCAACTAAAGCTTAATCACCTGCACTTGCCCACAAGGCGGAAATTCCAACAGAAGGGGTGAGATTCTCAAAACAAAAACATTAAACATATAATTCAACAATTACATTTAACAGCATAACTTCATCATCATATATCATAACAATAGTCAAGTAACATCTTAAACAACATCACAATTCGACATCATATGATCTGTAAACAGTTTTCTACAACATTGGTACAGTTTTTCATCATCTAAACCTCAATTTCTCACTTTTGACCTAACTCTCAAATCCTCAATTCTCATGAATTAAACCTAGAATTTGTTAACTATAATCATGAATTACATGTTCTAATGAAATTGTAATGATAGGCTCACCCTTACCTTAAGAAAATCGAGCAACAGCCTCTCTGGTTCTTCTCTTCTATTTTCACCCTTTTTCTCCCAAAACTCTGAATTGTACGTTCTGTACAATTCTAAACCTATTTCCCCCTTTTAAACGCCTATTTGTTTTATTTTATCTTATTCCCTCACAACTTTATCTAATTCTAAAACAAACCCACAACTTATTATTTGTTTTATTTCCAAATCTTATTTTATTAAACAATAAAATAAGTCTCAACCTTCATAAAATCACATAACTCACATAAATCACATAAATCACATAATATCTCAAATATCACTTAATTCACACAAAATCATATATATATATATATATATATATATATATATTATCTATACTATATAAAATAATTTAAATAATTAAAACGGGCGTTACAACTCTCCCCAACTTATAAGATTTTCGTCCTCGAAAATTTACCTTAAGCAAACAACTCTGGATAAGACTCCAGCATCCTACTCTCTAGCTCCCATGTCAAGCTTTCACGAGTCGCTCCGTCCCAAACGACTTTCACAAGAGGTATCTCCTTGCCTCTCAACCTCTTCACTTCACGGCCTTCGATCCTCACTGGTAAGGTCTCAACCGTCAGGTTATCTCTAACTTGCACATCATCCCTTTGAATCACATGGGATGGATCTGGAACATACTTCCGAAGTTGTGACACGTGAAACACATCATGCAAGTTCGAAAGGTGCAGCGGTAAACCTACTCGATACGCCACCGTCCCAATTCTCTCTGATATCTGATACGGGCCAATAAAATTCGGGGTTAACTTCTTCGACTTCAATGCACGAACCACACCAGTCATGAGAGTAACTCTTAGGAATACATGATCTCCCTCTTGGAACTCAAGGTCCTTCCTACGCTTATCATGATAGCTCTTCTGCCGACTCTGCGATGCTTTCATCTTTACTTGAATCATTTTTACCTTCTCAGTAGTCTGTTGAACAATTTCTGGTCCTAAAACCACATTCTCACCCGACTCAAACCAACACAACGGAGTTCTGCATCTCCGACCATATAAAGCCTCGAAAGGTGCCATACCGATACTAGAATGATAACTATTATTGTACGTGAACTCTATCAACGGAAGATGACTATCCCAAATTCCTCCTTGCTCAAGTACACATACTCTTAACAAATCTTCCAACGACTGAATCGTCCTTTCTGACTGACCATCTGTCTGCGGATGATACGCCAAACTCAACTTCAACTTAGAACCTAAAGCCTCTTGCAAACTCTTCCAGAATCTAGAAGTAAACCTCGGGTCTCTGTCCGATACGATGCTCGAAGGAACACCATGTAGCTTCACTACTTCTCGAATATAAATCTCTGCCAATTGAGCTATAGGAAAACTGATGTTAATCGGAATAAAATGAGCCGACTTCGTCAGTCTATCAACAATCACCCAAATGGCGTCATTCCCTTTAGGCGTATTCGGCAAACTCGTCACAAAATCCATGGATATACTATCCCATTTCCACTCTGGCACATCTAAAGGTATCATCATCCCAGCCGGTTTTTGATGTTCCACTTTCGACTTCTGACAAACCAAACACGAATACACAAACTGTGCCACATCACGTTTCAACCCAGACCACCAAAACAAATTCTTCAAATCATGATACATTTTCGTAGCTCCCGGGTGAATACTCAAGCTACTTCTACGACTCTCTTCAAGAATCATTTTCTTCATCTCGTCATCATCTGGAATGCAAATTCTACCTCGGAACCTCAACACACCTTGATCATCGACCTTAAAGTCACCGTCTTCAGTCTGATTACTAGCAACCAACAAGTCCACAAACTTAACATCCAATTTATGCGCTTCTTTAATACTTTTCAAGAATTCATTATCAATCTTCAGCATTCCCAGCTTTATACTCTGAGGTGACCATTCACAAACTAAACTCAAATCTCTAAACTGTTCCAGCAACTCAAATTCTTTAGCCATCATAGCGGACATATGCAAAGTCTTCCTACTTAAGGCATCTGCAACAACGTTAGCTTTACCCGGATGATAATTCAAACCAAAGTCATAATCTTTCAACAACTCAAGCCACCTTCGCTGTCTCATATTCAATTCCTTCTGATCAAACAAATACTTCAAGCTCTTGTGATCACTGAACACTTCAAATCTCGAACCATAAAAGTAATGTCTCCAAATCTTAAGCACAAATACCACGGCAGCTAATTCAAGATCGTGAGTAGGGTAATTTCGTTCATGAATTCTCAACTGTCTTGATGCAGAAGCAACCACTTTACCATCTTGCATAAGCACACCTCCTAAACCCAACTTGGATGCATCACAATACACAATAAAAGGTTCATCGGACTTAGGCAAAATCAAAACTGGAGCCGTCGTCAGACGCTTCTTTAATTCATTAAAACTATTCTCACAGTGAACATCCCACACAAATGATTTATCTTTGCAGGTCAACTGCGTTAACGGAAGTGCCAACTTCGAAAATCCTTCTATAAATATTCTGTAGTACCCAGCTAATCCCAAAAAGCTTCTAATCTCTGTAACCGACTTAGGAGTATCCCATTGCGATACTGCTTCAACTTTAGACGGATCAACTGCAATACCATTACCAGAAATAACATGGCCAAGAAAACTCACTTCGTTCAACCAGAATTCGCACTTCGACAATTTAGCGTAAAGCTTCTTCTCCTTCAACACTTGCAAGACTATCTTCAAATGTTCCGCATGCTCTTCTTCAGACTTGGAGTAAATCAAAATATCATCGATGAACACAACCACGAATCGATCCAAGAATGCATGAAAAATTCGGTTCATGTACTCCATAAACACACCAGGTGCATTCGTAACACCGAAAGGCATCACTTTGTATTCATAATGCCCGTAATGCGTCTTGAACGCTGTCTTCTGTATATCTTCATCTTTCACTTTAATCTGATGATATCCTGACCTCAAATCAATCTTGCTAAACACTCGTGCACCCACTAACTGATCCATTAAATCATCAATTCTCGGAAGTGGATACCTATTATTTATAGTTACTTTATTCAGCTGTCGGTAATCAATACACAACCTCATGCTACCATCCTTCTTCTTTACTAGTAATACCGGTGTTCCCCAAGGAGAAACACTTGGTCCAACAAATTTCTTGTCAAGCAAATCTTCTAATTGTTTCTTCAACTCAGCCAACTCGGAAGCTGACATGCGATAAGGTGTCATAGACACAGACTTCGTTCCCGGAATAAGGTCGATCGAAAATTCAACTTCTCTTTCTGGAGGCACATCAGGAATTTCATCGGGAAAAACTTCTGTAAAATCGCATACCACTCGCTGCTTATCAATCAACGTTTGGTTCTCAATAGATAAAGATTCCATTAAAGAAAACATCAACATTCCTTCACGTTCTAACTGCTTCAGCTGTTTAGTAGATAAAAACTCTGCTCCACTTTCTTCTTCACCAGAAGAGAAATACACCGATTTGCGAAAACAGTTAATATGTACATGATTGTACTCTAACCAATTCATACCCAGAATCACATCCATACCACTCAAGGGTAGACAAACTAAATCAATTTCAAAATCACGATCATACATCGACAGAGGACATTTTAAACATACAAGAGAAGTGGTCACCGAGCCCTTAGCTGGAGTTTCGACAACCATTTCCCCATTCATATTAGACATAGCAAGACCCAACTTAGCAGCACAATCAATGGCAATAAAACAATGTGTAGCACCAGTGTCAATAATAGCAATTAAATGAGTACTATCAAAATAACAAGTACCTCTGATCAAACGATCCTCATTCTCTGTCTGCGTGCCAGTCAAAGCAAACACTCTACCAGTAGTCTGAGCCTTCTTAGGCTTCTTGCATTGTGAACCAATATGACCTTCTTCATTACAGTTAAAGCACACCACGTCATCATATTTGCATGCCGAAGTAGCATGTCCTTTCTTACCACAGCGGTAACACCGCTTCACATCTCAAGTACAGGCATTACTCTTGTGGCCTTTCTCACCACAATTATAGCAGACAATCTCGGCAGGAGCATCCTTCTTCTGAGGTCTCCTCTCATCATTAACTCTTTGCTTGCCCTTATCAGCAGGGGCACTATAAGGCTTCGGACGATTTTGCTGTCCTTTACTCTTTCTCTCATTCACTATCTTGTAGTGAGCTTTAGTGTCCTCCTCGTAAATCCTACAATTGCTTACCAGCTCGGAAAAATTGCGGATCTTTTGGTAACCAATTACCCTCTTGATATCAGCACGCAAGCCATTCTCGAACTTGATGCACTTAGAAAACTCAGCCGTCTCAGCAGTATAGTGAGGATAGAACTTAGCCAACTCCACAAACTTGGCAGGATACTCAGTCACCGACATGTTCCCTTGTATCAGCTCAAGGAACTCAATCTCCTTCTTCCCGCGAACATCTTCCGGAAAGTAACGGTTCAGGAACTCCCTCCTAAATACGGCCCAAGTAACAGCAGCACCCCCATTCTCTAAAACCGGTTGGACACTCACCCACCAGTCATCCGCTTCCTCAGCTAACATGTGTGTGCCAGCGCACCATCTGGACGTCCGTACACTGCATCACTCTGAAAATCCTTTCGACCTCCTTGAGCCATGTCTGAGCTCCGTCGGGGTCGTATCTTCCCTTGATCGTAGGTGGATGATTCCTCAGAAAAGTCTCCAACATCCTCACTCCATCATTTCCACCAGCATTATGTTGTTGGCCCACAGCTTGAGCCATCGCTTGTAATGCAGCAGCAAGAGCAGCATCATTTCTTCCAGCCATCTAGTTCACTACATAACGAGAATGGGTCAGAGAAATTCAAACAGAATTAAACTAACACTCGACACGAACGACTCGATCTACTTGGCCGGACGTACCGACCTGCTCTAATACCAATTGTAACACCCCGTTTTCCCAAAGTAAAAATTTCATAAGTAAATCAGAGTATCACATGAAACGGAATGCTACATTTCTTAAATTCTCAAAAGGGAATAAATAAATATTTATTCTAGTCAAAATCGTTCTAACATCGCAGCGAATAAAATTCAAAGTTAAGAAATCGTTTTGGCACGCAGGCCTCATAAATATGTCTCGACATAAATCAACTGAAAACCTAAATCATAATCAAATACGTAAGGAATAGAAAATAAACATAAAGGTTCCCATCCCGTTACGTATCAGAGCACCTAAGGACACAGTGGGGGTAGCCACTCACAACAGCAACAACAACTAAAGCTTAATCACCTGCACTTGCCCACAAGGAGGCAATTCCAACAGAAGGGGTGAGATTCTCAAAACAAAAACATTAAACATATAATTCAACAATTACATTTAACAACATAACTTCATCATCATATATCATAAGAATAGTCAAGTAACATCTTAAACAACATCACAATTCGACATCATTGTTCAACTTAATAGTTTGACTTGACAATGCAACTTCGACTCAACTTATGCAACTTAGACATCTTAATCATGCATGTGGTACCATATTGAGTATAAATATACTCCTAGAGCATAAGCTCTCGTCGCTATTGAGCATAACAATACTCCTAGAGCATAAGCTCTCGTCGCTGTTGAGCAAAAGCTCCTAGGGCATGAGCCCTCGTCTCTGGATGAATATGCTTGGACTCAATCTCTTAAACTTAGACATCTCAAATGAACTCCAATAATTTGGACTATAACATCATAAATCTTATAACGACACATGCAGCTTTTAATTATTAACAATCATGGCAGCATGGCAGAAATCGACATCACAACCATAGTACAATCGTAAACATTCACATACATCATCTCTTATAATTCAAAGGAAGCATATACAAATGTATAGGTCACTATAGCAACTCAAGCATCGGTTAGCAGCTCTACAGGTCGTCTTAATAATTCAGGGCTTGATTCTAATCCAGGGGTAATCTCATAATTAATCGTGCGACAAGAGTCGCATTGTGCTAAAGGTAGTCGGGCACAGGACTACTCGCTATGGCGAGTGGGATCTCTCGCCTCGCGAACCATCACAGGGGTTACTCGCTACGGCGAGTGGAACTTCTCGCCTCGCGTACTATCAAGGGTGACTCGCTATGGCGAGTTGGGTTGCACGCCTTGCGAGCTTCTGGGTGTTACTCGTTACGGTGAGTAGGTTGTTTGCCTCGGGAGCTGGCGAATACTCGCCGTGGCGAGCTGGCTGCTCGCTGTGGCGAGCGACGACAGAATAGTTACGGGGTTACGAGGGTTTTCACCCAAAACCCCAAATTTCATCCTAAACCTTCAGATTTTCGACTATAATGATGTTTAAGGGTCATCCTATGATCTGTAAACAGTTTTCTACAACATTGGTACAGTTTTTCATCATCTAAACCTCAATTTCTCACTTTTGACCTAGCTCTCAAATCCTCAATTCTCATGAATTAAACCTAGAATTTGTTAACTATAATCATGAATTACATGTTCTAATGAAATTGTAATGATAGGCTCACCCTTACCTTAAGAAAATCGAGAAGCAGACTCTCTGGTTCTTCTCTTCTGATTTCTCCCTTTTTCTCCCAAAACTCTGAATTGTACGTTCTGTACAATTCTAAACCTATTTCCCCCTTTTAAACCTCTATTTGTATTATTTTATCTTATTCCCTCACAACTTTATCTAATTCTAAAACAAACCCACAACTTATTATTTGTTTTATTTCCAAATCTTATTTTATTAAACAATAAAATAAGTCTCAACCTTCATAAAATCACATAACTCACATAAATCACATAATATCTCAAATATCACTTAATTCACACAAAATAATATATATATATTATCTATACTATATAAAATAATTTAAATAATTAAAACGGGCGTTACAAACGTACCCTCTTAACTTTCCATTCTGTATTAGTCTTTCGATCTCCCTTCTCAAGTGGATGCAATCATTAGTGTCATGACCTTGGATTTTGTGGTACTTACAACAACTGTTGGGGTCTGTTCCCATGGTCGTGTGTCCTGTTGTCTTAGCCTCTGGGATGATTTTTGCTTTGTAGACTTCTTTGAGTATCTGTGCTGGGCGAGTATTCAAGGGGGTGAGGACGCCTGGACTGATCTTGGAGATGTAGGGTGCGTGGGGGCGCCTTTGCTGCCTCTTGTAGAAAGACTGATCTCGGTCTGCCGGCGGCTGGTGATTTCTTCGATCCTGATTAGTGGAGGTGCGCTCTCTTGCACCCCTGGCTTTCTTTTCCGCATTGCTTTCTTCTCCCTTGATGTAACAGTCAGCCCTGGCGATTATTTCTTCCATGGAGTCGACGGGCTTTTGCGCCAAAGATTCATTGAATTGTCCCGCCCTTAAACCATTCTGGAAGGCTCCCACAAAAACCTCTTGATTAGGGTTGATTACCTTGATGGTGGTATCGTTGAATCTGGCCAAGTAGTCTCGCAGCGACTAAGCGTGTCTTTGACGGACGTTGAAAAGGTTGGTAGCGAAGAACTTTCGATGGCGACTTGCCGCGAATTGATGAGTGAGTTTCCTGGTCATGTCTGGATAACTCATGATAGAGAAACGAGGGAGGTTCATGTACCAACGCAAAGCAGTATCGGTTAGGGTTCCTGCGAAGAGTTTGCACTTGAGAGAGTCAGAAGCGCCTACAACGGCCATACGAGTGTTGAACGCCGTTATGTGTTCCACCGGGTCACTCTTCCCATCAAAGGATGACAGATGGGGAGGTTTGAAGTGTTCTGGTACTGGAGCGTTCCAAATCTCTAATGAAAGGGGCTGTGGCTCTGGGTTCTCCATCTCGCCGTGCAGGGATTCGTCTCGCTCTTCTTGTTGCTTCTGCTGAACGGTCTCTACCGAGGCGCGCAGAGCCTCGTTCTGCTCTCGTAGGATAGCCATGTCGGTTCTCAGGGTCTCGAAATCCTCCGGGGTGGCCATGAGGAAAGCGGCGGCTGCTCTGGGACCTGAGAAGTTCTGAGTGCTGGACTTTCTGAATCACAAGGATATGACTCGGAAAGCTGATGAGGGTTCCTGAACCACGGTTGTGATTCAAGAAGGTGGTCTAGGTTAGTTTTACCTTTTTCCACAGACGGCGCCAACTGTACTTGCAAAAAGTACGAGTAGTGAATACTAGGGTTTCTCTGTCTATTAGGGTTTAGACTGATTATTGGATGCCTTGAGAATGCTCTCAAGGATTGTATTTATAGCCTGCTATGGGCTTGGGCTTTGATGGCTTGGTCTCCAAGCCATAGGGGTATTCTGGTATTTTAAGCGGGTTCTAGAGGTTTACTTTAAAGAGACGCCCTGGAAGGGACGCGCCCTGGGCCTTAGAACTCTTCTGGAGGGCGCCAAGGCCTCTTGGAGGGGTCTACAGGCCCTTCTGGAGGTCCTTAAGACTCCAAGGAATATTATGACGGTCCACAGCCCAACAAGCACGAGTCTTGGGACAAGGCAAAGTGGTTTATGAAGGTGAGAAAAACACAAGAAGGGGGGGTTGAATTGTGTTAGCTTTTCGCGGCTCTTGAAGAGTGAGAATCTAATTCCTTAATATCAGAGTCTGAAGGAGATCAGAGTCTGATAGGAGATTAGGTTCTGATGCAACGGAAATAATCAAGAGATAGAGAGAAGAGAGAACACAAGCAATTATACAGGTTCCTTCCACAAACCGGAAGTAGTCCTGTCCCCCTTGTACTTCCAAGGAGAGTTCACTAAAATGTAATATCTATTACATGTTGCTCAAACACACAGTAAGAGACTTCTTTGCTCAAGCACACAAGCAAGAGACTTCCAATGCTCAAAGACACAACTAAGAGACTTCCTTGCTCAAGGACACAACCAAGAGACTTCTTTGCTCAAGCACACAAGCAAGAGACTTTTGACACAATTACAGAAAATTGAATAGAGTTGAAACACTTGACAAATAATCAAACGTGTTTCTATTACAACAAAGACAGACTCTGTTTCAGACAAAGACAAACTCTGTTTTTCTGTTTAACTTAGAAATTCTAGAATACTCAGTTTGTAAGAATGATCTAAGTTGTTGATGTGTTTTTGTTAAGACTCGGATGAATACGATAGCAATGTAGCGTAGTTTTTCTAGTTGTAGAGTCCAACAATTTTTCAAGTCTTCTATCCTTTATATAGGCGAAGAAAAGAGACGTTGAGTCATCAAGCACATCAGGATGATTTCTGAAGCTTGATCAATAGCTGTTGATCTGTTGCTTGATTTGGTAATAGTCCTTCAATTGCATATTTTGAATTCCATTTCCTTTGAGGATTAATACCGGTAGACACAGTTGCCAAACTGTACGAGGTAGTGGAGTAGTGGAAACAGAGTTCGTACAATGTACTTTGTACTGGCCTGCATTCTTTGTCGTTGTGCTTCCCACGCTCAAGTTGACTTTGAAGCTAGCCGTTACTCCAAATGAGAGTTTCTTTTGCATCGTAATGCTTGTAGAAATTCTTGTTAGCAGATCTTCAGATTTCGGGCTTCAGACTCACTGTAGCACTTATCATCTGATGATCTTCAGACTCTCTTGGTTTTCAGATTCTGATAGTCTTCAGACTCTGATACAGTTCTTCAGACTCTGATAGCCTTTAGACTCTGATACAGTTCTTCAGACTCTCTTCGATACAGTCTTCAGACTCTCTTCGATACAGAATCACAAGCAACAAGCTTCTCTGGATCTTTGCTCTTTAACATTGTTCAAACAGAATACTTTCTAAGATATAAATCTTGATTGATATCCTGCATACTTAAACAAATATTAGCAATATCCAATTGACAACTTTTAATACCTTGTTATCATCAAAACTCAAAACGTGGTATTGCTGAACACCTTTGTTCCAACAATCTCCCCCTTTTTGATGATGACAAACATCAGTATTTAAAAGGTCAATTGTTGTTAATCTAATTAACAAGTTGACTTAAGGGGTCTGAGGTTTGTAAGCTCAGAGTCTGAGGTTTGTAAGCTCTGACTCCCCCTGAGTCTGATAGTTCTTAACTTTGAGGTTTGTAAGCTCCTCCTAAGTTCTATCCAAATTAATTAAATTCATTTTCATAAGCAATTGAATTTATTCTCAGAATAATAAACGAAATTAGAGAACAGATTCTTAAATAGGGGCTCAGAGTCTAACTAAGCACCTTTCGCAAAATTTCCCTTTAACTTTTACATAGTACTTGCAATATGTATATAAAAAGAAATCACAAATCTCATACTTTTCCCTCTTTTCCCTTCTCATAATACCTTTTCCCTTCTCCCCCTTTTGTCATCACCAAAAAGTTTAGAAACAAGTTCCTCCCCCTTTTTAAATGACTTTAGGTAAGGATAAATTTTTTTTAAGGAAAATGAGATTCAGAGAGAAAAACATAGAAGATTCAAAGCACAAGATATATTAGTAAGATCAAATAATAACTTGTATAAATATGAAAATAAAAATAGTTTAGAAGACAGCAGACAAAAGTTACAAACAAAACATAAAGAAGTTAAACTAAGGTTGGTTTTGTTTGGCAAGATGATCCATCAATTTCTGGAGATCCTCTTGCTGTTTCTTGACAATCTCTTCCAAAGCCTCAGTTCTTCTTAAATAAGCTTCCCTTTCAAGTCTGGCTTCTTCTTAAACTCTGTACAGTCTTCTTTTCAAAGAGTCAAAAACCATTGATTCCCTTGGATTATATTGATCTTCATCAAAGAATGGTTTATCTCTAATCCGCATAATAGGAGCTTTCTCCATGGTTATAGCTTTCTCAGCTCTCTTGACTTCTTCAACATGCTTGGCAGTAACAAATGCTTGTTCCCTGACAGCAGCCTTCTGAATTTTGGTGACAAACTCCAAAAATTCAGTCTTTAATGTAGAGAACTTGTCCTCATAGCTTACATTGAGGATATGCACAAACCTTTGCTCAATAATGTCTTTGAGCTTATAGTTTGATGTAGCAAAGAACTCATCTATCCTGTTTGAATCAAATAGGTCATGTGGTTCAGAGGTTGAAGGTTGAGAGGCTCTTAAAGCTAGAAATGTTTCAAAATTTGGTAAAACTGTTATTGGATCACAAAGAGGTTGAGGAACTATTCTAGACACAGGTTTTGTTCTGCATTCTGTTACAGGTTCTGATAGGATATCAGAAGCTTGTTCCAGAAATTCAGAAATTGGTTCTACAACAGGTTCTGAGGGTTCAACAGAAGCTAAGGTAAGAATTTCTGTAGGTTTAGGTACAGGGTCTGGTTTGGAAACAGATTTTGTAGCTTTTGTTGATTTGGATTTTGCATGGGTTTTTGGTAGTTCTCCTCCTAGATGTTTCTCAAGAGAATCTAGGGTGTCTGGAGAGTCTACACAGACAGTCTCAGGTTGGGGGGATGGCTGTTTAGTTTGAATAGTTACTTCAGGCTTTTCAAAGGGTTGAATTGCCTGAAGTGGTTTGAGAAATGATGGTTGAGCAGGATGGTCAGGAGGTAGGTTCATGGACACTGTGATTGTGTCTTGAATGACTTTGTCCATAGTTGAATCAACATAATTAACTATTTTAGGGTCCAATGGGTTATGGGATGGTAGGGGTTTGATTGCTGAAGGGGATGAATTTTTGAGGGATGGAAGAATTTGGCTCAAGGGTTTGTTATCTGATTCTGAATCAGATTCTGACTCTTGATTCGTAGAGGAAGATGAGTTAAATGCTAAATTACCAGAGGTGCCTATGCAAGCTTCTGGAGAAGCATAATGATCAGACACAGTAGCTTATGATAAATCAGCTTCTGCAATAGCTACTGGATTCTTCTGTTTCAAAGCAGATGCAAGCAACTTAGCAGCTTCTTTAACA
Organism: Medicago arabica; assembly: GCA_946800305.1. NCBI lineage: Eukaryota > Viridiplantae > Streptophyta > Magnoliopsida > Fabales > Fabaceae > Medicago > Medicago arabica. The sequence goes on along the minus strand of OX326966.1, from coordinate 33,265,687 downwards.
GTTTCCTCCTTTAGTTCTTCATCCTCAATCATAGATATAGAAGTACCTATCTTCTGTGCTACATCCTTAGCCACAGGAACCACATCCACCTTTCACTTCTTGATCTGACTTTCTTCATCATCAGAGTCAATATCAAGGAATTCAGCAATTTCTTCAGCTAGTTTGACATAATCTTTGTTAGCCTTGCCTCTCTTCTCATCTTTCTTTGCCTTCTTCTCGTCTTTCTTAGCCTTCTTCTCATCCTTGGTTTCTTTTATCCTATCCTTGATTTCCTTGGATGCAGAAGATACTGATGAAGGCATGGGAGCTATGGTCTTAGGGGCACCAATAGTCACTCCTGGAAGAGCAGTAGATTTGATCTTCTTCTTGAGAGGCTCTTGCTTCTCTTCCTCTTCCTTGAGAACCACTTCCTTGGTCCTTTTTCCCTTGACCTTAAGAGGTCCTCCTCCAGCAGTCTCAGGAATGGCAGAATAGTTGATTATTCTACCAGTATCCTTGAAGTAATCCACCACAAATCTTGCAAGAACTTCAGGATTATCTTCTTTGGATATAGGAGGGAAGTCCATCATCAAGTTAGATTGCACATAAGATTCCCTCATATCATGCTTAGAAGGATTGAATCTTTTGACAATCTTCATGTACTGCAGAGTTTTAACATTGATGATTCTCCCAGTCACAGTTCCAAGATGAATATCTGATACAACACCAGATTCTGATAGGACCTTTAAGAGGCCTCCTTGATACAAAATCTCAGATATTAGCCTTCCAAAAGGAACTTTCCTTCTGGTTTCTGATTGACTTTTCTTGATTGCCCAGCACATGTGCTGCATCACATACCTTGGAAAGTTGATCTTTATTTTGTTGATCAGAAAATAAAGAAGAACTTTGTGATCAACAGACAGAGTGTCTGTTCCTCCTCCTTTCTAAAGCATGCTGTCTAGTATAATCTTCAGAAGCACCCTATGCTCAGGATGCATATCAACCAGTTTATTTGAGGGTCTCCCTTCAAATAAAAGTTTGTTGCAGATAACTGTCCAGTCACTCTTCTTCTGTACATTCCATTGAAATTTACCTACATTCTCCACTTGTATGGTTTTAGACCCATTTCCTCTCTGTTTTTTCCAGCCAGCTTGGGGTTGTTCAATATTGCAGCAGTTTCTTCAATCGTAGCTTCATCCTTGTCGTAGAATTCTGACTTAACCCAAAAATCTCTTACAAGCTTCTGATATGTTGGTCCATTTAACATACCAAAATAGTTCATCATTCCTTGTGCTAAGAAATGAGAAGAGACGTCAACACCGTTGCGATTAAGAAAACCAAAATCTATTGGAGATTCAACTTGAATTTCCAGAGTTTCTTTGATAATGTTCATCGTTCTAGGTTTGATCACATAAGATTTTCCAGTCTTGACTAGGACACCAGATTGAATGAGATCACTTGCCATTTTAGAGGTTTCTAAGTGTTTGATTTGAGAACAAAAGGTTTTATAAAGGATTGAAAACAAGAAATTTGTTCAGAGAAAGAATCAAAGAGTGAAAAGAGAAGTGAGTTGTGTGTGTTATGTATTTATAGAAAAAAATTGATAACCGTTTGGAAAGAATAGGGGACAAACAAACACAAACAATAAATACATATAGCATGCAGCCGTAAAAGTATTGGGACAATGCGAAGGTAACTTGTTTAACGTAATGAAATCATTGCCCTTTGAGTTCTTACCCAATACAGACAGGCCACGTCTGAGAAACTATAAAGTAACTGTCACCGTAGTGGGGCAGGTGTTACTGAACTTAACAGTCACGCTTCCACTAATACGAGCTTCTTAGAGTCTAAAGATTCCTTACCAGAGTCTAAAGGTTTATCAGAAGCTTATATTTACCAGAGTCTCCAAAAGAGAGTCTAATGCATAATTAGCTTCTGAATATCTTTCAGAGTCTGAATTCTGTTTTTCAGAGGCGCACATTAACTAGAGACATAACACATGTTCAAATTTTTCTTTATAAAATCAAATCTTTCAACAGATAAAGGTTTAGTACATATATCAGCCCATTGATGATCAGTATCAATGAATTGAATATCTAAAATTCCTTTTTGAACATAGTCTCTTATAAAATGATATTTAATCTCAATGTGCTTTGCTCTTGAATGCAGAATTGGATTCTTAGATAAACATATAGCTGCCGTATTATCACAATAAATTGGGATACAATTTTCAGTTATTTGATAATCCTCAAGCTGATGTTTCATCCAGAGTAGCTGTGTACAACAACTAGCAGCTGAGATGTATTCTGCTTCTGCTGTAGACAGAGCAATGGTTGCTTGCTTCTTGCTAGCCCAGGATATTAGACCTCTGTTGAACAAAACAGCTTATGAACTCTTTAAAGGAAGAAAACCCAACATATCTTATTTTCATCAGTTCAGATGTACGTGTTATGTCCTGAACAACAAAGTCTACCTAAAGAAATTTGATGCCAAAGTTCAAAAGGGAATCTTTTTAGGTTACTCTGAACGCTCTAAGGCATACAGGCTGTATAATTCAGAAACACAATGTGTTGAAGAATCTATGCATATCAGATTCGATGACAAAGTGCCTGGAAGTGAAACTCCAGTGCAAGATGAAAGTCATGCAGAATCTCAAGATTCTGATGATAACTCAGAATCTGATCAGATTCCAGAATCTGAAGATACTTCAGAAGCTGGAACAGCCCCTGAAATTCCTAATGAAGAAGCTTCTGATGAAGCTCAAGATGGATCTTTTTCAAACAATCTTTCAAATACAAGTCTTCACATCCAGAGGATCAGATAATTGGCAATAAAGAGAGTCCCATGAGAACAAGATCGCATTTCAGACGAGAAGAGTCTGCTTTAGGATTATTATCTGTTATTGAACCAACTTCTGTTGAAGAAGCTCTTGGAGATGAAGGATGGATTCTAGCAATGCAAGAAGAATTGAATCAATTCAAAAGGAATGAAGTATGGGATCTAGTAGCTAAGCCTGATCACAAGAACATCATTGGAACCAAGTGGGTGTTCAGAAATAAGCTTAGTGAACAAGGAGAAGTAATCAGAAACAAGGCCAGACTTGTTGCGCAAGGCTACAGTTAACAAGAAGGCATTAATTACACAGAAACGTTTGCTCCAGTTGCAAGATTGGAAGCAATCAGGTTACTTCTTTCCTATGCAGTTAATCACAACATAACCCTGTATCAAATGGACGTTAAGAGTGCATTTCTTAATGGTGTCATTTCTGAAGAAGTATATGTCAAACAACCTCCTGGATTTGAAGATTTAAAGCATCCAGAGCATGTTTATAAATTGAAGAAATCACTCTATGGCTTGAAACAAGCTCCCAGAGCTTGGTATGAAAGAGTAAGTAATTTCTTAATTCAAAACAACTTTAAACGAGGACAAATTGACACTACTCTATTCAGAAAGACTCTGAAGAAAGACATTCTTATATTTCAGATTTATGTTGATGATATCATTCTTGGTTCTACCAATAGTTCACTTTGCAAAGAGTTTTCGAAAGTAATGCAGGATGAGTTTGAAATGAGCATGATGGGAGAATTGAAGTTCTTTCTTGGAATTCAAATCAACCAATGCAAAGATGGAGTCTACGTTCATCAGTCCAAGTATACGAAAGAGCTTCTGAAGAAGTTCAATCTTGAGGACTGCAAAGAAATGAATACTCCAATGCATCCAACCTGCACTCTGAGCAAAGAAGATCAAGGAACCAAAGTTGACCATAAGCTGTATAGAGGTATGATTGGTTCTTTGTTATACCTAAATGCATCCAGACCCGATATTTTATACAGTGTATGTTTGTGTGCAAGGTTTCAATCAGATCCTAGAGAGTCTCACTTAACTGCTGTTAAGAGAATCTTTAGATATCTGAAAGGAACTACTAATCTTGGACTTCTTTACAAGAAATCCTCTGACTACAAGCTAGTTGGATTCTGTGATGCTGATTATGCTGGAGACAGGATTGAAAGAAAATCTACCAGTGGCAATTGTTAATTCTTGGGAGAGAATCTGATATCCTGGGCTAGCAAGAGGCAAGCAACCATTGCTCTGTCTACAGCAGAAGCAGAATACATCTCAGCTGCTAGTTGTTGTACACAGCTACTCTGGATGAAACATCAGCTTGAGGACTATCAAATAACTGAAAACCATATCCCAATTTATTGTGATAATACAGCAGCTATATGTTTGTCTAAAAATCCAATTCTGCATTCAAGAGCAAAGCATATTGAGATTAAACATCATTTTATAAGAGACTATGTTCAAAAAGGAATTTTAGATATCCAATTCATTGATACTAATCATCAATGGGCTGATATATTTACTAAACCCTTATCTGTTGAAAGATTTGATTTCATAAAGAAAAATTTGAACATGTGCTATGTCTCTGGGTAATATGCGCCTCTGAAAACAGAACTCAGACTCTGAAAATATTCGGAAGCTATCTGGGAATCAGACTCTCTTTTGGAGATTCTGATGAAAGCTTCTGGTAAAATATTCAGACTCTGGTAAGGAATCTTTAGACTCTCAGAAGCTCGTATTAGTGGAAGCGTGACTGTTAAGTTCAGTAACACCTGCCCCACTATGGTGACAGTTACTTTACAGTTTCTCAGACGTGGCCTGTCTGTATTGGGTAAGAACTCAAAGGGCAATGATTTCATTACGTTAAACAAGTTACCTTCGCTTTGTCCCAATACGTTTACGGCTGCATGCTATATGTATTTATTGTTTGTGTTTGTTTGTCCCCTACTCTTTCCAAACAGTTCTCAAACATTTTCTCTATAAATACATAACACACACAACTCACTTCTCTTTTCACTCTTTGATATTCTCTCTGAACAAATTTCTTGTTTTTCAATACTTTGCAAAACCTTTTCTTTTGTTCTCAAATCAAACTCTTAGAAAACCCTAATGGCAAGTGATCTCATCCAATCTGGTGTTATAATCAAGACCGAAGGTTCCTATGTTATCAAACCCAGAACAATGAACATCATCAAGGAGACTCTGGAAATTCAAGTTGAATCTCCAGTAGATTTTGGTTCACTCAGTCGTCATGGAGTTGACGTTGCACCTCATTTCTTATCACAAGGAATGATGAGATACTTTGGTATGTTGAATGGACCAACATATCAGGAGCTTGTTAGAAATTTTTGGGTTAGGTCAGAAGTCTACGACAAAGCTAAGCTACTTTGGAAGAAACAGTAGCAATCTCAAACAACCCCAGTCTTGCTGGCAAAAACAGAGACCAAATGGGTTTAAAATCGTACAATGGTCTTGAAATAAGGTCTGCTGTGATGGGAATTCCTATAGTTATAACTGAAGAGGTGGTAGCCAGGGCTTGTCAGATAGAGAGCGCTGGTAAATTTCAGTGGAATGTCAACAAGAAAAGTGAATGGGATGTTGATTGCAACAAGTTGTTATTTGAAGGGAGACCCTCAAATAAATTGGTGGATATGCATCCTGAGCATAGGGTGCTTCTGAAGATTATACTGGACAGTATGCTTCAGAAAGGAGGAGGAACAGATACATTATCTGTGGATCACAAAGTTCTTCTTTATTTTCTTATCAACAAAATAAAGATCAACTTCCCTAGATATGTGATGCACCACATGTGTTAAGCCATCAAGAAGAGTCAATCAGAAACCAGGAGGCAAGTTCCTTTTGGAAGACTAATATCTGAGATTCTGTATCAAGGAGGTCTTTTGAAGGTCTTATCAGAATCTGGTGTGGTATCAGATATTCATCTAGGAACTGTGACCGGTAGAATCATCAATGGCAAGACTCTACAGTACATGAAGATTGTCAAGAGATTCAATCCCTCTAAGCATGATATGAGAGAATCCTATGTACAATCTGATTTGATGATGGACTTCCCTCCCATATCCAAAGAAGATAATCCTGAAGTTCTTGCTAGATTTGTAGTGGATTACTTCAAGGAGACTGGTAGAATAATCAACTATTCTGCCATTCCTGAGACTGCTGGAGGAGGCCCTCTTAAGGTCAAAGGAAAAAGGACCAAGGAAGTGGTTCTCAAGGAAGAGGAAGAGAAGCAGGAGCCTCTCAAGAAAAAGATCAAATCTTCTGCTCTTCCTGGAGTTTCAATTGGTTCTCCTTCTGCATCTTCTGCACTTCGTGAAATTAAGAATGGGAAGAATGCTAAGAAAGATGAGAAGAAGGCTAAGAAAGATGAGAAGAAAGCAATATTAGGCAAAGCTGACAGAGACTATGACAAGTTAGCTCAAGATATTGCTGATTTCATTGATGCTGACTCTGGAGGTGAAGAGAGTCAGATCAAGAAGAGAAAGGTGGATGTAATTCCTGTGGCTAAGGATGTAGCACAGAAGATAGGTACTTCTGTATCTATGATTGAGGATGAACACACTGCTGGCAAGGTTATGGCAGCAGATTTGATTGCTGAAGAGTTGAAGGAAGAGACTGTCAAGGAAACTGCTAAGTTACTTGCTTCTGCTCTTAAACAGAAGAGTACTTCAGAACCTGCAGAAGCTGAGTTATCAGAAGCTACTGTGTCTGATCATTTTGCCTCTCCAGAAGCTGGCATTGGCACCTCTGGCAACGTGGCATATAGCTCATCTTCTTCTTTGAATCATGAGTCAGAATCAGATTCAGAATCTGACAACAAACCCTTGAGCCAAATTCTTCCATCTCTCAAAAATTCATCTCCCTCACCAATCAAACCCATATCATCCCATAACCCACTTGACCAGGCAGTAGTTGATTATGTTGATTCAACTATGGACAGAGTAATTCAAGACACAATCACAGTGTCTATGAATCTTCCTGCTGACCATCCTGCTTAACCTTCATTTCTCAAACCACTTCAGGTAATTCAACCTTCTAAAAAACCTGAAGCAACCATTCAATCCAAACAACCATCCCCCCAAACTGAAACCATTTGTGTAGACTCTCCAGACACTCTAGATTCTCTTGAAAAACATCTAGGGGGAGAACTACCAAAAACCCCTGCAAAATCCAAAACAACAAAAGCTACTTCATCCATTTCCAAACCAGACCCTGTACCTGAACCTACAGAAAATCTGACCTTAGCTTCTGTTGAACCTTCAGAACCTGCTGAACCAGCTTCTGAAAATCTGGAACAAGCCTCTGATACTGTATCAGCCTCTGTAACAGAATGTAGAGCTGAGACCAGAAGAGTTTCTCAACCACTTTGTGATCCTATAACCTTTTTCTCTTTTGAAACTTTTCTAGCTTTGAGAGCTTCTCTACCCTCAACCTCTGAAACTCAAACTGACTTATTTGATTCAAATGAGATTGATAAGTTTTATGCCTCTTCATGCAATAAGCTCAAAGAAGTCATTGAGCAAAGGCATATACCAATACTCAATGTGAGCTATGAGGACAAGTTCTCTACTGTGAAGACAGAGTTTTTGGATTTTATCACCAAAATTCAAAAAGCTGCTGTCAGGGAACAAGTTCTTATCACTGCCAAGCATGTTGAAGAAGTAAAGCGGGCTGAGAAAGTTGTAGCTCTGGAAAATGCTCCTATTCTGAGGATAAGAGATACACCCTTCTTTGATGAGGATCAGTATATTCCTAGAGAATCAGTGGCTTACAATTCTTTGAAGAGGAAGATGTATAGAATTCAAGAAGAAGCTAGACTGGAAAGAGAAGCACATTTGCAAAGAACTGAGGCTCTGGAAGAGTTGGTAAAGAAACAGCAAGAGGATCTCCAGAAACTGATGGATCATTTTGCCAAACAAAACCAACCTTAGTTTAATTTCGTTTAGTTTATTTTTTTTTGTAATTTTTTTTCTGAACTTGTTTTTACTTACAATTTATTCAAGTTGTTTTTTTTTCTTTCATCAAAAAGGGGGAGATTGTTAGAACAAAGGTGTTCAGCAATACCACGTTTTGAGTTTTGATGATAACAAGGTATTAAAAAGTTGTCAATTGGATATTGCTAATATTTGTTTAAGTATGCAGGATATCAATTAAGATTTATATCTTAGAAAGCATTCTGTTTGAACAATGTTAAAGAGCAATAAATCCATAGAAGCTTGTTGCTTGTGATTCTGTTTCGAAGAGAGTCTGAAGACTGTGCTGAAAAGAGTCTGAAGACTGTATCGAAGAGAGTCTGAAGACTGTATCGAAGAGAGTCTGAAGACTGTATCAGAGTCTGAAGACCATCAGAATCTGAGAACCTAGAGAGTCTGAAGATTATCAGAAGCTTAGTACTACAGTGAGTCTGAAGCCACATATTTGATGATCTGCTAACAGTGATCTCTACTACATTGCTATGCACAAAGAAACTCTAATGGAGTAACGGCTAGCTTCTAAGTCAACTTGAGCGTGGGAAGCACAAAGACAAAGATTGCAGGCCAGTACAGAGTACGTTGTACGAACTCTGTTTCCACTACTCCACTACCACGTACAGTTTGGCAACTGTGTCTACCGGTATTAATCCTCAAAGGGAATGGAATTTAAATGATGCTATTGAAGGACTATTACCAAATCAAGCAACAGATCAACAGTCATTGATCAAGCTTCAGAAATCATCCTGATGCGCTGGATGACTCAACGTCTCTTTCCTACGCCTATATAAAGGATAGAAGACTTGAAGAAGTGTTGGACTCTACAACTTAGAAAAACTGCATTGCGCTGCTTTCGTATTCAACTGAGTCTTAACACAAGCACATAATTAACTTAGATTCTTACAAACTGAGTATTCTAGAATCTCTAAGTTTCACAGAAAAACAGATTCTGTCTTTTGTGTAAAACAGAGTCTGTCTTTGTTGTAATTGAAACACATTTTGATTGTTATCAAGTGTTTCAACTGTATTCAATTTTCTGTAATTTTGTAAAAGTCTCTTGCTTTTGTGCTTGAGCAAAGGAAGTCTCTTGGCTGCGTCCTTGAGCATAGGAAGTCTCTTAGTTGTGTCTTTGAGCAAGGAAGTCTCTCGCCTGTGTGCTTGAGCAAGGAAGTCTCATACTGTGTGTTTGAGCAACTTGTAATTTGATATTACATTTTAGTGAACTCTCCTTTACAAGGGGGACAGGACTACTTCCGGTTTGTGGAAGGAACCTGTATAATTGCTTGTGTTCTCTGTTCTCTCTTTATCTCTTGATTATTCCGCTGCAATCAGAACCTAATCTCCTATCAGACTCTGATCTCATTCAGACTCTGAGTTCAAAGGAATTAGATTCTCACTCTTCAAGAGTTGCGAAAAGAAAACACAATTCAACCCCCCCCCCCCTTCTTGTGTTTTTCTCACCTTCAATATGTTTGTCTAAGAATCCAATTCTGCATTCAAGAGCAAAGCACATTGAGATTAAACATCATTTTATAAGAGACTATGTTCAAAAGGGAATTTTGGATATTGATACTGGTCATCAATGGGCTGATATATTTACTAAACCCTTATCTGTTGAAAGATTTGATTTCATAAAGAAAAATTTGAACATGTGTTATGTCTCTGGGTAATGTGCGCCTCTGAAAACAGAATTCAGACTCTGAAAATATTCAGAAGCTATTTGGGAATCAGACCCTCTTTTAGAGACTCTGATAAAAGCTTCTGATAAACTATTCAGACTCTGGTAAGGAATCTTTAGACTCTTAGAAGCTCGTATTAGTGGAAGCATGACTGTTGAGTTTAGTAACACCTGCCCCACTACGGTGACAGTTACTTTGTAGTTTCTCAGACGTGGCCTGTCTGTATTGGGTAAAAACTCAAAGGGCAATGATTTCATTACGTTAAACAAGTTAGCTTCGCTTTGTTCCAATACTTTTACGGCTGCATGCTATATGTATTTATTGTTTGTGTTTGTTTGTCCCCTATTCTTTCCAAACGGTTATCAAACTTTTTTTCTATAAATACATAACACACATAACTCACTTCTCTTTTCACTCTTTGATTTTCTCTCTGAAAAAATTTCTTGTTTTCAATACTTTGCAAAACTTTTTGTTCTCAAATCAAACACTTAAAAACCCCTATAATGGCAAGTGATCTCATCCAAACTAGTGTCATAATCAAGTCTGGAAAATCATACGTTATCAAACCCAGAACAATGAACATCATCAAGGAGACTCTGGAAATTCAAGTTGAATCTCCAGTAGATTTTGGTTCTCTCAGTCGTCATGGAGTTGACGTTTCTCCTCATTTCTTATCACAAGGAATGATGAACTACTTTGGTATGTTGAATGGACCAACATATCAGGAGCTTGTTAGAGATTTTTGGGTTAGGTCAGAAGTCTACGACAAAGCTGAAGCTACTTTGGAAGAAACAGTTGCAATCTCAAACAACCCCAGTCTGGCTGGCAAGAACAGAGACCAAATGGGTTTAAGACCGTACAATTGTCTTGAAGTAAGGTCTGCTGTGATGGGAATACCAATAGTTTGTTGGAACAAAGGTGTTCAGCAATACCACGTTTTGAGTTTTGATGATAACAAGGTATTCAAAAGTTGTCAATTGGATATTGCTAATATTTGTTTAAGTATGCAGGATATCAATTAAGATTTGTATCTTAGAAAGCATTATGTTTGAACAATGTTAAAGAGCAATAAATCCATAGAAGCTTGTTGCTTGTGATTCTGTATCGAAGAGAGTCTGAAGACTGTACTGAAGAGAGTCTAAAGACTGTATCGAAGAGAGTCTGAAGACTGTATCGAAGAGAGTCTGAAGACTGTATCAGAGTCTGAAGACCATCAGAATCTGAGAACCTAGAGAGTCTGAAGATTATCAGAAGCTTAGTACTACAGTGAGTCTGAAGCCACAAATTTGATGAGTCTGAAACTCTAATGGAGTAACGGCTAGCTTCTAAGTCAACTTGAGCGTGGGAAGCACAAAGACAAAGATTGTAGGCCAGTACAGAGTACGTTGTACGAACTCTGTTTCCACTACTCCACTACCACGTACAGTTTGGCAACTGTGTCTACCGGTATTAATCCTCAAAGGGAATGGAATTCAAATGATGCTATTGAAGGACTATTACCAAATCAAGCAACAGATCAACAGTCATTGATCAAGCTTCAGAAATCATCTTGATGCGCTGGATGACTCAACGTCTCTTTCCTACGCCTATATAAAGGATAGAAGACTTGAAGAAGCGTTGGACTCTACAACTTAGAAAAACTGCATTGCGCTGCTTTCGTATTCAACTGAGTCTTAACACAAGCACATCATTAACTTAGATTCTTAAAAACTGAGTATTCTAGAATCTCTAAGTTTCACAGAAAAACAGAGTCTGTCTTTTGTGTAAAACAGAGTCTGTCTTTGTTGTAATTGAAACACATTTTGATTGTTATCGAGTGTTTCAATTAACCGTGTAACAGAAAAGATCCAGAGAAAAACATGTCTTCCAGTGAACCGTCTTCTTCTGGTGCCACTTCTGGTGCTGCTATACCATATGAATATGGATCCAATAACAACAGTAGAAAGGCTGATTATGGAAAAATTCCGAAGTTCAATGGTGATCCTGAAGAATTTTCTTGGTGGAAAACCAACTTCTATAGTTATGTCATGGGTCTTGATGAAGAACTCTAGGACATACTTGAAGATGGTGTTGGTGACTTACAACTTGATGACGAAGGTGCTGCCATTGACCGCAAACTTGACACTGCTGCTCAAAAGAAAATCTACAAGAAACATCATATCATCAAAGGGGCTCTTGTCACGGCTATTCCTAAAACGGAATACATGAAGATGAGTGACAAATCTACTGCTAGAGCCATGTTTGCTTCTCTCTGTGCTAACTACGAAGGATACAAAAAGGTCAGGGAAGCTAAAGCTCTTCTATTAGTTCATCAATATGAACTATTTAAGATGAAAGAGGATGAAAGTATTGAGCAGATGTACTCAAGATTTCAAACTCTAGTATCTGGTCTACAGATACTAAAGAAGAGTTACATAGCTTCTGATCATGTTAGCAAGATTTTAAGGAGCTTACCCTCTAGATGGAGACCAAAGGTCACTGCAATTGAGGAGGCTAAAGATTTAAACACTTTAAGTGTTGAAGATCTTGTAAGCTCACTCAAGGTTCATGAGTTAAGTCTCAATGAACATGATTCTGCAAGAAAATCCAAAACCATTGCTTTAAAATCAAAAGGAAGGTCTTCAAAGGCTCTCAAGGTTGAAGAATCTGAAAATGAGTCTTCAGCTTCTGAAAGCTCAGAGGAGGATTCTGATGTAGCAAAGGAAATGGCTATGCTTTCAAGCAGAATGCAGTACCTTGCTAAGAAGAACAAGAGATTTCTGAGCAAGAGCAGTGGGAAGGGGTTCAAAAAGGAGGATCAGAAAGGTTGCTTCAACTGCAAGAAAACTGGACATTTTATTGCTGAGTGTCCAGAACTGCAGAAGGAGAAACCCAAGTCAAAAAGGCCAACCTTCAAGTCAAGCAAGTTTAAGAAGCAGATCAAGAAAAGTCTGATGGCCACCTGGGAAGATCTTGATAATGAGTCAGGATCTGAAGATGATGATGCTGATGGTGAAGCCAATGTAGCTGTTGGACTAATGGCTATAACCGAACTGTTAAAGAGACACCTGAGGCAGAATCAGATACAGACTCTGAAAATGAAACAGAGGTATATTCTGAACTCACAAGATCTGAACTTATAGAATCTGTCAATGAGCTTCTTGGTCATTTTAAAACTAAGACCACTGAGTTGAAGAAAGTCAAACAACAGCTTGATAAGCTGTCAAAAAGACATAATTCAACTCTGTTGGAATTAGAAGATTTAAAAGAAGAAAATATTTCTTTATTGATCAAAAAGTGTAGCTGTAAATACTTAAGTGAGCAAGATGTTGCTCTGCAAGAATTTATTGCTACTGGAATTGACAGATCAAGGGTTGCATCCATGATCTATAGAACGTATCAGAACAGAGGACAGGGTCTTGGATTCATTGGAGGAAACTCAAATGAAATGACTCTGAAATCTGGTCCTGATGGAGCCAGAGAGGCGTTGAAAAATCTTTTTGTAAAAAAGTCTGATGAAGTCAACACAGAGACTCATTCAGAACCTACAACTTCTACTTCTAAGATTCTGACTAAGTCAAAACTTCAGAATGTTAAGTTAAAGGGTCTGAAAAACTTTGAACCCAAAGCTTTAAAGTCTCAGACTCTGAAACATTCAAAGTCTGATAAACAGACTCTGAAAAAGCCAGAGTCTGAAAAACCAAAGTCTAAGTTTCAAAGGAGAGAAACTGTGAAAGGCAAGTTGATACCTAAACCAAACGGTTCCAACCCTAAGGTATGGGAGAAAACATTGCCAAGGATTTCAAGACATAACTTGCGAAAAGAGTTCAATGGTTCTAAGACTAACCAAAAAGGACCCATAAGAATATGGGTACCTAAGTCTGATATTATTGATGCTGCAGGTATGTCTAAAAGGACTAAGAAAGCACAAGGCTTGGTACCTAGACAGTGGGTGCTCGCGTCACATGACGGGAGAAAGGTCTATGTTCCTAACCCTAACCATGAAAGAGGGAGGAACTGTGGGATTTGGAGGAAACCAGACTAGAAAAATCATTGGTTCTGGAACCATTGGTAACTCTCTGATCTCAATCAGTAATGTGTGGTTAGTTGATGGACTTAAACATAACTTACTAAGCATAAGTCAATTATGTGACAGTGGTTATGATATATTGTTTAATAAGAACAACTGCACAGTGGTTAACAAGGATGATCAGTCCATAGTCTTCAAGGGAAAACGAAGAAACAATGTATACAAGATAAAATTCTCAGAACTGACTGATCAGAAGGTAATGTGCCTCATGTCAATGAGTGATAAGAATTGGATGTGGCATAGACATTTGGGACATGCTAACTGGAGAGTAATCTCTAAAATTAGCAAGTTACAACTTGTCAAAGGCCTACCAAACATTGACTATCACTCAGATGCTCTTTGCGGAGCATGTCAGAAAGGGAAAATTGTCAAGAGTCCCTTCAAGCCGAAAGAAATTGTTTCAACTTCCAGACCCTTGGAGTTACTTCATATTGACTTATTTGGACCAGTTAACACTGCATCCTTATATGGAAGTAAATATGGACTAGTTATTGTTGATGACTACAGCAGATGGTGTTGGGTTAAATTTCTGAAAACTAAAGATGATTCATATTCTGTGTTTAGTAAATTCTGCATCCAAATTCAATCAGAGAAGGAAATGAAAATCTTGAAAGTCAGAAGTGATCATGGAGGAGAATTTGAAAATGAACCGTTTGAGGTTTTCTGTGAAAAACATGGAATTATTCATGAATTCTCTGCACCTAGAACTCCACAACAAAATGGAGTTGTAGAGAGAAAGAACAGAACCTTACAAGAGATGGCTAGAACCATGATCCATGAGAACAATCTGGCTAAGCATTTTTGGGCAGAAGCAGTAAACACAGCTTGTTATGTTCAGAACAGAATCTATATTAGACCTCTGTTGAACAAAACAGCTTATGAACTCTTTAAAGGAAGAAAACCAACATATCTTATTTTCATCAGTTCGGATGTACATGTTATGTCCTGAACAACAAAGTCTACCTAAAGAAATTTGATGCCAAAGCACAAAAGGGAATCTTTTTAGGTTACTCTGAACGCTCTAAGGCATACAGGCTGTATAATTCAGAAACACATTGTGTGGAAGAATCTATGCATGTAAGATTCGATGACAAAGAGCCTGGAAGTGAAACTCCAGTGCAAGATGAAAGTCATGAAAAATCTCAAGATTCTGATGATAACTCAGAATCTGATCAGATTCCAGAATCTGAAGATACTTCAGAAGCTGGAACAACCCCTGAAGTTCCTAATGAAGAAGCTTCTGATGAAGCTCAAGATGGTTCTCTGCAAGCTAGTCAATCCAAACAATCTTTCAAATACAAGTCTTCACATCCAGAAGAACAGATAATTGGCAATAAAGAAAGTCCTATGAGAACAAGATCGCGTTTCAGACAAGAAGAGTCTGCTTTAGGATTATTATCTGTTATTGAACCAACTTCTGTTGAAGAAGCTCTTGGAGATGAAGGATGGATTCTAGGAATGCAAGAAGAACTGAATCAATTCAAAAGGAATGAAGTATGGGATCTAGTAGCTAAGCCTAATCACAAGAACATCATTGGAACCAAGTGGGTGTTCAGAAATAAGCTTAGTGAACAAGGAGAAGTAATCAGAAACAAGGCCAGACTTGTTGCACAAGGCTTCAGTCAGCAAGAAGGCATTGATTACACAGAAACTTTTGCTCCAGTTGCAAGATTGGAAGCAATCAGGTTACTTCTTTCCCATGCAGTTAATCACAACATAACTTTGTATCAAATGGACGTTAAGAGTGCATTTCTTAATGGTGTCATTTCTGAAGAAGTATATGTCAAACAACCTCCTGGCTTTGAAGATTTAAAGCATCCAGAGCATGTTTATAAATTAAAGAAATCACTCTATGGCTTGAAACAAGCTCCCAGAGCTTGGTATGAAAGACTGAGTAATTTCTTGATTCAAAACAACTTTGAACGAGGACAAGTTGACACTACTCTATTCAGAAAGACTCTAAAGAAAGACATTCTTGTAGTTCAGATTTATGTTGATGATATTATCTTTGGTTCTACAAATAGTTCACTTTGCAAAGAGTTTTCAAAAGTAATGCAGGATGAATTTGAAATGAGCATGATGGGAGAATTGAAGTTCTTTCTTGGAATTCAAATCAACCAATGCAAAGATGGAGTCTACGTTCATCAGTCCAAGTATACGAAAGAGCTTCTGAAGAAGTTCAATCTTGAGGACTGCAAAGAAATGAATACTCTTATGCATCCAACCTGCACTCTGAGCAAAGAAGATCAAGGAACCAAAGTTGACCAGAAGCTGTATAGAGGTATGATTGGTTCTTTGTTATACCTAACTGCATCCAGACCAGATATTTTGTACAGTGTATGTTTGTGTGCAAGGTTTCAATCAGATCCTAGAGAGTCTCACTTAACTTCTGTTAAGAGAATCTTTAGATATCTGAAAGGAACTACTAATCTTGGACTTCTTTACAAGAAATCCTCTGACTATAAGCTAGTTGGATTCTGTGATGCTGATTATGCTGGAGACAGGATTGAAAGAAAATCTACCAGTGGCAATTGTCAATTCTTGGGAGAGAATCTGATATCCTGGGCTAGCAAGAGGCAAGCAACCATTGCTCTGTCTACAGCAGAAGCAGAATACATCTCAGCTGCTAGTTGTTGTACACAGCTACTCTGGATGAAACATCAGCTTGAGGACTATCAAATAACTGAAAACCATATCTCAATTTATTGTGATAATACAGCAGCTATATGTTTGTCTAAAAATCCAATTCTGCATTCAAGAGCAAAGCATATTGAGATTAAACATCATTTTATAAGAGACTTTGTTCAAAAAGGAATTTTAGATATCCAATTCATTGATACTGATCATCAATGGGCTGATATATTTACTAAACCTTTATCTGTTGAAAGATTTGATTTCATAAAGAAAAATTTGAACATGTGCTATGTCTCTAGGTAATATGCGCCTCTGAAAACAGAATTCAGACTCTGAAAATATTCAGAAGCTATCTGAGAATCAGACTCTCTTTTGGAGATTCTGATAAAAGCTTCTGGTAAAATATTCAGACTCTAGTAAGGAATCTTTAGACTCTCAGAAGCTCGTAGTAGTGGAAGCGTGACTGTTAAGTTCAGTAACACCTGCCCCACTATGGTGACAGTTACTTTACGGTTTCTCAGACGTGGCCTGTCTGTATTGGGTAAAAACTCAAAGGGCAATGATTTCATTATGTTAAACAAGTTACCTTCGCTTTGTCCCAATACGTTTACGGCTGCATGCTATATGTATTTATTGTTTGTGTTTGTTTGTCCCCTACTCTTTCCAAACAGTTTTCAAACATTTTCTCTATAAATACATAACACACACAACTCACTTCTCTTTTCATTCTTTGATTTTCTCTCTGAACAAATTTCTTGTTTTTCAATACTTTGCAAAACCTTTTCTTTTGTTCTCAAATCAAACTCTTAGAAAACCCTAATGGCAAGTGATCTCATCCAATCTGGTGTCATAATCAAGTCTGGAGGTTCCTATGTTATCAAACCCAGAACAATGAACATCATCAAGGAGACTCTGGAAATTCAAGTTGAATCTCCAGTAGATTTTGGTTCACTCAGTCGTCATGGAGTTGACGTTGCACCTCATTTCTTATCACAAGGAATGATGAGATACTTTGGTATGTTGAATGGACCAACATATCAGGAGCTTGTTAGAGATTTTTGGGTTAGGTCAGAAGTCTACGACAAAGCTGAAGCTACTTTGGAAGAAACAGTAGCAATCTCAAACAACCCCAGTCTTGCTGGCAAAAACAGAGACCAAATGGGTTTAAAACCGTACAATGGTCTTGAAATAAGGTCTGCTGTGATGGGAATTCCTATAATTATCACTGAAGAGGTGGTAGCCAGGGCTTGTCAGATGGAGAGCGCTGGTAAATTTCAATGGAATGTCAACAAGAAAAGTGAATGGGCTGTTGTCTGCAACAAGTTGTTATTTGAAGGGAGACCCTCAAATAAATTGGTGGATATGCATCCTGAGCATAGGGTGCTTCTGAAGATTATACTGGACAGTATGCTTCAGAAAGGAGGAGGAACAGATGCATTATCTGTGGATCACAAAGTTCTTCTTTATTTTCTTGTCAACAAAATAAAGATCAACTTCCCCAGATATGTGACACACCACATGTGTTGGGCCATCAAGAAGAGTCAATCAGAAACCAGGAGGCAAGTTCTTTTTGGAAGATTAATATCTGAGATTCTGTATCAAGGAGGTTTTTGGAAGGTCTTATCAGAATCTGGTGTGGTATCAGATATTCATCTAGGAATTGTGACTGGTAGAATCATCAATGGCAAGACTCTACAGTACATGAAGATTGTCAAGAGATTCAATCCCTCTAAGCATGATATGAGAGAATCCTATGTACAATCTGATTTGATGATAGACTTCCCGCCCATATCCAAAGAAGATAATCCTGAAGTTCTTGCTAGATTTGTGGTGGATTACTTCAAGGAGACTTGTAGAATAATCAACTATTCTGCTATTCCTGAGACTGCTGGAGGAGGCCCTCTTAAGGTCAAAGGAAAAAGGACCAAGGAAGTGGTTCTCAAGGAAGAGGAAGAGAAGCAGGAGCCTCTCAAGAAAAAGATCAAATCTTCTGCTCTTCTGGGAGTTTCAATTGGTTCTCCTTCTGCATCTTCTGCACCTTCTGCACTTCGTGAAATTAAGGATGGGAAGAAGGCTAAGAAAGATGAGAAGAAGGCTAAGAAAGCTGAAAGAAAGCAATAATAGGCAAAGCTGACAGAGACTATGACAAGTTAGCTCAAGAGATTGCTGATTTCATTGATGCTGACTCTGGAGGTGAAGAGAGTCAGATCAAGAAGAGAAAGGTGGATGTGATTCCTGTGGCTAAGGATGTAGCACAGAAGATAGGTACTTCTGTATCTATGATTGAGGATGAACACACTGCTGGCAAGGTTATGGCAGCAGATTTGATTGCTGAAGAATTGAAGGAAGAGACTGTCAAGGAAGCTGCTAAGTTACTTGCTTCTGCTCTTAAACAGAAGAGTACTTCAGAACCTGCAGAAGCTGAGTTATCAGAAGCTACTGTTTCTGATCATTTTGCCTCTCCAGAAGCTGGCATTGGCACCTCTGGCAACGTGGCATATAGCTCATCTTCTTCCTTGAATCATGAGTCAGAATCAGATTCAGAATCTGACAACAAACCCTTGAGCCAAATTCTTCCATCCCTCAAAAATTCATCTCCTTCACCAATCAAACCCATATCATCCCATAACCCACTTGACCAGATAGTAGTTGATTATGTTGATTCAACTATGGACAGAGTAATTCAAGACACAATCACAGTGTCTATGAATCTTCCTTTTGACCATCCTGCTCAACCTTCATTTCTCAAACCACTTCAGGTAATTCAACCTTCTAAAAAACCTGAAGGAACCATTCAATCCAAACAACCATCCCCCCAAACTGAAACCATTTGTGTAGACTCTCCAGACACTCTAGATTCTCTTGAAAAACATCTAGGGGGAGAACTACCAAAAACCCCTGCAAAATCCAAAACAACAAAAGCTACTTCATCCATTTCCAAACCAGACCCTGTACCTGAACCTACAGAGAATCTGACCTTAGCTTCTGTTGAACCTTCAGAACCTGCTAAACCAGCTTCTGAAAATCTGGAACAAGCCTCTGATACTGTATCAGCCTCTGTAACAGAATATAGAGCTGAGACCAGAAGAGTTTCCCAACCTCTGTGTGACCCCATAACCTTTTTCTCAGGTTTTGAAACTTTTCTAGCCTTGAGAGCTTCTCTACCCTCAACCTCTGAACCTCAAACTGACTTATTTGATTCAAGTAAGATAGATGAGTTCTATGCTTCTTCATGCAATAAGCTCAAAGAAGTCATTGAGCAAAGGCTTATACCAATACTCAATGTGAGCTATGAGGACAAGTTCTCTACAGTGAAGTCTGAGTTTTTGGATTTTATCACCAAAATTCAAAAAGCGGCTGCCAGGGAACAAGTTCTTATCACTGCCAAGCATGTTGAAGAAGTAAAGCGGGCTGAGCAAGTTGTAGCTCTGGAAAATGCTCCTATTCTGAGGATAAGAGATACACCCTTCTTTGATGAGGATCAGTATACTCCTAGAGAATCAGTGGCTTACAATTCTTTGAAGAGGAAGATGTATAGAATTCAAGAAGAAGCTAGACTGGAAAGAGAAGAACATTTGCGAAGAACTGAGGCTCTGGAAGAGATGGTAAAGAAACAGCAAGAGGATCTCCAGAAACTGATGGATCATCTTGCCAAACAAAATCAACCTTAGCTTAATTTCATTTCGTTTTTTTTTGTAATTCTTGTTTGCTATCCATTTTCTGAACTTGTTTTTACGTACAATTTATACAAGTTGTTTTTGATTCATTTTGCATTCTTTTTTTTATGCTCTGAATCTTCTATGTTTTCCCTCTGAATCTCTTTCTTCTTTAAAACATGATTAGACCCTTACCTTAAGTCATTTAAAAAGGGGGAGGAACCATGTTCTGAACTTTTTTTGTTGATGACAAAAGGGGGAGAAGGGAAAGTATTTATGTCAGGGAGGAGAGAAAGTCTTCTTTAATTACATTGCATGTATACGTATATGTTAAAGGGAAATCTGCGAAAGGTGCTTAGTTAGACTCTGAGCCCTGGTTAAGAATTAATTTACTAAATATTCTGAATATGAATTTGATTGCTTTTGAAAAACAATTTAATTAACCTGGATAGAACTCAAGATGAGCTTACAAACCTCAACTTAAGAACTATCAGACTCAGGGGGAGTCAGAGCTTACAAACCTCAGACTCTGAGCTTACAAACCTCAGAACCCTTTAAGTCAACTTGGTAATTAGATTAACAACAATTGACCTTTTAAATACTAATGTTTGTCATCATCAAAAAGGGGGAGATTGTTGGAACAAAGGTGTTCAGCAATACCACGTTTTGAGTTTTGATGATAACAAGGTATTAAAAAGTTGTCAATTGGATATTGCTAATATTTGTTTAAGTATGCAGGATATCAATTAAGATTTGTATCTTAGAAAGCATTATGTTTGAACAATGTTAAAGAGCAATAAATCCATAGAAGCTTGTTGCTTGTGATTCTGTATCGAAGAGAGTCTGAAGACTGTGCTGAAGAGAGTCTGAAGACTGTATCGAAGAGAGTCTGAAGACTGTATCGAAGAGAGTCTGAAGACTGTATCAGAGTCTGAAGACCATCAGAATCTGAGAACCTAGAGAGTCTGAAGATTATCAGAAGCTTAGTACTACAGTGAGTCTGAAGCCACAAATTTGATGAGTCTGAAACTCTAATGGAGTAACGGCTAGCTTCTAAGTCAACTTGAGCGTGGGAAGCACAAAGACAAAGATTGCAGGCCAGTACAGAGTACGTTGTACGAACTCTGTTTCCACTACTCCACTACCACGTACAGTTTGGCAACTGTGTCTACCGGTATTAATCCTCAAAGGGAATGGAATTCAAATGATGTTATTGAAGGACTATTACCAAATCAAGCAACAGATCAACAGTCATTGATCAAGCTTCAGAAATCATCTTGATGCGCTGGATGACTCAACGTCTCTTTCCTACGCCTATATAAAGGATAGAAGACTTGAAGAAGCGTTGGACTCTACAACTTAGAAAAACTGCATTGCGCTGCTTTCGTATTCAACTGAGTCTTAACACAAGCACATCATTAACTTAGATTCTTAAAAACTGAGTATTCTAGAATCTCTAAGTTTCACAGAAAAACAGAGTCTGTCTTTTGTGTAAAACAGAGTCTGTCTTTGTTGTAATTGAAACACATTTTGATTGTTATCAAGTGTTTCAACTGTATTCAATTTTCTGTAATTGTGTAAAAGTCTCTTGCTTTTGTGCTTGAGCAAAGGAAGTCTCTTGGCTGCGTCCTTGAGCATAGGAAGTCTCTTAGTTGTGTCTTTGAGCAAGGAAGTCTCTCGCCTGTGTGCTTGAGCAAGGAAGTCTCATACTGTGTGTTTGAGCAACTTGTAATTTGATATTACATTTTAGTGAACTCTCCTTGGAAGTACAAGGGGGACAGGACTACTTCCGGTTTGTGGAAGGAACCTGTATAATTGCTTGTGTTCTCTGTTCTCTGTTTATCTCTTGATTATTCCGCTGCAATCAGAACCTAATCTCCTATCAGACTCTGATCTCATTCAGACTCTGAGTTTAAAGGAATTAGATTCTCACTCTTCAAGAGTTGCGAAAAGAAAACACAATTCAACCCCCCTCCCTTCTTGTGTTTTTCTCACCTTCATAGTTATCACTGAAGAAGTGGTAGCCAGGGCTTGTCAAATGGAGAGCGCTGGTAAATTTCAGTGGAATTTCAACTTAGATTCTTACAAACTGAGTATTCTAGAATTTCTAAGTTCCACAGAAAAACAGAGTCTGTCTTTTGTGTAAAACAGAGTCTGTCTTTGTTGTAATTGAAACACATTTGATTGTTGTCAAGTGTTTCAACTCTATTCAATTTTATGTAATTGTGTGAGAAGTCTCTTGCTTTTGTGCTTGAGCAAAGGAAGTCTCTTGGCTGCATCCATTGAGCAAAGGAAGTCTCTTAGTTGTGTCTTTGAGCAAGGAAGTCTCTTGCCTGCGTGCTTGAGCAAGGAAGTCTCTTACTGTGTGTTTGAGCAACTTGTAATTAATATTACATTTTAGTGAACTCTCGTTGGAAGTACAAGGGGGACAGGACTACTTCCGGTTTGTGGAAGGAACCTGTATAATTGTTTGTGTTCTCTCTTCTCTCTATCTCTTGATTTTTCCGCTGCATCAGAACCTAATCTCCTATCAGACTCTGATCCCATTCAGACTCTGAGTTTAAAGGAATTAGTTTCTCACTCGCAAACACAATTCAACCCCCCCCCCCTTCTTGTGTTTTTCTCACCTTCAATCTAGGCAAACGTTTGGATCCTTATGAAGGATCCTCCTAGCTGTTGAGGAAATTCAATGACGGTCCAAACCTATAGGGCCCAAAATTCAATTAATTTGTTTACGTAGCCTTAGTTTCTATTTGAAAATAATTATCATAAATATAATACATTTAGGACCTCTCTATGCTTGGTATAAACTGATAAAATTCTTTTGAGCATAGATATTGTCAATTTGTACAATTGTAACTTTGCCTATCGCAAGTACAGTTGTGCGAGTTATGTATGTTAATTGCGTAAATAAAATTTATTGTGTAGCAATTAATTCATTTATATCAATAGTAACTATATCCTATCGAGATATTATTATTAATATAAATTACAAGTAAATAATTATCACCGTTTGCCTTTGAAAAAATTATACCAAACTATTATTTATTAGTAATTGTGGTCTGTATTATGTTAGTAGTAATTATACCCTATCGGTATATTATTATTAATGTAATTTGTTATGATACAATAACCTCATTCATGCCTTATGCTTATATTTATCATTTTCAAATATCCTATCGATATTGGACTTGATAATATAAGTTTTCTTATTATTGTATTTATTTTAAGATCATAATATGAAAGAGTTTTATTAAAGGACAAGTTTGACTGCGTATATGTGGAATCATTCTATTCATAATTTATTAATGATTCCTTATTCTTTCATGACAGTCTATTTTCCTAGCTCCGTGAAAACTCTCAACGGGACTAGCTATGAGGATTGGAAAGATTCTTTGGATCTTTATTTATCCATCAATGACCTTGATTTAGCTTTAAGAACTGATAAGCCTGCTGCTCTTACCAATGAGTCCACTGAAGATCAGAAAACCTTCCATAAAGAATGGGAAAAATCTAATATGAAGTAACTTAAGGTCATCACGTACACTATGGAGAAATCTATTAGGCAAAGCATTCCTGAAAGTGACAATGCTAAAGATTACTTAAAAGCTATTGGTGAAAAATTCACTCGTTTTGACAAGGCTAAGAAAGGAGAGTATCTCTCATTGTTTGACAAGACCAAATATGATGGTGTTAGCGGTGTGCGAGAGCACATCATGAAGTTCATGAACTATTACAACAAGCTTAAGGATCTTAAGGTTGAGATTGGGGAAGACACTTTGATCTGGAGAGTCCTTGAATCCTTGCCTTCTCAATTTGATGTCATGAGGACTTCATATAATACTCAAAAGGCAGAATGGACAGTTGATGAAATGATTGCTATTATCACTCAATAGGAGGAATCTTTTAAGAAGGCAAAATCTCAGAGTGTTCATTTTGCTGCTGCTTCTTCTAAGCATCCTAATGCTTCTTCTTCGAATTATCATGCTGCTTCTTCAAATGGTACAAAAGGTTTTAAGGGAAGCTATCACAAAGTAAAACATCACTCTCATGATAAGAAAAGAGGAAATGTTGTGGAACATTTGGAACCTAAAAAGAAATCTTTTAAGTATAAGGGAGAGTGCAAGTACTGCAAGAAATATGGTCATAAGGTTGATGATTGTTACTTCTTGAAGAGGAAACTTGAAAAGGAAGGTACACTCCTAGCTCTAGCTCTATTTGAATCTAATGTTGTAGATGTACCTTTGGATACTTGGTGGTTAGACTCAAGTGCAACTATTCATGTTGTGAATTCTTTGCAAGTGTTAACAAGCCTGAGGAAACCAAGTGATGTTGAGGCAAAGGTCATTGTGGGAGATGGAGTTGGAGTACCTGTTTTAGAAATAGGAATTGTTTCATTGTTTTTACCTTCTGGACACACTTTAATTTTAAAGGATGCAGTTTATGTACCTTCCATGAGAAGGAATTTGATTTCTGTTTCTGTATTGGATAAATGTGGCTACACTTTTAATTTTGGCAATGGAAAATTGGTTGTTTCTTTTAAATCTACTCCCGTGTGTTCTGGAATTTTGTGTGATGGATTATATATGTTGAATATGGATGAATTCTCTGTTAACACCGTTACTGGATCTAAGCGTAATATGAAAGATGAAAATTCATCAATGTTATGGCATAAACGTTTAGGGCATATTTCTAGGCCTCGCATTGAAAGGTTAATAAAGACAATATCCTTCCTAATCTCGATTTCTCTGATTTTGAAACTTGTGTCGATTGCCTAAAAGGAAAGTTAACTGCACAATCTAGGAATTCGAAAGGGAATAGATGTGACAATGTCTTACAACTGATTCACACTGATATGTGTGGACCTATAACTCCTGTTGCGATGGGTGGACACAAGTATTTTATATCTTTCATTGATGATTTCTCTAGATTTGGTTGGATAGAACTTCTGCAAGAAAAATCTAGTTCTTTGAATGCTTTCAAGTCTTTTAAAGCTGCTATTGAGTTAAAAACAGGAAAGAAGATCAAATGTGTTAGATCTGATAGAGGATGAGAATATTATGGCAGGTATGATGAGAGCGGAAGAAACTCTGGACCATTTGCTAGATTTCTTGATGAATGTGGAATTGAGGCTTAGTACATTATGCCTGGCACTCCTCAACAAAATGGAGTTGCAGAGAGACGTAACCGTACCCTTATGGATATGGTGAGATGCATGATGAGTCATTCTACATTGCATGATTTTCTTTGGGGAGACGCCTTGAATACTGTTGCTTACATTCTTAATCAAGTACCAAGTAAGTCTGTATCAAAAACTCCCTATGAGCTTATGACAGGAAAAAAGCCAAGTTTAAAACATTTTCATGTATGGGGTTGTAAAGCTGAAGTTAAAAATTATAATCCTCAACAAAAGAAGCTTGATATGAAGACTGTTAGTGGTTTCTTTATTGGCTACAGTGTGGGCTCCAGAGGTTGTAGGTTTTATTGTCCTTCTCATTCTACACGGGTTATTGAATCTGACCGAGCAGTTTTCTTTGAGGATGATTTGGAAAGTGGGGTACCCACGTCACGACCAGTTACTCTTAAGGAAGATCGTACTTTTCTCCCTGTGCCATTTGTTACTCTTCCTACAGATATTGTGATTCCAGTTGTTCAGAATAATATCCCCAATGTTCAAGAAGATGATGATATAGCAGCACCATTGATTATTGAACAAGAACCCGAACATATTCAAGATCAAAATGTTGAACAAAATGATGTTGCTGAAGTAGTTCCATTGAGGCGATCTCAAAGAGAACACAAATCCACCATTTCAAATGATTTTCTCGTATACCTACAAGAACATGAGTTTGGTCTCCATGATAATGATCCTATTACTTTTAATGAAGCAGTCTCTTGTCCTCATGCTCCTGATTGGATAAATGCCATGCATGATGAATTAACTTCTATGTCTGATAATGATGTTTGGGATCTCATGGAGTTACCAGTTGAATGTAAACCCGTAGGGTGCAAATGGGTCTTCAAAACTAAACGCGGCCCAAGTGGTAAAATTGAAAGGTACAAAGCCAAACTAGTAGCAAAAGGCTATAGTCAAAGAGAAGGAATTGATCACAAGGAGACCTTCTCACCTGTTTCTACCAAGGATGCTTTTCGGGTTGTTATGGCTTTGGTTGCACATTTTAATTTAGAACTTCACAAGATGGATGTGAAGACAACTTTCTTGAACGGAGAACTTAAAGAATATGTGTATATGGTTCAACTTGAAGGTTTTGTTAAAGCAGGTGAAGAACACTTAGTGTGCAAGCTGAATAAATCTATTTATGGATTTAACGCGGCCCAAGTGGTAAAATTAAAAGGTACAAAGCCAGACTAGTAGCAAAAGGCTATAGTCAAAGAGAAGGAATTGATCACAAGAAGACCTTCTCACCTGTTTCTACCAAGGATGCTTTTCGGGTTGTTATGGCTTTGGTTGCACATTTTAATTTAGAACTTCACAAGATGGATGTGAAGACAACTTTCTTGAACGGAGAACTTAAAGAAGATGTGTATATGGTTCAACCTGAAGGTTTTGTTAAAGCAGGTGAAGAACACTTAGTGTGCAGGCTGAATAAATCTATTTATGGATTAAAATAGTCATCTAGACAATGGTATCTGAAATTTGACCAAGTTGTCACTTCTTTTGGTTTTAATGAAAACACATCAGATCAGTGCATTTATCTAAAGACTAGTGGGAGCAACTTCATAATTCTCGTGTTATATGTCGACGATATCCTTCTTGCTAGCAGTTCTGTTACCCTTTTGAATGAAACAAGACAAATGTTAAGTAGCCACTTTGATATGAAGGACCTTGGTGATGCTTAAGTTGTTTTAGGCATCCAAATCTTCCGTGATAGGTCACGTGGTGTTCTTGGATTGTCTCAAAAGGGATATATTTAAAAGATTCTTAAGTGTTTTAATATGCACACTTGCTCCCCATGCGTTGCGCCTATTCAAAAGGGTGAAAAACTCTAATTTTGAATGTCCTCAAAATGATAATGAAATTGCCAAAATGGAAAAAGTCCCATATGCTTCCGCTGTTGGTAGTTTGATGTATGCTCAAGTTTGTACTCGTCCTAATATTGCTTTTATAGTTAATGCTTTGGGAAGATACTTGAGCAACCCAGGTTTGGGTCATTGGAAAGCCGTTAAAAAGGTCTTACGATATTTGCAGGGAACCAAAGATTATATGTTGACCTATAAGAAGTTTGATCAACTCGAGGTCATTGGTTATTCTGATTCTGATTTTGCAGGTTGCCCTGATGACCGAAAGTCTACTTCCGGCTTAATTTTTAAGATGGCAGGATGAGCTATTTCTTGGAAGAGTGTTAAACAAACTCTTACAACTAATTCTACCATGGCAGGAGGAGCTATTTCTTGGCAGAGTATGTCGCTTGCTATGAGGCTACTTGTCAAGCTATGTGGCTGAAGAACTTAATTTCTTATTTCAAAGTTGTTGAAAGTATATCTATGCCACTTGTGATATATTGCGACAATACTACTGCTGTTCATTTCTCTCAAAATACTAAGAGCTCATATAAGTCAAAGCATTTTGACATTAAATATCTATTTGTGAGAGAGAAAATTCTTGAATTTCAGACTCGAATTGAACATCTTGTTGCAGAGAACATGCTGGCAGATCCACTAACCAAAGGCTTAACTGTTGGAGTTTTTCAGAGGCATGTGATCTATATGGGTTTAGTTAAGTCATTTGATATCCTGGATTAGTGGGAGTCTGATTGTTATGTTTTATTGATGTAATTTTATGAGATATGTAATAAATGATGTCACTCTATAATCATATCTCTTATAGCATTTTATATGCATGAACCTTTATTGGATTACAAACTGTCAATTTATAATGTTAATCCATATTCTTCATTCTATTTGAAATGTAAGGTTTAACATGTATGATTTTGTTTGCCCTATCGGATTCAATTTCTGCATTGTTGAATTTTGTGTTTCTTATACTACTTTGATGACAAGTACTATTATAAATATTTGATATATTCTACTACCATTCTTATATTATTTAATTATTTAATTAAAGTAATCCAAGTGGGAGATTGTTGAATATTTGGATTTACTTTAATTAATTATTAAAATATAAATGTATTATATAATATTAAATATTTAATGTTATTGTACTTGGTATTTATATTGGGCTTATTGTGGACGGACCGTGATGGGTTGGACTCTTCTTATTAGTCAGCCCATTTGAGAGGTCCCTGCCTCCACTGATGAGTATATAAGCTAACTATCTCATTAGGTTAGCCACACTGGAAACTAAAATAACGCTCAATAATAAGGCGGCAGAAGAGCTCTTAAAACTTAATTCTCTGAAGTCACGTTCAAGTTTGCATGGATTCTTCATCAGCCATTCAAGGTACACGGTTATGATGTCAATTAATATTGTTAATAACATGCTATATTTTATATCTGTAAATTTGTTTATCTGTTAAAACACTTCACTAAAACCCAACAAAATACAATGAATTTAAACATGTTGATATTGAAAAAATTGATTTGTGTGTCATTTATGGTGGTAATTGAGACAAACATTAAAAGAGCTATCGAGATAGAATGATACGACTATGAGGACTCTTGAAAATAAATCGGGTTTATATCCCTTTTGTAAAAAAAAACATTTTTAAAAAGTCAAGAATAGACCAAAGTAACTTAAAATGAGATACTTTTTTTAACTTCTAAAATCACTTTTAATTTTTTAAGTTTAACATGAATATCATAAACCACCTTAGAATCCACCTACAAATGAAGGGTAGTATTTCATAACAAGCAGAATATAGTATAACTGCTATGAGTTCGTTTCAATAGAAAAAATGAATACTACGAGTCATTCAAAAATATATATATTATCAATTTAACATAGTCTTTAATATATGGAAAACTATTTAAATAGGAGAATCAATTTCTTTTTTAGGTGAGATTTTAGGATCAATGCAATGAATGTCAATCAATATATATAAATTCCAAATTTCAAATATGAAAATAAATGGAAATTGATCACTCCACCAATAAACTGAAATTTATTTGTTTTTTTTTTATATGTCCGACTTGAATTGTTAAAACAAATCAATTAATTTAAAATTTCAAAGTAACTCCATATCCGTAAAAATAATTATAAATGTCTAACTAACTCCATATCCATAAAATCGACATTAATATTTTGCCTACCATATTTTGTCTACCAATTTGAAGACGTTCCTCTTTTTTCTTTCCAGATTTTGCATTCACTTGCCAACTATGCATTAATGCACATTTATTATAATATTAAAATTACTTCTCATTTTTGTAAGGAAAAAAAAAAAACTTTCCAATTTACTAATGATCAATAGTCCCGTAAGCTTAGCTCGCTTGGTAAGGGATTATACCTCATTTCCTCTACAAAAGGAAAAAAAATAACTTTTTTCTCATCACTAATTTTTTTTTCCCTTTCGAGTATTCTCACATTTTTATTCACCAAACAAGCTCTCTTTCTTTCTCTCTTCAAACTATGCATTAGTAACTTTGTACTCTCATTGCACACAAATATATGAATCATAATACAAGTTGGTAATTTAAGGAAAAAAACTAAAAAAAACATGTTTTAAAATTATAAAATGTATTTGATTTTTTTTAGTTTTTTTGGAAAACTAAACATTTTTAGTTTTGTTAAAAACTCAATATGTGTCCCTATGTGCAGAGACTAACACGTAAATTTGGCAAATTACCCACTAAAGCTTATTAAAAAAACACACACACACACGTAATATTATTTTGTGTGAGTTTTTTTTTTTTGCACAAACTAAAATGAGATATATTAATATTGCGGTTGAAACACCCTGCACAAGATGTGCAAAAAGCGAGACACCGCTATGTAATTACAAACAACTTGGTGCCAATAAAGTGAGGCACTCTCAAAACAGAATGAAAAGAAATTACTGATGCACTCCCATACAAAGGAGCGGATTTGTCAACCAATCATAATAACAATAATTAAAAGAAATGTTCTTTGCTTTCATCCACAAGAAAGTATTGTGTTTGATTTTCTCCAGAAGAATGAGAGGGGTCGATGCCGCGTTTTGAAAGATGTGTTTATTCCTATCTTTCCACAGCGCCCAAACACAAGCATACCATATACCTGTAAAATAAGAATGTGTACACCGGGAAAATCCCGCCATAGAACAAAACTGAACGTGGTGTTGTCGTAAATCATTAGAGTGCACCAAATATAATCCTAACCAAGCTGCTACCAAGGACCATAAAGTAAAAGCTTTACCGCACGATAAAAATAAGTGGTTAGTCATTTCGATAACATCACATCCAATTACACACAAAGAGTTATTTGTGTGAATTATATTCCTTCGTAACAAGTTGCCTCGAGTCGGAATTCGGTTGCGAAGCAGACACCACACAAACACCGACACCTTTGTTGGTATGTAACTGTGCCAAACCCTGTCAACAAGGCTTCTGTCCAAATTATCATCCTGGCTGGTGATGAATCGATATGCCTCCCGTGCCGAGTAACCATGGAAAGTGTCAAGATTTCATCTCCATTTGTTTGTAACATTATCCTGTAAAACAAAATCATGTAATAAAATCGAGCACTCCCTCACACTCTCCTCCTCCCATGCTAACAATCGCCTTCGCCACACCCACGCCCCTCCTACTTCGTCCCAGCCCTCACTCTCCATTTCAGCCACCGTGCAGTCCTTATTTACCATGGAAACTTGAATAAAAAGAATAGCATGAAAGTGAATGACATCCAAAAAATAAATTTGAGGATAAAAAAAAATATACAATTGACATCCAAACACTAACAAAATAGTTAAGCATAATGTTATGACTTCCGTGGGCGGGGGAGTCTACAATAGATTAAATTATCATATTAGGCTAAGACAACCACGTAAGTGGCATTGATACCACATGTACTTTATTTACTCATCATAACACATCTATATTTTGTCATTACCTAATCCTGTCAAAGAACAAGAATGAAGGAATTTGAAATAATGAAGGTTGACTAAAAAAATAGCACTACAATGAATGACATCCAATAACTAAAATTTAAAATAAAAGAATTAATAAAATAACATCCAAAAATAAAAATAATTCATCATAATGTTGGGACTTCAACATGTGGGTGGGGTAGGGGCTCAGAGTTGGATAGGAGATTAGGTTCTGATTGCAGCGGAATAATCAAGAGATAGAGAGAAGAGAGAACACAAGCAATTATACAGGTTCCTTCCACAAACCGGAAATAGTCATGTCCCCCTTGTACTTCCAAGGAGAGTTCACTAAAATGTAATATCAAATTACAAGTTGCTCAAACACACAGTATGAGACTTCCTTGCTCAAGCACACAGGCGAGATACTTCCTTGCTCAAAGACACAACTAAGAGACTTCCTTTGCTCAATGGACGCAGCCAAGAGACTTCCTTTGCTCAAGCAAAAAAGCAAGAGACTTCTTACACAATTACAGAAAATTGAATAGAGTTAAAACACTTGACAACAATCAAAATGTGTTTC
Source organism: Medicago arabica (assembly GCA_946800305.1). Classification (NCBI taxonomy): domain Eukaryota; kingdom Viridiplantae; phylum Streptophyta; class Magnoliopsida; order Fabales; family Fabaceae; genus Medicago; species Medicago arabica. Next base: position 33,234,276 of record OX326966.1, on the reverse strand, counting down.
AATTACAACAAAGACAGACTCTGTTTTACACAAAAGACAGACTATGTTTTTCTGTGAAACTTAGAAATTCTAGAATACTCAGTTTGTAAGAATCTAAGTTGATGATGTGCTTTTGTTAAGACTCAGTTGAATACGAAAGCAGCGCAATGTAATTTCTCAAGTTGTGGAGTCCAACAATTCTTCAAGTCTTCTATCCTTTATATAGGCGTAGGAAAGAGACGTTGAGTCATCCAGCACATTAGGATGATTTCTGAAGCTTGATCAATGACTGTTGATCTGTTGCTTGATTTGGTAATAGTTCTTCAATAGCATCATTTGAATTCCATTCCCTTTGAGGATTAATACCGGTAGACACAGTTGCCAAACTGTACTAGGTAGTGGAGTAGTGGAAACAGAGTTCGTACAACGTACTCTGTACTGGCCTGCATTCTTGTCTTTGTGCTTCCCACGCTCAAGTTGACTTTGAAGCTAGCCGTTACTCCATTTGAGAGTTTCCTTTTGCATTGCAATGCAGTAGAGATCCTTGTTAGCAGATTATCAAATTTGTGGCTTCAGACTCACTGTAGCACTATGCTTCTGATAATCTTCAGACTCTCTTGGTTTTCAGATTCTGATGGTCTTCAGACTCTGATACAGTCTTTCAGACTCTCTTCGGTACAGTCTTCAGACTCTCTTCGATGCAGTCTTCAGACTCTCTTCGGCATAGTCTTCAGACTCTCTTCGATGCAGTCTTCAGACTCTCTTTGGCACAGTCTTCAGACTCTCTTCGATGCAGTCTTCAGACTTTCTTTGGCACTGAATCACAAGCAACAAGCTTCTCTGGATTTTTTGCTCTTTAACTTTGTTCAAACAGAATACTTTCTAAGATATAAATCTTAATTGATATCCTGCATACTTAAACAAATATTAGCAATATCCAATTGACAACTTTTTAATACCTTGTTATCATCAAAACTCAAAACGTGGTATTGCTGAACACCTTTGTTCCAACAATCTCCCCCTTTTTGATGATGAAAAACATTAGTATTTAAAAGGTCAATTGTTGTTAATCTAATTAACAAGTTGACTTAAAGGGTTCTGAGGTTTGTAAGCTCAGCGTCTGAGGTTTGTAAGCTCTGACTCCCCCTGAGTCTGATAGTTCTTAAGTTGAGGTTTGTAAGCTCCTCTTAAGTTCTATCCAGGTTAATTAAATTCACTTTCATAGTAAATGTCAATCAAATTCATTCTCATAATAATAAATGAATTTAGAAAATTGATTCTTAAACAGGGGCTCAGAGTCTAACTAAGCACCTTTCGCAGATTTCCCTTTAACTTTTACATATTACATGCAATGAAAAGTTAGAAAATTTTTCCTTCTCCCTGACATAAATACTTTCCCTTCTCCCCCTTTTGTCATCAACAAAAAAAGGTTTAGAACAAGTTCCTCCCCCTCTTTAAATGACTTAAGGTAAGGGTATAAACATGTGTTAAGGAAGAATGAGATTCAGAAGGAAAACATAAAAGATTCATAGCATAAAAGAAATAGAATGCAAAATAGAATCAAAAACAACATGTATAAATTGTAAGCAAAAACAAGTTCAGAAGATAGCAAACAAGAATTACAAAAAAAAAAACAAAACGAAATTAAACTAAGGTTGGTTTTGTTTGGCAAGATGATCCATCAATTTCTGGAGATCCTCTTGCTGTTCCTTTACCATCTCTTCCAGAGCCTCAGTTCTTCGCAAATGCGCTTCTCTTTCTTGTCTAGCTTCTTCTTGAACTTTATACAGTCTCTTCTTCAAAGAATTGAAAGCCACTGATTCTCTAGGAATATACTGATCCTCATCAAAGAAGGGTGTATCTCTAATCCTTAGAATCAGAGCTTTTTCCAAGATAACAGCTTGCTCAGCCCGCTTGATTTCTTCAACATGCTTGGCAGTGACAAGTGCTTGCTCCCTGGCAGCAGTCTTCTGAATTTTGGTGAAAAATTCCAAGAACTCAGTCTTCACTGAAGAGAACTTGTCCTCATAGCTCACATTGAGGATTGGCACAAACCTTTGCTCAATAACATCTTTGAGCTTATTGCTTGAAGAAGCATAGAACTCATCTATCTTGTTTGAATCAAATAAATCAATTTGAGGTTCAAAGGTTGAGGGTAGAGAAGCTCTCAAGGCTAGAAAAGTTTCAAAACCTGGGAAATAGGTTATGGGGTCACAAAGAGGTTGAGAAACTCTTCTGGTCTCAGCTCTACATTCTGTTACAGTTTCTGATACGATATCAGAAGCTTGTTCCAGATTTTCAGAAGCTGGTTCAACAACAGGTTCTGAAGGTTCAACAGAAGCTAAAGTCAGATTTTCTGTAGGTTCAGGTACAGAGTCTGGTTTGGAGACAGATGAAGTAGCTTTTGTTATTTTGGATTTTGAAGGGGTTTTTGGTAGTTCTCCTCCTAGATGTTTTTCAAGTGAATCTAGAGTGTCTAGAGAGTCTACACAAATGGTTTCAGTTTGGGGGGATGGCTGTTTGGATTGAATGGGTACTTCAGGTTTTTCAGAAGGTTGAATTACCTGAAGTGGTTTGAGAAATGAAGGTTGAGCAGGATGGTCAGCAGGAAGATTCATAGACACTGTGATTGTGTCTTGAATTACTCTGTCCATAGTTGAATCAACATAATCAACTACTGCAGGGTCAAGAGGGTTATGGGATGAAATGAGTTTGATTGGTGAGGGAGATGAAATTTTGAGGGATGGAAGAATTTGGCTTAAAGGTTTGTTGTCAGATTCTGAATCTGATTCTGACTCTTGATTCAAAGATGAAGATGAGCTATATGCTATGTTGCCAGAGGTGTCAATGCCAACTTCTGGAGAGGCATAGTGATAAGACACAGTAGCTTCTGATAACTCAGCTTCTACAGTTGCTAAAGGATTCTTCTGTTTAAGAGCAGAAGCAAGCAACTTAGCAGCTTCCTTGACAGTCTCTTTCTTTAATTCTTCAGCCACTATTTCTGCTGCCATTGCCTTGCCAGCAGCATGTTCATCCTCAATCATAGATATAGAAGTACCTATCTTCTGTGCTACATCCCTAGCCACAGGAATCACATCTACCTTTCTCTTTTTGATCTGACTCTCTTCACCTTCAGAGTCAGCATCCAGGTAGTCAGCAATATCTTGAGCCATTCTGTCAAAATCTCTGTGAGCCTTGCCTTTCTTCGCTTTCTTCTCATCTTTCTTAGCCTTCTTCCCATCCTTGGTTTTCTTTTCATCCTTGGTTTCTTTAATCCTATCCTTAATTTCACGAAGTGCAGAAGATGTTGATGAAGGCATAGGAGTTAAAGTCTTAGGAGAACCAATTTTCACTCCAGGAAGAGCAGTAGATTTGATCTTTTTCTTGAGAGGCTCCTGCTTCTCTTCCTCTTCCTTGAGAACCACTTCCTTGGTCCTTTTACCTTTGACCTTAAGAGGTCCTCCTCCAGCAGTCTCAGGAATGGCAGAATAGTTGATTATTCTACCAGTCTCCTTGAAGTAATCCACCACAAATCTTGCAAGAACTTCAGGATTATCTTCTTTGGATATGGGAGGGAAGTCCATCATCAAATCAGATTGTACATAGGATTCTCTCATATCATGCTTAGAGGGGTTGAATATCTTGACAATCTTCATGTACTGTAGAGTCTTGCCATTGATGATTCTACCAGTCACAGTTCCTAGATGAATATCTGATACCACACCAGATTCTGATAAGACCTTCAAGAGGCCTCCTTGATACAGAATCTCAGATATTAATCTTCCAAAAGGAACTTGCCTCCTGGTTTCTGATTGACTCTTCTTGATGGCCCAACACACGTGGTGCATCACATATCTGGGGATGTTGATCTTTATTTTGTTGATAAGAAAATAAAGAAGAACTTTGTGATCCACAGACAATGTATCTGTTCCTCCTCCTTTCTGAAGCATACTGTCCAGTATAATCTTCAGAAGCACCCTATGCTCAGGATGCATATCCACCAATTTATTTGAGGATCTCCCTTCAAATAACAACTTGTTGCAGATAATTGCCTATTCACTTTTCTTGTTGACATTCCACTGAAATTTACCAGCGCTCTCCATTTGACAAGCCCTGGCTACCACCTCTTCAGTGATAACTATTGGTATTCCCATCACAGCAGACCTTATTTCAAGACCATTGTACGGTCTTAAACCCATTTGGTCTCTGTTTTTGCCAGCAAGACTGGGGTTGTTTGAGATAGCAACTGTTTCTTCCAAAGTAGCTTCAGCTTTGTCGTAGACTTCTGACCTAACCCAAAAATCTCTAACAAGCTCCTGATATGTTGGTCCATTCAACATACCAAAGTACCTCATCATTCCTTGTGATAAGAAATGAGGTGTAACGTCAACTCCATGACGACTGAGCGAACCAAAATCAATTGGAGATTCAACTTGAATTTCCAGAGTCTCCTTGATGATGTTCATTGTTCTGGGTTTGATAACATAGGAACTTCTGGACTTGATTATAACACCAGATTGGATGAGATCACTTGCCATTATAGGGTTTTCTAAATGTTTGATTTGAGAACAAAAAGTTTTGCAAAGTATTGAAAACGAGAAATTTGTTCAGAGAGAAAATCAAAGAGTGAAAAGAGAAGTGAGTTGTGTGTGTTATGTATTTATAGAGAAAAAGTTTGAAAACTATTTGGAAAGAGAAGGGGACAAACAAACACAAACAACAAATACATATAGCATGCAGCCATAAACGTATTGGGACAAAGCGAAGGTAACTTGTTTAACGTAATGAAATCATTGCCCTTTGACTTCTTACCCAATACAGACATGCCACATTTGAGAAACTGTAAAGTAACTGTCACCATAGTGGGGCAGGTGTTACTAAACTCAACAGTCATGCTTCCACTAATACGAGCTTCTGAGAGTCTAAAGATTCCTTACCAGAGTCTGAATAGTTTATCAGATGCTTTCATCAGAGTCTCCAAAAGAGAGTCTAATTCCCAAATAGCTTCTGAATATTTTCAGAGTCTGAATTCTGTTTTCAGAGGCGCACATTACCCAGAGACATAGCACATGTTCAAATTTTTCTTTATGAAATCAAATCTTTCAACAGATAAGGGTTTTGTAAATATATCAGCCCATTGATGATCAGTATCAATGAATTGAATATCTAAAATTCCCTTTTGAACATAGTCTCTTATAAAATGATGTTTAATCTCAATGTGCTTTGCTCTTGAATGCAGAATTGGATTCTTAGACAAACATATAGCTGCCGTATTATCACAATAAATTGGGATATGGTTTTCAGTTATTTGATAGTCCTCAAGCTGATGTTTCATCCAGAGTAGCTGTGTACAACAACTAGCAGCTGAGATGTATTATGCTTCTGCTGTAGACAAAGCAATGGTTGCTTGCCTCTTGCTAGCCCAGGATATCAGATTCTCTCCCAGGAATTGACAATTGCTACTGGTAGATTTTCTTTCAATCCTGTCTCCAGCATAGTCAGCATCACAGAATCCAACTAGCTTGTAGTCAGAGGATTTCTTGTAAAGAAGTCCAAGATTAGTAGTTCCTTTCAGATATCTAAAGATTCTCTTAACAACAGTTAAGTGAGACTCTCTAGGATCTGATTGAAACCTTGCACACAAACATACACTATATAAAATATCTGGTCTGGATGCAGTTAGGTATAACAAAGAACCAATCATACCTCTATACAGCTTCTGATCAACTTTGGTTCCTTGATCTTCTTTGCTTAGAGTGCAGGTTGGATGCATTGGATTATTCATTTCTTTGCAGTCCTCAAGATTAAACTTCTTCAGAAGCTCTTTCGTATACTTGGACTGATGAACGTAGACTCCATCTTTGCATTGGTTGATTTGAATTCCAAGAACGAACTTCAATTCTCCCATCATGCTCATTTCAAACTCATCATGCATTACTTTTGAGAACTCTTTGCAAAGTGAACTATTTGTAGAACCAAAAATGATATCATCACCATAAATCTGAACTATAAGAATGTCTTTCTTCAGAGTCTTTCTGAATACAGTAGTGTCAACTTGTCCTCTTTCAAAGTTGTTTTGAATTAAGAAATTACTTAGTCTTTCATACCAAGCTCTGGGAGCTTGTTTCAAGCCATAGAGTGATTTCTTTAATTTATAAACATGCTCTGGATGCTTTAAATCTTCAAAGCCTGGAGTTTGTTTGACATATACTTCTTCAGAAATGACACCATTAAGAAATGCACTCTTAACGTCCATTTGATACAGGATTATGTTGTGATTAACTGCATAGGAAAGAAGTAACCTGATTGCTTCCAATCTTGCAACTAGAGCAAACGTTTCTGTGTAATCTGTAACACCCCGAAAATCCCAACTTAAAAATTCATGCATGTAATCAGAGTATATCATATTCAGGATGTCACATTACATAAAAATCTTTAAAATAAAAAGAATAATAATTCTTTATCCTTCAAAATTCATTAACATAAATCTTTTCAAAAACTTTGCAGCGGAATCATAATTCAAAAATTCAAAGATAGATCATAGACATCATAATTAGTTCAACATGATACATAAGGAATAGGATACAATAAAACCCCATCCCGTTACATATCAGAGCATTTCCTACGACACCACAAGGACCTCTCACATCGTCGAACCTACGCTTGGTCACCTGCACTTGCCCACGAGGCGGCAATTCCAACAGAAGGGGTGAGATTTCACAAACAACAATAATAAGCATATAATTCATCAAATGCATTTAACAACATGGACATCATCAATTAATCATAATAAGTCTTCATATAGTACTTCTTTAACAACTCATAAGCTACATTATGTAATCATCATAACAACATCAATTAGTAATACAAATAACCACGTAGTTCATCTTTAATAATACTTCATATAACAATATAAACAACAATCAACTTCAAATCATCTTTAATGATACTTTATATAAACAATATAAACAACAACATAAAACTCTTCATTAACGATTCATTGATAATTATCAACTCGACAACTTAGACAACTCGACAACTTCGACATCGACTACGCAACTTCAACTCGACTATGCAACTTAGACATCTTATTCATGCATGTGGTACCAACCCAGGGCGTCAAGCCCTCAACGTAATAAGTATTAATATACTTCCAGGGCATCAAGCCCTCATCGCAAATGAGCTAAAGCTCCAGGGCATCAAGCCCTCAACGTGTAGAGTAAAAATTCACAGGGCATGAAGCCCCCAACTGAAATGAGTATGCATGGACTCAACAACTTACAACATAGACAACATCAACAACTTATAAGACTCCAATACTTTGGAACAACCACTTACAACTCAGACAACTTAGACCAACACTTGCAACTTTAACGATATTGACGACAACAGTGGCAATGACAACGACAACGACTTCGCATCATAATATCATAATTCATCAGTCATAAACAATATCATATAACATCGTATTAACAACAACAATTCATCAATTATGAACAACATCATGAAACAACATATTCATCAACATATACACTCATGTAATAATTCATCAACCATGAACAACATCATGTAACATCTTATACATTCATATAATAATTCACTAAAGCCTCCTTGGAGTATTTTCATCATAACTCAAAAACCAAACATCATTTTCAAGTCAAACCAAAGCCAATGGAAATCTAACACAATTATCTACAACTTTCATGTTTACACCAAAGGTCAATTCTGTACCTATCAATATCAGTTTTCATTTCAAATTCGGAAAATGTTGTGCTGAAATTCATAAATATTCACTGTGACCTACGTGCAGTAATATGACCATAACTCAAGTTCTATAAATCATTTAGAAGTCAAACCAATGGCATTAAAAATATAACATCCATACCTACAACTTTCGGGTTTACACCTAAGACCAATTTTGTACCTATCAATCTCAGTTTTCATTTCAAATTCGGGAATGGTTGTGCTAAAATTCATAAATATTCACTGTGACCTACGTGCATTAATTTAACCATAACTCAAGTTCTATAAATCATTTAGAAGACAAACCAACGGCATTAAAAAGCTAACATCCATACCTACAACTTTCGTGTTTACACCTAAGACCAATTCAAAACAGAAACGGGTGAAAAGTGAGTGTGTTTCCAGTTTTGGCTTTCAGAAAATCGGTGGCCGAATTCGCTTACGGGAAAGAACAATTTTCACTCCAAAAACCCAATTTTTTATCCCTTAATCACCCAAAATGATTTACAATGATGTTTACAGGTCAAATAGGCAATATAGAAATCAAAACAACATAGGAACATGCATCAAACAACACAATTCATCTCATTTTATCAATTAACATAAACTTTCTAACCCTAATTCAAGAACACAACAATTCATCAAATTTCAGAATTATATACTATGATTATTGAAGGAAATCCCACCCTTACCTTAGATTAGACTATCGGACTCTACGAGATTGCTCCTCTTCACAAGATTCTCCTCTTTCTCTGACTTCTCACTTTTCTCCCTTTTTCTCCCAAAAACTGAATTGTACCCTCTGTAGAATTCTAACCTAGTTTTCCTTTTATACCTCTTCTATTTGTTTTATCTTATTCCACTCATTCCTTCATAATTCTAACTAATTCAAAAACAGCCCCACAACTTAATATTCTATTTAAAAATATATATAAATTACTTCCATAACAAATATCAAATATATTTATAACAAATATATTTCTAAACAAAATAACAAACATATTTATAACAAATATATTTCTAAACAAAATAACAAACATATTATCACTTATCAAATATAAAATCATATAAAAGTATTCAAATATTAACTAAAAATAATTAAATAAAAAGGGGGCGTTACATAATCAATGCCTTCTTGCTAACTGTAGCCCTGCGCAACAAGTCTGGCCTTGTTTCTGATTACTTCTCCTTGTTCACTAGGCTTATTTCTGAACACCCACTTGGTTCCAATGATGTTCTTGTGATCAGGCTTAGCTACTAGATCCCATACTTCATTCCTTTTGAATTGATTCAGTTCTTCTTGCATTGCCAGAATCCATCCTTCATCTCCAAGAGCTTCTTCAACAGAGGTTGGTTCAATAATAGATAATAGTCCTAAAGCAGACTCTTCTTGTCTGAAATGTGATCTTGTTCTCGTAGGACTTTCTTTATTGCCAATTATCTGATCTTCTGGATGTGAAGACTTGTATTTGAAAGATTGTTTGGATTGACTAGCTTGCAAAGAACCATCTTGAGCTTCATCAGAAGCTTCTTCATTAGGAACTTCAGGGGCTGTTCCAGCTTCTGAAGTATCTTCAGATTCTGGAATCTGATCAGATTCTGAATTATCATCTGAATCTTGAGATTCTGCATGACTTTCATCTTGCACTGGAGTTTCACTTCCAGGCACTTTGTCATCGAATCTGACATGCATAGATTTTTCCACACATTGTGTTTCTGAATTATACAGCCTGTATGCCTTAGAGCGTTCAGAGTAACCTAAAAAGATTCCCTTTTGAGCTTTGACATCAAATTTCTTTAGGTAGACTTTGTTGTTCAGGACATAACATGTACATCCGAGCTGATGAAAATAAGATATGTTGGGTTTTCTTCCTTTAAAGAGTTCATAAGCTGTTTTGTTCAACAGAGGTCTAATATAGATTATGTTCTGAACATAACAAGCTGTGTTTACTGCTTCTGCCCAAAAATGCTTAGCCAGATTGTTCTCATGGATCATGGTTCTAGCCATCTCTTGTAAGGTTCTGTTCTTTCTCTCTACAACTCCATTTTGTTGTGGAGTTCTAGGTGCAGAGAATTCATGAATAATTCCATGTTTTTCACAGAAAACCTCAAACGGTTCATTTTCAAATTCTCCTCCATGATCACTTTTGACTTTCAAGATTTTCATTTCCTTCTCTGATTGAATTTGGATGCAGAATTTACTAAACACAGAATATGAATCATCTTTAGTTTTCAGAAATTTAACCCAACACCATCTGCTGTAGTCATCAACAATAACTAGTCCATATTTACTTCCATATAAGGATGCAGTGCTAACTGGTCCAAATAAGTCAATATGAAGTAACTCCGCAGAGAGTTACCAATGGTTCCAGTACTAATGATTTTGCCAGTCTGGTTTCCTCCAAATCCCACAGTTCCTCCCTCTTTCATGGTTAGGGTTAGGAACATAGACCTTTCTCCCGTCATGTGATGCGAGCAACCACTGTCCAGGTACCAAGCCTTGTGCTTTTCTAGTCCTTTTAGACATACCTGCAGCATCAATAATTTCAGACTTAGGTACCCATATTCTCATGGGTCCTTTTTGGTTAGTCTTAGAACCATTGAACTCCTTTCGTAAGTTACGTCTTGAAGTCAATGGCAATGTTTTCTCCCATATCTTGGGTTTGGAACCGTTTGGTTTAGGTTTCAACTTGCCTTTCACAGTTTCTCTTTTTTGAAACTTAGGCTTTGGTTTTTCAGACTCTGGCTTTTTCAGAGTCTGTTTATCAGACTTTGAATGTTTCAGAGTCTGAGACTTTAAAGCATTGGGTTCAAAGTTTTTCAGACCCTTTAACTTAACGTTCTGAGATTTTGACTTAGTCAGAATCTTAGAAGTAGAAGTTGTAGGTTCTGAATGAGTCACTGTGTTGACTTCATCAGATTCTCTTACAAAGTGATTTTTCAACGCCTCTCTGGCTCCATCAGGACCAGGTTTCAGAGTCATTTCATTTGAGTTTCCTCCAATGAATCCAAGACCCTGTCCTATGTTCTGATACGTGCTATAGATCATGGATGCAACCCTTGATCTGTCAATTCCAGTAGCAATAAATTCTTGCAGGGCAACATCTTGCTCACTTAAGTATTTACAGCTACACTTCTTGATCAATAAAGAGATATTTTCTTCTTTTAAATCTTCTAATTCCAACAGAGTTGAATTATGTCTTTTTGACAGCTTATCAAGCTGTTGTTTGACTTTCTTCAACTCAGTGGTCTTAGCTTTAAAATGACCAAGAAGCTCTTTGACAGATTCTACAAGTTCAGATCTTGTGAGTTCAGAATATACCTCTGTTTCATTTTCAGAGTCTGCATCTGATTCTGCCTCAGGTGTCTCTTTAACAGATTCGGTTGTAGCCTTTAGTCCAACAGCTACATTGGCTTCACCATCAGCATCATCATCCTCAGACCCTGACTCATTATCAAGATCTTCCCAGGTGGCCATCAGACTTTTCTTGATCTGCTTCTTAAACTTGCTTGACTTGAAGGTTGGCCTCTTTTACTTGGATTTCTCCTTCTGCAGTTCTGGACACTCAGCAATAAAATGTCCAGTTTTCTTGCAGTTGAAGCAACCTTTCTGATCCTCCTTTTTGAACCCCTTCCCACTGCTCTTGCTCAGAAATCTCTTGTTCTTCTTAGCAAGGTACTGCATTCTGCTTGAAAGCATAGCCATTTCCTTTGCAACATCAGGATCATCCTCTGAGCTTTCAGAAGCTGAAGACTCATTCTCAGACTCTTCAACCTTGAGAGCCTTTGAAGACCTTCCTTTTGATTTTAAGGCAATGGTTTTGGATTTTCTTGCAGAATCATGTTCATTGAGACTTAACTCATGAACCTTGAGTGAGCTTACAAGATCTTCAACACTTAAAGTGTTTAAATCTTTAGCCTCCTCAATTGCAGTGACCTTTGGTCTCCATCTAGAGGGTAAGCTCCTTAAAATCTTGCTAACATGATCAGAAGCTATGTAACTCTTCTTCAGTATCTGAAGACCAGATACTAGAGTTTGAAATCTTGAGTACATCTGCTCAATACTATCATCCTCTTTCATCTTAAATAGTTCATATTGATGAACTAACAGAAGAGATTTAGCTTCCCTGACCTTTTTGCTTCCTTCGTAGTTAGCACAAAGAGAAGCAAACATGGCTCTAGCAGTAGATTTGTCACTCATCTTCATGTATTCCGTTTTAGGAATAGAAGTGACAAGAGCCCCTCTGATGATATGATGTTTCTTATAGATTTTCTTTTGAGCAACAGTGTGAAGTTTGCGGTCAATGGCAGCACCTTCGTCATCAAGTTGTAAGTCACTAACACCATCTTCAAGTATGTCCCAGAGTTCTTCATCAAGACCCATGAAATAACTATAGAAGTTGGTTTTCCACCAAGAAAATTCTTCAGGATCACCATTGAACTTAGGAATTTTTCCATAATCAGCCTTTTTACTGCTGTTATTGGATCCATAGTCATATGGTATAGCAGCACCAGAAGTACCACCAGAAGAAGACGGTTCACTGGAAGACATGTTTTTCTCTGGATCTTTTCTGTTACACAGTTAAGTGCTATGACAACAGAGCCGGAGCTCTGATACCAACTGAAGGTGAGAAAAACACAAGAAGGGGGGGTTGAATTGTGTTGCTTTTCGCTGCTCTTGAAGAGTGAGAATCTAATTCATTTAAACTCAGAGTCTGAATGAGATCAGAGTCTGATAGGAGATTAGGTTCTGATTGCAGCGGAATAATCAAGAGATAGAGAGAAGAGAGAACACAAGCAATTATACAGATTCCTTCCACAAACCGGAAATAGTCCTGTCCCCCTTGTACTTCCAAGGAGAGTTCACTAAAATGTAATATCAAATTACAAGTTGCTAAAACACACAGTATGAGACTTACTTGCTCAAGCACACAGGCGAGAGACTTCCTTGCTCAAAGACACAACTAAGAGACTTCCTTTGCTCAATGGACGCAGCCAAGAGACTTCCTTTGCTCAAGCACAAAAGCAAGAAACTTCTTACACAATTACAGAAAATTGAATAGAGTTGAAACACTTGACAACAATCAAAATGTGTTTCAATTACAACAAAGACAGACTCTGTTTTACACAAAAGACAGACTCTGTTTTTCTGTGAAACTTAGAAATTCTAGAATACTCAGTTTGTAAGAATCTAAGTTGATGATGTGCTTTTGTTAAGACTCAGTTGAATACGAAAGCAGCGCAATGTAATTTCTCAAGTTGTGGAGTCCAACAATTCTTCAAGTCTTTTATCCTTTATATAGGCGTAGGAAAGAGACGTTGAGTCATCCAGCACATTAGGATGATTTCTGAAGCTTGATCAATGATTGTTGATCTGTTGCTTGATTTGGTAATAGTTCTTCAATAACATCATTTGAATTCCATTCCCTTTGAGGATTAATACCGGTAGACACAGTTGCCAAACTGTACTAGGTAGTGGAGTAGTGGAAACAGAGTTCGTACAACGTACTCTGTACTGGCCTGCATTCTTGTCTTTGTGCTTCCCACGCTCAAGTTGACTTTGAAGCTAGCCGTTACTCCATTTGAGAGTTTCCTTTTGCTTTGCAATGCAGTAGAGATCCTTGATAGCAGATTATCAAATTTGTGGCTTCAGACTCACTGTAGCACTATGCTTCTGATAATCTTCAGACTCTCTTGGTTTTCAGATTCTGATGGTCTTCAGACACTGATACAGTCTTTCAGACTCTCTTCGGGACAGTCTTCATACTCTCTTCGATGCAGTCTTCAGACTCTCTTCGGCACAGTCTTCAGACTCTCTTCGATGCAGTCTTCAGACTCTCTTTAGCATAGTCTTCAGACTCTCTTCGATGCAGTCTTCAGACTTTCTTTGGCATAGAATCACAAGCAACAAGCTTCTCTGGATTTTTTGCTCTTTAACTTTGTTCAAACAGAATACTTTCTAAGATATAAATCTTAATTGATATCCTGCATACTTAAACAAGTATTAGCAATATCCAATTGACAACTTTTTAATACCTTGTTATCATCAAAACTCAAAACGTGGTATTGCTGAACAGCTTTGTTCCAACAACATCAACCTCCCCTTTACTATCGATCTCCGCCAGCCTGTCTTTCAGAGAAGAGATTTTAGCTGGCAAATTTTGGGAATGAGAATTATGCCATTCTTTCAAAGCTTTTTTAATAAGCTTAAACTTCTCTTTTAGCACATACCCACCCCATCCTTCCACCCGCAACGATTTCCAAGTATCACTAACAAAGGGCCTAAAACCCGGCGTGTCCGCCAACACTTTAGAAAACGGGAAGGGCGGGGCCCCCAATTCTCCTCGTCAATGGACAACGACAAAGGAAAATGATCCGACAAACCTCTCAGCTGCGCCACCTGTAAACAGTTAGGCCAAACCAGGCACCAATCCTCAGACAACAAAAACCGATCCAACCGACTCATCGACCTACCGTCCCCCATAAACCACGTGAAATTGCGCCCGTATAACGGTAGATCAATCAGCTTATTATCCTCTATAAAGGTATTAAAAGAACTGTACTCCGACGTACCACCGTGAGTCACCACAGAGCGTCTTTCCTCTCTACACCTAACAGAATTAAAGTCACCACAAACACACACTTTCTTCCCTCTTAGACTGACAAGGTGCACCGATAACTCTTCCCACAAAATCTGTCTGTCGCCTCCATCACAAGGAGCGTACACATTGAATAAATGAAATTCCTCGTTAGATTTAATGAACCGACCGTGGATACCCAAAACATGGCTAAAACTGCACGTCGACCACACCTCCACCTCATCAACATCCCAGACGGTCAACAACCCCCCTGACGCCCCTCGCGAAGGACGAAAAGAAAAGCCCACCGACTGCCTATCCCACACAGACTTACACACCCTATCATCGCACGATTGGAGCTTAGTTTCCTGAAGACACATGATGAACGGGCTTTTATCCTTCGTCAAAGAACGCACCTCTTTACGCTTCTCCAAACCTCCCAAACCCCTAACATTCCAAGAAAGTAACTTCATAACCCACACCCTCACCCCCTACCCGCGACCCACTCACCCATAACTAAGAAGTCCCACTGACCTCCTCTCCCCCTTCCCAACAACAAGCTCGACCTCCGTCAACTTCTATTTCCCTTTCCCTGCCATGACACCAAACGTATTGTTACCTCCTGTAATACTTACCCCAATGGTCTCGCCCAGGCTCCTCAGGTCGTCCCGAACCACCTTCTCACTCCCATGCAAGACAACCCAGTGTCTCCAGTCATCAGAATTAACAACTGAACTAGACGACGATGACGAGTCACACTTAGCATTGGACATCATCCTCATAGCCTTTTTGAGAGAATTTGACCCTTTGAACTTACATGGCCTCTTCTTCAGAGCATTCATGACCGCCGCTCGGTCTTTAGAGGGCATCCTTGCCATTTTCTTCAAACTATGAACTGGATGGCGCAACACCCCTTTAACCTTCTTTCGCCTACTAACCATCGCGTCAGTTGAACCCCTGCTCCCTGCAGAACCGCCCTTCACTCACATCCTTTCGCGCCACCGACCCAACCTCGGTCTCGCAAATATGCTGATCATCTAACCAATCCAAGCTCCAGGGTCCAGAGCCCGAAGACCTAATAGTTCCCGAAGGGGCCTTGTCCAGAACGAGTTTAGGCGCATTCATCGTTACCCCCGCTCTCCCTCCAGATTGCGATCTTGAGAAAAAGTGGCTTGGACCTCGAACTGATCCACAAGCGACCCAGCCGAGACCTTCTGAACCGCCTCCTCGGGCTGGCGATCATCCCTATACCTCTGATTCTAATGAAGACTGTAACGCCCACTTTGATTATTTAATTATTTTATTGGAGTATATAGTATATTATTATATATTATATGATTTTGGTGATGTTTGTGACGTATGAGATGATGTTGTGATGTAGTGCTTATTTTATTGTTTAATAAAATAAGATATGTGATGTTAATATATATTTTTATATGAAAATTAAGATGTGTTATTATAACAATAATTTTGAGAGATGGGGTTGTTTTTATAATAAGATAGAGTTTTGGGGATAAGTGGGATTAGAAAGAGGTATAAAAGGAAATTAGGTTTAGAGAAGGAGTCAGTACGCATTACAGACTTTTGCAAAAAGGGAGAAAAGTGGCCAGAGAAGAGGGAACACCAATTCTGCAAACATACCAGGTAAGGGTGAGCCTAGCTTCGATTATATTACTATAATTCATCTGTTTATGATTAACTAAGGGATTGGGAAGAGTTTAGAGAGAGTTCTTAAGTTAGGGTTTTTTGTGGATTTTGATGAATGGATGTTAGAATGATGCTATTTGATGTAGAAAAGTGTTACAGAACCTAGATTAATCACTAGGATCATAAATCTGAAAGATTAGAGCCATAGCATGAGAGATTGGACGAGTTTTGGCGAGAGATTGAGCGAACCCGTACCTGTTCTGCGAAAGCTCGCCGTGGCGAGCAGAACAACTTCACTCGCGAGGCGAGCAGCTTAACTCGCCGTGGCGAGCCCCCTGTAATGCGCGCGAGGCGAATAGAACTACTCGCCGTAGCGAGTACTGGCAGAATGCTAGGTAGCATCTCGCGTGGCGAGCAGAACCACTCACGATAGCGAGTAATGTGGTCTCAGACCACTATAACTTGAGTTTTATAACCCTGTTTTGAGTGAGGCTTTGGGGGTAGACCTTTGAATGGTATTAGAGATGTTTTATGACCTAAATTACAACCTGTAATGATGCTGTAAGATGATTTTAACTGTTGGCATTAATCTATGATTTATATGCATATTAAGTGAGTTACATGAATGATGTTTAAATGGTATATGCGACGATGATTTTGTGCTGTAAATATATGTTAAATGTGTTGAGCTGCTGCCATGTATTGTATAATTGCATGTGTCGATAAAGAGTCGTATTTGATGTTAAGATGTTGTGTTAACTTGTTTAAGTATAAAGAGTCGAGTTCATGCATTTGCATAATTTGAGACGGTGGAGCTTATGCTCAAAGCGACGGTGGAGCATTTGCTCAAAGCGACGGTGAAGCTTATTTAAGCTTAAATATTGGTACCACATGCATGATGTTTAAGATGTTAGAGTTGCATTTGTCGAGTCTTTTGTCTAAGACATTATGAGATGATTTGTTATGTGAAGATGTTTAAGACGATTGGTTATACGTAGATGTTCGAGATGTTTCTGTTAGATGTGATGATTGTTGTTGTTGTTAAGCATAAATTTTTGAATTATATGTTAATATAATTGTTGTGAATCTCACCCCTTCTGTTGGAATTGCCGCCTTGTGGGCAAGTGCAGGTGACCAAGCATAGGTTCGACGATGTGAAAGGTCCTTGTGGTGTCGTAGGAAATGCTCTGATATGTAACGGGATGGGGTTTTATTGAATTCTATTCCTTTATGTATCATGTTGAACTACTTATGACGTTTACGATCTATCTTGAATTTTTGAGATGCTTATGAGGCCTTTGTGCCAAGAACTAATTCTTTAAGGATTTTTGAATTATGATTCCGCTGCTAAAGTTGAATATTTTTATGATGAAGAATTATTATTCTTTTATTTTAAGGAATTTTATGAAATGTGACATCCAGAATATGATATACTCTGATCATATTATGAATTTTTATTTTTGGGATTTCGGGGTGTTACAATTGGTATCAGAGCAGGTCGGTCCGTCCGGCCAATTAGAGAGTCGAGTGACGATATCATAGAGTTAGAATATTATAGTTATATTATTCTAACTTATGTTTGCTTTGTAGAGGAATAGGATGGCTGGAAGAAATGATGCTGCTCTTGCTGCTGCTTTGCAAGCAATGGCCCAAGTCGTGGGTAATCAGAACAATGCTGGTGGAAACGATGGGACGAGAATGTTGGAGACTTTTCTGAGGAATCACCCGCCTACCTTCAAAGGGCGATATGATCCAGATGGGGCTCAGACGTGGCTCAAGGAAGTTGAGAGGATCTTTAGGGTGATGCAGTGTGAAGACGGTCAGATGGTACGGTTTGGTACCCACATGTTAGCTGAGGAGGCTCATGACTGGTGGGTTGGTATTCAACCTATCCTTGAAGAAGGAGGTACTGCTGTGACTTGGGCGGTGTTTAGGAGGGAGTTCCTGAACAGTTACTTTCCTGAGGACGTTCGGGGGAAGAAGGAGATCGAGTTTCTTGAGCTGAAGCAAGGGAATATGTCCGTGACTGAGTATGCTTCAAGGTTTGTGGAACTGGCAAAGTTCTATCCACACTATACTGCTGGGAATGCTGAGTTTTCCAAGTGTATCAAATTTGAGAATGGCTTGCGTTCTGAGATTAAAAGGGCGATTGGTTACCAGAAGATCCGAAATTTCTCTGAGCTGGTGAGTAGTTGTAGAATTTATGAGGAGGATGCCAAGGCTCACTACAAGGTAGTGAATGACAGAAAGGCTAAGGGTCAACATAGTCATCCCAAACCGTATGATGCTTCGAGGGATAAGGGTAAACAAAGACTTAACGATGAGAGGCGACCCCAGAAGAAGGATGCTCCTGCTGAGATTACCTGTTTTAATTGCGGGCAGAAAGGCCACAAGAGTAATGTGTGTCCTGTAGATGTGAAGAGGTGTTACCGATGCGGACAGAAAGGGCATATTACCCTAGACTGCAAGTTTGATGATGTTGTGTGTTTCAACTGTGATGAGCAGGGACATATTGGCTCGCAGTGCAAGAAGCCGAAGAAAGTTAAGACTACTGGAAGGGTTTTCGCGTTGACCGGCACTCAGACTGAAAACGAGGATCGTTTGATCAGAGGTACTTGCTATATTAATAATATACCTTTAGTTGCTATTATTGATACTGGCGCTACGCATTGTTTTGTTGCTTATGATTGTGCTGTTAAGTTGGGTCTTGCTATGTCTGATATGAATGGAGAGATGGTTGTCGAAACTCCAGCTAAGGGTTCGGTGACTACTTCTCGTGTGTGTTTGAGTTGTCCTCTGTCTATGTTCGACCGTAATTTTGAGATGGATTTAGTCTGTCTACCATTGACGGGT
Organism: Medicago arabica; assembly: GCA_946800305.1. Taxonomy (NCBI): domain Eukaryota; kingdom Viridiplantae; phylum Streptophyta; class Magnoliopsida; order Fabales; family Fabaceae; genus Medicago; species Medicago arabica. The sequence continues at coordinate 33,215,476 of OX326966.1, read as the reverse complement.
ATGGATGTGATTCTCGGGATGAATTGGTTAGAGTACAACCGTGTGCTTATCAACTGTTTTCGCAAGACGGTGTATTTCTTGTCTGAAGAGGAAGAAAGTGGAACATAATTTTTATCTACCAAGCAGTTGAAAGAATTAGAACGAGATGGAATTTTGATGTTTTCTCTGATGGCATCTGTATCTATTGAGAATCAAGAGAAGATTGACGAACTGCAAGTGGTGTGTGATTTTCCTGAAGTATTTCCTGATGAGATTCCTGATGTGCCTCCTGAAAGAGAAGTTGAATTTGCGATTGATCTTGTCTCTGGAACGAAACCTGTGTCTATGACACCTTACCGTATGTCAGCCTCTGAGTTAGCTGAGTTAAAGAAGCAATTGGAAGATTTGCTTGAGAAGAAGTTTATAAGACCAAGTGTTTCACCTTGGGGAGCGCCTGTACTGTTAGTAAAGAAGAAAGATGGGAGTATGAGGTTGTGTATTGACTATCGTCAGTTGAACAAGGTAACTATAAAGAATAGGTATCCACTTTCGAGGATTGATGATTTGATGGATCCGTTAGTGGGTGCACGTGTGTTTAGCAAGATTGATTTAAGGTCGGGTTATCATCAGATAAAAGTGAAGGATGAAGATATGCAGAAGACGGCCTTTAGAACTCGATATGGTCATTATGAGTACAAAGTGATGCCTTTCGGTGTTACGAACGCGCCGAGAGTATTTATGGAGTATATGAATCGGACCTTTCAAGCATTTTTGGATCGTTTTGTGGTTGTGTTTATTGACGAAATTCTGATATATTCCAAATCCGAAGAAGAACATGCTGAACATTTGAAGATTGTCTTGCAAGTATTAAAAGAAAAGAAGTTGTATGCTAAATTGTCTAAGTGTGAGTTCTGGTTGAAAGAAGTTAGTTTTCTTGGTCATATTATTTCTGGTGATGGTGTAGCAGTTGATCCGTCTAAAGTTGAAGCAGTGTCGCAATGGGAGACTCTGAGGTCGGTTACTGAGATTAGAAGCTTTTTGGGATTGGCTGGTTATTATAGAAGATTTATAGAGGGATTTTCTAAGTTGGCACTTCCGTTAACGCGTTTGACGTGTAAAGGTAAATCCTTTGTGTGGGATGCTCAATGTGAGAGTAGCTTCAATGAGTTGAAGAAGCGGTTGACGACGGCTCCAGTTTTAATTTTGCCAAAGCCTGAAGCACCTTTTGTGGTGTATTGTGATGCGTCTAAGTTGGGTTTAGGTGGTGTACTTATGCAAGACGGTAAAGTGGTTGCTTATGCGTCCAGGCAGTTGAGGATTCATGAACGAAATTATCCTACCCATGATCTTGAGTTGGCTGCGGTAGTATTTGTGTTGAAAATTTGGAGACACTATTTGTATGGTTTGAGGTTTGAAGTGTTTAGTGATCACAAGAGCTTGAAGTACTTGTTTGATCAGAAAGAGTTAAATATGAGACAGAGGAGATGGTATGAGTTACTGAAGGATTATGATTTTGGTTTGAATTACCATCCGGGTAAGGCTAACGTAGTTGCTGATGCCTTAAGTAGGAAAACGTTGCATATGTCTGCTATGATGGCGGAAGAGTTCGAACTACTGGAACAATTCAGAGATTTGAGTTTGGTTTGTGAAAGATCACATCAGAGTGTAAAGCTAGGAATGTTGAGGATTGACAATGACTTTTTGAAAAATATTAAGGAAGCGCAGAAAGAAGATGTTAAATTTGTGGATTTGATTGTTGCGAGTAACCAGATTGCAGATGGCGACTTTAGAGTCGATGATCACGGTGTGTTGAGGTTCCGAGGTAGAATCTGTATTTCGGACAACAATGAGTTGAAGAAGGCAATCCTGGAAGAGAGCCATAGAAGTAGCTTGAGTATTCACCCAAGAGCTACGAAAATGTATCATGATTTGAAGAAGTTGTTTTGGTGGTCTGGATTGAAGCGTGATGTGGCACAGTTTGTGTATTCTTGTCTAGTTTGTCAGAAATCGAAGATAGAACATCAGAAACCTGCTGGTATGATGGTACCGTTAGATGTGCCAGAGTGGAAATGGGATAGTATATCCATGGATTTTGTGACGAGTTTGCCAACTACTCCAAAAGGGAACGATGCTATTTGGGTGATTGTAGATAGGTTAACCAAGTCAGTTCATTTTCTACCGATCAATATCACTTTTCCTATGACTTGGTTGGCAAAGATTTACATTCAAGAGATAGTGAGATTACATGGTGTTCCTTCGAGCATTGTGTCAGATAGAGATCCGAGATTTACTTCCAGATTTTGGAAAAGTTTGCAAGAAGCTTTAGGGTCTCAATTGAAGTTGAGCTCGGCGTATCATCCGCAGACAAATTGTCAATCCGAGAGGATAATTCAATCGTTGGAAGATTTGTTGAGGGTGTGTGTACTTGAACAAGGAGGAGCTTGGGATAGTCATCTTCCGTTAATAGAGTTCACTTATAATAACAACTACCATTCTAGTATTGGAATGATACCTTTCGAGGCTTTGTATGGAAGAAGATGTAGAACTCCGTTGTGTTGGTTTGAGTCGGGAGAAAGTGTGGTTTTAGGACCAGAGATTGTGCAACAAACCACTGAGAAGGTAAGAATGATCCAAGAGAAGATGAAAGCATCGCAGAGTCGACAAAAGAGTTATCATGACAAGCGTAGGAAGGACCTTGAGTTCCAAGAGGGAGATCATGTGTTTTTGCGAGTTACTCCAATGACCAGTGTAGGTCGTGCCTTGAAGACGAGGAAGTTGACTCTAAAGTTTATTGGTCCGTATCAGATATCAGAAATGATTGGGATGGTGGCATATCATGTTGGATTACCACCGCATCTATCGAATTTGCATGATGTTTTTCATGTGTCGCAGCTGAGGAAGTACGTTCCGGATCCATCTCATGTGATCCAAAGTGACAATGTACAAGTGAGAGACAACCTTACGGTTGAGACTCTACCCTTGAGGATCGATGATCACAAGGTGAAGTTGTTGAGAGGCAAGGAGATACCTCTAGTGAGGGTTGTTTGGAGTGGAGCGACCGGTGAAAGCTTAACTTGGCAGCTTGAAAGTAAGATGCTGGAGTCATATCCAGAGTTGTTTAATCGAGGTAAGATTTTCGAGGACGAAAATCCTTTAAGTGGGGGAGAGTTGTAACGCCCACTTTGATTATTTAATTATTTTATTGGAGTATATAGTATATTATTATATATTATATGATTTTGGTGATGTTTGTGACGTATGAGATGATGTTGTGATGTAGTGCTTATTTTATTGTTTAATAAAATAAGATATGTGATGTTAAGATATATTTTTATATGAAAATTAAGATGTGTTATTATAACAATAATTTTGAGAGATGGGGTTGTTTTTATAATAAGATAGAGTTTTGGGGAGAAGTGAGATTAGAAAGAGTTATAAAAGGAAATTAGGTTTAGAGAAGGAGTCAGTTCGCATTACAGACTTTTGCAAAAAGGAAGAAAAGTGGCCAGAGAAGAGGGAACCCCAATTCTGCAAACATACCAGGTAAGGGTGAGCCTAGCTTCGATTATATTACTGTAATTCATCTGTTTATGATTAACTAATGGATTGAGAAGAGTTTAGAGAGAGTTCTTAAGTTAGGGTTTTATGTGGATTTTGATGAATTGATGTTAGAATGATGCAATTTGATGTAGAAAAGTGTTACAGAACCTAGATTAATCACTAGGATCATAATTCTGAAAGATTAGAGCCATAACATGAGAGATTGGACGAGTTTTGGCGAGAGATTGAGCGAACCCGTACTTGTTCTGCGATAGCTCGCCGTGGCGAGCATAACAACTTCACTCGCGAGGCGAGCCCCCTGTAATGCGCGCGAGGCGAATAGAACTACTCGCCGTAGCGAGTACTGGTAGAATGCTAGGTAGCATCTCGCGAGGCGAGCAAAACCACTCGCCATAGCGAGTAATGTGGTCTCAGACCACTATAACTTTAGTTTTATAACCCTGTTTTGAGTGAGGCTTTGAGGGTAGACCTTTGAATGGTATTAGAGATGTTTTATGACCTAAATTACAACATGTAATGATGCTGTAAGATGATTTTAACTGTTGGCATTAATCTATGATTTATATGCATATTAAGTGAGTTACATGAATGATGTTTAAATGGTATATGCGACGATGATTTTGTGCTGTAAATATATGTTAAATGTGCTGAGCTGCTGCCATGTATTGTATAATTGCATGTGTCGATAAAGAGTCGTATTTGATGTTAAGATGTTGTGTTAACTTGTTTAAGTATAAAGAGTCGAGTTCATGCATTTGCATAATTTGAGACGGTGGAGCTTATGCTCAAAGCGACGGTGGAGCATTTGCTCAAAGCGACGGTGGAGCTTATTTAAGCTTAAATATTGGTACCACATGCATGATGTTTAAGATGTTAGACTTGCATTTGTCGAGTCTTGTGTCTAAGACGTTATGAGATGATTTGTTATGTGAAGATGTTTAAGACGATTGGTTATACGTAGATGTTCGAGATGTTTCTGTTATATGTGATGATTGTTGTTGTTGTTAAGCATAAATTTTTGAATTATATGTTAATATAATTGTTGTGAATCTCACCCCTTCTGTTGGAATTGCCGCCTTGTGGGCAAGTGCAGGTGACCAAGCATAGGTTCGACGATGTGAGAGGTCATTGTGGTGTCGTAGGAAATGCTCTGATATGTAACGGGATGGGGTTTTATTGAATTCTATTCCTTTATGTATCATGTTGAACTACTTATGACGTTTACGATCTATCTTGAATTTTTGAGATGCTTATGAGGCCTTTGTGCCAAGAACTAATTCTTTAAGGATTTTTGAATTATGATTCCGCTGCTAAAGTTGAATATTTTTATGATGAAGAATTATTATTCTTTTATTTTAAGGAATTTTATGAAATGTGACATCCTGAATATGATATACTCTGATCATATTATGAATTTTTATTTTTGGGATTTCGGGGTGTTACAAAGACAAGCCGTCACAGGTTCAGAGGAGTGCACGTCCTCATCCTGGTGAGGGATATTCTCCTTACCCTCGCCCTGATCAAACTCTCTAACGATCTCATCCACCAACACATTCGCATGATCCGTAACCAACACATGTTCACTCCGGACATCCTCGTGATATGCCTTATCAATGTTGGACGCATTGTCATCTTCTTCATAAAGGCACGCATCATCTCCTAGATGAAACCCCCACTCCTCCACAATATGCACAGACACCAAAGTTCCATCCACAAGAATCTCGTCTTTGTGGTTAATAATGTCTAAAGAAGACGTTGCCACCAAAACTCTCGCATAGTCAAACCGCACTTTCTCCACCGTACAAGGTGCGGCACGCAAAAATCTACCGACGTCCAAGGTACACAGTTTAAAGAATCCCTCATTCCAAGCATGCAACGGAATACCATACATCCGCACCCAAGCCCCCCGTTGAAAAGGCGTGACGTTCTTCTCCTAGCGCACAACATTAGAGAAGAAATGGGCGAAGAACTCCTTAGCATCATTTAAAATTGTAGTCACGCTGACATCAGAGATACTGCGTACAAAGACCTTATCTGCACCTAACGGAATGATGTCGATATCGGTCACACCCGCATCCGCAATTCTATCCTGTATAAGGGGCACACTCTCGCCATTAAGCACAGTAGCAGTAACGCCATTCCGGGCCCAAATAAGATCTTTCGTCTGGGACCGGTACTTCCGCACCGGTTTTTGGATTGAAGGTTGCCCTCTGACTTTTAAAATAGCATGTGGACGCCTGACCGCACCACCCTTGCCCCCTTTTGACACGTGATCGGTACGCTCTCCGTCCCCCAACCTCACGGGCACATCACCTACCGTCACCTGATCCACAATCCTCCTCCTACCTAACGGTGCACTCCCTTGATTCTTCTTATCCATCACCACAGCTTCGCCGCTCACCCCTACATCTGAAACCGGCTCCTGGGTGCCCGTGGCCCCTTGCAGTTCTAAAATAGGTCCCTCACCACCCGCCGCCTTACCGTGGTTCAACCCCTCTCCTCCATCACGGACAGATTTAGGCACCAACACAGCGACCGGTTCCTTGTTCCCCACATCAACAACAGTGTTAGCTTTGGTCTCAGAAGCTACTGCTTTAGCTGCCTCCTTGTCAAAATTAGCAACCTTTGCCACAATATGGAAGTTGCCAAAACACACAACGTTCACTGCCTTCAGAAGTTTACTGACGTCCCGGACATTGGAAAATCTCACGAATCCGTACCGTTCCCCCTTAACATTATAACGATTAGGGATAATAACCTCTTCCAGCATGCCACAGACCTCGAAACCTTTGCGAAGATAAAAATTCGAAATTAACGGAGGAAAGTTCGTAAAATAAAACGTAACAAACCTGCGTCGCTGAGGAACAATGGCGGCATCGTTGCTGAGGGAGACGACTGCGTGGCAGAAGATCATCGTCCTGATGAGGTGCAGACAGACGCCGCAGCAACCACATCTCCCCCGACTCTCGCCGCTGCAGCAGCGCCTCCTCCCGCCGTCGATGTTGTTCCCTACCAAAACCTCGCGCCGCCGAACCTGGATAGCTCCGGACTGCACCGCGCGCCGCTGAAGATGGAAATCGCCGATCGTTACGATCGGCCTGCCTACCAGGAAACCTTCCGCCGTCGCTGCCACTATCGACCCACCGAGAATCACCCATCCTAGACTGTCGAAGCCCCGCCTCATCCCAGTCCCTGAAACGCTGGTACGACCTTAATCTGTTCCAACCTCTTACCTCTTGTCTCGACGATTTCCTCCTCCTAGGACTCACCACAAGCCAATCATCCCCATCCCCCCTTTTGAGTGGCACCCTGCTTGGCCCCTATCCCCCCCAAATTGCTCTCTCAGCCGGAGATAAGGACCTCCGGCGGACCAGGCCGCGATGTTGATGCAGCCGATCCTCTCTCTCAAGGTCGCGGCGGACCAGGCTGCGGTGATGATGCAGCCGTTCCTCTCTCTTAGCGACGCGATCTCTCCCTCTCATATTTTTGCTGACAACTTGGCTTTTGGGTGTTCTGGGTTTATGAAAAGTGCGTGTAAAGTGTTTGATGAAAGTCCTGAAAGGGATATTATTGCTTGGACTGCTTTGATTAATGGGTAAGTGAGAAACGGTGTTCCTCGTGAGGCACTTAGGTGTTTTGTGGATATGAGAATACATCTTAGACTTTTTTCATTAGTGTTTCAATAATTTTCATTAAAAAAGTTTATATTATATATCATATAAATCAGTTCATTCCATTATAACTATAATGTAACAACAACAATGAGTTTCAGTATATATAAAAATACAGATGATTAGTTTAACGATGGAATTCACATTTTTTTTTTAAATCTATTTTAACTTAGTCTATGATGGTTCCAAAATAATATTAATATGATAGGAACCGAAAACAGCTATAGCTATTCCTAATTGATCAAGAATATTATTGACATAATTTGGTTAAAAAATTATGCATTTAAACAACTTAAATATGATGCGGTTTTTTTGTTGACAAAACATATGATATATATTATTGATAAATGATTTAGTCATAATATATGGATCAAAACAATTTTAATAGAATTCACACATCTGTTAGGCGTACTCTCATATACAAGTATGTGAAAAAATTAAGTGAAGATCAAGTGTATTCTATTAACAAATTTAATGTTGCTTGCATGGTCATACAGGACAACAAGACAAGGTTAACTTTCAATATGGTACCATAATTTTATAAAATTAATTAATTAATATATTAATCAACCAATGTTTGACTAAGAAAATGATAAAAATCATTCTGAAATTGAATGAACCATAAAAAGAAATAAGAAATTTCCCCTGAGAAAGTCATTATGGAATCAGCACCATTTAAGCATTAAAATCATATTTTTGGTGATTTTGTTACAAATATACCGTTTTTAAACATATATTAAAAAGTTTTAGAAAAATACATATATATATATATATATATATTTTAAAGATTATGGTTATGTATATAATTTAAGAAAAAAATGGCGATGTTTAAATTTTATCGCAATTGTCTTTCCAATACATAGATTTTTATTTTATTTTAGGGAATACGCTTAGATTTTTAATTTTTGTTTTAAATTAAATGAGTAAAATTGATTATTTTAATGAAATTTGGTATAAAAAAAACATTGATATTTTCATGTTGATACAATTTAAATTATAGGACAAACATTTTGGATCAAAATTTAATTTGTTAGTTTACATGTAGAAATGACTTTAATTATAATTTTAATTTGTTAGTTTACATGTAGAAATGAGTTTAATATAAATTTAATTTGTGCTATACCTCAACGGCCAATGTAAAACTTTATTAAATCTATATAACAAAGACCAAATATGTAATAATGTGAATGCTCGATTGCTTCCTACAAGAAACATGATGTAGAGTTAAAGTACAACGTTAAATAAGAAAGAGTCCTTATATCCCACCTATGTGCATTGAAAAATAAGCAAGGTTCCCACATATTCGTGCATGAGTGTGGATAAAGAAGTTACTACATGACAGTATGATACTTTTTGGAACATGGAATATAGGCACTCTTATAGGAAGATATATGGAATTAGTTGATATTATGACTAGAAGGAAGATTAATTTTTTGTGCATACAATAAATTAAGTGAGTGGATAAAAAGACAAAAGAATTAGATAGTTCAGGATTTAAGCATTGATACACTGACAAAGTTAAATTAAAAAATGAGGTAGATATTATTATCGATAAAGAATGAAAGAAGGATATTATGGATGTAAGAAGGACAAAAGATCATATCATAGCCCTAAGACTTATAGTGGAACAATACATCTTTAGTGTTTTAAGTTAGATCGAGAAATGGGGTAGGCAATATTGCAGATAAGGAATGAAAGAATGATATTATGGGTAAAAATGATTGGAGATCATATCATATTTCTAAAATTTGTAGTGGAGCAATACATATTTAATGTTATTAGTGATTACACACATTAAGTAGGGTTGTAAAAACACCTTAAAGTATGGTTTTGGGAGGGTTTATGATGCTTAATTAAAAATATAACACTATGAGAAAATATTCTCTAAGAGGTGATCTAAATAGGCATGTAGGTAGTGTTTTGAGAAGTTTTGAAGGTGTGCATGTGAGTATTGCCTCAGGAAAATAAATGTGGAGGGTAAATCCATCCTATATTTTAGAAAATGATAGGAGCATATTATCACATACAAGAGTGTGGTGCAATGTTCTCATATATATTTCTTTCTTATTAAGGAATCTAACAAATATTTGTTTGAACTATAAAAAATTACATGGAGAGAATTTAACTACCCAACATATGTGATTGGTTATAAATGTAAAGGTTTTGAGGGAGTGAAGAGAAGAAGTCATAATTGGATTTCAAGAGTCAAGCGGTGGCATTTAAAGGGTGAAAATTATATATTTACCAACATAAGATTTTATAGGGAGGTTTCACAAAACTGCACGAATTCCGAAATGATATGTGGGACAAGATGACACATGAGGTTAGAAAAGTAGTAGAAGAGTCATTAGGAGAATAAAGAGGTTTTGGACATAGGTGGTAAAGAATCTAGGTTTTGGAACTAAAATGTTCAAAGAAATGTGAGAATCAAAATGAAATGTTTTAAAGAGCAGCCTATGTGTAAATGTGCCGAAATTTGGGAAAATTACAAGACCTAAGAAAGAGACCACGAATGCGTTGAACGAAGCAAGAACCCAAACTTTTGATGGATTATACCAATCCTTAGGCACCAAGGAGGAAGAAAAATCTATATATATAGTCTTGCTAAGGGACGAGAAAGAAAGACAAGAGATTTTGATAAAGGATAATGGAAGAATTATTTCCATAATTGATTTAATGAAGGTTATGAGATCTTACCAGACTCTAACATGCTAGACATTTGATAGGAGGATCGAAACTACAACTACTATTGTGGTATTCAAGAATATGAGGTAAAAGAAACGTTGAAAACATGAGAAATGGCAAGAAAGTTAGGCCTGCAAACATACTGGTTAAATTGTGGGAAAGTTTTGGAGAAAGAGACAATGAGTGACTCGCCAAAAAATTTAACGAAATTATGAGGTCAAAGCGTATGTCGGATAAATGGGGAAAAACAATTTAGTTATAATTATAAGAACAAGGAGAATATACAAAATTGTGTAAATTATAAAGGAATTAAAATTATTAGTCATGCCATAAAGTTATGGACAAGAGTGATTGAACAAAGACTAAGAAAATAGACTAGAGCTACTAATAATCAATTTAGTTTTGTGCTTAGGAGGTCGACTATGAAAGTGATCCACTTACCACGATGTGCGATGGAGCGATACCGGATGGATATAAAAAAAATCACAAAAATTCGAGAATTGAGAAAAATATACAAATTTCTTACATGTGTTTAGCACGGCTATATGAATACATATAATTTGCTTATTTGGTGTTAACTTCATCAAAATTATATGAAAATCCCATCTAAATATTAGTAGTAGAATATATATATATATATATAATATATATATATATATATATAGAGAGAGAGAGAGAGGTTAGACAAAAAAGAGATAAGTGGAACCGGCTATAGAGCATAAAAGGACATAAGCTGTGCTAGAGGTAAATACTCCTTCGTCCAAGTTTTAACCCACAACATGACTCCAACTCCTTATCTTTTAACCCAAACCAGCCGAGATACCTAAAACCTCAACACCCCACTCCCCCAAACAAAAATTTATATATACTTCATACTTTTTTAATGATTTTGTAATTAATTGTTAGATTAATATTTACGCATTAATCAAAGTTTGAAACCATGACCTTTCAACTCCTTATTCCTAAACTCAAACCAACTAAGCTACCCAAACCTCATCCCCTAAAACAAAACTACTTATATACTTTATCTTAATAGAACTATATATATATTTTTTTTTTTTTTACAAAAACTACTTTTAAATTTATAATTTATACTTTTCATCGAAAAAAACTTTATAATATATATCAAGTTCACTTTAAATTTATGTTGATTTATTTGTCAAATAACTTAAATATTCACTAACTTTGTGTGATATATTTTTTTTTGTGAATTTTCAACTGAATTTAAACTAATATTTTTATTAAAATTTTGTTCAAAGATATTGGCTTATTGTAATGTGTTGAGGCTTACTGTTAATATGAGATTTGGTGCACCTACGGTACCTGCAGAGCATGAAGAAATTGCTAATTTTGGCAAGTGGATACTCTCAATTGGAGACGGCAACGACGCTTCGGATGAGAATGGTGAAATGAAGGTAGAAATTCCTGAAGATTTGCTCATATCGGACACAACAAATCCGTTGTTGTCGCTTATAGACTTTGTTTTTCCTGATTTGAATGATAACCTCGGTGACCCACTATTTTTCCAAGAAATGGGAATACTCGCACCAACGCTTGATTCAGTTGAGCATGTTGACTAATATATGATGTCACTGATTCCAGGTGAAGAGAAAGAGTATTTAAGCTCTGATTCTAATTGTTACTGAAGGTGAGAAAAACACAAGAAAGGGGGGTTGAATTGTGTTAACATTATCGCAACTCTTAAAGAGTAAGAATCTGCTTTCCAGGATCAGAGTCTGAACATGTTCATGACCTGATGGAAGATCAGAGTCTGTTGCAGCGGAAATAGTAAAGAGATAAGGGAAAGAGAGAACACAGGCAATTATACATGTTCCTTCCACAAACCGGAAGTAGTCCTATCCCCCTTGCACTTCCAAGGAGAGCTTCACTAAAATGTAATCAACAATTACAAGTTGCTCAAACACACGGTAAGAGACTTCCAATGCTCAAGCACACAAGCAAGAGACTTCTTTGCTCAAGGACACACCCAAAGGACTTCAAATGCTCAAGCACATAGGCAAGAGACTTCTAACACAATTTACAGAAATTTGAATGAGAGTTTGAACACTTGATATACAATCAGTGGTGTTCCAAAATACAAAACATTAAGAGAGTCTATTTTCTGTGATACTTAGAAATTCTAGGATAAACAAGTTTGTAAGAATTTTCTAAGTTGTTGATGTGTTTGTTTAACTCAGGGAGAATAGCAAATAGCTTAATAATACGTTCAGAGTCAGTAGTTGAGTCTAACACTTTCTTCACGTCTTCAATGCTTTATATAGGCGTTGTAGAGAGACGTTGAGACAGTCCAGCACATCACAGAGTCATCTAGAAGCTTGATCAATTGTTGTTGATCTGTTGCTTGATATGGTAATCGTCCTTCAATACATAATTTGAATTCCATTCCATTTGAGGTGAGAATACCGGTAGACACAACTGCCATTTGTACAAGGTAGTGGAGTAGTGGAAACAGAGTTCGTACAAAGTACTCTGTCCTATTTCTGCATTCTTGTCGTTAACCATCCCATGCTCAAGTTGACTTTGAAGCTAGCTGTAACACCCCGTTTTCCCAACATGTAAATAATGCTTAAATTTATCAGAGTTCAACATAAAACAGGATGTCACACTACTTTTATTCCAAAATCATTTCAACGTAAGTGGAGTTAAAACTCACTATTCCAAATAAAACACCTGCTTATAATATTTAAACTAAAGTCGCAGCGGAAAATTATTCAACTTTTAATCCAAAACTTGACACTAGGCCTCAACATCTCCAACATCATAAAAATACCAATTTAAATGGTCCAATAACATCTTAAAAGTTACGTAATAAAGAAAAACAACAAAACATAAAAGGTATCCCCATCCCGTTACATAATCAGAGCAAGACTCCTATGACGACACGAGGATCAACTCACATCTGCACTATTCTTGATCACCTGCAAGTTACTCATACGAAGAACAACATTTTCAAGCAGAAGAGGTGAGATTTCACATTCATTAATAATAAGCAATAAATTCAAAATTAGAATTTAATCAACATACAACTACAACATTTATTAATTGACAAGAAATTCATGTGAATTCAGTTAACAATTATCAATGAATTACAACAGCAACTATTCAACAATGCAACAATGAGGACTCGACAATGCAACAACAACAACATCTCAACAATACAACGACACAACAACAACTCAACAATATGCAATATATTTATGCATGTGGTACCAACAAAGCATCAAGCTCTCAACAGGATGTCGTAATTCGACTAAACAGGGCATCAAACCCCCAACTTAACAACTTAACAGAGCATCAAACCCTAAACTCAGACCGATGGTTATGCAACAATACAACTTGAACAACATCCAACGACGTAACCCATAATCAAACATCCACGAAAGATTTTTCATGTCAAATACAGCTACTGGAATACACTACTTAATCAACAACAACTTCATAATTAAAACCTAAGTCCAACTCGAAACAGAAACATGTTCAACGACACAAGGTCGAGACACCTACTGACTAACTCGTCGTGGCGAAGGGGTAGTGGCTCTCTGCCATGTGCTCGTCGTTGCGAGCAAGGTACCCGCTGTGGCGAGTGACAACTGGGTCACTCGCGAGGCGAATAGGGTGCTCGTCATGGCGAGTTATCTACAGCTCGCGAGGCGAGGATGATCGCTCACTGTGGCGAGCGACGACGAACAGGAGGACGAACAGTACGAACAGCAACCCATAATTTTCCCCAAAAACCCAATTTTTGACATCCAAACTTCTCAAAATTGATAAGAAAAGTCACATACTGATTAACTACAACCTATGCAACTGTTTTTACACTAATTCAACGGATTATCCAAGCTTCTAACAACCTAATTGATTCAACCCTAATTTCTTAAACAACACAAATCAACAACAACAACAATTTAGAATTCATGTTTATGATTAGCGAGAGTTAGTCTTACCCTTACCTTGGATTTTGATGGTTTTACAGAACTCTACAATTTTCTCCCAAAAGCTGCACTTTCACATTCTCTATGTTTCTCTGTTTCTGGTTTCTAACCTAATCTTATACTAATCCCTCCTGTTTATAGCCTCTCCTAATCTTTCCTAACAAACTCATCTAATTACCAAATTATCCTTACTTAAATTATTTTATTTTTCTTAAACAAACCTTATTATATTTCTTCACCAAATATAACAAAACAACTTAATAATAATTATCAACAATCATCCCACAACATCACATACCACAATTAATTAAATAATTAATAAAAGACTCCAAACTTAATTAAATAATTAATGAATTAAAATAGGGTGTTACACTAGCCGTTATACCAACCGAACGTTTCTTTGCAGTCGAAAAACCTTCAGAGATTCATATAACCAAATCCTTGATTTGCAATCTTCAGACTCTCTGTAGAACTTTTAGACTCTGATGAGCTTCAGACTCTCTTCAGCTCCTTCAGACTCTCGTTGTTCTTCAGACGCTCTGGGTCTTCAGAACCTCTTGTTTAGCATTTCTTCGAAACAGCTTCTTTAGACTCTCCAGGTCTTGTACTTCTTCGATGCGGCTTCTTCAGACTCTCCAGGTCTTCAGAACCTCTCGAAACAACTTCTGATGATTTTTCAGGCTCTCTCAGTCTTCAGAATCACTTGCAACAAGCTTCTTTAAGATTTTACTCTTCATTTATTCTTGCCGGATGCTTTCTAAGATTGACAACTTTGAATAAGATCATGTACACTTGAACAAATATTAGCATATCCAATTGACAATTTTTAATACCTTGTTATCATCAAAATTCAAAGTGGTATTGTTAAACCCATTTTGTTCCAACAATCTCCCCCTTTTTGACGATGACAAACAAAAGTATTTAAAAGGTCAATTGTTGTTAATCTAATTAACAAGTTGCCTTAAGGGTATGAGGTTTGTAAGCTTAGAGTTTGAGGTTTGTAAGCTCTGACTCCCCCTGAGTCTAATAGTCTTTAAGGTGAGGTTTGTAAGCTCCCCCTAAGTCCTATCCAGGTTAATTAAATTCATTTTAAACACAAGTTTAGAATCAAATCTCACAAAAACTTAAAAGACTAAAGATGAGAAGAGATTCTCTTAAATTAAATTGCGAAAAATTTAATTTGATTGAGGGCTCAGAATCTAACGTTATTATCCATTGCAAACTTCCCTTTTCTTAGACTTAAAATACTTCAAATAATACTCCCCCTTTTGTCATTAACAAAAAGGTATCAGAGTTAAAAACTTTCAAAGAAAACGAGAAGAGATAAGAAGATTCAGAGTTAAAAACAGAAACAGAGTCTGATAAAACTTAGTTTTTAAAAACGCAAGAGTTGATAAAACAAACAAGATTAAGTTATCAGAATCAGAAATATATCAAACACATATTAAATCAGAAGCAACTTTATATCAGAACCATATTAAATGACATAAACAAAATTGTATCAGAAGCAAATACTAGTGCAGAAGCTAAAAACAAATACAACCAAAAAAAATGTGTGCAACTAAGGCTTATTTTGGTTGGCAATCAAATCCATCTGCTTCCTCATGTCTTCTGCTTGCTTCTTGACAATCTCTTCAAGAGCTTCTGTTCTCTTCAGATGAGCTTCTTCCTTAATTCTGGATTCCTCTTGGACAGTCAGAATCTTCTGCTTCAAATTTTCAATCACATGAAATTCTCTAGACCTGTACTCAGCTTCAAAGAAGAAAGGTTCATTAGAAAGCATCAGGATCTCTGAACTTGATTCCTCTTCTTTCCTTTTGAGCTCCTCAAGATGCTTGGCAAGAAATTCAGTTTGCTCCTTAGCACAAGCATTCTTGACAGTTGTTATGAACTTCTCTATATCCTTCAAAACAGCAGCAAACTGGTCTTCATAGCTCACAGTTAAGACTGGAATGTTCCTCAGCTTAACAATCTCATTAAACTCCCTGCAACTGTGTACAAAGAAGTCCTTTATGTAACCAGGATTCAAGAGATCAGGATGATGTTGAGTTTGAATTGGTTGAGATGAAGAAGGTTGGTCTTTTAGAGTAGAAGTGAGGATAAGAGTTTCTGGTTGAGCTTCTGGTAGAATGGTTTCAGTTTGATGGTTGGTTGTTTGTTGTTCAGGCTCAGAAACTGTGTCAATAGTGACAGCAGATTCTGACTCTACGATCTTAGGTTCTGAAGAACCTTGAGTTTGAACTTTGGATTTTATGGGGGTGATAGGTAATTCTCCTCCTAGATGTTTTTCAAGAAAATCTAGGGTTTCAGGAGAACCTATGTTTAATGAGTCTGGTTGGGTTGAGAGTTGTTGAGATTGAGAAGGTTCTTCAGGTTCTTAATTTGACTGAATCACCTGAAGTGGCTTAAGGAATTATGGTTGAGCAGGATGGTTAGAAGGTAGCAGTTGAGATATGGTGATTGCTTCTTGAATTGTTCTATCCATAGTGGTATCAACATACGCAGCTACTTTTGGATCAAGTGGGTCATATGATGAGATTGGCTTGGGTGAAACTGGTTTTGGTGAGGGGGTCTTTTTGCGTAAGATGGGAACAATGTGACTCAAAGGTGTGTTATCTGAGTCGGTTTTAGAATAAGAAGATGATGAATCCAGATTGTACATAGAGTCATCTTGTAAAGAGTTACTTGAATTGGAAGCTTCAGGAGCTGCAGGTGCTGAGGAGCCAGCTTCAGTAACTCCTTGAGGTTCTGAAGTACTAGCTTTTGTGGTCACTTCAATAGCTTTATCTTTGAGAGCAGTAACCAGCCGTTCAGTAGCTTCCTTCACAACCATCTCTTGTAGTTCAGTAACAACTACTTCAGCAGCCAAAACCTTGGCAGGTGCGTGCTGATCCAGGACTATAGGTATTGAAGTACCTATCTTCTGCGCTATTACCTCAGCAGCAGGTATAACTTCTTTCTTTTTCCTTCTCAGAAGCTTCTCTTCTTCCTCAGCAGCTAAGTCATCTTCCTCGAAGCATTTTCTGATTTCTCTTTTCAGTCTCTTCATGCTTCTCTCAGCTTTACCCCTTTTTCTCTTGGGATTTTAGATTCTTCCTTTGGAGCTTCCTTAGGAGCACCAATCTTAACTCCAGGAAGAGCAGAAGCTGAGGTCTTGGTGATTTTGGATTTCTTGGGGGTTGGTTGCTGATCTTCTTCTTCATTGACCGGCTTACTCCTTTTTCCTTTGACTCTAAGAGGAACACCTCCTGCAGTCTTAGAAATTGAACTGTAGTTAATAATCTTCCTAGTTTCTTGGAAGTGTTCTACTACAAAGCGAGCCAGAACCTCTGGGTTTCTTCTTTGGATATATGGGGAAATCCATCATCAAGTCTGATTGGACAAGAGACTTTCTTATGTCCTCCTCATGAGGCTCATACTTCTTGATGATCTTCATGTACTGTAGAGTCTTGCCATTGATGATTCTTCCAGTAACTGTCCCAAGATGAGCATCAGACACTACCCCAGTGTCACTCAGAACTTGAATAAGACCACTCTGGTACAGAATCTCTGAAAGGAGTCTCCCATACGGAATTTGTCTTCTTTGCTTTGATTGACTCTCCTTGATGGCCCAGCACATGTGGTACATCACGTATCTTGGAAAGTTGATCTTTTCCATTGTAGCCAAGAAGTACAAAACCACTTTGTGGTCCAGTGACAAGGTTTCAGAACCACCACCCTTCTGAAGTAAGGAGTCTGTGATAAGCTTCAGAAGCACTCTATGGTCCTTGTGCATATCAACCAGCTTGTTGGAGGGTCTTCCCTTAAACAGTAGGTTGTTGCAAATTTCCACTCAGTCTGACTTCTTGTTCACATTCCATTGAAACTTTCCTTCATTTGGCACTCTACATGCCCTTACAATTATATCTTCATTAATGGTGATTGGAATCCCCATTACAACTGATCTGACCTCCAAACCTGTGTAAGGTTTTAGTCCCATCTCTTCTCTCGTCTTTCCCAACAAAGACGGATTTGCGTTCACTGCCAAAACTTCTTCATATCTGGCTTCTTCTTTGTCGTAGACCTCTGCTCTAACCCATAAATCTCTTACCAGCTCCTGATATGCTGGTCCATTCGACATACCAAAGTACTCATTCATCCCTTGACAAAGGATGTGAGTGTGGATGTCAATTCCGTATCTATGTAGAGACCCAAAATCTACTGGAGATTCAACTTGAACTTCCAGTTGTTCTTTGATGATGTTCATGGTTCTGGGCTTGATGACGTACGATTGTCCAGATTTGATCACGACACCAGAAGGAACTGATGAACTTGCCATTATAGATGGTTTCTAGGTTTTGAGTTTATGAAAATATTTTTCAGAGAGAAGGGTTCATAAAATGTAAAGTGTGGGAAGTGTAAGTGAGTTGTGTGTGTTTGTTACTTAAGTGATTTTGATGAAAACGTTTGAAATTCAAAGGGGACAAACAAACACAAACATTTAAGACAAATAAGCATGCAGCCGAAAAAGTATTGGGAAGGCGCGAGGTTCATTGTTAAAGGAATAAAATCATTGCCCTTTGAGTTCTTACCCAATACAAACAAAATACGACTGAGAACCTCAAAAGTAACTGTCAACGTAGTGGGACAGGTGTTATTAATCACAACAGACACCTTAACACTAATACGAGCTTCTTCAGAGTCTAAGTTTCCTTAACAGAGTCTGAGTGTGTTCAGAAGCTTATTTTTCTCAGAGTCTCCAAAAGAGAGTCTAATACTCAAGTAGCTTCTGAGTAACTTTCAGAATCTGAATTCTGTCTTCAAGAGCACACATTACACAGAGACATAACACATGTTCAAATTTTTCTTTATAAAATCAAATCTATCACCATATAAAGGTTTTGTAAATATGTCAGCCCATTGATGATCAGTATCAATGAATTAAATATCTAAAATTCCTTTTTGAACATAGTCTCTAATAAAATGATGTTTAATTTCAATGTGCTTTGCTCTTGAATGCAGAATTGGATTCTTAGAAAAACATATAACAGTTGTATTATCACAATAAATTGGGATACAGTTTTCAGTTATTTGATAATCCTCTAACTGATGTTTCATCCAGAGTAGTTGTGTACAACAACTAGCAGCTGAGATGTATTCTGCTTCTGCTGTTGACAAAGCAATAGTTGCTTGTCTCTTGCTAGCCCAGGATATTAGATTCTCTCCCAGAAATTGACAATTGCCACTAGTTGATTTTCTTTCAATCCTGTCTCCAGCATAGTCAGCATCACAGAATCCAACTAGCTTATAATCTGAAGATTTCTTATACAGAAGTCCAAGATTAGTGGTTCCTTTCAAATATCTGAAAGATTCTCTTAACAGCAGTTAAGTGAGACTCTTGAGGATATGCTTGAAACCATGCACACAGACATACACTAAATAAAATATATGGTCTGGATGCAGTGAGATATAACAGAGAACCTATCATACCTCTATACAGCTTCTGGTCAACTTTTGTTCCTTGATCTTGTTTGCTTAGAGTGCAGGTATGATGCATTGGAGTGTTCATTTTCTTACAGTCTTCAAGATTGAATTTCTTCAGGAGCTCATTAGCGTACTTGAATTGATGAACATAGACTTCATCTTTGCATTGGTTGATTTGAATTCCCAGAAAGAATTTCAATTCTCCCATCATGCTCATTTCAAATTCATCCTGCATTGACTTAGAAAATTCTTTGCAAAGAGAACTATTAGTTGAACCAAAAATAATATCATCAATATAAATTTGAACAATTAGAATGTCTTTCTTCAGAGTCTTTCTGAATAATGTAGTGTCAACTTGACCTCTTTCAAAATCATTTTTAATCAAGAAATTACTTAGTCTTTCATACCAAGCTCTGGGAGCTTGTTTCAAGCCATAAAGTGATTTCTTTAATTTATAAACGTGGTTAGGATGTTTCAACAACTGATAATAATGTTGGAACAAAGGTGTTCAGCAATACCACGTTTTGAGTTTTGATGATAACAAGGTATTAAAAAGTTGTCAATTGGATATTGCTAATATTTGTTTAAGTATGCAGGATATCAATTAAGATTTGTATCTTAGAAAGTATTCTGTTTGAACAATGTTAAAGAGCAATAAATCCAGAGAAGCTTGTTGCTTGTGAATCTGTATCAAAGAGAGTCAGAAGACTGTACCGAAGAGAGTCTGAAGACTGTACCGAAGAGAGTCTGAAGACTGTATCAGAGTCTGAAGACCATCAGAATCTGAGAACCAAGAGAGTCTGAAGATTATCAGAAGCATAGTGCTACAGTGAGTCTGAAGCCACAAATTTGATGATCTGCTATCAGTGATCTCTACTGCATTGCTATGCACAAAGAAACTCTAATGGAGTAACGGCTAGCTTCTAAGTCAACTTGAGCGTGGGAAGCACAAAGACAAAGATTGCAGGCTAGTACAGAGTACGTTGTACGAACTCTGTTTCCACTACTCCACTACCTCGTACAGTTTGGCAACTGTGTCTACCGGTATTAATCCTCAAAGGGAATGGAATTCAAATGATGCTATTGAAAGGACTATTACCAAATCAAGCAACAGATCAACAGTCATTGATCAAGCTTCAGAAATCATTCTGATGTGCTGGATGACTCAACGTCTCTTTCCTACGCTTATATAAAGGATAGAAGACTTGAAGAATTGTTGGACTCTACAACTCAGAAAAACTGCATTGCGCTGCTTTCGTATTCAACTGAGTCCTAACAAAAGCACATCATTAACTTAGATTCTTACAAACTGAGTATTCTAGAATTTCTAAGTTTCACAGAAAAACAGAGTCTGTCTTTTGTGTAAAACAGAGTCTGTCTTTGTTGTAATTGAAACACATTTTGATTGTTATCAAGTGTTTCAACTGTATTCAATTTTCTGTAATTGTGTAAAAGTCTCTTGCTTTTGTGCTTGAGCAAAGGAAGTCTCTTGGCTGCGTCCTTGAGCAAAGGAAGTCTCTTAGTTGTGTCTTTGAGCAAAGGAAGTCTCTTAGTTGTGTCTTTGAGCAAGGAAGTCTCTCGCCTGTGTGCTTGAGCAAGGAAGTCTCATACTGTGTGTTTGAGCAACTTGTAATTTGATATTACATTTTAGTGAACTCTCCTTGGAAGTACAAGGGGGACAGGACTACTTCCGGTTTGTGGAAGGAACCTGTATAATTGCTTGTGTTCTCTGTTCTCTCTTTATCTCTTGATTATTCCGCTGCAATCAGAACCTAATCTCCTATCAGACTCTGATCTCATTCAGACTCTGAGTTTAAAGGAATTAGATTCTCACTCTTCAAGAGTTGCGAAAAGAAAACACAATTCAACCCCCCCCCCCCCTTCTTGTGTTTTTCTCACCTTCAGTTGGTATCAGAGCTCCGGCTCTGTTGTCATAGCACTTAACCGTGTAACAGAAAAGATCCAGAGAAAAACATGTCTTCCAGTGAACAGTCTTCTTCTGGTGCTGCTATTCCATTTGACTATGGATCCAATAACAGCAGTAGAAAGGCTGATTATGGAAAAATTCCTAAGTTCAATGGTGATCCTGAAGAATTTTCTTGGTGGAAGACCAACTTCTATAGTTATGTCATGGGTCTTGATGAAGAACTCTGGGACATACTTGAAGATGGTGTTGGTGACTTACAACTTGATGACGAAGGTGCTGCCATTGACCGCAAACTTCACACTGCTGCTCAAAAGAAAATCTATAAGAAACATCATATCATCAGAGGGGCTCTTGTCACTGCTATTCCTAAAACGGAATACATGAAGATGAGTGACAAATCTACTGCTAGAGCCATGTTTGCTTCTCTCTGTGCTAACTACGAAGGAAGCAAAAAGGTCAGGGAAGCTAAAGCTCTTCTATTAGTTCATCAATATGAACTATTTAAGATGAAAGAGGATGAAAGTATTGAGCAGATGTACTCAAAATTTCAAACTCTAGTATCTGGTCTTCAGATACTGAAGAAGAGTTACATAGCTTCTGATCATGTTAGCAAGATTTTAAGGAGCTTACCCTATAGATGGAGACCAAAGGTCACTGCAATTGAGGAGGCTAAAGATTTAAACACTTTAAGTGTTGAAGATCTTGTAAGCTCACTCAAGGTTCATGAGTTAAGTCTAAATGAACATGATTCTGCAAGAAAATCCAAAACAATTGCCTTAAAATCAAAAGGAAGGTCTTCAAAGGCTCTCAAGGTTGAAGAGTCTGAAAATGAGTCTTCAGCTTCTGAAAGCTCAGAGGAGGATCCTGATGTAGCAAAGGAAATGACTATGCTTTCAAGCAGAATGCAGTACCTTGCTAAGAAGAACCAGAGATTTCTGAGCAAGAGCAGTGGGAAGGGGTTCAAAAAGGAGGATCAGAAAGGTTGCTTCAATTGCAAGAAAACTGAACATTTTATTGCTGAGTGTCCAGAACTGCAGAAGGAGAAACCCAAGTCAAAGAGGTCAACCTTCAAGTCAAGCAAGTTTAAGAAGCAGATCAAGAAAAGTCTGATGGCCACCTAGGAAGATCTTGATAATGAGTCAGGGTCTGAGGATGATGATGCTGATGGTGAAGCAAATGTAGCTGTTGGACTAATGGCTACAACCGAATCTGTTAAAGAGACACCTGAGGCAGAATCAGATGCAGACTCTGAGAATGAAACAGAGGTATATGCAGACTCACAAGATCTGAACTTATAGAATCTGTCAATAAGCTTCTTGGTCATTTTAAAGCTAAGACCACTGAGTTAAAAAAAGTCAAACAACAGCTTGATAAGCTGTCAAAAAGACATAATTCAACTCTGTTGGAATTAGAAGATTTAAAGGAAGAAAATATCTCTTTATTGATCAAGAAGTGTAGCTGTAAATACTTAAGTGAGCAAGATGTTGCTCTGCAAGAATTTATTGCTACTGGAATTGACAGATCAAGGGTCGCATCCATGATCTATAGCACGTATCAGAACAGAGGACAGGGTCTTGGATTCATTGGAGGAAACTCAAATGAAATGACTCTGAAACCTGGTTCTGATGAAGCCAGAAAGGCTTTGGAAAAGAAATTTGTAAGAGAGTCTGATGAAGTCAACACAGTGACTCATTCAGAACCTACAACCTCTACTTCTAAGGTTCTGACTAAGTCAAAATCTCATAATGTTAAGGTAAAGGGTCTGAAAAACTTTGAACCCAAAGCTTTAAAGTCTCAGACTCTGAAACATTCAAAGTCTGATAAACAGACTCTGAAAAAGCCAAAGTCTGAAAAACCAAAGCCTAAGTTTCAAAGAAGAGAAATTGTGAAAGGTAAGTTGAAACCTAAACCAAACGGTTCTAAACCCAAGGTATGGGAGAAAACATTGCCAATGACTTCAAGACATAACTTACAAAAGGAGTTCAATGGTTCTAAGACTAACCAAAAAGGACCCATAAGAATATGGGTACCTAAGTCTGATATTATTGATGCTGCAGGTATGTCTAAAAAGACTAGAAAAGCACAAGGCTTGGTACCTAGACAGTGGTTGCTCGCGTCACATGACGGGAGAAAGGTCTATGTTCCTAACCCTAACCATGAAAGAGGGAGGAACTATGGGATTTGGAGGAAACCAGACTGGCAAAATCATTGGTACTGGAACCATTGGTAACTCTCTGATCTCAATCAGTAATGTGTGGTTCGTTGATGGACTTAGACATAACTTACTAAGCATAAGTCAATTATGTGACAGTGGTTACGATGTATTGTTTAATAAGAACAACTGCACAGTGGTTAACAAGGATGATCAGTCCATAGTCTTCAAGGGAAAACGAAGAAACAATATATACAAGATAAAATTCTCAGAACTGACTGATCAGAAGGTAATGTGCCTTCTGTCAATGGGTGATAAGAAGTGGATGTGGCATAGACGTTTGGGACATGCTAACTGGAGATTAATCTCTAAAATTAGCAAGTTACAACTTGTCAAAGGCCTACCAGACATTGACTATCACTCAGATGCTCTTTGCGGAGCATGTCAGAAAGGGAAAATTGTCAAGAGTCCCTTCAAGCCGAAAGAAATTGTTTCAACTTCCAGACCCTTGGAGTTACTTCATATTGACTTATTTGGACCAGTTAACACTGCATCCTTATATGGAAGTAAATATGGACTAGTTATTGTTGATGGAATTAGACATAACTTACTAAGCATAAGTCAATTATGTGACAGTGGTTATGTTGTATTGTTTAATAAGAACAACTGCACAGTGGTTAACAAGGATGATCAGTCCATAGTCTTCAAGGAAAAACGAAGAAACAATGTATACAAGATAAAATTCTCAAAACTGACTGATCAGAAGGTAATGTGCCTTCTGTCAATGGGTGATAAGAAGTGGATGTGGCATAGACGTTTGGGACATGCTAACTGGAGATTAATCTCTAAAATTAGCAAGTTACAACTTGTCAAAGGCCTATTAGACATTGACTATCACTCAGATGCTCTTTGCGGGGCATGTCAGAAAGGGAAAATTGTCAAGAGTCCCTTCAAGCCGAAAGAAATTGTTTCAACTTCCAGACCCTTGGAGTTACTTCATATTGACTTATTTGGACCAGTTAACACTGCATCCTTATATGGAAGTAAATGTGGACTAGTTATTGTTAATGGACTTAGACATAACTTACTAAGCATAAGTCAATTATGTGACAGTGGTTATGATGTATTGTTTAATAAGAACAACTGCACAGTGGTTAACAAGGATGATCAGTCCATAGTCTTCAAGGGAAAACGAAGAAACAATGTATACAAGATAAAATTCTCAGAACTGACTGATCAGAAGGTAATGTGCCTTCTGTCAATGGGTGATAAGAAGTGGATGTGGCATAGACGTTTGGGACATGCTAACTGGAGATTAATCTCTAAAATTAGCAAGTTACAACTTGTCAAAGGCCTACCAGACATTGACTATCACTCAGATGCTCTTTGCGGAGCATGTCAGAAAGGGAAAATTGTCAAGAGTCCCTTCAAGCCGAAAGAAATTGTTTCAACTTCCAGACCCTTGGAGTTACTTCATATTGACTTATTTGGACCAGTTAACACTGCATCCTTATATGGAAGTAAATATGGACTAGTTATTGTTGATGGAATTAGACATAACTTACTAAGCATAAGTCAATTATGTGACAGTGGTTATGATGTATTGTTTAATAAGAACAACTGCACAGTGGTTAACAAGGATGATCAGTCCATAGTCTTCAAGGGAAAACGAAGAAACAATGTATACAAGATAAAATTCTCAGAACTGACTGATCAGAAGGTAATGTGTCTTCTGTCAATGGGTGATAAGAAGTGGATGTGGCATAGACGTTTGGGACATGCTAACTGGAGATTAATCTCTAAAATTAGCAAGTTACAACTTGTCAAAGGCCTACCAGACATTGACTATCACTCAGATGCTCTTTGCGGAGCATGTCAGAAAGGGAAAATTGTCAAGAGTCCCTTCAAGCCGAAAGAAATTGTTTCAACTTCCAGACCCTTGGAGTTACTTCATATTGACTTATTTGGACCAGTTAACACTGCATCCTTTAATGGAAGTAAATATGGACTAGTTATTGTTGATGGACTTAGACATAACTTACTAAGCATAAGTCAATTATGTGACAGTGGTTATGATGTATTGTTTAATAAGAACAACTGCACAGTGGTTAACAAGGATGATCAGTCCATAGTCTTCAAGGGAAAACGAAGAAACAATGTATACAAGATAAAATTCTCAGAACTGACTGATCAGAATGTAATGTGCCTTCTGTCAATGGGTGATAAGAAGTGGATGTGGCATAGACGTTTGGGACATGCTAACTGGAGATTAATCTCTAAAATTAGCAAGTTACAACTTGTCAAAGGCCTACCAGACATTGACTATCACTCAGATGCTCTTTGCGGAGCATGTCAGAAAGGGAAAATTGTCAAGAATCCCTTCAAGCCGAATGAAATTGTTTAAACTTCCAGACCCTTGGAGTTACTTCATATTGACTTATTTGGACCAGTTAACACTGCATCCTTATATGGAAGTAAATATGGACTAGTTATTGTTGATGGACTTAGACATAACTTACGAAGCATAAGTCAATTATGTGACAGTGGTTATGATGTATTGTTTAATAAGAACAACTGCACAGTGGTTAACAAGGATGATCAGTCCATAGTCTTCAAGGGAAAACGAAGAAACAATGTATACAAGATAAAATTCTCAGAACTGACTGATCAGAAGGTAATGTGCCTTCTGTCGATGGGTGATAAGAAGTGGATGTGGCATAGACGTTTGGGACATGCTAACTGGAGATTAATCTCTAAAATTAGCAAGTTACAATTTGTCAAAGGCCTACCAGACATTGACTATCACTCAGATGCTCTTTGCGGAGCATGTCAGAAAGGGAAAATTGTCAAGAGTCCCTTCAAGCCGAAAGAAATTGTTTCAACTTCCAGACCCTTGGAGTTACTTCATATTGACTTATTTGGACCAGTTAACACTGCATCCTTATATGGAAGTAAATATGGACTAGTTATTGTTGATGGAATTAGACATAACTTACTAAGCATAAGTCAATTATGTGACAGTGGTTATGATGTATTGTTTAATAAGAACAACTGCACAGTGGTTAACAAGGATGATCAGTCCATAGTCTTCAAGGGAAAACGAAGAAACAATGTATACAAAATAAAATTCTCACAACTGACTGATCAGAAGGTAATGTGCCTTCTGTCAATGGGTGATAAAAAGTGGATGTGGCATAGACGTTTGGGACATGCTAACTGGAGATTAATCTCTAAAATTAGCAAGTTACAACTTGTCAAAGGCCTACCAGACATTGACTATCACTCAGATGCTCTTTGCGGAGCATGTCAGAAAGGGAAAATTGTCAAGAGTCCCTTCAAGCCGAAAGAAATTGTTTCAACTTCCAGACCCTTGGAGTTACTTCATATTGACTTATTTGGACCAGTTAACACTGCATCCTTATATGGAAGTAAATATGGACTAGTTATTGTTGATGGACTTAGACATAACTTACTAAGCATAAGTCAATTATGTGACAGTGGTTATGATGTATTGTTTAATAAGAACAACTGCACAGTGGTTAACAAGGATGATCAGTCCATAGTCTTCAAGGGAAAACGAAGAAACAATGTATACAAGATAAAATTCTCAGAACTGACTGATCAGAAGGTAATGTGCCTTCTGTCAATGGGTGATAAGAAGTGGATGTGGCATAGACGTTTGGGACATGCTAACTGGAGATTAATCTCTAAAATTAGCAAGTTACAACTTGTCAAAGGCCTACCAGACATTGACTATCACTCAGATGCTCTTTGCGGAGCATGTCAGAAAGGGAAAATTGTCAAGAGTCCCTTCAAGCCGAAAGAAATTGTTTCAACTTCCAGACCCTTGGAGTTACTTCATATTGACTTACTTGGACCAGTTAACACTGCATCCTTATATGGAAGTAAATATGGATTAGTTATTGTTGATGTACTTAGACATAACTTACTAAGCATAAGTCAATTATGTGACAGTGGTTATGATGTATTGTTTAATAAGAACAACTGCACAGTGGTTAACAAGGATGATCAGTCCATAGTCTTCAAGGGAAAACGAAGAAACAATGTATACAAGATAAAATTCTCAGAACTGACTGATCAGAAGGTAATGTGCCTTCTGTCAATGGGTGATAAGAAGTGGATGTGGCATAGACGTTTGGGACATGCTAACTGGAGATTAATCTCTAAAATTAGCAAGTTACAACTTGTCAAAGGCCTACCAGACATTGACTATCACTCAGATGCTCTTTGCGGAGCATGTCAAAAAGGGAAAATTGTCAAGAGTCCCTTCAAGCCGAAAGAAATTGTTTCAACTTCCAGACCCTTGGAGTTACTTCATATTGACTTATTTGGACCAGTTAACACTGCATCCTTATATGGAAGTAAATATGGACTAGTTATTGTTGATGGACTTAGACATAACTTACTAAGCATAAGTCAATTATGTGACAGTGGTTATGATGTATTGTTTAATAAGAACAACTGCACAGTGGTTAACAAGGATGATCAGTCCATAGTCTTCAAGGGAAAACAAAGAAACAATGTATACAAGATAAAATTCTCAGAACTGACTGATCAGAAGGTAATGTGCCTTCTGTCAATGGGTGATAAGAAGTGGATGTGGCATAGACGTTTGGGACATGCTAACTGGAGATTAATCTCTAAAATTAGCAAGTTACAACTTGTCAAAGGCCTACCAGACATTGACTATCACTCAGATGCTCTTTGCGGAGCATGTCAGAAAGGGAAAATTGTCAAGAGTCCCTTCAAGCCGAAAGAAATTGTTTCAACTTCCAGACCCTTGGAGTTACTTCATATTGACTTATTTGGACCAGTTAACACTGCATCCTTATATGGAAGTAAATATGGACTAGTTATTGTTGATGGACTTAGACATAACTTACTAAGCATAAGTCAATTATGTGACAGTGGTTATGATGTATTGTTTAATAAGAACAACTGCACAGTGGTTAACAAGGATGATCAGTCCATAGTCTTCAAGGGAAAACGAAGAAACAATGTATACAAGATAAAATTCTCAGAACTGACTGATCAGAAGGTAATGTGCCTTCTGTCAATGGGTGATAAGAAGTGGATGTGGCATAGACGTTTGGGACATGCTAACTGGAGATTAATCTCTAAAATTAGCAAGTTACAACTTGTCAAAGGCCTACCAGACATTGACTATCACTCAGATGCTCTTTGCGGAGCATGTCAGAAAGGGAAAATTGTCAAGAGTCCCTTCAAGCCGAAAGAAATTGTTTCAACTTCCAGACCCTTGGAGTTACTTCATATTGACTTATTTGGACCAGTTAACACTGCATCCTTATATGGAAGTAAATATGGACTAGTTATTGTTGATGTACTTAGACATAACTTACTAAGCATAAGTCAATTATGTGACAGTGGTTATGATGTATTGTTTAATAAGAACAACTGCACAGTGGTTAACAAGGATGATCAGTCCATAGTCTTCAAGGGAAAACGAAGAAACAATGTATACAAGATAAAATTCTCAGAACTGACTGATCAGAAGGTAATGTGCCTTCTGTCAATGGGTGATAAGAAGTGGATGTGGCATAGACGTTTGGGACATGCTAACTGGAGATTAATCTCTAAAATTAGCAAGTTACAACTTGTCAAAGGCCTACCAGACATTGACTATCACTCAGATGCTCTTTGTGGAGCATGTCAGAAAGGGAAAATTGTCAAGAGTCCCTTCAAGCCGAAAGAAATTGTTTCAACTTCCAGACCCTTGGAGTTACTTCATATTGACTTATTTGGACCAGTTAACACTGCATCCTTATATGGAAGTAAATATGGACTAGTTATTGTTGATGGACTTAGACATAACTTACTAAGCATAAGTCAATTATGTGATAGTGGTTATGATGTATTGTTTAATAAGAACAACTGCACAGTGGTTAACAAGGATGATCAGTCCATAGTCTTCAAGGGAAAACGAAGAAACAATGTATACAAGATAAAATTCTCAGAACTGACTGATCAGAAGGTAATGTGCCTTCTGTCAATGGGTGATAAGAAGTGGATGTGGCATAGACGTTTGAGACATGCTAACTGGAGATTAATCTCTAAAATTAGCAAGTTACAACTTGTCAAAGGCCTACCAGACATTGACTATCACTCAGATGCTCTTTGCGGAGCATGTCAGAAAGGGAAAATTGTCAAGAGTCCCTTCAAGCCGAAAGAAATTGTTTCAACTTCCAGACCCTTGGAGTTACTTCATATTGACTTATTTGGACCAGTTAACACTGCATCCTTATATGGAAGTAAATATGGACTAGTTATTGTTGATGTACTTAGACATAACTTACTAAGCATAAGTCAATTATGTGACAGTGGTTATGATGTATTGTTTAATAAGAACAACTGCACAGTGGTTAACAAGGATGATCAGTCCATAGTCTTCAAGGGAAAACGAAGAAACAATGTATACAAGATAAAATTCTCAGAACTGACTGATCAGAAGGTAATGTGCCTTCTGTCAATGGGTGATAAGAAGTGGATGTGGCATAGACGTTTGGGACATGCTAACTGGAGATTAATCTCTAAAATTAGCAAGTTACAACTTGTCAAAGGCCTACCAGACATTGACTATCACTCAGATGCTCTTTGCGGAGCATGTCAGAAAGGGAAAATTGTCAAGAGTCCCTTCAAGCCGAAAGAAATTGTTTCAACTTCCAGACCCTTGGAGTTACTTCATATTGACTTATTTGGACCAGTTAACACTGCATCCTTATATGGAAGTAAATATGGACTAGTTATTGTTGATGGACTTAGACATAACTTACTAAGCA
Organism: Medicago arabica; assembly: GCA_946800305.1. Classification (NCBI taxonomy): domain Eukaryota; kingdom Viridiplantae; phylum Streptophyta; class Magnoliopsida; order Fabales; family Fabaceae; genus Medicago; species Medicago arabica. Next base: position 33,185,267 of record OX326966.1, on the reverse strand, counting down.
TAAGTCAATTATGTGACAGTGGTTATGATGTATTGTTTAATAAGAACAACTGCACAGTGGTTAACAAGGATGATCAGTCCATAGTCTTCAAGGGAAAACGAAGAAACAATGCATACAAGATAAAATTCTCAGAACTGACTGATCAGAAGGTAATGTGCCTTCTGTCAATGGGTGATAAGAAGTGGATGTGGCATAGACGTTTGGGACATGCTAAGTGGAGATTAATCTCTAAAATTAGCAAGTTACAACTTGTCAAAGGCCTACCAGACATTGACTATCACTCAGATGCTCTTTGCGGAGCATGTCAGAAAGGGAAAATTGTCAAGAGTCCCTTCAAGCCGAAAGAAATTGTTTCAACTTCCAGACCCTTGGAGTTACTTCATATTGACTTATTTGGACCAGTTAACACTGCATCCTTATATGGAAGTAAATATGGACTAGTTATTGTTGATGTACTTAGACATAACTTACTAAGCATAAGTCAATTATGTGACAGTGGTTATGATGTATTGTTTAATAAGAACAACTGCACAGTGGTTAACAAGGATGATCAGTCCATAGTCTTCAAGGGAAAACGAAGAAACAATGTATACAAGATAAAATTCTCAGAACTGACTGATCAGAAGGTAATGTGCCTTCTGTCAATGGGTGATAAGAAGTGGATGTGGCATAGACGTTTGGGACATGCTAACTGGAGATTAATCTCTAAAATTAGCAAGTTACAACTTGTCAAAGGCCTACCAGACATTGACTATCACTCAGATGCTCTTTGCGGAGCATGTCAGAAAGGGAAAATTGTCAAGAGTCCCTTCAAGCCGAAAGAAATTGTTTCAACTTCCAGACCCTTGGAGTTACTTCATATTGACTTATTTGGACCAGTTAACACTGCATCCTTATATGGAAGTAAATATGGACTAGTTATTGTTGATGGACTTAGACATAACTTACTAAGCATAAGTCAATTATGTGACAGTGGTTATGATGTATTGTTTAATAAGAACAACTGCACAGTGGTTAACAAGGATGATCAGTCCATAGTCTTCAAGGGAAAACGAAGAAACAATGCATACAAGATAAAATTCTCAGAACTGACTGATCAGAAGGTAATGTGCCTTCTGTCAATGGGTGATAAGAAGTGGATGTGGCATAGACGTTTGGGACATGCTAAGTGGAGATTAATCTCTAAAATTAGCAAGTTACAACTTGTCAAAGGCCTACCAGACATTGACTATCACTCAGATGCTCTTTGCGGAGCATGTCAGAAAGGGAAAATTGTCAAGAGTCCCTTCAAGCCGAAAGAAATTGTTTCAACTTCCAGACCCTTGGAGTTACTTCATATTGACTTATTTGGACCAGTTAACACTGCATCCTTATATGGAAGTAAATATGGACTAGTTATTGTTGATGACTACCGCAGATGGTGTTGGGTTAAATTTCTGAAAACTAAAGATGATTCATATTCTGTGTTTAGTAAATTCTGCATCCAAATTCAATCAGAGAAGGAAATGAAAATTTTGAAAGTCAGAAGTGATCATGGAGGAGAATTTGAAAATGAACCGTTTGAGGTTTTCTGTGAAAAACATGGAATTATTCATGAATTCTCTGCACCTAGAACTCCACAACAAAATGGAGTTGTAGAGAGAAAGAACAGAACCTTACAAGAGATGGCGAGAACCATGATCCATGAGAACAATCTGGCTAAGCATTTTTGGGCAGAAGCAGTAAACACAGCTTGTTATGTTCAGAACAGAATCTATATTAAACCTCTGTTGAGCAAAATAGCTTATGAACTCTTTATAGGAAGAAAACCCAACATATCTTATTTTCATCAGTTCGGATGTACATGTGATGTCCTGAACAACAAAGTCTACCTAAAGAAATTTGATGCCAAAGCTCAAAAGGGAATCTTTTTAGGTTACTCTGAACGCTCTAAGGCATACAGGCTGTATAATTCAGAAACACAATGTGTGGAAGAATCTATGCATGTAAGATTCGATGACAAAGAGCCTGGAAGTGAAACTTCAGTGCAAGATGAAAGTCATGAAGAATCTCAAGATTCTGATGATAACTCAGAATCTGATCAGATTCCAGAATCTGAAGATACTTCAGAAGCTGGAACAACCCCTGAAGTTCCTAATGAAGAAGCTTCTGATGAAGCTAAAGATGGTTCTCTGCAAGCTAGTCAATCCAAACAATCTTTCAAATACAAGTCTTCACATCCAGAAGATCAGATAATTGGCAATAAAGAAAGTCCTATGAGAACAAGATCGCATTTCAGACAAGAAGAGTCTGCTTTAGGATTATCATCTGTTATTGAACCAACTTCTGTTGAAGAAGCTCTTGGAGATGAAGGATGAATTCTAGCAATGCAAGAAGAACTGAATCAATTCAAAAGGAATGAAGTATGGGATCTAGTAGCTAAGCGTAATCACAAGAACATCATTGGAACCAAGTGGGTGTTCAGAAATAAGCTTAGTGAACAAGGAGAAGTAATTAGAAACAAGGTCAGACTTGTTGCAGAGGGCTACAGTCAGCAAGAAGGCATTGATTACACAGAAACTTTTGCTCCAGTTGCAAGATTGGAAGCAATCAGGTTACTTCTTTCCTATGCAGTTAATCACAACATAACTTTGTATCAAATGGACGTTAAGAGTGCATTTCTTAATGGTGTCATTTCTGAAGAAGTATATGTCAAACAACCTCCTGGCTTTGAAGATTTAAAGCATCCAGAGCATGTTTATAAATTAAAGAAATCACTCTATGGCTTGAAACAAGCTCCCAGAGCTTGGTATGAAAGACTGAGTAATTTTTTTATTCAAAACAACTTTGAACGAGGACAAGTTGACACTACTCTATTCAGAAAGACATTTTTGTAGTTCAGATTTATGTTGATGATATTATTTTTGGTTCTACAAATAGTTCACTTTGCAAAGAGTTTTCGAAAGTTATGCAGGATGAATTTGAAATGAGCATGATGGGAGAATTGAAGTTCTTTCTTGGAATTCAAATCAACCAATGCAAAGATGGAGTCTACGTTCATCAGTCCAAGTATACGAAAGAGCTTCTGAAGAAGTTCAATCTCGAGGACTGCAAGGAAATGAATACTCCAATGCATCCAACCTGCACTCTGAGCAAAGAAAATCAAGGAACCAAAGTTGATCAGAAGCTGTATAGAGGTATGATTGGTTCTTTGTTATACCTAACTGCATCCAGACCAGATATTCTATACAGTGTATGTTTGTGTGCAAGGTTTCAATCAGATCCTAGAGAGTCTCACTTAACTGCTGTTAAGAGAATCTTTAGATATCTGAAAGGAACTACTAATCTTGGACTTCTTTAAAAGAAATCCTCTGACTACAAGCTAGTTGGATTCTGTGATGCTGATTATGCTGGAGACAGGATTGAAAGAAAATCTACCAGTGGCAATTGTCAATTCTTGGGAGAGAATCTGATATCCTGGGCTAGCAAGAGGCAAGCAACCATTGCTCTGTCTACAGCTGAAGCAGAATACATCTTAGCTGCTAGTTGTTGTACACAGCTACTCTAGATGAAACATCAGCTTGAGGACTATCAAATAACTGAAAACCATATCCCAATTTATTGTGATAATACAACAGCTATATGTTTGTCTAAAAATCCAATTCTGCATTCAAGAGCAAAGCATATTGAGATTAAACATCATTTTATAAGAGACTATGTTCAAAAGGGAATTTTAGATATTCAATTCATTGATACTGATCATCAATGGGCTGATATATTTACTAAACCCTTATCTGTTGAAAGATTTGATTTCATAAAGAAAAATTTGAACATGTGCTATGTCTCTGGGTAATATGCGCCTCTGAAAACAGAATTCAGACTCTGAAAATATTCAGAAGCTATCTGGGAATCAGACTCTCTTTTGGAGACTCTGATGAAAGCTTCTGGTAAAATATTCAGACTCTGGTGAGGAATCTTTAGACTCTCAAAAGCTCGTATTAGTGGAAGCGTGACTGTTAAGTTCAGTAACACCTGCCCAACTATGGTGACAGTTACTTTACAGTTTCTCAGACGTGGCCTGTCTGTATTGGGTAAGAACTCAAAGGGCAATGATTTCATTATGTTAAACAAGTTACCTTCGCTTTGTCCCAATACGTTTACGGGTGCATGCTATATGTATTTATTGTTTGTGTTTGTTTGTCCCCTACTCTTTCCAAACAGTTATCAAACATTTTCTCTATAAATACATAACACACACAACTCACTTTTCTTTTCACTCTTTGATTTTCTCTCTGAACAAATTTCTTGTTTTTCAATACTTTGCAAAACCTTTTTTGTTCTCAAATCAAACTCTTAGAAAACCCTAATGGCAAGTGATCTCATCCAATCTGGTGTTATAATCAAGTCCGGAGGATCCTATGTTATCAAACCCAGAACAATGAACATCATCAAGGAGACTCTAGAAATTCAAGTTGAATCTCCAGTAGATTTTGGTTCACTCAGTCATCATGGAGTTGACGTTGCACCTCATTTCTTTTCACAAGGAATGATGAGATACTTTGGTATGTTGAATGGACCAACATATCAGGAGCTTGTTAGAGATTTTTGGGTTAGGTCAGAAGTCTACGACAAAGCTGAAGCTACTTTGGAAGAAACAGTAGCAATCTCAAACAACCCCAAGCTTGTTGGCAAGAACAGAGACCAAATGGGTTTAAGACCATACAATGGTCTTGAAATAAGGTCTGCTGTGATGGGAATTCCAATAGTTATCACTGAAGAGGTGGTAGCCAGGGCTTGTCAGATGGAGTGCGCTGGTAAATTTCAGTGGAATGTCAACAAGAAAAGTGAATGGGCCGTTGTCTGCAACAGGTTGTTATTTGAAGGGAGACCCTCAAATAAATTGGTGGATATGCATCTTGAGCATAGGGTGCTTCTGAAGATTATACTGGACAATATGCTTCAGAAAGGAGGAGGAACAGATACATTGTCTGTGGATCACAAAGTTCTTCTTTATTTTCTTATCAACAAAATAAAGATCAACTTCCCCAGATATGTGATGCACCACATTAGTTGGGCCATCAAGAAGAGTCAATCAGAAACCAGGAGGCAAGTTCCTTTTGGAAGACTAATATCTGAGATTCTGTATCAAGGAGGCCTCTTGAAGGTCTTATCAGAATCTGGTGTGGTATCAGATATTCATCTAGGAACTGTGACCGGTAGAATCATCAATGGCAAGACTCTACAGTACATGAAGATTGTCAAGAGATTCAACCCCTCTAAGCATGATATGAGAGAATCCTATGTACAATCTGATTTGATGATGGACTTCCCTCCCATATCCAAAGAAGATAATCCTGAAGTTCTTGCTAGATTTGTGGTGGATTACTTCAAGGAGACTGGTAGAATAATCAACTATTCTGCTATTCCTGAGACTGCTGGAGGAGGCCCTCTTAAGGTCAAAGGAAAACGGACCAAGGAAGTGGTTCTCAAGGAAGAGGAAGAGAAGCAGGAGCCTCTCAAGAAAAAGATCAAATCTTCTGCTCTTCCTGGAGTTTCAATTGGTTCTCCTTCTGTATCTTCTGCACTTCGTGAAATTAAGGATGGAAAGAAGGCTAAGAAAGATGAGAAGAAGGCTAAGAAAGTTGAGAAGAAAGCAATAACAGGCAAAGCTGACAGAGACTATGACAAGTTAGCTCAAGATATTGCTGATTTCCTTGATACTGACTCTGGAGGTGAAGAGAGTCAGATCAAAAAGAGAAAGGTGGATGTGATTCCTGTGGCTAAGGATGTAGCACAGAAGATAGGTACTTCTGTATCTATGATTGAGGATGAACATACTGCTGGCAAGGTTATGGCAGCATATTTGATTGCTGAAGAGTTGAAGGAAGAGACTGTCAAGGAAGCTGCTAAGTTGCTTGCTTCTGCTCTTAAACAGAAGAATACTTCAGAACCTGCAGAAGCTGAGTTATCAGAAGCTACTGTGTCTGATCATTATGCCTCTCCAGAAGCTGGCATTGGCACCTCTGGCAACGTGGCATATAGCTCATCTTCTTCTTTGAATCATGAGTCAGAATCAGATTCAGAATCTGACAACAAACCTCTGAGCCAAATTCTTCCATCTCTCAAAAATTCATCTCCCTCACCAATCAAACTCATATCATCCCATAACCCGCTTGACCCTGCAGTAGTTGATTATGTTGATTCAACTATGGACAGAGTGATTCAAGACACAATCACTGTGTCTATGAATCTTCCTGCTGACCATCCTGCTCAACCTTCATTTCTCAAACCACTTCAGGTAATTCAACCTTCTGAAAAGCCTGAAGCAACCATTCAATCCAAACAGCCATCCCCCCAAACTGAAACCATTTGTGTAGACTCTCCAGACACTCTAGATTCTCTTGAAAAACATCTAGGAGGAGAACTACCAAAAACCCCTGCAAAATCCAAAACAACAAAAATTACTTCATCTGTTTCCAAACCAGACCCTGTACCTGAACCTATAAAGAATCTGACTTTAGCTTCTGCTGAACCTTCAGAACCTGTTGTTGAACCAGCTTCTGAAAATCTGGAACAAGCTTCTGATATTGTATCAGAAACTGTAACAAATTGTAAAGCTAAGACAAGAAGAGTTTCCCAACCTCTTTGTGATCCTATAACCTATTTCCCAGGTTTTGAAACTTTTCTAGCTTTAAGAGCTTCTCAACCCTCAACCTCTGAACCTCAAACTGACTTATTTGATTCAAGTAAGATAGATGAGTTCTATGCTTCTTCATGGAATAAGCTCAAAGAAGTGATTGAGCAAAGGCATATACCAATACTTAATGTGAGCTATGAGGACAAGTTCTCTACAGTGAAGACTGAGTTTTTGGATTTTATCACCAAAATTCAAAAGGCTGCTACCAGGGAACAAGCTCTTGTTACTGCCAAGCATGTTGAAGAAGTAAAGTGGGCTGAGAAAGTTGCAGTTCTGGAAAATGCTCCTATTCTGAGGATAAGAGATACACCCTTCTTTGATGAAGATCAGTATATTCCTAGAGAATCAGTGGCTTACAATTCCTTGAAGAGGAAAATGTATAGAATTCAAGAAGAAGCTAGACTGGAAAGAGAAGCACATTTGCAAAGAACTGAGGCTCTGGAAGAGATGGTAAAGAAACAGCAAGAGGATCTCCAGAAACTGATGGATCATCTTGCCAAACAAAACCAACCTTAGTTTAATTTCATTTTTTTTTGCTTATTTTTTTGTAATTCTTGTTTACTACGTTATGTTTCAATTTATACAAGTTGTTTTTGATTCTATTTGCATTCAATTTTTTTTTATGCTCTGAATCTCATTCTTCCTTAAAACATGTTTACACCCTTACCTTAAGTCATTTAAAAAGGGGGAGGAACCTGTTCTGAACTTTTTTTTGTTCATGACAAAAGGGGGAGAAGGGAAAGTATTTATGTCAGGGAGGAGAGAAAATTTTTCTTTAATTACATTGCATGTATACGTATAAGTTAAAGGGAAATCTGCGAAAGGTGCTTAGTTAGACTCTGAGCCCTGTTTTAGAATCAATTTTCTGAATATTCTGAGAATGAATGAGATTGATTATGAAAGTGAATTTAATTAACCTGGATAGAACTCAAGATGAGCTTACAAACCTCAACTTAAGAACTATCAGACTCAGGGGGAGTCAGAGCTTACAAACCTCAGAACCCTTTAAGTCAACTTGTTAATTAGATTAACAACAATTGACCTTTTAAATACTAATGTTTGTCATCATCAAAAAGGGGGAGATTGTTGGAACAAAGGTGTTCAACAATACCACGTTTTGAGTTTTGATGATAACAAGGTATTAAAAAGTTGTCAATTGGATATTGCTAATATTTGTTTAAGTATGCAGGATATCAATTAAGATTTGTATCTTAGAAAGTATTTTGTTTGAACAATGTTAAAGAGCAATAAATCCAGAGAAGCTTGTTGCTTGTGAATCTGTATCAAAGAGAGTCTGAAGACTGTACCGAAGAGAGTCTGAAGACTGTACCGAAGAGAGTCTGAAGACTGTATCAGAGTCTGAAGACCATCAGAATCTGAGAACCAAGAGAGTCTGAAGATTATCAGAAGCATAGTGCTACAGTGAGTCTGAAGCCACAAATTTGATGATCTGCTATCAGTGATCTCTACTGCATTGCTATGCACAAAAAAACTCTAATGGAGTAACGGCTAGCTTCTAAGTCAACTTGAGCGTGGGAAGCACAAAGACAAAGATTGCAGGCCAGTACAGAGTACGTTGTACGAACTCTGTTTCCACTACTCCACTACCTCGTACAGTTTGGCAACTGTGTCTACCGGTATTAATCCTCAAAGGGAATGGAATTCAAATGATGCTATTGAAAGGACTATTACCAAATCAAGCAACAGATCAACAGTCATTGATCAAGCTTCAGAAATCATCCTGATGCGCTGGATGACTCAACGTCTCTTTCCTACGCCTATATAAAGGATAGAAGACTTGAAGAATTGTTGGACTCTACAACTCAGAAAAACTGCATTGCGCTGCTTTCGTATTCAACTGAGTCCTAACAAAAGCACATCATTAACTTAGATTCTTACAAACTGAGTATTCTAGAATTTCTAAGTTTCACAGAAAAACAGAGTCTGTCTTTTGTGTAAAACAGAGTCTGTCTTTGTTGTAATTGAAACACATTTTGATTGTTATCAAGTGTTTCAACTGTATTCAATTTTCTGTAATTGTGTAAAAGTCTCTTGCTTTTGTGCTTGAGCAAAGGAAGTCTCTTGGCTGCGTCCTTGAGCAAAGGAAGTCTCTTAGTTGTGTCTTTGAGCAAAGGAAGTCTCTTAGTTGTGTCTTTGAGCAAGGAAGTCTCTCGCCTGTGTGCTTGAGCAAGGAAGTCTCATACTGTGTGTTTGAGCAACTTGTAATTTGATATTACATTTTAGTGAACTCTCCTTGGAAGTACAAGGGGGACAGGACTACTTCCGGTTTGTGGAAGGAACCTGTATAATTGCTTGTGTTCTCTCTTCTCTCTTTATCTCTTGATTATTCCGCTGCAATCAGAACCTAATCTCCTATCAGACTCTGATCTCATTCAGACTCTGAGTTTAAAGGAATTAGATTCTCACTCTTCAAGAGTTGCGAAAAGAAAACACAATTCAACCCCCCCTTCTTGTGTTTTTCTCACCTTCAAATAATCCCAAAGCAGACTCTTCTTGTCTGAAATATGATCTAGTTCTTCTGGGACTATTTTTGTTGCTAATGATATGCTCCTCAAGATGTGAAGACTTGTGTTTGAAAGTATGTCTGGATTAGTTGGCTTGCTGAGAACTGTCTTGAGCTTCTTTAGAAGCTACTTCATCAGGAACTTCAGGGGATGCTACAGCTTCTGGAGTATCTTCAGATTCTGGGATCTGATCAGGTTCTGAGTTATCATCAGAATCTTGAGAACCTGCAAAACTTTCATCCTGCTCTGGAGTTTCACTTCCAGGCACTTTGTCATCAAATCTAACATGCATAGATTCTTCAACCCATTGTGTTTCTGCATTATACAGTCTGTATGCCTTAGACCTGTTAGAGTAACCTAAAAAGATTCCCTTTTAAGCTTTGGCATCAAAAATTTTCAGATAGACTTTGTTGTTTAGAATGTAACATGTACATCCAAATTGATGAAAGTAAGATATGTTAGGTTTCCTACCTTTAAAGAGTTCATAAGCTGTCTTGTTCAGTAAGGGTCTGTTGTAGATCCTGTTCTGAACGTAACATGCTGTGTTTACTGCTTCTGCCCAAAAATGTTTAGCCAGATTGTTTTCATGAATCATGGTTCTTGCCATTTCTTGTAAAGTTATGTTCTTTCTCTCTAACCCCATTTTGTTGTGGAGTTCCAGAAGTAGAGAATTCATGGATAATTCCATGTTTTTCACAAAAAAGTTCAAATGGCTCATTTTCAAATTCTCCACCATGATCACTTCTGACTTTCAAGATTTTCAATTCTTTTTCTGATTGGATTTGGATGCAGAATTTACTAAACAAAGTGTATGAATCATCTTTAGTTTTCAGAAACTTAACCCAACTCCATCTATTGTAATCATTAACAATGACTAATCCATACCTACTTTCATATATGGATGCAGTACTAACTGGTCCAAATAAATCAATGTGAAGTAGTTTCAAGGGTCTGGAGTTAGAAACAATTTCTTTTGGTTTAAACGAGCTTTTAACAATCTTCCCTTTCTGGCATGCTCCACAGAGAGCATCTGAATAATGGTCAATGTCTGGTAAGCCTTTGACCAGTTGCAACTTGCTAAGCTTAGAGATTAACCTCCAGTTAGCATGTCCCAACCGTCTGTGCCACAACCATTTCTTATTACGCATTGATAGAAGACAAACTATCTTCTGATCAACCAATTCATAGAATTTGATTTTGTAGACATTGTTTCTTCTCTTTCCCTTGAAGATTATGGATTTATCATCCTTGTTGATCATTGTGCAATTGTTCTTATCAAACATGACTTCATAACCACTGTCACACAATTGACTTATGCTCATTAGGTTATGTCTAAGTCCATCTACAAACCACACATTATTAATTGAGATTAGAGAATTACCAATGGTTTTAGTACCAGCTCTTTTGCCAGTTTGGTTTCCTCCAAATCCCACAGTTCCTCCCTCTTTCATGGTCAGGGTTAGGAACATAGACTTTTCTCCCGTCATGTGTCGCGAGCAGCCATTGTCCAGGTACCAGGCCTTCTGCTTTTCTTGTCCTTTTAGACATACCTGCAACATCAACAATTTCAGACTTAGGTACCCATATCTTTATGGGTCCTCTCGGGTTAGTCCTTGAACCATTGAATCTTGTTTGTGTTGTGTGTCTTGAGGTCCTTGGTACTATTTTCTTCCAAGCTTTAGGTTCAGAACCTTTTAGTTTAGGATCCAACTTACCCTTCACAGTTTCTCTTCTTTGAAACTTAGGCTTTTGTTTTTCAGACTCTGGTTTCTTCAGAGTCTGTTTACCAGAATCTGATTTCTTCAGAATTTGAATCTTTAAAGCCTTAGGTTCAAAGTTGTTCAGTACCTTTGGCTTTAGGTTCTGTGGTTTTGACTTCGTCATTACTTTAGAACTTGAAGCTTTAGGTCCTGAATGAGTTACTGTGTTGACTTCTGCAGACTCACGCACAAAGTGACTTTTCAATGCTTCTCTGGTGCCATCAGGACCAGGTTTCAGGATCACTTCATTTGAGTTGCCTCCTATGAATCCAAGACCCTGTCCTCTGTTCAGATATGTGCTATAGATCATAGATGCTACCCTGGTTCTATCAATTCCAGTAGCAATAAATTCTTGTAGAGAAGCATCCTGCTTACTCAAGTATTTACAGCTACACTTCTTGATCAGTAAGGAATCATTTTCTTTCTTTAAACTATCCATCTCCAACATAGTTGAGTCATGTTGTTTCAACAACTTATCATGTTGTTGTTTGACTTTCCTCAACTCAGTAGATTTGGTCTCATAGTGACCAAGAAGTTCTTTGATAGAATCAATTAATTCAGATCTTGTGAGTTTAGAAAATACCTCAGTCTCATTCTCATAGTTTGTGTCTGATTCTGCATCAGGTGCTTCTTCAACTGGTTCAGTTGTAGCCACTAAACCAACAGCTACATTAGCTTCACCATCAGCATCATCTTCATCAGACCCTGACTCATTATCAAGATCCTCCCAGGTAGCCATCAGACTCTTCTTGAGTTGCTTCTTAAACTTGCTTGACTTGAAGGTTAGCTTTTTAGACTTGGATTTCTCTTTCTGCAAGTCTGGACAGTAAGCAATAAAGTGCCCAGGCTTCTTGCAGTTGAAGCAATTCTTCTGTTCTTCCTTCTTGAAACCCTTACCACTACTCTTACCCAGAAACTTCTTGTTCTTCTTGGCCAGATACTGCAGTCTGCTTGAAAGCATAGCCATTTCCTTAGCAACATCAGGATCTTCCTTAGAGCTTTCAGAAGAAGAAGATTCATTTTCAGACTCTTCAACTTTGAGAGCCTTTGAGGATCTTCCCTTTGACTTTAAAGCCATGGTTTTTGACTTTCTTACAGAGTCATGTTCATTGAGACTTAACTCATGAACTTTGAGGGAATTGACAAGATCTTCAACACTTAGAGTGTTTAGATCTTTAGCTTCCTCAATGGCAGTAACCTTAGGTCTCCATCTTGAGGGTAAACTTCTCAGAATCTTGCTTACGTGATCAGAGGCTATGTAGCTCTTCTTCAGTATCTGAAGTCCAGATACTAGAGTCTGAAATCTTGAGTACATCTGCTCAATACTTTCATCCTCTTTCATTTTGAACAGTTCATACTGATGAACTAACAAAAGAGCTTTTGCTTCTCTTACTTTCTTGCTACCTTCATAGTTAGCATAGAGAGATGCAAACATAGTTTTAGCAGTTGATTTGTCACTCATCTTCATGTATTCAGACTTTGGAATGGCAGTGACAAGTGCTCCTCAAATAATATGATGCTTCTTGTAACTTTTCTTCTGACCAGCAGTGTGTTTCTTTCTGTCAATAGCAGCTCCTTCATCATCAATTTCTAAGTCACCAACACCAACTTCTAATATGTCCCATAGTTCTTCATCTAAGCCCATGACATAACTATAGAAGTTGGTTTTCCAGCATGAAAATTCCTCAGGATCACCATTGAATTTAGGAAATTTTCAAGAATGGGTTTTCTTGTTATTGTTATTGGATCCATAGTCATATGGTATAGCAGCACCAGTACTAGCACCAGAAGTTGTAGCTTCACCGGAAGACATGTTTTTCTCTGGATCTCTTTTGTTACACGGTTAAGTGTTCTGACAACAGAGCCGGAGCTCTAATACCAACTGAAGGTGAGAAAAACACAAGGGGGGTTGAATTGTGTTAACTTTTTCGCAACTCTTAAAGAGTAAGAATCTGCTTTCCAGGATCAGAGTCTGAACGTGTTCAGGACCTGATGGAAGATCAGAGTCTGTTGCAGCGGAAATAGTAAAGAGATAAAGGAAAGAGAGAACACAAGCAATTATACAGGTTCCTTCCACAAACCGGAAGTAGTCATGTCCCCCTTGCACTTCCAAGGAGAGTTTCACTAAAATGTAATCAACAATTACAAGTTGCTCAAACACACAGTAAGAGACTTTCAATGCTCAAGAACACAAGCAAGAGACTTCTTTGCTCAAGGACACACCTAAGAGACTTCAAATGCTCAAGCACGCAGGCAAGAGACTTCTAACACAATTTACAGAAATTTGAAAGAGAGTTTGAACACTTGATAAACAATCAGTGGTTTTCCAAAATACAAAACAGTAAGAGATTATGTTTTCTATGATACTTAGAAATTCTAGGATAAACAAGTTTTTAAGAATTCTCTAAGTTGTTGATGTGTTTGTTTGACTCAGGGAGAATAGCAAATAGCTTAATAATACGTTCAGAGTCAGTTGTTGAGTCTAACACTTTCTTCTCATCTTCAATACTTTATATAGGCGTTGTAGAGAAACGTTGAGACAGTCCTGCACATCACAGAGTCATCTAGAAGCTTGATCAATTGTTGTTGATCTGTTGCTTGATATGGTAATCGTCCTTCAATACATAATTTGAATTCCATTCCATTTGAGGTGAGAATACCGGTAGACACAGCTGCCATTTGTACAAGGTAGTATTGTAGTGGAAACAGAGTTCGTACAAAGTACTCTGTCCTATTTCTGCATTCTTGTCGTTAAGTATCTCATGCTTAAGTTGACTTTGAAGCTAGCCGTTATACCAAACGAACGTTTCTTTGCAGTCGAAAAACCTTCAGAGATTCATATAACCAAATCCTTGATTTGAAATCTTCAGACTCTCTGTAGAACTTTTAGACTCTGATGAGCTTCAGACTCTCTTTGTTCTTCAGACGCTCCGGGTCTTCAGAACCTCTTGTTTAGCATTTCTTTGAAACAGCTTCCTCAAACTCTCCAGGTCTTGTACTTCTTCAATACGGCTTCTTCATACTCTCTAGGTCTTCAGAACCTCTCGAAACAGCTTCTGATGATTCTTCAGGCTCTCTCAGTCTTCAGAATCACTTGCAACAAGCTTCTTTAAGATTTTGCTCTTCATTTGTTCTTGGAGGATGCTTTCTAAGATTTACAACTTTGAATAAAGATCATGTACACTTGAACAAATATTAGCATATCCAATTGACAGTTTTTAATACCTTGTTATCATCAAAACTCAATGTGGTATTGTTAAACCCATTTTGTTCCAACAGATCGGTCGAAAATTCTGATGTCCAGAGCGAGTGGTTCACAACGGAATTTCTTAATGGTATTAAGAGCTCTGGAATTCCAAATCACCGGTTGAAATTAAGGGTAGGATGTCCAGTTATGCTGATGAGAAACATCGATCAGGCCAATGGACTATGTAATGGTACGAGGCTGACAGTTACACATCTAGGGAAGAGCACGATAGTTGTTACCTTAATTACAGGGAAAAGGGCAGGTACCGGGGTATTCATTCCCATGATGAATCTTATTCCGAGTGATCCAGTACTACCCTTCAAATTCAGGCGCAGGCAATTTCTATTGACGCTTTGTTTTGCAATGACAATAAATAATAGTTATGGTCAATCTTTATCTCGAGTGGAAGTTTATCTTCCTAAGCCCGTGTTCATGTATGGACAACTATATGTCGCTTTCTCTCAAGTTACTTCTATAAAAGGTTTGAAGTTGCTCATCTTGGATGAAGATAATAATATTTGCAAGGAGACCACAAATGTTGTGTATCGTGAAGTTTTTCAAAAAGTATTATCATAGGTTATGTTTTAGAATTGTTGTTGCTATAATTTAGAAAACTAAAGTTGCGTATTGTTTGGAAGTCGTTTTTTTTTTAATTTCTTTGTAAGGCGTACTGCTCATTATAGGACATGTAATTTCTATATAAGCAGATCCTCCTGCCATTGACTTTTAATTGATGCACGTTTCAGGTATAGAAATACGCGGAACTTTTTTTTTTACATCATTGTTACCCTAAAATACAATATTTACATTAGACCATTGGTTTTGTAAAAAATAAAAACAAATGACAATCAGCATTTATGTAGCCCAAACTATATTTATACACACCCGTAAAATATTTAACGTTTGCATTCACAGACTAGGTGTATACATCTGACATTGACTATTATATAAAAAAATACAATTTTTTTAGTTTTTATGATTAATAAAATACATTATGTCAACGAATAATAATATACATTACATCGGCGTATTTTTGCAAAAATATTACATATGCTAAGTTTAACGATGAGTACATCTTATACTACAAATAATCAGTATAAGTATAAATCCAAATACTTTAATCGTTATGTGCAATGTTTAGATATTTCAAAATATATAAAAAATTAAGATGATATTATTTTTCATGTCAAATTTAAATTATAACTTCACTTATAACTTTAAGATAACATAATATAAAATCTATACATTTAATCAAAAAAGTTTTTTATTTCACCATTCTTGCGCCATTCAAAGCCAATTTCGTCCACAATATCAAGTAAGTGATGATTATCCAACTTCCTTGCATTTTTTGGTTGAAATTTTAGATTTTTTGAAGAAAATTGTCATTTTTAGGTTTTTTAAAATTTGTCTTGCATGTTAGTTTTAATGATTGTTAGTGATAATTTAACTTAGGAATTGTTGTTTAGATGTTGTTTATAGTGCATTGTGGTAGTTTAAGGTTTAGAAATTGTTAGATTTTATGTTGATTGAAAATTGCACTCTAGGTGTTTGATAAAATGTGTCAATGAAAAATTTGTGTGTTTTTTGGATTGTTAATAATGAAATTTATGTTTGACAACAATTTGGTAAATTACAGATTGAAATGACACTGTCGAAACTTTCGTGTTGTTCTTGAATTGTTAGAAATGACGCAATGTTCGTGTGAAAATGTGTCATTGATTTTGTTCTTTTTAAAATGTTATGTTGTGCAGATATGTCTCAGAGAGAGAGGACTGAGAGACTTAGGTTAGGGAGGCCTACCTCTACTGGTAGTGCACGGAGGGAGAAGCAAGCAGTAGTCCCTCCTTTACATGGCCGAGGTCGAGGGAGAGTGGGGGGCATGAGACTTGTCAGTGATAATGATGATGGGCCTGGGCCCTCTTCATCACAGACTGGTCAATCTCAGGCGATGGACCCGACGCAGTATCAGTTTGAGGAGCCTCAGCCTCACCAGTATCAGTTTGAGGCGTATTAGCATCAGCAACATTTTGAGGAGCCTCAACCTCACCAGCCTCGTATTGAGGAGCCTGAGCAGTAGGAAGATATTGCGCAGCCTCAGGCTCAGGCTCTGCCTCATCAGGATGATGATGTTGGGGCTCGTTTTCATCGGGTGTCGAGGGTGGTGTACGAGGCCGGACTGGACGGCTATGCAGGGGGGCTTTCTAACCTCTCGATTTTACCTCGCTTTGGTGAACATGTGGCATGCAGGATATGGGTCGATGCCGATGTAAGTATAGTTTAATGTTTATTTTACTTCTTTTTACTATTTAAATGGTAATTTTACCACTTAATTATTTAACGGTGTTGTTTGTTGTTTTTTGTTTGTGTATTTCAGTTTCGGAGAAAGCATAGGATGAGAGGTATCTCCCACGGGAAGAAGCTGAGCTTGAAAAACTTGACGGTGCCTCAGCCGGGAGCACAAATTAATTAGTTTTAGGATGTACTGAATGCGTCCGGTCTAATTCCCCTCTTGAATAGTGGGTACGAGAACATCTCTCACGGGCTCGTTTGTGCTCTGTTAGAGAGATGACATGAGGAGACCAGCAACTTCCATCTACCCGTCGGGGAGATGACCATCAGATTGGATGATGTTGCGTGTCTCCTAGGCATCCCCATCACTTGGAAGCTCCTTTCTGATAGAGAGCTCACTGAAGGTGAGACAAACACAAGAAGAGGGGGGGGGTTGAATTGTGTTAACTTTTCGCAACTCTTGAAGAGTAAGAATCTGATTCTGCAGGATCAAGGTCTAAATGGATTCAGAGTCCGATGGGAGATCATATTCTGTTGCAGCGGAAATAAACAAGAGATAGAGAGAAGAAGAGAACACAAGCAATTATACAGGTTCCTTCCACAAACCGGAAGTAGTCCTATCCCCCTTGCACTTCCAAGGAGAGTTTCACTAAAATGTAATATCAATTACAAGTTGCTCAAACACACAGTAAGAGACTTCCAATTGCTCAAGCACGCAGACAAGAGTCTTCCAATGCTCAAAGACACAACTAAGAGACTTCTTTGCTCAAGCACACAAGCAAGAAACTTCTGACACAATTTACAAAAAATTGAATAGAGATGGAGACACTTGATAAACAATCAATTGTGTTCCAATAACTTAAACAAAGACAGACTCTGTTTTTCTGATAAACTTAGAGATTCTAGAATACACAGTTTGTAAGAATAATCTAAGTTGTTGATGTGTTACTGGTTTGAATCAGTGAGAATACAACAGCTTAGCAGCGTAGTTTTTCAGTTGTAGAGTCCTTTATATAGGCGTTGGAAAGAGACGTTGAGACAATCCAGCACATCAAGTGAATTCTCGAAGCTTAATCAATAGCTGTTGATCTGTTGCTTCATATGGTAATAGTCCTTCAAATGCATATTTTGAATTCCAGTCCTTTTGAAGCTTAATACCGGTAGACACAGTTGCCAAACTGTACGAGGTAATGGAGTAGTGGAAACAGAGTTCGTACACACGTACTCTGTACTATACTGCATTCTTTGTCGTTGAGCATCCCACGCTCAAGTTGACTTTGAAGCTAGCCATTACTCCAAATGAGAGTTTCTTGTGCATCGTAATGCCTATAGAAAACTATCATACCCTATTTTTTGACCCAAGATTCCACCGACACGTGTCATTTGACCCTACACTCATACGCCGTTCAATCATGATCAGTCGCTAACTTTTTCAGTAAAAATTTCGGCAGAGAGGTATTTTAAAATACCTCATTTTTTTTCGGTTCCGAGTCGGGCCCTCTTCTCACTTTTTTTTCCTTTCTTATTTTTAGTTTAAAATTCCATCTTTTGTTGTTCTTTAATCAATTAATTTTAATTTTAACTTTATTTTACTTTTAATGTTTAAATCCTAACTAGTCCTCATCTTGTTTTTCATTTTATTATTTCATTTTTTATTTTTATTTTGTCCAAATAATGTCCATGGTCCCAATCTGATCCAAAAACAACCTGTCACATGAGCATTTTCAAGTCACACGCATTAGGTCAAAATCCAGGAACAGATTTCCTTCATCCCAATCCAAAACCCACTGATTTCTCGGCATCCAACAAACCCTAAGTCAAAAGTCTAGGACTATAAAACCAAACCAACAGACACACAGTGGGGGACGGAAAAAATTCATCTACAAAAACGGCATCGTACAACAACAAAAATCAAAAACGTGCATCTCAAAACACCAACAGAACCGAGTTCACCCATCACAACCACAATAGTGACGCACGCACAGGACAGAAGCCAAACAATCTGCCAGAAGCCGCACGCATCAACACGAATCCGTGACAATCAAACCTAAACCGAATCAAAAGAAGGTAGTTTTGTTTTATTTATGTTATTTAGATCTAGGGCTGTTGAGTGGTTATTTGGATTTTTGGTGTTAAAAATCGAATAGAGGAGAGGAAAAGAAAGAGAATAGGACAAAAAAAATAAAAAAAGAGGACCTTTAGAGGTCTGGCGCGGTGGCGCCGCCGTCCGGCCGGCCAGCCACCGTGCCGGAAACTGCGTTTCGCAGCGGCTTGTTCTTCAAGCCCGCCGTAAACTTCAACGGAAAGAAGAACAAAGAGAGAGAAGAGAGAGAAGAGACAGAAAGAGAAAGAGAGAGAAAGAGATGTAGAAAATGGCTGAAAAGTCAGCCACAGCCTATTTATAGGCTCGGCCGGATCAGGTGCGCGTGCGTGCACTGCGTTAGCATGCACCCTCGCCTTCTGTGTGTGCGATTTTGATCCTAGGGCCCCTGTTGCCTCCCTTTCTGATCTGATCAGGGCCCTCTGATTTCAATCAGATGGCCCCTACTGAATCCAGAAGCCCAACGCGCCTAACACCACCCAAGGCCCAATTCCAGCCTTTTTTTAATTCCTACACCCTCCTGAATACTGTTAATACCCCCTGCCTGTAAATTTTAACTCTTGCATGTTTTTTTATGTTCTCGTTCACATTATCATATTTTAATCATGTCATTTAATTTTATTTAATTTTATTGTATGAATTTAGAATGTATGTTTAGGCTTAATGTAAATTATCCATGCATCTTAGTTTAGGTTCATTATCATGCGTATTTATTTCTTTGCCTTTCTATTTTTTTTCATCAATGATGTAGAATGTATATTTAGGCTTGGATGTATTTTATTTATTATATCGCAGACCGTAGAATGTATATTTAGGCTTGGATGTATTTTATTTATTATATCGTAGACCGTAGAATGTATTATTTGGCTTTTTGTAATAGCTTAGGTGCAGGTGTGCGTATGTGGGTTATGCGTTGTCTTTTATGCTTCGTAGTTTAGGTTAAGGGTCCTCATGTGGTCCAACGCCACTGTGAGTTCCCCGCGCTTTTATTCTTTTCTGCTCCGTTAGTTTATTTTATTCTAGTTCAATATTTAAAACAACAAAAACATTCAAAATAACAAAACACAAAAAACATTTTCATAATAAACCTTGATTGTTTAAATCAAGTGATCCTTTATTTTATCATTTCATAAATGAAAATTGCAATCAATCTTAATTCTATTTTCAATCATTTTCATTAATATAAAAAACACAAACAAATTTATTTTGCCACTTGGCTTTTCTTCAAAACATTTTCAAAAACATTAAAATCAACCAAACACATCAAACGTCAATACTACGAGGTTTTGATCCCTCACGGGTACGTAGGCAAAGGACACTCGTCCTTCCAAATCAATAAAAAATGTAGATAATTAGGTTTCTTTTCTTAATCATTTTTTAATTCCATTTTTTTCAAACTAAGCAAGTTATAGCACATTAATTAGATAAAACCAAGAGGTTCCCGTAGAGTACTACGGACATAAAGGGTGCTAATACCTTCCCTTTATGTAACCAACTCCCGAACCCTTAATCTTTAAAATGTGGTATTTGAATCTTTTTCCACTTTCTTTTAAAAAATAAAATGTTCAGGCGTAAAATAAATTAGTGAGTCAAAAGCTAATCAAATAGCCTTGATCTCCGAAAAATGACGCGACAGAAATGGCGACTTCACTGGGGACCCTCTAAGAGGATTGAGCCTAACTTGGCTTTATTTAAAATTTGTGCTATAATTTGCTTAAAAACAAAAATGAAAGATGTAAATACGTGTATATATGTTCTTCCTTCTTCTTTCTCCATTCTTAAACATGTGTGGTGAGATAAGTCATAACCCGGACTTGAGGGAAATATAGGATAGGAGTGGTAGAATCATAGTGACATACCGAGAGTATTCTCGTGTTTTGAAGCATGTGATATAACCACACTTAGCGGAGGATCTTGAGGTGACATATGTCGACGTGTGTTGTCACGTTTAGACGTTGTTACTTTTAAGTATTCGTCGAAGCTAAGGACCTTTAGTTACCTTTAACCCATCTTGGTCTTTAGGACGTAGTGCGGTGCCTAACCAAGTGTTGTCTTGGAATTAGTCGACATGCGATACTACACTCAAACGAGACTTTCCTACGAACGCTGTTGGACCGGGTGTTGTCCCGGGCATCCGATAAAGTTCGGAGGGGGTTGGACTTTGGGAACTTGGTAGAACCCTTGATACAGGTACACATGGAACCATAGTCCTTACTGAATGACGTACTCACCTTTGACTCCATCACTGTGGACCTCTAACCTCACCATGTTTTCACCGTTTGTGTAGCATCATACATACATGCATTCATCCATAAACATTCATTTTTTTGCATCCGTCGAAGGACTTATTAGTTTTTTGGTAAACATCATAGATATGGAGAGTACTAGAGAGGATGCTATGGAAAGTGCCGTGAAGAAATTTATGAAGAGAACTAGGAAGTATGATTTCAAGAAGCCAGATTTGGAAAACCTGAGGAAACTAGCCAGAAGGTTAACTAGCCCGGATCACTTTCGAGATCGGTATGGATATTTGCTTAGCATTCTCAAGACAGATGTTGATGAGGGACTCCTCAATACTTTGGTCCAATTTTATGACCCACGGTATCACTGCTTTACTTTCCCAGACTACCAGCTCATGCCTACACTTGAAGAATACTCTTACTAGATCGGTTTACCCGTGTTGGACAAAGTACCTTTCCATGGTCTTGAACCCATACCAAAAATCTCCACCATTGCAGCTGCTCTTCATCTTGAGGCGGCCGAGATAAAAGCCTGTCTTACCCCCAAAGGACGTCTCCAATGCCTGCCTTTCAATTTCCTTTACCAAAAAGCTACCATTTTCTTGGAAAGATCCAATGCAGATGCTTTCGAGTCTATCCTTGCCTTACTTATCTATGGCATTGTGCTTTTCCCGAATGTTGACAACTTTGTTGACATAAATGCTATCCAGATCTTCTTAACCCAAAACCCTGTCCCTACCTTGCTTGCCGATACTTACCTCTCAATCCATGACCGTACCGATAAGAAGCGTGGACTTATCATCTGTTGTACACCTTTACTTTACACTTGGTTCACCTCCCACTTACCCCGTCCTAAGATTTGATCAGAGTTTGTCCCATGGTCCGAGAAAATTATGGCTCTCACTCCGAATGATATAGTGTGGTGTAACTCAGCTGATGACACCGGAGTGATTATTGACCATTGTGGAGATTTCGCTAATGTACCTCTTTTGGGCATACATGGGGGAATCAGCTATAGCCCGATGCTTGCTAAACGCCAGTTCGGATACCCCATGAGGATGAGACCTGCCTACCTCTTCCTCGAGAGTGAGTTCTTCCTTTACAAAGAAGATGTTCAGAACAAGAGAAAACAATTTGTACAGGCATGGCGCTCCATTGTCAAGATGGACAGGAACCAGTTGAGAAGTAAGTCAAGGATAGCCCATGAATCCTATGTCCAATGGGTAATCGACAGGGCTGCTCAGATAGGGATGCCTTATCCTCTGCTAAGGTCTTTAGCCTCAACTATTCCGGCAGTACCTCCGCCCTTACCCCTCAAGAACATGGAAGAATACCAGGCACGTTTGGTTGAGTTGGGACGCGAGAAAGCCGACTGGGAAGGAAAGTACCATGCAAAGGTGCGGGAGTGCAATGTCTTAATGGACCTACTAGAGCAAGAAAATTGGAAAAACCACAAGAAAGACCAGGAAATCGCTGAATTGAAAGACCGTATCAAGGAGAAGGATGCCATACTTGACCGAGTTTCTGGGAGTAAGAAGAGGCGCATGGACTTCCTCGCCGGCACTCATCCAGATTTTGAGGAGTAGACCGCCTCAGGGGTCAGAGAACTCCGCAGTCTTTTTATCATTTATGTCATTTTCTAGCTTTTTGTAATACACTTTGGAGTCCATCCCTTGGCTCAGTTTGTTAGAAAGGGAATTATCTTGTGATGTTTTAAATCATTATTCAATGAAATTTTCAACTATGATGTTTACAGAAATGCTTGTATAAGTCCTTCGATAAAAATGTGTCTTTTTGCATAAACATCCCATGCATCATTCTGCATTCATAGTTTCAAATCCCAAGTCTCACACAAATTCTTTATTCTTTAAGGTCAACCCGTTTGGAAAGTGGCCCGGTGCATTCTCTACAAGTCTACTCGCACTCACTACACTCGGGCAGCTGTAAAGAAGAAAATGGACTTTCTCGAACAAGAAAACCGAGTACTCCGAGGAGCAAATGAAACCATGCAGGTCAAGATGGACGAACTGACCGAATTGGTAAGGACACTGACGGCCGCACAAGATCAACTGCCACCACCACCTCCTCCCCCTGTCAGCACTCAGGCTGAGGCAGGTCCCTCAATTATTACTTCACAACAAATGATACCAGAAGGCCGTCCATGGGGCCTACCTTTTAGCCTTGGTGAAACATTCCGTCCTTATGCCTCAGAAGCTCAAGTGTCTACCGTTCAAAATGCATTTTCTGTTCCAACTGCAACCTACTCAGTACCTCTGGTTCATACTATTCAACAAAGAGATGAACCTATCATTCCCTCAGGAAGTACAGGGGCCCATGACAAAGTGATCGACTTACAGGAGAAGTTTGAGATGATGAATCGGGAAATGCAAGCACTTCGTGGAAGGGAAATATTCGGGAAAGATGCTTATGATCTCTGCTTGGTACCAAATGTCCAGATACCCCACAAGTTCAAGCTCCCAGACTTTGAGAAATACAAAGGGACTTCCTGTCCTAAAGAGCATCTAAGGATGTATATGAGGAAGATGTCCCCGTATGTACGTGACAACCAGGTCCTCATTCATTACTTTCAAGACAGTTTAGTTGGTGTCGCACTGAAGTGGTACATAAATCTGGACCGTACAGAAGTCCGAACCTTCAATGATCTGTGTGAAGCCTTTGTGCAGCAATACAAGTTCAATGTAGACATGGCTCCAGACCGAAGTGATCTCCAAGCTATGACTCAACAAGACAGAGAAACATTCAAAGAGTATGCCCAGCGATGGAGGGATGTTGCTACCCAGGTTAGCCCTGGTATAGAAGAAAAGGAGATGATCAAACTATTCTTGAAAACCCTAAGTCAGTTCTACTACGAGAGGATGGTTGGAAGTGCGCCCAGAGACTTCACGAGATGGTCAACATGGGGGTGCAATTGAAAGAAGGGGTCCGAGAAGGAAGGTTAGTGAAAGAAAGTACATTCACCAGCAGTACAAAGAAGTTCGGAAATGGCTTTTCGAAAAAGAAAGAACAAGAGGTCAATATGGTGGCCCATCAACAAAATTATCCAGCCTATCACCACGTTGCTGCCATCACACCTACCACCAATACTACTCAACCACTAAATTATCAACTTCCCCAATATCCTCAACAATATCTTCCCCAATATCCTCAGCAATATCCTCAACAATATCCCCAACAACCATATCAACAACGCCCATACCAACAACAACCACACCAACAATATCCCCAACAACCATACCAACAGTATCCCCAACAGCCATATCGGCAACAACAACCACGACCCCAACCTCAAAGGTTGCAAATTGACCCGATTCCTATTACCTATGCAGAACTGCTTTCAGGGTTACTCAAACAGAATTTGATCCAAACTAGACCACCCTCTTCTCAGATTACAGTCCCTAATTTCTTAGGTGATCTACTATTCTTTGAAGGTTTTAAGAACGTTAACCTAATATCACAAATAAACGATTATCCATTCCTAGACTAACCCTGTTTATTTGAACAATTCAATTAGGTCTACGTTGAAAGTTATGGTCAGTAGTCATTCATTCTCACGAATTCGTGTTTATATGTGATCAGTATATAAAAAACATTAAGAACAATTGAATTGAATAAATCTGGATTGATATTAATCAGAAATAGAGTTTCACAGCAACATGTTTAAATTAGGGTTACATCAGAATCATCTCAGACCTAATCAAAGGAAGTTAGCTAAACATAATCAAGAGAATAAACAACTTGAAACAAAGAAACAAAACCCGAAATAATTCGTGCTTCCGATGTTTGGCCTCCTTGTGTTGTTCCGTTTCCAAACACGTTAACTCTGTGTGCCAAAGCGCGAACTCCTAGCCTCCAAAATGTCAATTGCTCTCTGGCGTGATGCTTCCTATTATATTTGATTTCTGCTCTTCCCCCTGCACAAAACACTTACACCCTGTAACCTTGCCGAAAATACCCCTGCGTTAGTTAACTATCGCAAGTGTAAAAAACGTGACTTAGTTTTTTACACATGTGTGACTTAAGTCACGTCGCATGAGTTAACTCACGCAGGATATAACACCTGCGTGAATTAACTCAGGTATGGTGTGATCAAGACCTTATAGTGTTGGTTAGAAGTTTCCACCAACTGAATACTATAATGGATAATCTCACACGAAGTGTCGGGGCTGGAAGTAGCCGAGTTTTATGAAGCAGGATAACTTTCCTGTGTTATTCTTCTTTCTCTCTATCTCTTTTATTATTACACAATACACACACACTATCACAGGCATTTATTTTTACGTATCTCTAGAACATTTTGGTCCTAATTAACCTCAACCATATTAATCCAGAGTTCTTTGGTCCTAAACTAATTCTTAATTTAAAATTCAATTAAACTGCCTCCAGAACATTCTGGTCCTAGATAAAACAACTGCATAACATTTAATTAAAGTTTAAATTCAGCCTATAATATTGTTTTATCATTTTGCCTTTATATTTCTTCAGAACATTCTGGTCCTTGCTAAACTAACTTTATAAGTCAGCTTAATATTTTTTTTTCATTCTGCTTATATTATCTCTCTCCAGAACATTATGGTCCTTTATAATAAATTGATTATTTATCTATTGAACTAACATTAACCAAGAATTATCTTGAGTATATAAAACTTAATTTAAAGTTTCAGGAATAATTTTAAAAGGGTCACAATTCAAACCCCCCTTTGTTGAGACTTTTATTGCTAATTCGCTTTTTACACGTTTTTTGACTACATGTAGTGTAGTTAAAACCTATGTAAGTCATTCCCCCTATAAATACCCTTCCAAACTTCACCATTTATCACACCATCATCTCACATTCTCTCCTCCTCACTCTCTCCTCCTCTTCCTTCTACAACAACAATGTTTTTCCATCCTTGGTCTTTCATAGAAAGATGCCTATTTGAGAATTTCAGGGAATGTATGAACGACCAATGGAGATGGCAATGCACTGCAAAGAAGGTTTACATTGAAAGTCTTTTTCGCATTAGACAAGAGGGTTTTACTATGCCCCAATATGGTTTTGCTTTACACCAAGAGGCTTCTTTTTACGCCAAGAATATTGATTTCTTTTTACCCCAAGAAGGTAGTAAAGAAACCAACCTTCTTGGGGGTAAAAAGAAGCAAATTTAGTATTACTCCAAGAGCGTTTCTTATAATAGAAATTTTTGTTATACCCCTTCACCTCCATATTCTTTCGAAGCAGATTTGGTATTACCCCAATCCCCCTTCCCTAGACAAAAAACATATATTATTGTAAATGTATCAATAATATTACATGGGTAAACATATATTAACGCTTATTTTTTTCATATTTGTTATGACCTCCTATCACACTTCTTAATCAGTTGGATAGATGGATCCAAAATTTTATTTGAAGTGATGATATTCTAACTAGTAAAGTTTGCACGATTTCTTGGGCTAAGATATGTGCACCTTTTGATAATTAGATGCTCCCTCAGTTAGGCATATCAATACTTCTCTGAAGCTTATGTCTAGTGATGTCCAATGGGTTTCCCTTTGTTGGCGGTGAATCCTCAAGCATAAGTTCCCCATCAATCACAATTTTCAATCTCTTATTTGATCTAGCTTGAAGACTTATTTTGATGATTTAGCTTCAAAATATCAATGATTGGATGTTGGAAGAGGGACATCATTTTCCTTGACAATTTTCTTTTTTACAAACCATTTTCCTAATTAAAAAATAAGTGTATTTTTAGCAAAATCTAACAGGAGAAAGCTAAAAAGCCACCAATAAAATAGGTTTATATTTGATGTATATTTAGTTGAATCCAATTCTCTAGGCCCAATCGCAAGCCCATATATTATTTATTTTAGTTAAATTATGTTTTCCTGGCCCAAGCATATGCTAGTTCCTAACCCTAAAGTCACTGTGACCTCTTACTACTCATTATATATATTAGACGCCGTTGCAACTCATTTTCCCCAATTCCTTCTCCCATTTCGTTTATACCTCATTTTTTCTCCATTTTCTTCTTCTTGATAAATTTGGTATTCCATTTCATGTTATCTCTATTATTCTTAGTTTTTGTTTTTCTAAATTTCTCGCAACATCTAATTTTCTCTATGAGTCCGCCAATTACTTTTAGATTATTTTACTAGAAAACTCATAAGAACTCTAGATTTTTAAGTCAAACTTATCAAATCTATTTTAGATCTGATTTTGTGAATCAAGTTGGGCTTGCGATACTCTTGATCTGGTTAGTTGACCCAGATATGTGTTCGGTTTCTCGTCAAGTGACTATGTTCTCTCAATCAATCCTGGTTTGTATGAGAATTGATTAAGATTAAATTGAGCATGAACTTGAAGAATTATATTATGAAAATAATCATAGATTTCTATTATGAAGTCAACGAAGTACAAAAGGTATGCCATTAATACCAAAATCTCCAATCTTTCTAAAATTTATGTTTCATTATATAAATTGATATGCATATCATATTTTTTTCTATTGGTTAATTTTGATAGTTTTGATGTTTGTCATACTTATATTATGTGAATATAATTTTTTAAGATTGAGTTATATCTAACTAGAATACAAATTATCTGAAGAAAAAAATTGTACTTTCAATTTTAGAGGATGAATATAGTTACATTTTTTGAAAAATAAATTACATTTGTTAGAAAAACATAATCAAATTTAAGAATTTCTTTAGTTAATTAAATTGTCCCAATAAATATTAAAACTTCGTTTTTTGTCCCTATAAAAAATAGCACTCTTTATTCAATAAAACGGTTGTACAATTATCATTATTTTAATAAAAAAAATTCATGATCCTTATGATTCGATAAATAAAATAAATAAGAAAAAAATTAAATATTAGAATTTCAGATTATTTCTTTAGATATTAGTATTGTTGTTATTGCCTAATTTTCGTTTGTGTGCTGGATTTTCTCTCTCTACATCCCGTCCCTCTTAAATTCAAGACACTTCCTATAAATTGAGGGCCTTTAAGATTCTTCTGCTTTAAATAATAATCCAAAGATCTATTACTTCATATGAAGTGAAGACTTTTATTTGTGGGGATTCATGGGTGTATGTAAGTATGTCAACCTTATTTTGGAAGATGGTTCTAAACTACATGTTGGATTCATGTTTGATACAACTGATGATGAAATTGTAAATTATTACCTGACGAGGAGGAAGGTCTATTATCAACTTCTTTCATTTCATGACATTCTAGAATTTGACGTGTTTCAAATTGATGCAATGGATGTTGCCTAGAGATTTGTGATGTTACATTTTTCCGTAGTTCAATTTGAAACACAAAATTCTAGAGTGTCATTAAATTGAATAGATTATTAATACCTTCTTCATCAGATGATAATCTACAAGTTCATTATCAGTTGGATCAAACGTGAATTCAACAGGTATGGAACCATCTTTCAAAACAAGCTAAGCTTACTTATCTACAACCATGGATCCTCTCAAATAAAATTCTTAGCTCTATGTGAAGTAATAGCTCTTTGGACAAGTATCTGAATCAAAAGCATCTTCAATGACATCAATTTAGAGTGTCTTGAATCTAAGAGAGAATGTAGAGAGAGAAAATGTGAGACACATACAAAAATAAGGAGAAATCATAATTCCAATACTAACATGTAAGAAAAAATCTAAAATTCTAGTAGAATTTAGGTTTTTTTCTACTTTATTTTATTTATTATATAAGAAGAATCATGCATTTAATTTAGAGTAATGATAATTGTATAACCATTTTATAACATATAAAACCACACTTTTTATAGGGCTAAAAAGTGCAATTTTTTTAGGGACCATTTACCTAATTAAACAAACTTATAAGGT
Organism: Medicago arabica; assembly: GCA_946800305.1. Classification (NCBI taxonomy): domain Eukaryota; kingdom Viridiplantae; phylum Streptophyta; class Magnoliopsida; order Fabales; family Fabaceae; genus Medicago; species Medicago arabica. Next base: position 33,156,570 of record OX326966.1, on the reverse strand, counting down.
TAATTATATTTTTCGAAAAAAAGTATTGCTTCCCTAAACCTTGATTGATAATGATAATGGAGTAGGTACTCCGTTGTTGAGTAATGAGGCAACCTAAAAGCTTATGTTTGGGCATAATGCTCACATATTGGTTGATGTTGATGTCTCACAACGTGTTTTTTATGAAGTAATGGTGGAGTCAAATGGTTATGTGCTCCATGGTTATGTTTTGTATGAAAGTCTTCCAAAATTTTGTTCTAATTGCTTTACTATTGGCCTTTTGTGGCCTTTTATAACAAGTTACATCCTAAGCCAAAACATGAAAGTTCAAAACTGGAGCAAATGGTGAAGAGGAACACATCAACATTGCAATAGACCCGCCTCCTAAGGATCCTTCCAGTAATAAACCTTTGTTAACTCCTAACCTTGAATGGATTAGTGATGTATCTATCCATAAACCAGTAATTCAATGTCTCCAAACAAGGTTGATGTGCATGATTTTAGCCAGGATGTGGAATGTGCAAATAATGACAATGATGCAACTGAGGTTCCAACAACTAACAGTGATTCTGGAACCAGTTATTCTAAAAAAGAGGATACGGCGACTTTAGATAATAATGACTCATAAGTTATTATACCACACAACAACCTGTTTTCAAGAAGGTTTGGTTGGATGATATTGACAAGATTCAACAAGCCCGAACAACGTGTGATGGTTCCACATCCAATATATATTATGATGAGTTAACTCCACTTATTTCTAAGAGAGGTAAGAAAACACAGGTGAAACTAACTTGTGAAGTCGAGACACATAACACTTGTTCATAATGAATCTCCTTCATATGAATATTTTGGGTGTAAGTAACATTGATACTCAAATTGCATTACATAACTTATGTTTTTCTCATAAACTCGATTTTCTGTTTATTGCCGAGCCGGAAATCCCATTCGATCAAGTTTCAACTTGGTACTGCAATAGTCTTAATATGCACCAATTTTGCTTAAGTATCACAGAAGATTAGCTGCCTATTAATCTTTGGGTAATGTGGAACCATTCTTGGTGTCTGGCTATTATTTTTAATTCTGATCAATGCAATGCTTTGGAGTTGGAACTTTAGCAACAACGTTTATTTATTAGCATCATATATGCCACTACTTCTTATATCACTTGGCGTCTTTTGTATTCGAACATCACTAGGTTACAAGCTTTCTTTTATGTGTTGATTGTAACTCCCTAAGCCCCGACTTATATTTATAAAATATAAAAGGTTAATCCTTAAAAAAATAATGTGCTACACATACTCGACCAATCATCTTTTATGCAATTATAATCATATATAAAAAGAAAACAGTAGAATATGCCATCAACTTTAAATGAAATAATTAATGGTTTCAACATGCATGTATAACGAAAATATAATTTAAAAACATCTCCAAAACTTAAATTACAACAAACGCCCCATCCCTAGTGTTACAAAATCAGAGCAACGAATCGGCTAAATAATTCAGAAAATGAATAATGACCAAAAAGGCTTCCAACGCCACTTTCTAATACGCAATAGTTAAAGCTCATCGACCTGAGTATCTGTACCCCAAGAGTATAGACACCACAACACAACACCAAAACATGGGAGATAAATACATTCAATAAAATATTATAAGTATCTAAGACAATAAACATAGTAGAAGTTCAACCATCAACCTACCTAATTCATTCTCAACGCTCACCGATTATAAATATAGCTTTATATAAAAACACACCATAACTTTATCTATAATGCATGTGGTACTAATCTACTTACCAATTTGTATGTCAGAGTTATATTACTTAACTAAACACTCACCAATCTCACTAATTTCTCCTAAGTTCATCCAATATGATACATGGGGAAACATGCTAGTATGAATGCAATTATTCATCACCATTACTCCATAGTTTGGACAAATATACATACCTCACCAACAACAGCATCTTAAAATAAATATAATAATTGAGTATTCCTACATATAACATCATCCACATGCTCACCAATAAATTCATATCACTAAAAACATCACCATACCACAAAAACATAATAACTTTTACTTCTATATATGACATCGAAAACATGCTCACCAACATAATTTGGTAACTTTAGAAGTGAACTAAACGTTAGATAACCCTTTGGTCAACAAAGGTTGACTTTTTGATTTAATTGCATTTAAACTCAATTTAAAACTATGTTTTAGTCAATTTACTTGTTTTTTAAGTCTAAAATCATTATACGTAGTGTATTTCACTAATAAATGTACTAAAATAAGAATTTCGAATTTATAAAAGTGAACTAAACGTTAGATAATCCTTTGTTCTATAAAGGTTTGAACTTTTGGTCTAATTACGTTTAAACTCAATTTAGAACTTTCTTTTAGTCAAGTTAATTGTTGTTTAGGACTAAAATCATTATACAACGTGTATTTCACTAATAAATGTACTAAAGTAAGAATATTGTAACTATAAAAATAAACTAAACGTTAGATAATCTTTTGGTTAACAAAGGTTAACTTTTTGATGTAATTGCGTTTAAACTCAATTTAAAACCTTGTTTTGTCATTTTACTTGTTTTATACGTCTAAAATCATTATACATAGTGTATTTCACTAATAAATGTACTAAAGTAAGAATTTGATAACAATAAAAGTGAACTAGACGTTAGATAATCCTTTGTTCAAAAAGGTTGACTTTTTGATGTATTTGCGTTTAAACTCAATTTTAAACTTTGTTTTAGTCAATTTACTTGTTTTTTAGGTCTAAAATCATTATACAGAGATTATTTCACTAATAAATGTAGTAAAATAAGAATTTGGAATTTATAAAAGTGAACTAAACGTTAGATAATCCTTTGTTCTACAAAGGTTTGACCCTTTGTTCTAATTGCGTTTAAACTCAATTTAGAACTTTCTTTTAGTCAAGTTAATTGTTGTTTATGTCTAAAATCAATATAAAGAGTGTAATTCACTAATAAATATATTAAAGTAAGAATTTTGTAACTATAAAAATAAACTAAACGTTAGATAACCTTTTGTTCAACAAATGTTGACTTTTTAATACAGTTGCGTTTAAACTCAATTTTAAACTTTGTTTTAGTCAATTTACTTGTTTTTTAGGTCTACAATCATTATACATAGTGTATTTCACTAATAAATGTACTAAAATAAGAATATGGAATTTATAAAAGTGAACTAAACGTTAGATAAACCTTTGTTCTATAAAGGTTTGAACTTTTTTTCTAATTGCGTTTAAACTGAATTTAGAACTTTCTTTTAGTCAAGTTAATTGTTGTTTAGGTCTAAAATCATTATATATAGTGTATTTCACTAATAAATATACTAAAGTAAGAATTTGGTAACAATAAAAGTGAACTAAACGTTAGATAATCCTTTGTTCCAAAAGGTTGACCTTTTTATGTACTTGCGTTTAAACTCAATTTTAAACTTTGTTTTAGTCAATTTAATTGTTTTTTAGGTATAAAATCATTATACATAGTGTATTTCACTAATAAATGTACAAAAATAAGAATTTGGAAACTATAAAAAAGAACTAAATGTTAGATAATCTTTTGTTCTACAAAGGTTTGACCTTTGGTTCTAATTTCGTTTAAACTCAATTTAGAACTTTGTTTTAGTCAAGTTAATTGTTGTTAAGGTCTAAAATCATTATACAGAGTGTATATCACTAATAAATATACTAAAGTAAGAATTTTGTATCTATAAAAATAAACTAAACGTTAGATAATTTTTGGTCAACAAAGGTTGACTTTTTAATGTAGTTGTGTTTAAACTCAATTTAAAAATTTGTTTTAGTCAATTTACTTTTTTTTTACGTCTAAAATCATTATACATAGTGTATTTCATGAATAATTGTACTAAACTAAGAATTTGGTAACAATAAAAGTGAACTAAACGTTAGATAATCTTTTTTTCAAAGCGGTTGACTTTTTCATGTACTTGCGTTTAAACTCAACTTTAAACTTTGTTTTAGTCAATTTACTTGTTTTTTAGGTCTATAATCATTATACCTAGTGTATTTCACTTATAAATGTACTAAATTAAGAATTTGGTAACTATAAAAGTGAACTAAACGTTAGATAATCCTTTGGTCAACAAAGGTTGACTTTTTGATGTAATTGTGTTTAAATTTAATTGTAAACTTTGTTTTAGTCAATTTACTTGTTTTTTAGGTCTAAAATCATTATACATAGTGTATTTCACTAATAAATGTACTAAAGTAAGAATTTGGTAACAATAAAAGTGAACTAAACGTTAGATACTCCTTTGGTCAACAAAGGTTTGACCTTTTGTTCTAATTGTGTTTAAACTCAATTTAGAACTTTGTTTTAGTCAAGTTACTTGTTTTTTAGGTCTAAAATCATTATACATAGTGTATTTCACTCATAAATGTAGTAAAATAAGAATTTGGAATTTATAAAAGTGAACTAAACGTTAGATAATCCTTTGTTCTACAAAGGTTTGACCCTTTGTTCTAATTGCGTTTAAACTCAATTTAGAACTTTGTTTTAGTCAAGTTAATTGTTGTTTACGTCTAAAATCAATATAAAGAGTGTAATTCACTAATAAATATACTAAAGTAAGAATTTTGTAACTATAAAAATAAACTAAACGTTAGATAACCTTTTGTTCAACAAATGTTGACTTTTTAATATAGTTGCGTTTAAACTCAATTTAAAACTTTGTTTTAGTCAATTTACTTGTTTTATATGTCTAAAATCATTATACATAGTGTATTTCACTAATAAATGTACTAAAGTAAGAATTTGGTAACAATAAAAGTGAACTAAACGTTAAATAATCCTTTGTTCAAAAAGGTTGACTTTTTGATGTACTTGCGTTTAAACTCAATTTTAAACTTTGTTTTAGTCAATTTACTTGTTTTTTAGGTCTAAAATCATCATACACAGTGTATTTCATTAATAAATGTACTAAAATAAGAATATGGAATTTATAAAAGTGAACTAAACGTTAGATAAACCTTTGTTCTATAAATGTTTGAACTTTTTTTCTAATTGCGTTTAAACTGAATTTAGAACTTTCTTTTAGTCAAGTTAATTGTTGTTTAGGTCTAAAATCATTATATATAGTGTATTTCACTAATAAATGTACTAAAGTAAGAATTAGGTAACAATAAAAATGAACTAAACGTTAGATAATCATTTGTTCCAAAAGGTTGACCTTTTGATGTACTTGCGTTTAAACTCAATTTTAAACTTTGTTTTAGTCAATTTAATTGTTTTTTAGGTATAAAATCATTATACATAGTGTATTTCACTAATAAATGTACAAAAATAAGAATTTGGAAACTATAAAAAAGAACTAAATGTTAGATAATCTTTTGTTCTACAAAGGTTTGACCTTTGGTTCTAATTTCGTTTAAACTCAATTTAGAACTTTGTTTTAGTCAAGTTAATTGTTGTTTAGGTCTAAAATCAATATAAAGAGTGTAATTCACTAATAAATATATTAAAGTAAGAATTTTGTAACTATAAAAATAAACTAAACGTTAGATAACCTTTTGTTCAACAAATGTTGACTTTTTAATACAGTTGCGTTTAAACTCAATTTTAAACTTTGTTTTAGTCAATTTACTTGTTTTTTAGGTCTACAATCATTATACATAGTGTATTTCACTAATAAATGTACTAAAATAAGAATATGGAATTTATAAAAGTGAACTAAACGTTAGATAAACCTTTGTTCTATAAAGGTTTGAACTTTTTTTCTAATTGCGTTTAAACTGAATTTAGAACTTTCTTTTAGTCAAGTTAATTGTTGTTTAGGTCTAAAATCATTATATATAGTGTATTTCACTAATAAATGTACTAAAGTAAGAATTTGGTAACAATAAAAGTGAACTAAACGTTAGATAATCCTTTGTTCCAAAAGGTTGACCTTTTGATGTACTTGCGTTTAAACTCAATTTTAAACTTTGTTTTAGTCAATTTAATTGTTTTTTAGGTATAAAATCATTATACATAGTGTATTTCACTAATAAATGTACAAAAATAAGAATTTGGAAACTATAAAAAAGAACTAAATGTTAGATAATCTTTTGTTCTACAAAGGTTTGACCTTTGGTTCTAATTTCGTTTAAACTCAATTTAGAACTTTGTTTTAGTCAAGTTAATTGTTGTTAAGGTCTAAAATCATTATACAGAGTGTATATCACTAATAAATATACTAAAGTAAGAATTTTGTATCTATAAAAATAAACTAAACGTTAGATAATTTTTGGTCAACAAAGGTTGACTTTTTAATGTAGTTGTGTTTAAACTCAATTTAAAAATTTGTTTTAGTCAATTTACTTGTTTTTTACGTCTAAAATCATTATACATAGTGTATTTCACGAATAATTGTACTAAACTAAGAATTTGGTAACAATAAAAGTGAACTAAACGTTAGATAATCTTTTTTTCAAAGCGGTTGACTTTTTCATGTACTTGCGTTTAAACTCAACTTTAAACTTTGTTTTAGTCAATTTACTTGTTTTTTAGGTCTATAATCATTATACCTAGTGTATTTCACTTATAAATGTACTAAATTAAGAATTTGGTAACTATAAAAGTGAACTAAACGTTAGATAATCCCTTGGTCAACAAAGGTTGACTTTTTGATGTAATTGTGTTTAAACTGAATTTTAAACTTTGTTTTAGTCAATTTACTTGTTTTTTAGGTCTAAAATCATTATACATAGTGTATTTCACTAATAAATGTACTAAAGTAAGAATTTGGTAACAATAAAAGTGAACTAAACGTTAGATACTCCTTTGGTCAACAAAGGTTTGACCTTTTGTTCCAATTGTGTTTAAACTCAACTTAAAACTTTGTTTTAGTCAAGTTACTTGTTTTTTAGGTCTAAAATCATTATACATAGTGTATTTCACTCATAAATGTAGTAAAATAAGAATTTGGAATTTATAAAAGTGAACTAAACGTTAGATAATCCTTTGTTCTATAAAGGTTTGAACTTTTTTTCTAATTGCGTTTAAACTCAATTTAGAACTTTGTTTTAGTCAAGTTAATTGTTGTTAAGGTCTTAAATCATTATACAGAGTGTATATCACTAATAAATATACTAAAGTAAGAATTTTGTATCTATAAAAATAAACAAAACGTTAGATAATTTTTGGTCAACAAAGGTTGACTTTTTAATGTAGTTGTGTTTAAACTCAATTTAAAAATTTGTTTTAGTCAATTTACTTGTTTTTTACGTCTAAAATCATTATACATAGTGTATTTCACGAATAAATGTACTAAACGAAGAATTTGGTAACAATAAAAGTGAACTAAACGTTAGATAATCTTTTTTTCAAAGCGGTTGACTTTTTGATGTACTTGCGTTTAAACTCAATTTTAAACTTTGTTTTAGTCAATTTACTTGTTTTTTAGGTCTATAATCATTATAACTAGTGTATTTCACTTATAAATGTACTAAATTAAGAATTTGGTAACTATAAAAGTGAACTAAACGTTAGATAATCCTTTGGTCAACAAAGGTTGACTTTTTAATGTAATTGTGTTTAAACAGAATTTTAAACTTTGTTTTAGTCAATTTACTTGTTTTTTAGGTCTAAAATCATTATACATAGTGTATTTCACTAATAAATATATTAAACTAAGAATTTGGTAACAATAAAAGTGAACTAAACGTTAGATAATCTTTTTTTCAAACCGGTTGACTTTTTGATGTAATTGTGTTTAAACTGAATTTTAAACTTTGTTTTAGTCAATTTACTTGTTTTTTAGGTCTAAAATCATTATACATAGTGTATTTCACTAATAAATGTACTAAAGTAAGAATTTGGTAACAATAAAAGTGAACTAAACGTTAGATACTCCTTTGGTCAACAAAGGTTTGACCTTTTGTTCCAATTGTGTTTAAACTCAACTTAAAACTTTGTTTTAGTCAAGTTACTTGTTTTTTAGGTCTAAAATCATTATACATAGTGTATTTCACTCATAAATGTAGTAAAATAGGAATTTGGAATTTATAAAAGTGAACTAAACGTTAGATAATCCTTTGTTCTACAAAGGTTTGACCCTTTGTTCTAATTGCGTTTAAACTCAATTTAGAACTTTGTTTTAGTCAAGTTAATTGTTGTTTACGTCTAAAATCAATATAAAGAGTGTAATTCACTAATAAATATACTAAAGTAAGAATTTTGTAACTATAAAAATAAACTAAACGTTAGATAACCTTTTGTTCAACAAATGTTGACTTTTTAATATAGTTGCGTTTAAACTCAATTTAAAACTTTGTTTTAGTCAATTTACTTGTTTTATATGTCTAAAATCATTATACATAGTGTATTTCACTAATAAATGTACTAAAGTAAGAATTTGGTAACAATAAAAGTGAACTAAACGTTAAATAATCCTTTGTTCAAAAAGGTTGACTTTTTGATGTACTTGCGTTTAAACTCAATTTTAAACTTTGTTTTAGTCCATTTACTTGTTTTTTAGGTCTAAAATCATCATACACAGTGTATTTCACTAATAAATGTACTAAAATAAGAATATGGAATTTATAAAAGTGAACTAAACGTTAGATAAACATTTGTTCTATAAATGTTTGAACTTTTTTTCTAATCGCGTTTAAACTGAATTTAGAACTTTCTTTTAGTCAAGTTAATTGTTGTTTAGGTCTAAAATCATTATATATAGTGTATTTCACTAATAAATGTACTAAAGTAAGAATTTGGTAACAATAAAAATGAACTAAACGTTAGATAATCATTTGTTCCAAAAGGTTGACCTTTTGAAGAACTTGCGTTTAAACTCAATTTTAAACTTTGTTTTAGTCAATTTAATTGTTTTTTAGGTATAAAATCATTATACATAGTGTATTTCACTAATAAATGTACAAAAATAAGAATTTGGAAACTATAAAAAAGAACTAAATGTTAGATAATCTTTTGTTCTACAAAGGTTTGACCTTTGGTTCTAATTTCGTTTAAACTCAATTTAGAACTTTGTTTTAGTCAAGTTAATTGTTGTTTAGGTCTAAAATCAATATAAAGAGTGTAATTCACTAATAAATATATTAAAGTAAGAATTTTGTAACTATAAAAATAAACTAAACGTTAGATAACCTTTTGTTCAACAAATGTTGACTTTTTAATACAGTTGCGTTTAAACTCAATTTTAAACTTTGTTTTAGTCAATTTACTTGTTTTTTAGGTCTACAATCATTATACATAGTGTATTTCATTAATAAATGTACTAAAATAAGAATATGGAATTTATAAAAGTGAACTAAACGTTAGATAAACCTTTGTTCTATAAAGGTTTGAACTTTTTTTCTAATTGCGTTTAAACTGAATTTAGAACTTTCTTTTAGTCAAGTTAATTGTTGTTTAGGTCTAAAATCATTATATATAGTGTATTTCACTAATAAATGTACTAAAGTAAGAATTTGGTAACAATAAAAGTGAACTAAACGTTAGATAATCCTTTGTTCCAAAAGGTTGACCTTTTGATGTACTTGCGTTTAAACTCAATTTTAAACTTTGTTTTAGTCAATTTAATTGTTTTTTAGGTATAAAATCATTGTACATAGTGTATTTCACTAATAAATGTACAAAAATAAGAATTTGGAAACTATAAAAAAGAACTAAATGTTAGATAATCTTTTGTTCTACAAAGGTTTGACCTTTGGTTCTAATTTCGTTTAAACTCAATTTAGAACTTTGTTTTAGTCAAGTTAATTGTTGTTAAGGTCTAAAATCATTATACAGAGTGTATATCACTAATAAATATACTAAAGTAAGAATTTTGTATCTATAAAAATAAACTAAACGTTAGATAATTTTTGGTCAACAAAGGTTGACTTTTTAATGTAGTTGTGTTTAAACTCAATTTAAAAATTTGTTTTAGTCAATTTACTTGTTTTTTACGTCTAAAATCATTATACATAGTGTATTTCACGAATAATTTTACTAAACTAAGAATTTGGTAACAATAAAAGTGAACTAAACGTTAGATAATCTTTTTTTCAAAGCGGTTGACTTTTTCATGTACTTGCGTTTAAACTCAACTTTAAACTTTGTTTTAGTCAATTTACTTGTTTTTTAGGTCTATAATCATTATACCTAGTGTATTTCACTTATAAATGTACTAAATTAAGAATTTGGTAACTATAAAAGTGAACTAAACGTTAGATAATCCTTTGGTCAACAAAGGTTGACTTTTTGATGTAATTGTTTTTAAACTCAACTTAAAACTTTGTTTTAGTCAATTTACTTGTTTTTTAGGTCTAAAATCATTATACATAGTGTATTTCACTAATAAATGTACTAAAGTAAGAATTTGGAAACTATAAAAAAGAACTAAATGTTAGATAATCTTTTGTTCTACAAAGGTTTGACCTTTGGTTCTAATTTCGTTTAAACTCAATTTAGAACTTTGTTTTAGTCAAGTTAATTGTTGTTAAGGTCTAAAATCATTATACAGAGTGTATATCACTAATAAATATACTAAAGTAAGAATTTTGTATCTATAAAAATAAACTAAACGTTAGATAATTTTTGGTCAACAAAGGTTGACTTTTTAATGTAGTTGTGTTTAAACTCAATTTAAAAATTTGTTTTAGTCAATTTACTTGTTTTTTACGTCTAAAATCATTATACATAGTGTATTTCACGAATAATTGTACTAAACTAAGAATTTGGTAACAATAAAAGTGAACTAAACGTTAGATAATCTTTTTTTCAAAGCGGTTGACTTTTTCATGTACTTGCGTTTAAACTCAACTTTAAACTTTGTTTTAGTCAATTTACTTGTTTTTTAGGTCTATAATCATTATACCTAGTGTATTTCACTTATAAATGTACTAAATTAAGAATTTGGTAACTATAAAAGTGAACTAAACTTTAGATAATCTTTTGGTCAACAAAGGTTGACTTTTTGATGTAATTGTGTTTAAACTGAATTTTAAACTTTGTTTTAGTCAATTTACTTGTTTTTTAGGTCTAAAATCATTATACATAGTGTATTTCACTAATAAATGTACTAAAGTAAGAATTTGGTAACAATAAAAGTGAACTAAACGTTAGATACTCCTTTGGTCAACAAAGGTTTGACCTTTTGTTCCAATTGTGTTTAAACTCAACTTAAAACTTTGTTTTAGTCAAGTTACTTGTTTTTTAGGTCTAAAATCATTATACATAGTGTATTTCACTCATAAATGTAGTAAAATAAGAATTTGGAATTTATAAAAGTGAACTAAACGTTAGATAATCCTTTGTTCTACAAAGGTTTGACCCTTTGTTCTAATTGTGTTTAAACTCAATTTAGAACTTTGTTTTAGTCAAGTTAATTGTTGTTTACGTATAAAATCAATATAAAGAGTGTAATTCACTAATAAATATACTAAAGTAAGAATTTTGTAACTATAAAAATAAACTAAACGTTAGATAACCTTTTGTTCAACAAATGTTGACTTTTTAATATAGTTGCGTTTAAACTCAATTTAAAACTTTGTTTTAGTCAATTTACTTGTTTTATATGTCTAAAATCATTATACATAGTGTATTTCACTAATAAATGTACTAAAGTAAGAATTTGGTAACAATAAAAGTGAACTAAACGTTAAATAATCCTTTGTTCAAAAAGGTTGACTTTTTGATGTACTTGCGTTTAAACTCAATTTTAAACTTTGTTTTAGTCAATTTACTTGTTTTTTAGGTCTAAAATCATCATACACAGTGTATTTCACTAATAAATGTACTAAAATAAGAATATGGAATTTATAAAAGTGAACTAAACGTTAGATAAACCTTTGTTCTATAAATGTTTGAACTTTTTTTCTAATTGCGTTTAAACTGAATTTAGAACTTTCTTTTAGTCAAGTTAATTGTTGTTTAGGTCTAAAATCATTATATATAGTGTATTTCACTAATAAATGTACTAAAGTAAGAATTTGGTAACAATAAAAATGAACTAAACGTTAGATAATCATTTGTTCCAAAAGGTTGACCTTTTGATGTACTTGCGTTTAAACTCAATTTTAAACTTTGTTTTAGTCAATTTAATTGTTTTTTAGGTATAAAATCATTATACATAGTGTATTTCACTAATAAATGTACAAAAATAAGAATTTGGAAACTATAAAAAAGAACTAAATGTTAGATAATCTTTTGTTCTACAAAGGTTTGACCTTTGGTTCTAATTTCGTTTAAACTCAATTTAGAACTTTGTTTTAGTCAAGTTAATTGTTGTTTAGATCTAAAATCAATATAAAGAGTGTAATTCACTAATAAATATATTAAAGTAAGAATTTTGTAACTATAAAAATAAACTAAACGTTAGATAACCTTTTGTTCAACAAATGTTGACTTTTTAATACAGTTGCGTTTAAACTCAATTTTAAACTTTGTTTTAGTCAATTTACTTGTTTTTTAGGTCTACAATCATTATACATAGTGTATTTCACTAATAAATGTACTAAAATAAGAATATGGAATTTATAAAAGTGAACTAAACGTTAGATAAACCTTTGTTCTATAAAGGTTTGAACTTTTTTTCTAATTGCGTTTAAACTGAATTTAGAACTTTCTTTTAGTCAAGTTAATTGTTGTTTAGGTCTAAAATCATTATATATAGTGTATTTCACTAATAAATGTACTAAAGTAAGAATTTGGTAACAATAAAAGTGAACTAAACGTTAGATAATCCTTTGTTCCAAAAGGTTGACCTTTTGATGTACTTGCGTTTAAACTCAATTTTAAACTTTGTTTTAGTCAATTTAATTGTTTTTTAGGTATAAAATCATTATACATAGTGTATTTCACTAATAAATGTACAAAAATAAGTATTTGGAAACTATAAAAAAGAACTAAATGTTAGATAATCTTTTGTTCTACAAAGGTTTGACCTTTGGTTCTAATTTCGTTTAAACTCAATTTAGAACTTTGTTTTAGTCAAGTTAATTGTTGTTAAGGTCTAAAATCATTATACAGAGTGTATATCACTAATAAATATACTAAAGTAAGAATTTTGTATCTATAAAAATAAACTAAACGTTAGATAATTTTTGGTCAACAAAGGTTGACTTTTTAATGTAGTTGTGTTTAAACTCAATTTAAAAATTTGTTTTAGTAAATTTACTTGTTTTTTACGTCTAAAATCATGATACATAGTGTATTTCACGAATAATTGTACTAAACTAAGAATTTGGTAACAATAAAAGTGAACTAAACGTTAGATAATCTTTTTTTCAAAGCGGTTGACTTTTTCATGTACTTGCGTTTAAACTCAACTTTAAACTTTGTTTTAGTCAATTTACTTGTTTTTTAGGTCTATAATCATTATACCTAGTGTATTTCACTTATAAATGTACTAAATTAAGAATTTGGTAACTATAAAAGTGAACTAAACGTTAGATAATTCTTTGGTCAACAAAGGTTGACTTTTTGATGTAATCGCTTTTAAACTCAACTTAAAACTTTGTTTTAGTCAATTTACTTGTTTTTTAGGTCTAAAATCATTATACATAGTGTATTTCACTAATAAATGTACTAAAGTAAGAATTTGGTAACAATAAAAGTGAACTAAACGTTAGATACTCCTTTGGTCAACAAAGGTTTGACCTTTTGTTCTAATTGTGTTTAAACTCAACTTAAAACTTTGTTTTAGTCAAGTTACTTGTTTTTTAGGTCTAAAATCATTATACATAGTGTATTTCACTCATAAATGTAGTAAAATAAGAATTTGGAATTTATAAAAGTGAACTAAACGTTAGATAATCCTTTGTTCTACAAAGGTTTGACCCTTTGTTCTAATTGCGTTTAAACTCAATTTAGAACTTTGTTTTAGTCAAGTTAATTGTTGTTTACGTCTAAAATCAATATAAAGAGTGTAATTCACTAATAAATATACTAAAGTAAGAATTTTGTAACTATAAAAATAAATTAAATGTTAGATAACCTTTTGTTCAACAAATGTTAACTTTTTAATATAGTTGCGTTTAAACTCAATTTAAAACTTTGTTTTAGTCAATTTACTTGTTTTATATGTCTAAAATCATTATACATAGTGTATTTCACTAATAAATGTACTAAAGTAAGAATTTGGTAACAATAAAAGTGAACTAAACGTTAAATAATCCTTTGTTCAAAAAGGTTGACTTTTTGATGTACTTGCGTTTAAACTCAATTTTAAACTTTGTTTTAGTCAATTTACTTGTTTTTTAGGTCTAAAATCATCATACACAGTGTATTTCACTAATAAATGTACTAAAATAAGAATATGGAATTTATAAAAGTGAACTAAACGTTAGATAAACCTTTGTTCTATAAATGTTTGAACTTTTTTTCTAATTGCGTTTAAACTGAATTTAGAACTTTCTTTTAGTCAAGTTAATTGTTGTTTAGGTCTAAAATCATTATATATAGTGTATTTCACTAATAAATGTACTAAAGTAAGAATTTGGTAACAATAAAAGTGAACTAAACGTTAGATAATCCTTTGTTCAAAAAGGTTGACTTCTTGATGTACTTGCGTTTAAACTCAATTTTAAACTTTGTTTTAGTCAATTTACTTGTTTTTTAGGTCTAAAATCATCATACACAGTGTATTTCACTAATAAATGTACTAAAATAAGAATATGGAATTTATAAAAGTGAACTAAACGTTAGATAAACCTTTGTTCTATAAATGTTTGAACTTTTTTTCTAATTGCGTTTAAACTGAATTTAGAACTTTCTTTTAGTCAAGTTAATTGTTGTTTAGGTCTAAAATCATTATATATAGTGTATTTCACTAATAAATGTACTAAAGTAAGAATTTGGTAACAATAAAAATGAACTAAACGTTAGATAATCATTTGTTCCAAAAGGTTGACCTTTTGATGTACTTGCGTTTAAACTCAATTTTAAACTTTGTTTTAGTCAATTTAATTGTTTTTTAGGTATAAAATCATTATACATAGTGTATTTCACTAATAAATGTACAAAAATAAGAATTTGGAAACTATAAAAAAGAACTAAATGTTAGATAATCTTTTGTTCTACAAAGGTTTGACCTTTGGTTCTAATTTCGTTTAAACTCAATTTAGAACTTTGTTTTAGTCAAGTTAATTGTTGTTTAGATCTAAAATCAATATAAAGAGTGTAATTCACTAATAAATATATTAAAGTAAGAATTTTGTAACTATAAAAATAAACTAAACGTTAAATAACCTTTTGTTCAACAAATGTTGACTTTTTAATACAGTTGCGTTTAAACTCAATTTTAAACTTTGTTTTAGTCAATTTACTTGTTTTTTAGGTCTACAATCATTATACATAGTGTATTTCACTAATAAATGTACTAAAATAAGTATTTGGAAACTATAAAAAAGAACTAAATGTTAGATAATCTTTTGTTCTACAAAGGTTTGACCTTTGGTTCTAATTTCGTTTAAACTCAATTTAGAACTTTGTTTTAGTCAAGTTAATTGTTGTTAAGGTCTAAAATCATTATACAGAGTGTATATCACTAATAAATATACTAAAGTAAGAATTTTGTATCTATAAAAATAAACTAAACGTTAGATAATTTTTGGTCAACAAAGGTTGACTTTTTAATGTAGTTGTGTTTAAACTCAATTTAAAAATTTGTTTTAGTCAATTTACTTGTTTTTTACGTCTAAAATCATTATACATAGTGTATTTCACGAATAATTGTACTAAACTAAGAATTTGGTAACAATAAAAGTGAACTAAACGTTAGATAATCTTTTTTTCAAAGCGGTTGACTTTTTCATGTACTTGCGTTTAAACTCAACTTTAAACTTTGTTTTAGTCAATTTACTTGTTTTTTAGGTCTATAATCATTATACCTAGTGTATTTCACTTATAAATGTACTAAATTAAGAATTTGGTAACTATAAAAGTGAACTAAACGTTAGATAATCCTTTGGTCAACAAAGGTTGACTTTTTGATGTAATTGTGTTTAAATTTAAATGTAAACTTTGTTTTAGTCAATTTACTTGTTTTTTAGGTCTAAAATCATTATACATAGTGTATTTCACTAATAAATGTACTAAAGTAAGAATTTGGTAACAATAAAAGTGAACTAAACGTTAGATACTCCTTTGGTCAACAAAGGTTTGACCTTTTGTTCTAATTGTGTTTAAACTCAACTTAAAACTTTGTTTTAGTCAAGTTACTTGTTTTTTAGGTCTAAAATCATTATACATAGTGTATTTCACTCATAAATGTAGTAAAATAAGAATTTGGAATTTATAAAAGTGAACTAAACGTTAGATAATCCTTTGTTCTACAAAGGTTTGACCCTTTGTTCTAATTGCGTTTAAACTCAATTTAGAACTTTGTTTTAGTCAAGTTAATTGTTGTTTACGTCTAAAATCAATATAAAGAGTGTAATTCACTAATAAATATACTAAAGTAAGAATTTTGTAACTATAAAAATAAATTAAACGTTAGATAACCTTTTGTTCAACAAATGTTGACTTTTTTATATAGTTGCGTTTAAACTCAATTTAAAACTTTGTTTTAGTCAATTTACTTGTTTTATATGTCTAAAATCATTATACATAGTGTATTTCACTAATAAATGTACTAAAGTAAGAATTTGGTAACAATAAAAGTGAACTAAACGTTAAATAATCCTTTGTTCAAAAAGGTTGACTTTTTGATGTACTTGCGTTTAAACTCAATTTTAAACTTTGTTTTAGTCAATTTACTTGTTTTTTAGGTCTAAAATCATCATACACAGTGTATTTCACTAATAAATGTACTAAAATAAGAATATGGAATTTATAAAAGTGAACTAAACGTTAGATAAACCTTTGTTCTATAAATGTTTAAACTTTTTTTCTAATTGCGTTTAAACTGAATTTAGAACTTTCTTTTAGTCAAGTTAATTGTTGTTTAGGTCTAAAATCATTATATATAGTGTATTTCACTAATAAATGTACTAAAGTAAGAATTTGGTAACAATAAAAGTGAACTAAACGTTAGATAATCCTTTGTTCAAAAAGGTTGACTTCTTGATGTACTTGCGTTTAAACTCAATTTTAAACTTTGTTTTAGTCAATTTACTAGTTTTTTAGGTCTAAAATCATTATACATAGTGTATTTCACTAATAAATGTACTAAATTAAGAATTTGGAATTTATAAAAGTGAACTAAACGTTAGATAATCCTTTGTTCTATAAAGGTTTGAACTTTTTTTCTAATTGCGTTTAAACTCAATTTAGAACTTTGTTTTCGTCAAGTTAATTGTTGTTAAGGTCTTAAATCATTATACAGAGTGTATATCACTAATAAATATACTAAAGTAAGAATTTTGTATCTATAAAAATAAACTAAACGTTAGATACGTTTTGGTCAACAAAGGTTGACTTTTTAATGTAGTTGTGTTTAAACTCAATTTAAAAATTTGTTTTAGTCAATTTACTTGTTTTTTACGTCTAAAATCATTATACATAGTGTATTTCACGAATAATTGTACTAATCTAAGAATTTGGTAACAATAAAAGTGAACTAAATGTTAGATAATCTTTTTTTGAAAGCGGTTGACTTTTTCATGTACTTGCGTTTAAACTCAACTTTAAACTTTGTTTTAGTCAATTTACTTGTTTTTAGGTCTATAATCATTATACCTAGTGTATTTCACTTATAAATGTACTAAATTAAGAATTTGGTAACTATAAAAGTGAACTAAACGTTAGATAATCCTTTGGTCAACAAAGGTTGACTTTTTGATGTAATTGTGTTTAAATTTAAATGTAAACTTTGTTTTAGTCAATTTACTTGTTTTTTAGGTCTAAAATCATTATACATAGTGTATTTCACTAATAAATGTACTAAAGTAAGAATTTGGTAACAATAAAAGTGAACTAAACGTTAGATACTCCTTTGGTCAACAAAGGTTTGACCTTTTGTTCTAATTGTGTTTAAACTCAATTTAGAACTTTGTTTTAGTCAATTTACTTGTTTTTTAGGTCTAAAATCATTATACATAGTGTATTTCACTAATAAATGTAGTAAAATAAGAATTTGGAATTTATAAAAGTGAACTAAACGTTAGATAATCCTTTGTTCTACAAAGGTTTGACCATTTGTTCTAATTGCGTTTAAACTCAATTTAGAACTTTGTTTTAGTCAAGTTAATTGTTGTTTAGGTCTAAAATCAATATAAAGAGTGTAATTCACTAATAAATATACTAAAGTAAGAATTGTGTAACTATAAAAATAAACTAAACGTTAGATAACCTTGTGTTCAACAAATGTTGACTTTTAAATATAGTTGCGTTTAAACTCAATTTAAAACTTTGTTTTAGTCAATTTTCTTGTTTTATATGTCTAAAATCATTATACATATTGTATTTCACTAATAAATGTACTAAAGTAAGAATTTGGTAACAATAAAAGTGAACTAAACGTTAGATAATCCTATGTTCAAAAAGGTTGACTTTTTGATGTACTTGCATTTAAACTCAATTTTAAACTTTGTTTTAGTCAATTTACTTGTTTTTTAGGTCTAAAATCATTATACATAGTGTATTTCACTAATAAATGTACTAAAATAAGAATTTGGAATTTATAAAAGTGAACTAAACGTTAGATAATCCTTTGTTCTATAAAGGTTTGAACTTTTGGTCTAATTGCGTTTAAACTCAATTTAGAACTTTCTTTTAGTCAAGTTAATTGTTGTTTAGGACTAAAATCATTATTCAAAGTGTATTTCACTAAAAAATGTACTAAAGTAAGAATATTGTACCTATAAAAATAAACTAAACGTTAGATAATCTTTTGGTCAACAAAGGTTGACTTATTGATGTAATTGCGTTTAAACTCAATTTAAAACCTTGTTTTGTCAATTTACTTGTTTTATACGTCTAAAATCATTATACATAGTGTATTTCATTAATAAATGTACTAAAGTAAGAATTTGTTAACAATAAAAGTGAACTAAACGTTAGATAATCATTTGTTCAAAAAGGTTGACTTTTTGATGTACTTGCGTTTAAACTTTGTTTTAGTCAATTTACTTGTTTTTTAGGTCTAAAATCATTATACATAGAGTATTTCACTAATAAATGAAGTAAAATAAGAATTTGGAATTTATAAAAAGGAACTAAACGTTAGATAATCCTTTGTTCTACAAAGGTTTGACCTTTTGTTCTAATTGCGTTTAAACTCAATTTAGAACTTTGTTTTAGTCAAGTTAATTGTTGTTTAAGTCTAAAATCAATACAAAGAGTGTAATTTACTAATAAATATACTAAAGTAAGAATTTTGTAACTATAAAAATAAACTAAACGTTAGATAACCTTTTGTTCAACAAATGTTGACTTATTAATATAGTTGCGTTTAAACTCAATTTAAAACTTTGTTTTAGTCAATTTACTTGTTTTATATGTCTTAAATCATTATACATAGTGTATTTCACTAATAAATGTACTAAAATAAGAATTTGGTAACAATAAAAGTGAACTAAACGTTAGAGAATCCTTTGTTCAAAAAGGTTGACTTTTTGATGTACTTGCGTTTAAACTTTGTTTTAGTCAATTTACTTGTTTTTTAGGTCTAAAATCATTATACATAGAGTATTTCACTAATAAATGAAGTAAAATAAGAATTTGGAATTTATAAAAAGGAACTAAACGTTAGATAATCCTTTGTTCTACAAAGGTTTGACCTTTTGTTCTAATTGCGTTTAAACTCAATTTAGAACTTTGTTTTAGTCAAGTTAATTGTTGTTTAAGTCTAAAATCAATACAAAGAGTGTAATTTACTAATAAATATACTAAAGTAAGAATTTTGTAACTATAAAAATAAACTAAACGTTAGATAACCTTTTGTTCAACAAATGTTGACTTATTAATATAGTTGCGTTTAAACTCAATTTAAAACTTTGTTTTAGTCAATTTACTTGTTTTATATGTCTTAAATCATTATACATAGTGTATTTCACTAATAAATGTACTAAAATAAGAATTTGGTAACAATAAAAGTGAACTAAACGTTAGAGAATCCTTTGTTCAAAAAGGTTGACTTTTTGATGTACTTGCGTTTAAACTCAATTTTAAACTTTGTTTTAGTCAATTTACTTGTTTTTTAGGTCTAAAATTATTATACATAGTGTAATTCACTAATAAATGTACTAAAATAACAATTTGGAATTTATAAAAGTGAACTAAACGTTAGATAATCATTTGTTCTATAAAGGTTTGAACTTTTGGTCTAATTGCGTTTAAACTCAATTTAGAACTTTCTTTTAGTCAAGTTAATTGTTGTTTAGGACTAAAATCATTATACAAAGTTTATTTCACTAATAAATGTACTAAAGTAAGAATATTGTAACTATAAAAATAAACTAAACTTTAGATAATCTTTTGGTCAACAAAGGTTGACTTTTTGATGTAATTGCGTTTAAACTCAATTTAAAACCTTGTTTTGTCAATTTACTTGTTTTATACGTCTAAAATAATTATACATAGTGTATTTCACTAATAAATGTACTAAAGTAAGAATTTGGTAACAATAAAAGTGAACTAAACGTTAGATAATCCTTTGTTCAAAAAGGTTGACTTCTTGATGTACTTGCGTTTAAACTTAATTTTAAACTTTGTTTTAGTCAATTTACTAGTTTTTTAGGTCTAAAATCATTATACATAGTGTATTTCACTAATAAATGTACTAAAATAAGAATTTGGAATTTATAAAAGTGAACTAAACGTTAGATAATCCTTTGCTCTATAAAGGTTTGAACTTTTTTTCTAATTGCGTTTAAACTCAATTTAGAACTTTGTTTTAGTCAAGTTAATTGTTGTTAAGGTCTTAAATCATTATACAGAGTGTATATCACTAATAAATATACTAAAGTAAGAATTTTGTATCTATAAAAATAAACTAAACGTTAGATAATCCTTTGTTCAAAAAGGTTGACTTCTTGATGTACTTGCGTTTAAACTCAATTTTAAACTTTGTTTTAGTCAATTTACTAGTTTTTTAGGTCTAAAATCATTATACATAGTGTATTTCACTAATAAATGTACTAAATTAAGAATTTGGTAACTATAAAAGTGAACTAAACGTTAGATAATCCTTTGTTCTATAAAGGTTTGAACTTTTTTTCTAATTGCGTTTAAACTCAATTTAGAACTTTGTTTTCGTCAAGTTAATTGTTGTTAAGGTCTTAAATCATTATACAGAGTGTATATCACTAATAAATATACTAAAGTAAGAATTTTGTATCTATAAAAATAAACTAAACGTTAGATACGTTTTGGTCAACAAAGGTTGACTTTTTAATGTAGTTGTGTTTAAACTCAATTTAAAAATTTGTTTTAGTCAATTTACTTGTTTTTTACGTCTAAAATCATTATACATAGTGTATTTCACGAATAATTGTACTAATCTAAGAATTTGGTAACAATAAAAGTGAACTAAATGTTAGATAATCTTTTTTTCAAAGCGGTTGACTTTTTCATGTACTTGCGTTTAAACTCAACTTTACACTTTGTTTTAGTCAATTTACTTGTTTTTAGGTCTATAATCATTATACCTAGTGTATTTCACTTATAAATGTACTAAATTAAGAATTTGGTAACTATAAAAGTGAACTAAACGTTAGATAATCCTTTGGTCAACAAAGGTTGACTTTTTGATGTAATTGTGTTTAAATTTAAATGTAAACTTTGTTTTAGTCAATTTACTTGTTTTTTAGGTCTAAAATCATTATACATAGTGTATTTCACTAATAAATGTACTAAAGTAAGAATTTGGTAACAATAAAAGTGAACTAAACGTTAGATACTCCTTTGGTCAACAAAGGTTTGACCTTTTGTTCTAATTGTGTTTAAACTCAACTTAAAACTTTGTTTTAGTCAAGTTACTTGTTTTTTAGGTCTAAAATCATTATACATAGTGTATTTCACTCATAAATGTAGTAAAATAAGAATTTGGAATTTATAAAAGTGAACTAAACGTTAGATAATCCTTTGTTCTACAAAGGTTTGACCATTTGTTCTAATTGCGTTTAAACTCAATTTAGAACTTTGTTTTAGTCAAGTTAATTGTTGTTTAGGTCTAAAATCAATATAAAGAGTGTAATTCACTAATAAATATACTAAAGTAAGAATTGTGTAACTATAAAAATAAACTAAACGTTAGATAACCTTGTGTTCAACAAATGTTGACTTTTAAATATAGTTGCGTTTAAACTCAATTTAAAACTTTGTTTTAGTCAATTTTCTTGTTTTATATGTCTAAAATCATTATACATATTGTATTTCACTAATAAATGTACTAAAGTAAGAATTTGGTAACAATAAAAGTGAACTAAACGTTAGATAATCCTATGTTCAAAAAGGTTGACTTTTTGATGTACTTGCATTTAAACTCAATTTTAAACTTTGTTTTAGTCAATTTACTTGTTTTTTAGGTCTAAAATCATTATACATAGTGTATTTCACTAATAAATGTACTAAAATAAGAATTTGGAATTTATAAAAGTGAACTAAACGTTAGATAATCCTTTGTTCTATAATGGTTTGAACTTTTGGTCTAATTGCGTTTAAACTCAATTTAGAACTTTCTTTTAGTCAAGTTAATTGTTGTTTAGGACTAAAATCATTATTCAAAGTGTATTTCACTAAAAAATGTACTAAAGTAAGAATATTGTACCTATAAAAATAAACTAAACGTTAGATAATCTTTTGGTCAACAAAGGTTGACTTATTGATGTAATTGCGTTTAAACTCAATTTAAAACCTTGTTTTGTCAATTTACTTGTTTTATACGTCTAAAATCATTATACATAGTGTATTTCATTAATAAATGTACTAAAGTAAGAATTTGTTAACAATAAAAGTGAACTAAACGTTAGATAATCATTTGTTCAAAAAGGTTGACTTTTTGATGTACTTGCGTTTAAACTTTGTTTTAGTCAATTTACTTGTTTTTTAGGTCTAAAATCATTATACATAGAGTATTTCACTAATAAATGAAGTAAAATAAGAATTTGGAATTTATAAAAAGGAACTAAACGTTAGATAATCCTTTGTTCTACAAAGGTTTGACCTTTTGTTCTAATTGCGTTTAAACTCAATTTAGAACTTTGTTTTAGTCAAGTTAATTGTTGTTTAAGTCTAAAATCAATACAAAGAGTGTAATTTACTAATAAATATACTAAAGTAAGAATTTTGTAACTATAAAAATAAACTAAACGTTAGATAACCTTTTGTTCAACAAATGTTGACTTATTAATATAGTTGCGTTTAAACTCCATTTAGAACTTTGATTTAGTCAATTTACTTGTTTTTTAGGTCTTAAATCATTATACATAGTGTATTTCACTAATAAATGTTCTAAAGTAAGAATTTGGTAACAATAAAAGTGAACTAAACGTTAGAGAATCCTTTGTTCAAAAAGGTTGACTTTTTGATGTACTTGCGTTTAAACTTTGTTTTAGTCAATTTACTTGTTTTTTAGGTCTAAAATCATTATACATAGAGTATTTCACTAATAAATGAAGTAAAATAAGAATTTGGAATTTATAAAAAGGAACTAAACGTTAGATAATCCTTTGTTCTACAAAGGTTTGACCTTTTGTTCTAATTGCGTTTAAACTCAATTTAGAACTTTGTTTTAGTCAAGTTAATTGTTGTTTAAGTCTAAAATCAATACAAAGAGTGTAATTTACTAATAAATATACTAAAGTAAGAATTTTGTAACTATAAAAATAAACTAAACGTTAGATAACCTTTTGTTCAACAAATGTTGACTTATTAATATAGTTGCGTTTAAACTCCATTTAGAACTTTGATTTAGTCAATTTACTTGTTTTTTAGGTCTTAAATCATTATACATAGTGTATTTCACTAATAAATGTTCTAAAGTAAGAATTTGGTAACAATAAAAGTGAACTAAACGTTAGAGAATCCTTTGTTCAAAAAGGTTGACTTTTTGATGTACTTGCGTTTAAACTCAATTTTAAACTTTGTTTTAGTCAATTTACTTGTTTTTTAGGTCTAAAATTATTATACATAGTGTAATTCACTAATAAATGTACTAAAATAACAATTTGGAATTTATAAAAGTGAACTAAACGTTAGATAATCATTTGTTCTATAAAGGTTTGAACTTTTGGTCTAATTGCGTTTAAACTCAATTTAGAACTTTCTTTTAGTCAAGTTAATTGTTGTTTAGGACTAAAATCATTATACAAAGTTTATTTCACTAATAAATGTACTAAAGTAAGAATATTGTAACTATAAAAATAAACTAAACTTTAGATAATCTTTTGGTCAACAAAGGTTGACTTTTTGATGTAATTGCGTTTAAACTCAATTTAAAACCTTGTTTTGTCAATTTACTTGTTTTATACGTCTAAAATAATTATACATAGTGTATTTCACTAATAAATGTACTAAAGTAAGAATTTGGTAACAATAAAAGTGAACTAAACGTTAGATAATCCTTTGTTCAAAAAGGTTGACTTCTTGATGTACTTGCGTTTAAACTTAATTTTAAACTTTGTTTTAGTCAATTTACTAGTTTTTTAGGTCTAAAATCATTATACATAGTGTATTTCACTAATAAATGTACTAAAATAAGAATTTGGAATTTATAAAAGTGAACTAAACGTTAGATAATCCTTTGCTCTATAAAGGTTTGAACTTTTTTTCTAATTGCGTTTAAACTCAATTTAGAACTTTGTTTTAGTCAAGTTAATTGTTGTTAAGGTCTTAAATCATTATACAGAGTGTATATCACTAATAAATATACTAAAGTAAGAATTTTGTATCTATAAAAATAAACTAAACGTTAGATAATCCTTTGTTCAAAAAGGTTGACTTCTTGATGTACTTGCGTTTAAACTCAATTTTAAACTTTGTTTTAGTCAATTTACTAGTTTTTTAGGTCTAAAATCATTATACATAGTGTATTTCACTAATAAATGTACTAAATTAAGAATTTGGAATTTATAAAAGTGAACTAAACGTTAGATAATCCTTTGTTCTATAAAGGTTTGAACTTTTTTTCTAATTGCGTTTAAACTCAATTTAGAACTTTGTTTTCGTCAAGTTAATTGTTGTTAAGGTCTTAAATCATTATACAGAGTGTATATCACTAATAAATATACTAAAGTAAGAATTTTGTATCTATAAAAATAAACTAAACGTTAGATACGTTTTGGTCAACAAAGGTTGACTTTTTAATGTAGTTGTGTTTAAACTCAATTTAAAAATTTGTTTTAGTCAATTTACTTGTTTTTTACGTCTAAAATCATTATACATAGTGTATTTCACGAATAATTGTACTAATCTAAGAATTTGGTAACAATAAAAGTGAACTAAATGTTAGATAATCTTTTTTTCAAAGCGGTTGACTTTTTCATGTACTTGCGTTTAAACTCAACTTTAAACTTTGTTTTAGTCAATTTACTTGTTTTTAGGTCTATAATCATTATACCTAGTGTATTTCACTTATAAATGTACTAAATTAAGAATTTGGTAACTATAAAAGTGAACTAAACGTTAGATAATCCTTTGGTCAACAAAGGTTGACTTTTTGATGTAATTGTGTTTAAACTCAATTTAGAACTTTGTTTTAGTCAATTTACTTGTTTTTTAGGTCTAAAATCATTATACATAGTGTATTTCACTAATAAATGTACTAAAGTAAGAATTTGGTAACAATAAAAGTGAACTAAACGTTAGATACTCCTTTGGTCAACAAAGGTTTGACCTTTTGTTCTAATTGTGTTTAAACTCAATTTAGAACTTTGTTTTAGTCAATTTACTTGTTTTTTAGGTCTAAAATCATTATACATAGTGTATTTCACTCATAAATGTAGTAAAATAAGAATTTGGAATTTATAAAAGTGAACTAAACGTTAGATAATCCTTTGTTCTACAAAGGTTTGACCATTTGTTCTAATTGCGTTTAAACTCAATTTAGAACTTTGTTTTAGTCAAGTTAATTGTTGTTTAGGTCTAAAATCAATATAAAGAGTGTAATTCACTAATAAATATACTAAAGTAAGAATTGTGTAACTATAAAAATAAACTAAACGTTAGATAACCTTGTGTTCAACAAATGTTGACTTTTAAATATAGTTGCGTTTAAACTCAATTTAAAACTTTGTTTTAGTCAATTTTCTTGTTTTATATGTCTAAAATCATTATACATATTGTATTTCACTAATAAATGTACTAAAGTAAGAATTTGGTAACAATAAAAGTGAACTAAACGTTAGATAATCCTATGTTCAAAAAGGTTGACTTTTTGATGTAATCGCTTTTAAACTCAACTTAAAACTTTGTTTTAGTCAATTTACTTGTTTTTTAGGTCTAAAATCATTATACATAGTGTATTTCACTAATAAATGTACTAAAATAAGAATTTGGAATTTATAAAAGTGAACTAAACGTTAGATAATCCTTTGTTCTATAAAGGTTTGAACTTTTGGTCTAATTGCGTTTAAACTCAATTTAGAACTTTCTTTTAGTCAAGTTAATTGTTGTTTAGGACTAAAATCATTATTCAAAGTGTATTTCACTAAAAAATGTACTAAAGTAAGAATATTGTACCTATAAAAATAAACTAAACGTTAGATAATCTTTTGGTCAACAAAGGTTGACTTATTGATGTAATTGCGTTTAAACTCAATTTAAAACCTTGTTTTGTCAATTTACTTGTTTTATACGTCTAAAATCATTATACATAGTGTATTTCATTAATAAATGTACTAAAGTAAGAATTTGTTAACAATAAAAGTGAACTAAACGTTAGATAATCATTTGTTCAAAAATGTTGACTTTTTGATGTACTTGCGTTTAAACTTTGTTTTAGTCAATTTACTTGTTTTTTAGGTCTAAAATCATTATACATAGAGTATTTCACTAATAAATGAAGTAAAATAAGAATTTGGAATTTATAAAAAGGAACTAAACGTTAGATAATCCTTTGTTCTACAAAGGTTTGACCTTTTGTTCTAATTGCGTTTAAACTCAATTTAGAACTTTGTTTTAGTCAAGTTAATTGTTGTTTAAGTCTAAAATCAATACAAAGAGTGTAATTTACTAATAAATATACTAAAGTAAGAATTTTGTAACTATAAAAATAAACTAAACGTTAGATAACCTTTTGTTCAACAAATGTTGACTTATTAATATAGTTGCGTTTAAACTCAATTTAAAACTTTGTTTTAGTCAATTTACTTGTTTTATATGTCTTAAATCATTATACATAGTGTATTTCACTAATAAATGTACTAAAATAAGAATTTGGTAACAATAAAAGTGAACTAAACGTTAGAGAATCCTTTGTTCAAAAAGGTTGACTTTTTGATGTACTTGCGTTTAAACTTTGTTTTAGTCAATTTACTTGTTTTTTAGGTCTAAAATCATTATACATAGAGTATTTCACTAATAAATGAAGTAAAATAAGAATTTGGAATTTATAAAAAGGAACTAAACGTTAGATAATCCTTTGTTCTACAAAGGTTTGACCTTTTGTTCTAATTGCGTTTAAACTCAATTTAGAACTTTGTTTTAGTCAAGTTAATTGTTGTTTAAGTCTAAAATCAATACAAAGAGTGTAATTTACTAATAAATATACTAAAGTAAGAATTTTGTAACTATAAAAATAAACTAAACGTTAGATAACCTTTTGTTCAACAAATGTTGACTTATTAATATAGTTGCGTTTAAACTCAATTTAAAACTTTGTTTTAGTCAATTTACTTGTTTTATATGTCTTAAATCATTATACATAGTGTATTTCACTAATAAATGTACTAAAATAAGAATTTGGTAACAATAAAAGTGAACTAAACGTTAGAGAATCCTTTGATCAAAAAGGTTGACTTTTTGATGTACTTGCGTTTAAACTCAATTTTAAACTTTGTTTTAGTCAATTTACTTGTTTTTTAGGTCTAAAATTATTATACATAGTGTAATTCACTAATAAATGTACTAAAATAACAATTTGGAATTTATAAAAGTGAACTAAACGTTAGATAATCATTTGTTCTATAAAGGTTTGAACTTTTGGTCTAATTGCGTTTAAACTCAATTTAGAACTTTCTTTTAGTCAAGTTAATTGTTGTTTAGGACTAAAATCATTATACAAAGTTTATTTCACTAATAAATGTACTAAAGTAAGAATATTGTAACTATAAAAATAAACTAAACTTTAGATAATCTTTTGGTCAACAAAGGTTGACTTTTTGATGTAATTGCGTTTAAACATAATTTAAAACCTTGTTTTGTCAATTTACTTGTTTTATACGTCTAAAATAATTATACATAGTGTATTTCACTAATAAATGTACTAAAGTAAGAATTTGGTAACAATAAAAGTGAACTAAACGTTAGATAATCCTTTGTTCAAAAAGGTTGACTTCTTGATGTACTTGCGTTTAAACTTAATTTTAAACTTTGTTTTAGTCAATTTACTAGTTTTTTAGGTCTAAAATCATTATACATAGTGTATTTCACTAATAAATGTACTAAAATAAGAATTTGGAATTTATAAAAGTGAACTAAACGTTAGATAATCCTTTGCTCTATAAAGGTTTGAACTTTTTTTCTAATTGCGTTTAAACTCAATTTAGAACTTTGTTTTAGTCAAGTTAATTGTTGTTAAGGTCTTAAATCATTATACAGAGTGTATATCACTAATAAATATACTAAAGTAAGAATTTTGTATCTATAAAAATAAACTAAACGTTAGATAATTTTTGGTCAACAAAGGTTGACTTTTTAATGTAGTTGTGTTTAAACTCAATTTAAAAATTTGTTTTAGTCAATTTACTTGTTTTTTACGTCTAAAATCATTATACATAGTGTATTTCACGAATAAATGTACTAAACGAAGAATTTGGTAACAATAAAAGTGAACTAAACGTTAGATAATCTTTTTTTCAAAGCGGTTGACTTTTTGATGTACTTGCGTTTAAACTCAATTTTAAACTTTGTTTTAGTCAATTTACTTGTTTTTTAGGTCTATAATCATTATACCTAGTGTATTTCACTTATAAATGTACTAAATTAAGAATTTGGTAACTATAAAAGTGAACTAAACGTTAGATAATCCTTTGGTCAACAAAGGTTGACTTTTTGATGTAATTGTGTTTAAACAGAATTTTAAACTTTGTTTTAGTCAATTTACTTGTTTTTTAGGTCTAAAATCATTATACATAGTGTATTTCACTAATAAATGTACTAAAATAAGAATTTGGAATTTATAAAAGTGAACTAAACGTTAGATAATCCTTTGTTCTATAAAGGTTTGAACTTTTGGTCTAATTGCGTTTAAACTCAATTTAGAACTTTCTTTTAGTCAAGTTAATTGTTGTTTAGGACTAAAATCATTATACAAAGTTTATTTCACTAATAAATGTACTAAAGTAAGAATATTGTAACTATAAAAATAAACTAAACTTTAGATAATCTTTTGGTCAACAAAGGTTGACTTTTTGATGTAATTGCGTTTAAACTCAATTTAAAACCTTGTTTTGTCAATTTACTTGTTTTATACGACTAAAATAATTATACATAGTGTATTTTACTAATAAATGTACTAAAGTAAGAATTTGGTAACAATAAAAGTGAACTAAACGTTAGATAATCCTTTGTTCAAAAAGGTTGACTTCTTGATGTACTTGCGTTTAAACTTAATTTTAAACTTTGTTTTAGTCAATTTACTAGTTTTTTAGGTCTAAAATCATTATACATAGTGTATTTCACTAATAAATGTACTAAAATAAGAATTTAGAATTTATAAAAGTGAACTAAACGTTAGATAATCCTTTGTTCTATAAAGGTTTGAACTTTTTTTCTAATTGCGTTTAAACTCAATTTAGAACTTTGTTTTAGTCAAGTTAATTGTTGTTAAGGTCTTAAATCATTATACAGAGTGTATATCACTAATAAATATACTAAAGTAAGAATTTTGTATCTATAAAAATAAACAAAACGTTAGATAATTTTTGGTCAACAAAGGTTGACTTTTTAATGTAGTTGTGTTTAAACTCAATTTAAAAATTTGTTTTAGTCAATTTACTAATTTTTTACGTCTAAAATCATTATACATAGTGTATTTCACGAATAAATGTACTAAACGAAGAATTTGGTAACAATAAAAGTGAACTAAACGTTAGATAATCTTTTTTTCGAAGCGGTTGACTTTTTGATGTACTTGCGTTTAAACTCAATTTTAAACTTTGTTTTAGTCAATTTACTTGTTTTTTAGGTCTATAATCATTATACCTAGTGTATTTCACTTATAAATGTACTAAATTAAGAATTTGGTAACTATAAAAGTGAACTAAACGTTAGATAATCCTTTGTTCTATAAAGGTTTGAACTTTTGGTCTAATTGCGTTTAAACTCAATTTAGAACTTTCTTTTAGTCAAGTTAATTGTTGTTTAGGACTAAAATCATTATACATAGTGTATTTCACTAATAAATGTACTAAAATAAGAATTTGGAATTTATAAAAGTGAACTAAACGTTAGATAATCCTTTGTTCTATAAAGGTTTGAACTTTTGGTCTAATTGCGTTTAAACTCAATTTAGAACTTTCTTTTAGTCAAGTTAATTGTTGTTAAGGTCTTAAATCATTATACAGAGTGTATATCACTAATAAATATACTAAAGTAAGAATTTTGTATCTATAAAAATAAACTAAACGTTAGATAATTTTTGGTCAACAAAGGTTGACTTTTTAATGTAGTTGTGTTTAAACTCAATTTAAAAATTTGTTTTAGTCAATTTACTTGTTTTTTACGTCTAAAATCATTATACATAGTGTATTTCACGAATAAATGTACTAAACGAAGAATTTGGTAACAATAAAAGTGAACTAAACGTTAGATAATCTTTTTTTCAAAGCGGTTGACTTTTTGATGTACTTGCGTTTAAACTCAATTTTAAACTTTGTTTTAGTCAATTTACTTGTTTTTTAGGTCTATAATCATTAAACATAGTGTATTTCACTAATAAATGTACTAAATTAAGAATTTGGTAACTATAAAAGTGAACTAAACGTTAGATAATCCTTTGGTCAACAAAGGTTGACTTTTTGATGTAATTGTGTTTAAACAGAATTTTAAACTTTGTTTTAGTCAATTTACTTGTTTTTTAGGTCTAAAATCATTATACATAGTGTATTTCACTTATAAATGTACTAAACTAAGAATTTGGTAACAATAAAAGTGAACTAAACGTTAGATAATCTTTTTTTCAAAGCGGTTGACTTTTTGATGTACTTGCGTTTAAACTCAATTTTAAACTTTGTTTTAGTCAATTTACTTGTTTTTTAGGTCTAAAATCATTATACATAGTGTATTTCACTAATAAATGTACTAAAATAAGAATTTGGAATTTATAAAAGTGAACTAAACGTTAGATAATCCTTTGTTCTATAAAGGTTTGAACTTTTGGTCTAATTGCGTTTAAACTCAATTTAGAACTTTCTTTTAGTCAAGTTAATTGTTGTTTAGGACTAAAATCATTATACAAAGTGTATTTCACTAATAAATGTACTAAAGTAAGAATATTGTAGCTATAAAAATAAACTAAACGTTAGATAATCTTTTGGTCAACAAAGGTTGATTTTTTGATGTAATTGCGTTTAAACTCAATTTAAAACCTTGTTTCGTCAATTTACTTGTTTTATACGTCTAAAATCATTATACGTAGTGTATTTCACTAATAAATATACTAAAGTAAGAATTTGGTAACAATAAAAGTGAACTAAACGTTAGATAATCCTTTGTTCAAAAAGGTTGACTTTTTGATGTATTTGCGTTTAAACTCAATTTTAAACTTTGTTTTAGTCAATTTACTTGTTTTTTAGGTCTAAAATCATTATACATAGTGTATTTCACTAATAAATGTACTAAAATAAGAATTTGGAATTTATAAAAGTGAACTAAACGTTAGATAATCCTTTGTTCTATAAAGGTTTGAACTGTTGGTCTAATTGCGTTTAAACTCAATTTAGAACTTTCTTTTAGTCAAGTTAATTGTTGTTTAGGACTAAAATCATTATACAAAGTTTATTTCACTAATAAATGTACTAAAGTAAGAATATTGTAACTATAAAAATAAACTAAACTTTAGATAATCTTTTGGTCAACAAAGGTTGACTTTTTGATGTAATTGCGTTTAAACTCAATTTAAAACCTTGTTTTGTCAATTTACTTGTTTTATACGTCTAAAATAATTATACATAGTGTATTTCACTAATAAATGTACTAAAGTAAAAATTTGGTAACAATAAAAGTGAACTAAACGTTAGATAATCCTTTGTTCAAAAAGGTTGACTTCTTGATGTACTTGCGTTTAAACTTAATTTTAAACTTTGTTTTAGTCAATTTACTAGTTTTTTAGGTCTAAAATCATTATACATAGTGTATTTCACTAATAAATGTACTAAATTAAGAATTTGGAATTTACAAAAGTGAACTAAACGTTAGATAATCCTTTGTTCTATAAAGGTTTGAACTTTTTTTCTAATTGCGTTTAAACTCAATTTAGAACTTTGTTTTAGTCAAGTTAATTGTTGTTAAGGTCTTAAATCATTATACAGAGTGTATATCACTAATAAAAATACTAAAGTAAGAATTTTGTATCTATAAAAATAAACTAAACGTTAGATAATTTTTGGTCAACAAAGGTTGACTTTTTAATGTAGTTGTGTTTAAACTCAATTTAAAAATTTGTTTTAGTCAATTTACTTGTTTTTTACGTCTAAAATCATTATACATAGTGTATTTCACGAATAAATGTACTAAACGAAGAATTTGGTAACAATAAAAGTGAACTAAACGTTAGATAATCTTTTTTTCAAAGCGGTTGACTTTTTGATGTACTTGCGTTTAAACTCAATTTTAAACTTTGTTTTAGTCAATTTACTTGTTTTTTAGGTCTATAATCATTATACCTAGTGTATTTCACTTATAAATGTACTAAATTAAGAATTTGGTAACTATAAAAGTGAACTAAACGTTAGATAATCCTTTGGTCAACAAAGGTTGACTTTTTGATGTAATTGTGTTTAAACAGAATTTTAAACTTTGTTTTAGTCAATTTACTTGTTTTTTAGGTCTAAAATCATTATACATAGTGTATTTCACTTATAAATGTACTAAACTAAGAATTTGGTAACAATAAAAGTGAACTAAACGTTAGATAATCTTTTTTTCAAAGCGGTTGACTTTTTTATGTACTTGCGTTTAAACTCAATTTTAAACTTTGTTTTAGTCAATTTACTTGTTTTTTAGGTCTAAAATCATTATACATAGTGTATTTCACTAATAAATGTACTAAAATAAGAATTTGGAATTTATAAAAGTGAACTAAACGTTAGATAATCCTTTGTTCTATAAAGGTTTGAACTTTTGGTCTAATTGCGTTTAAACTCAATTTAGAACTTTCTTTTAGTCAAGTTAATTGTTGTTTAGGACTAAAATCATTATACAAAGTGTATTTCACTAATAAATGTACTAAAGTAAGAATATTGTAGCTATAAAAATAAACTAAACGTTAGATAATCTTTTGGTCAACAAAGGTTGATTTTTTGATGTAATTGCGTTTAAACTCAATTTAAAACCTTGTTTCGTCAATTTACTTGTTTTATACGTCTAAAATCATTATACGTAGTGTATTTCACTAATAAATATACTAA
Source organism: Medicago arabica (assembly GCA_946800305.1). NCBI lineage: Eukaryota > Viridiplantae > Streptophyta > Magnoliopsida > Fabales > Fabaceae > Medicago > Medicago arabica. The sequence goes on along the minus strand of OX326966.1, from coordinate 33,122,879 downwards.
AGTAAGAATTTGGTAACAATAAAAGTGAACTAAACGTTAGATAATCCTTTGTTCAAAAAGGTTGACTTTTTGATGTATTTGCGTTTAAACTCAATTTTAAACTTTGTTTTAGTCAATTTACTTGTTTTTTAGGTCTAAAATCATTATACATAGTGTATTTCACTAATAAATGTACTAAAATAAGAATTTGGAATTTATAAAAGTGAACTAAACGTTAGATAATCCTTTGTTCTATAAAGGTTTGAACTGTTGGTCTAATTGCGTTTAAACTCAATTTAGAACTTTCTTTTAGTCAAGTTAATTGTTTTTTAGGACTAAAATCATTATACAAAGTTTATTTCACTAATAAATGTACTAAAGAAAGAATATTGTACCTATAAAAATAAACTAAACTTTAGATAATCTTTTGGTCAACAAAGGTTGACTTTTTGATGTAATTGCGTTTAAACTCAATTTAAAACCTTGTTTTGTCAATTTACTTGTTTTATACGTCTAAAATAATTATACATAGTGTATTTCACTAATAAATGTACTAAAGTAAGAATTTGGTAACAATAAAAGTGAACTAAACGTTAGATAATCCTTTGTTCAAAAAGGTTGACTTCTTGATGTACTTGCGTTTAAACTTAATTTTAAACTTTGTTTTAGTTAATTTACTAGTTTTTTAGGTCTAAAATCATTATACATAGTGTATTTCACTAATAAATGTACTAAATTAAGAATTTGGAATTTACAAAAGTGAACTAAACGTTAGATAATCCTTTGTTCTATAAAGGTTTGAACTTTTTTTCTAATTGCGTTTAAACTCAATTTAGAACTTTGTTTTAGTCAAGTTAATTGTTGTTAAGGTCTTAAATCATTATACAGAGTGTATATCACTAATAAAAATACTAAAGTAAGAATTTTGTATCTATAAAAATAAACTAAACGTTAGATAATTTTTGGTCAACAAAGGTTGACTTTTTAATGTAGTTGTGTTTAAACTCAATTTAAAAATTTGTTTTAGTCAATTTACTTGTTTTTTACGTCTAAAATCATTATACATAGTGTATTTCACGAATAAATGTACTAAACGAAGAATTTGGTAACAATAAAAGTGAACTAAACGTTAGATAATCTTTTTTTCAAAGCGGTTGACTTTTTGATGTACTTGCGTTTAAACTCAATTTTAAACTTTGTTTTAGTCAATTTACTTGTTTTTTAGGTCTAAGATCATTATAATTTGTGTATTTCAGTAATAAATGTACTAAATTAAGAATTTGGTAACTATAAAAGTGAACTAAACGTTAGATAATCCTTTGGTCAACAAAGGTTGACTTTTTGATGTAATTGTGTTTAAACAGAATTTTAAACTTTGTTTTAGTCAATTTACTTGTTTTTTAGGTCTAAAATCATTATACATAGTGTATTTCACTTATAAATGTACTAAACTAAGAATTTGGTAACAATAAAAGTGAACTAAACGTTAGATAATCTTTTTTTCAAAGCGGTTGACTTTTTGATGTACTTGCGTTTAAACTCAATTTTAAACTTTGTTTTAGTCAATTTACTTGTTTTTTAGGTCTAAAATCATTATACATAGTGTATTTCACTAATAAATGTACTAAAATAAGAATTTGGAATTTATAAAAGTGAACTAAACGTTAGATAATCCTTTGTTCTATAAAGGTTTGAACTTTTGGTCTAATTGCGTTTAAACTCAATTTAGAACTTTCTTTTAGTCAAGTTAATTGTTGTTTAGGACTAAAATCATTATACAAAGTGTATTTCACTAATAAATGTACTAAAGTAAGAATATTGTAGCTATAAAAATAAACTAAACGTTAGATAATCTTTTGGTCAACAAAGGTTGATTTTTTGATGTAATTGCGTTTAAACTCAATTTAAAACCTTGTTTCGTCAATTTACTTGTTTTATACGTCTAAAATCATTATACGTAGTGTATTTCACTAATAAATGTACTAAAGTAAGAATTTGGTAACAATAAAAGTGAACTAAACGTTAGATAATCCTTTGTTCAAAAAGGTTGACTTTTTGATGTATTTGCGTTTAAACTCAATTTTAAACTTTGTTTTAGTCAATTTACTTGTTTTTTAGGTCTAAAATCATTATACATAGTGTATTTCACTAATAAATGTACTAAAATAAAAATTTGGAATTTATAAAAGTGAACTAAACGTTAGATAATCCTTTGTTCTATAAAGGTTTGAACTTTTTTTCTAATTGCGTTTAAACTCAATTTAGAACTTTGTTTTAGTCAAGTTAATTGTTGTTAAGGTCTTAAATCATTATACAGAGTGTATATCACTAATAAATATACTAAAGTAAGAATTTTGTATCTATAAAAATAAACAAAACGTTAGATAATTTTTGGTCAACAAAGGTTGACTTTTTAATGTAGTTGTGTTTAAACTCAATTTAAAAATTTGTTTTAGTCAATTTACTTGTTTTTTACGTCTAAAATCATTATACATAGTGTATTTCACGAATAAATGTACTAAACGAAGAATTTGGTAACAATAAAAGTGAACTAAACGTTAGATAATCTTTTTTTCAAAGCGGTTGACTTTTTGATGTACTTGCGTTTAAACTCAATTTTAAACTTTGTTTTAGTCAATTTACTTGTTTTTTAGGTCTATAATCATTATACCTAGTGTATTTCACTTATAAATGTACTAAATTAAGAATTTGGTAACTATAAAAGTGAACTAAACGTTAGATAATCCTTTGGTCAACAAAGGTTGACTTTTTAATGTAATTGTGTTTAAACAGAATTTTAAACTTTGTTTTAGTCAATTTACTTGTTTTTTAGGTCTAAAATCATTATACATAGTGTATTTCACTAATAAATATACTAAACTAAGAATTTGGTAACAATAAAAGTGAACTAAACGTTAGATAATCTTTTTTTCAAACCGGTTGACTTTTTGATGTACTTGCGTTTAAACTCAATTTTAAACTTTGTTTTAGTCAATTTACTTGTTTTTTAGGTCTAAAATCATTATACATAGTGTATTTCACTAATAAATGTACTAAAATAAGAATTTGGAATTTATAAAAGTGAACTAAACGTTAGATAATCCTTTGTTCTATAAAGGTTTGAACTTTTGGTCTAATTGCGTTTAAACTCAATTTATAACTTTCATTTAGTCAAGTTAATTGTTGTTTAGGACTAAAATCATTATACAAAGTGTATTTCAATAATAAATGTACTAAAGTAAGAATATTGTAACTATAAAAATAAAATAAACGTTAGATAATCTTTTGCTCAACAAAGGTTGATTTTTTGATGTAATTGCGTTTAAACTCAATTTAAAACCTTGTTTTGTCAATTTACTTGTTTTATACGTCTAAAATCATTATACGTAGTGTATTTCACTAATAAATGTACTAAAGTAAGAATTTGGTAACAATAAAAGTGAACTAAACGTTAGATAATCCTTTGTTCAAAAAGGTTGACTTCTTGATGTACTTGCGTTTAAACTCAATTTTAAACTTTGTTTTAGTCAATTTACTAGTTTTTTAGGTCTAAAATCATTATACATAGTGTATTTCACTAATAAATGTACTAAATTAAGAATTTGGAATTTATAAAAGTGAACTAAACGTTAGATAATCCTTTGTTCTATAAAGGTTTGAACTTTTTTTCTAATTGCGTTTAAACTCAATTTAGAACTTTGTTTTAGTCAAGTTAATTGTTGTTAAGGTCTTAAATCATTATACAGAGTGTATATCACTAATAAATATACTAAAGTAAGAATTTTGTATCTATAAAAATAAACTAAACGTTAGATAATTTTTGGTCAACAAAGGTTGACTTTTTAATGTAGTTGTGTTTAAACTCAATTTAAAAATTTGTTTTAGTCAATTTACTTGTTTTTTAGTCTAAAATCATTATACATAGTGTATTTCACGAATAAATGTACTAAACGAAGAATTTGGTAACAATAAAAGTGAACTAAACGTTAGATAAACTTTTTTTCAAAGCGGTTGACTTTTTGATGTACTTGCGTTTAAACTCAATTTTAAACTTTGTTTTAGTCAATTTACTTGTTTTTTAGGTCTATAATCATTATACCTAGTGTATTTCACTTATAAATGTACTAAATTAAGAATTTGGTAACTATAAAAGTGAACTAAACGTTAGATAATCCTTTGGTCAACAAAGGTTGACTTTTTGATGTAATTGTGTTTAAACAGAATTTTAAACTTTGTTTTAGTCAATTTACTTGTTTTTTAGGTCTAAAATCATTATACATAGTGTATTTCACTTATAAATGTACTAAACTAAGAATTTGGTAACAATAAAAATGAACTAAACGTTAGATAATCTTTTTTTCAAAGCGGTTGACTTTTTGATGTACTTGCGTTTAAACTCAATTTTAAACTTTGTTTTAGTCAATTTACTTGTTTTTTAGGTCTAAAATCATTATACATAGTGTATTTCACTAATAAATGTACTAAAATAAGAATTTGGAATTTATAAAAGTGAACTAAACGTTAGATAATCTTTTGTTCTATAAAGGTTTGAACTTTTGGTCTAATTGCGTTTAAACTCAATTTAGAACTTTCTTTTAGTCAAGTTAATTGTTGTTTAGGACTAAAATCATTATACAAAGTGTATTTCACTAATAAATGTACTAAAGTAAGAATATTGTAGCTATAAAAATAAACTAAACGTTAGATAATCTTTTGGTCAACAAAGGTTGTTTTTTTGATGTAATTGCGTTTAAACTCAATTTAAAACCTTGTTTCGTCAATTTACTTGTTTTATACGTCTAAAATCATTATACGTAGTGTATTTCACTAATAAATATACTAAAGTAAGAATTTGGTAACAATAAAAGTGAACTAAACGTTAGATAATCCTTTGTTCAAAAAGGTTGACTTCTTGATGTACTTGCGTTTAAACTCAATTTTAAACTTTGTTTTAGTCAATTTACTAGTTTTTTAGGTCTAAAATCATTATACATAGTGTATTTCAGTAATAAATGTACTAAAATAAGAATTTGGAATTTATAAAAGTGAACTAAACGTTAGATAATCCTTTGTTCTATAAAGGTTTGAACTTTTGGTCTAATTGCGTTTAAACTCAATTTATAACTTTCATTTAGTCAAGTTAATTGTTGTTTAGGACTAAAATCATTATACAAAGTGTATTTCAATAATAAATGTACTAAAGTAAGAATATTGTAACTATAAAAATAAAATAAACGTTAGATAATCTTTTGCTCAACAAAGGTTGATTTTTTGATGTAATTGCGTTTAAACTCAATTTAAAACCTTGTTTTGTCAATTTACTTGTTTTATACGTCTAAAATCATTATACGTAGTGTATTTCACTAATAAATGTACTAAAGTAAGAATTTGGTAACAATAAAAGTGAACTAAACGTTAGATAATCCTTTGTTCAAAAAGGTTGACTTCTTGATGTACTTGCGTTTAAACTCAATTTTAAACTTTGTTTTAGTCAATTTACTAGTTTTTTAGGTCTAAAATCATTATACATAGTGTATTTCACTAATAAATGTACTAAATTAAGAATTTGGTAACTATAAAAGTGAACTAAACGTTAGATAATCCTTTGTTCTATAAAGGTTTGAACTTTTTTTCTAATTGCGTTTAAACTCAATTTAGAACTTTGTTTTAGTCAAGTTAATTGTTGTTAAGGTCTTAAATCATTATACAGAGTGTATATCACTAATAAATATACTAAAGTAAGAATTTTGTATCTATAAAAATAAACTAAACGTTAGATAATTTTTGGTCAACAAAGGTTGACTTTTTAATGTAGTTGTGTTTAAACTCAATTTAAAAATTTGTTTTAGTCAATTTACTTGTTTTTTAGTCTAAAATCATTATACATAGTGTATTTCACGAATAAATGTACTAAACGAAGAATTTGGTAACAATAAAAGTGAACTAAACGTTAGATAAACTTTTTTTCAAAGCGGTTGACTTTTTGATGTACTTGCGTTTAAACTCAATTTTAAACTTTGTTTTAGTCAATTTACTTGTTTTTTAGGTCTAAGATCATTAAACATAGTGTATTTCACTAATAAATGTACTAAATTAAGAATTTGGTAACTATAAAAGTGAACTAAACGTTAGATAATCCTTTGGTCAACAAAGGTTGACTTTTTGATGTAATTGTGTTTAAACAGAATTTTAAACTTTGTTTTAGTCAATTTACTTGTTTTTTAGGTCTAAAATCATTATACATAGTGTATTTCACTTATAAATGTACTAAACTAAGAATTTGGTAACAATAAAAATGAACTAAACGTTAGATAATCTTTTTTTCAAAGCGGTTGACTTTTTGATGTACTTGCGTTTAAACTCAATTTTAAACTTTGTTTTAGTCAATTTACTTGTTTTTTAGGTCTAAAATCATTATACATAGTGTATTTCACTAATAAATGTACTAAAATAAGAATTTGGAATTTATAAAAGTGAACTAAACGTTAGATAATCTTTTGTTCTATAAAGGTTTGAACTTTTGGTCTAATTGCGTTTAAACTCAATTTAGAACTTTCTTTTAGTCAAGTTAATTGTTGTTTAGGACTAAAATCATTATACAAAGTGTATTTCACTAATAAATGTACTAAAGTAAGAATATTGTAGCTATAAAAATAAACTAAACGTTAGATAATCTTTTGGTCAACAAAGGTTGTTTTTTTGATGTAATTGCGTTTAAACTCAATTTAAAACCTTGTTTCGTCAATTTACTTGTTTTATACGTCTAAAATCATTATACGTAGTGTATTTCACTAATAAATATACTAAAGTAAGAATTTGGTAACAATAAAAGTGAACTAAACGTTAGATAATCCTTTGTTCAAAAAGGTTGACTTCTTGATGTACTTGCGTTTAAACTCAATTTTAAACTTTGTTTTAGTCAATTTACTAGTTTTTTAGGTCTAAAATCATTATACATAGTGTATTTCAGTAATAAATGTACTAAAATAAGAATTTGGAATTTATAAAAGTGAACTAAACGTTAGATAATCCTTTGTTCTATAAAGGTTTGAACTTTTTGTCTAATTGCGTTTAAACTCAATTTAGAACTTTGTTTTAGTCAAGTTAATTGTTGTTAAGGTCTTAAATCATTATACAGAGTGTATATCACTAATAAATATACTAAAGTAAGAATTTTGTATCTATAAAAATAAACTAAACGTTAGATAATTTTTGGTCAACAAAGGTTGACTTTTTAATGTAGTTGTGTTTAAACTCAATTTAAAAATTTGTTTTAGTCAATTTATTTGTTTTTTACGTTTAAAATCATTATACATAGTGTATTTCACGAATAAATGTACTAAACGAAGAATTTGGTAACAATAAAAGTGAACTAAACGTTAGATAATCTTTTTTTCAAAGCGGTTGACTTTTTGATGTACTTGCGTTTAAACTCAATTTTAAACTTTGTTTTAGTCAATTTACTTGTTTTTTAGGTCTATAATCATTATACCTAGTGTATTTCACTTATAAATGTACTAAATTAAGAATTTGGTAACTATAAAAGTGAACTAAACGTTAGATAATCTTTTGGTCAACAAAGGTTGACTTTTTGATGTAATTGTGTTTAAACAGAATTTTAAACTTTGTTTTAGTCAATTTACTTGTTTTTTAGGTCTAAAATCATTATACATAGTGTATTTCACTTATAAATGTACTAAACTAAGAATTTGGTAACAATAAAAGTGAACTAAACGTTAGATAATCTTTTTTTCAAAGCGGTTGACTTTTTGATGTACTTGCGTTTAAACTCAATTTTAAACTTTGTTTTAGTCAATTTACTTGTTTTTTAGGTCTAAAATCATTATACATAGTGTATTTCACTAATAAATGTACTAAAATAAGAATTTGGAATTTATAAAAGTGAACTAAACGTTAGATAATCCTTTGTTCTATAAAGGTTTGAACTTTTGGTCTAATTGCGTTTAAACTCAATTTAGAACTTTCTTTTAGTCAAGTTAATTGTTGTTTAGGACTAAAATCATTATACAAAGTGTATTTCACTAATAAATGTACTAAAGTAAGAATATTGTAGCTATAAAAATAAACTAAACGTTAGATAATCTTTTGGTCAACAAAGGTTGTTTTTTTGATGTAATTGCGTTTAAACTCAATTTAAAACCTTGTTTCGTCAATTTACTTGTTTTATACGTCTAAAATCATTATACGTAGTGTATTTCACTAATAAATATACTAAAGAAAGAATTTGGTAACAATAAAAGTGAACTAAACGTTAGATAATCTTTTGTTCAAAAAGGTTGACTTCTTGATGTACTTGCGTTTAAACTCAATTTTAAACTTTGTTTTAGTCAATTTACTAGTTTTTTAGGTCTAAAATCATTATACATAGTGTATTTCAGTAATAAATGTACTAAAATAAGAATTTGGAATTTATAAAAGTGAACTAAACGTTAGATAATCCTTTGTTCTATAAAGGTTTGAACTTTTTTTCTAATTGCGTTTAAACTCAATTTAGAACTTTGTTTTAGTCAAGTTAATTGTTGTTAAGGTCTTAAATCATTATACAGAGTGTATATCACTAATAAATATACTAAAGTAAGAATTTTGTATCTATAAAAATAAACTAAACGTTAGATAATTTTTGGTCAACAAAGGTTGACTTTTTAATGTAGTTGTGTTTAAACTCAATTTAAAAATTTGTTTTAGTCAATTTACTTGTTTTTTACGTCTAAAATCATTATACATAGTGTATTTCACGAATAAATGTACTAAACGAAGAATTTGGTAACAATAAAAGTGAACTAAACGTTAGATAATCTTTTTTTCAAAGCGGTTGACTTTTTGATGTACTTGCGTTTAAACTCAATTTTAAAGTTTGTTTTAGTCAATTTACTTGTTTTTTAGGTCTATAATCATTATACCTAGTGTATTTCACTTATAAATGTACTAAATTAAGAATTTGGTAACTATAAAAGTGAACTAAACGTTAGATAATCATTTGGTCAACAAAGGTTGACTTTTTGATGTAATTGTGTTTAAACAGAATTTTAAACTTTGTTTTAGTCAATTTACATGTTTTTTAGGTCTAAAATCATTATACATAGTGTATTTCACTTATAAATGTACTAAACTAAGAATTTGGTAACAATAAAAGTGAACTAAACGTTAGATAATCTTTTTTTCAAAGCGGTTGACTTTTTGATGTACTTGCGTTTAAACTCAATTTTAAACTTTGTTTTAGTCAATTTACTTGTTTTTTAGGTCTAAAATCATTATACATAGTGTATTTCACTAATAAATGTACTAAAATAAGAATTTGGAATTTATAAAAATGAACTAAACGTTAGATAATCCTTTGTTCTATAAAGGTTTGAACTTTTGGTCTAATTGCGTTTAAACTCAATTTAGAACTTTCTTTTAGTCAAGTTAATTGTTGTTTAGGACTAAAATCATTATACAAAGTGTATTTCACTAATAAATGTACTAAAGTAAGAATATTGTAGCTATATAAATAAACTAAACGTTAGATGATCTTTTGGTCAACAAAGGTTGATTTTTTGATGTAATTGCGTTTAAACTCAATTTAAAACCTTGTTTCGTCAATTTACTTGTTTTATACGTCTAAAATCATTATACATAGTGTATTTCACTAATAAATGTACTAAAGTAAGAATTTGGTAACAATAAAAGTGAACTAAACGATAGATAATCCTTTGTTCAAAAAGGTTGACTTCTTGATGTACTTGCGTTTAAACTCAATTTTAAACTTTGTTTTAGTCAATTTACTAGTTTTTTAGGTCTAAAATCATTATACATAGTGTATTTCAGTAATAAATGTACAAAAATAAGAATTTGGAATTTATAAAAGTGAACTAAACGTTAGATAATCCTTTGTTCTATAAAGGTTTGAACTTTTTTTCTAATTGCGTTTAAACTCAATTTAGAACTTTGTTTTAGTCAAGTTAATTGTTGTTAAGGTCTTAAATCATTATACAGAGTGTATATCACTAATAAATATACTAAAGTAAGAATTTTGTCTCTATAAAAATAAACTAAACGTTAGATAATTTTTGGTCAACAAAGGTTGACTTTTTAATGTAGTTGTGTTTAAACTCAATTTAAAAATTTGTTTTAGTCAATTTACTTGTTTTTTACGTCTAAAATCATTATACATAGTGTATTTCACGAATAAATGTACTAAACGAAGAATTTGGTAACAATAAAAGTGAACTAAACGTTAGATAATCTTTTTTTCAAAGCGGTTGACTTTTTGATGTACTTGCGTTTAAACTCAATTTTAAAGTTTGTTTTAGTCAATTTACTTGTTTTTTAGGTCTATAATCATTATACCTAGTGTATTTCACTTATAAATGTACTAAATTATGAATTTGGTAACTATAAAAGTGAACTAAACGTTAGATAATCATTTGGTCAACAAAGGTTGACTTTTTGATGTAATTGTGTTTAAACAGAATTTTAAACTTTGTTTTAGTCAATTTACATGTTTTTTAGGTCTAAAATCATTATACATAGTGTATTTCACTTATAAATGTACTAAACTAAGAATTTGGTAACAATAAAAGTGAACTAAACGTTAGATAATCTTTTTTTCAAAGCGGTTGACTTTTTGATGTACTTGCGTTTAAACTCAATTTTAAACTTTGTTTTAGTCAATTTACTTGTTTTTTAGGTCTAAAATCATTATACATAGTGTATTTCACTAATAAATGTACTAAAATAAGAATTTGGAATTTATAAAAATGAATTAAACGTTAGATAATCCTTTGTTCTATAAAGGTTTGAACTTTTGGTCTAATTGCGTTTAAACTCAATTTAGAACTTTCTTTTAGTCAAGTTAATTGTTGTTTAGGACTAAAATCATTATACAAAGTGTATTTCACTAATAAATGTACTAAAGTAAGAATATTGTAGCTATAAAAATAAACTAAACGTTAGATGATCTTTTGGTCAACAAAGGTTGATTTTTTGATGTAATTGCGTTTAAACTCAATTTAAAACCTGGTTTCGTCAATTTACTTGTTTTATACGTCTAAAATCATTATACATAGTGTATTTCACTAATAAATGTACTAAAGTAAGAATTTGGTAACAATAAAAGTGAACTAAACGATAGATAATCCTTTGTTCAAAAAGGTTGACTTCTTGATGTACTTGCGTTTAAACTCAATTTTAAACTTTGTTTTAGTCAATTTACTAGTTTTTTAGGTCTAAAATCATTATACATAGTGTATTTCAGTAATAAATGTACTAAAATAAGAATTTGGAATTTATAAAAGTGAACTAAACGTTAGATAATCCTTTGTTCTATAAAGGTTTGAACTTTTTTTCTAATTGCGTTTAAACTCAATTTAGAACTTTGTTTTAGTCAAGTTAATTGTTGTTAAGGTCTTAAATCATTATACAGAGTGTATATCACTAATAAATATACTAAAGTAAGAATTTTGTATCTATAAAAATAAACAAAACGTTAGATAATTTTTGGTCAACAAAGGTTGACTTTTTAATGTAGTTGTGTTTAAACTCAATTTAAAAATTTGTGTTAGTCAATTTACTTGTTTTTTACGTCTAAAATCATTATACATAGTGTATTTCACGAATAAATGTACTAAACGAAGAATTTGGTAACAATAAAAGTGAACTAAACGTTAGATAATCTTTTTTTCAAAGCGGTTGACTTTTTGATGTACTTGCGTTTAAACTCAATTTTAAAGTTTGTTTTAGTCAATTTACTTGTTTTTTAGGTCTATAATCATTATACCTAGTGTATTTCACTTATAAATGTACTAAATTAAGAATTTGGTAACTATAAAAGTGAACAAAACGTTAGATAATCATTTGGTCAACAAAGGTTGACTTTTTGATGTAATTGTGTTTAAACAGAATTTTAAACTTTGTTTTAGTCAATTTACATGTTTTTTAGGTCTAAAATCATTATACATAGTGTATTTCACTTATAAATGTACTAAACTAAGAATTTGGTAACAATAAAAGTGAACTAAACGTTAGATAATCTTTTTTTCAAAGCGGTTGACTTTTTGACGTACTTGCGTTTAAACTCAATTTTAAACTTTGTTTTAGTCAATTTACTTGTTTTTTAGGTCTAAAATCATTATACATAGTGTATTTCACTAATAAATGTACTAAAATAAGAATTTGGAATTTATAAAAATGAACTAAACGTTAGATAATCCTTTGTTCTATAAAGGTTTGAACTTTTGGTCTAATTGCGTTTAAACTCAATTTAGAACTTTCTTTTAGTCAAGTTAATTGTTGTTTAGGACTAAAATCATTATACAAAGTGTATTTCACTAATAAATGTACTAAAGTAAGAATATTGTAGCTATAAAAATAAACTAAACGTTAGATGATCTTTTGGTCAACAAAGGTTGATTTTTTGATGTTATTGCGTTTAAACTCAATTTAAAACCTTGTTTCGTCAATTTACTTGTTTTATACGTCTAAAATCATTATACATAGTGTATTTCACTAATAAATGTACTAAAGTAAGAATTTGGTAACAACAAAAGTGAACTAAACGATAGATAATCCTTTGTTCAAAAAGGTTGACTTCTTGATGTACTTGCGTTTAAACTCAATTTTAAACTTTGTTTTAGTCAATTTACTAGTTTTTTAGGTCTAAAATCATTATACATAGTGTATTTCAGTAATAAATGTACTAAAATAAGAATTTGGAATTTATAAAAGTGAACTAAACGTTAGATAATCCTTTGTTCTATAAAGGTTTGAACTTTTTTTCTAATTGCGTTTAAACTCAATTTAGAACTTTGTTTTAGTCAAGTTAATTGTTGTTAAGGTCTTAAATCATTATACAGAGTGTATATCACTAATAAATATACTAAAGTAAGAATTTTGTATCTATAAAAATAAACAAAACGTTAGATAATTTTTGGTCAACAAAGGTTGACTTTTTAATGTAGTTGTGTTTAAACTCAATTTAAAAATTTGTGTTAGTCAATTTACTTGTTTTTTACGTCTAAAATCATTATACATAGTGTATTTCACGAATAAATGTACTAAACGAAGAATTTGGTAACAATAAAAGTGAACTAAACGTTAGATAATCTTTTTTTCAAAGCGGTTGACTTTTTGATGTACTTGCGTTTAAACTCAATTTTAAACTTTGTTTTAGTCAATTTACTTGTTTTTTAGGTCTATAATCATTATACCTAGTGTATTTCACTTATAAATGTACTAAATTAAGTATTTGGTAACTATAAAAATGAACTAAACGTTAGATAATCCTTTGGTCAACAAAGGTTGACTTTTTGATGTAATTGTGTTTAAACAGAATTTTAAACTTTGTTTTAGTCAATTTACTTGTTTTTTAGGTCTAAAATCATTATACATAGTGTATTTCACTAATAAATGTACTAAACTAAGAATTTGATAACAATAAAAGTGAACTAAACGTTAGATAATCTTTTTTTCAAAGCGGTTGACTTTTTGATGTACTTGCGTTTAAACTCAATTTTAAACTTTGTTTTAGTCAATTTACTTGTTTTTTAGGTCTAAAATCATTATACATAGTTTATTTCACTAATAAATGTACTAAAATAAGAATTTGGAATTTATAAAAGTGAACTAAACGTTAGATAATCCTTTGTTCTATAAAGGTTTGAACTTTTGGTCTAATTGCGTTTAAACTCAATTTAGAACTTTCTTTTAGTCAAGTTAATTGTTGTTTAGGACTAAAATCATTAAACAAAGTGTATTTCACTAATAAATGTACTAAAGTAAGAATATTGTAACTATAAATATAAACTAAACGTTAGATAATCTTTTGGTCAACAAAGGTTGATTTTTTGATGTAATTGCGTTTAAACTCAATTTAAAACCTTGTTTTGTTAATTTACTTGTTTTATACGTCTAAAATCATTATACATAGTGTATTTCACTAATAAATGTACTAAAGTAAGAATTTGGTAACAATAAAAGTGAACTAAACGTTAGATAATCATTTGTTCAAAAAGGTTGACTTCTTGATGTACTTGCGTTTAAACTCAATTTTAAACTTTGTTTTAGTCAATTTACTAGTTTTATAGGTCTAAAATCATTATACATAGTGTATTTCACTAATAAATGTACTAAAATAAGAATTTGGAATTTATAAAAGTGAACTAAACGTTAGATAATCCTTTGTTCTATAAAGGTTTGAACTTTTTTTCTAATTGCGTTTAAACTGAATTTAGAACTTTCTGTTAGTCAAGTTAATTGTTGTTTAGGTCTAAAATCATTATATATAGTGTATTTCACTAATAAATGTACTAAAGTAAGAATTTGGTAACAATAAAAGTGAATAAACGTTAGATAATCCTTTGTTCCAAAAAGTTGACCTTTTGATGTACTTGCGTTTAAACTCAATTTTAAACTTTGTTTTAGTCAATTTAATTGTTTTTTAGGTATAAAATCATTATACATAGTGTATTTCACTAATAAATGTACAAAAATAAGAATTTGGAAACTATAAAAAAGAACTAAATGTTAGATAATCTTTTGTTCTACAAAGGTTTGACCTTTGGTTCTAATTTCGTTTAAACTCAATTTAGAACTTTGTTTTAGTCAAGTTAATTGTTGTTAAGGTCTTAAATCATTATACAGAGTGTATATCACTAATAAATATACTAAATTAAGAATTTTGTATCTATAAAAATAAACTAAACGTTAGATAATTTTTGGTCAACAAAGGTTGACTTTTTAATGTAGTTGTGTTTAAACTCAATTTAAAAATTTGTTTTAGTCAATTTACTTGTTTTTTACGTCTAAAATCATTATACATAGTGTATTTCACGAATAAATGTACTAAACGAAGAATTTGGTAACAATAAAAGTGAACTAAACGTTAGATAATCTTTTTTTCAAAGCGGTTGACTTTTTTATGTACTTGCGTTTAAACTCAATTTTAAACTTTGTTTTAGTCAATTTACTTGTTTTTTAGGTCTATAATCATTATACCTAGTGTATTTCACTTATAAATGTACTAAATTAAGAATTTGGTAACTATAAAAGTGAACTAAACGTTAGATAATCCTTTGGTCAACAAAGGTTGACTTTTTGATGTAATTGTGTTTAAACAGAATTTTAAACTTTATTTTAGTCAATTTACTTGTTTTTTAGGTCTAAAATCATTATACATAGTGTATTTCACTAATAAATGTACTAAACTAAGAATTTGGTAACAATAAAAGTGAACTAAACGTTAGATAATCTTTTTTTCAAAGCGGTTGACTTTTTGATGTACTTGCGTTTAAACTCAATTTTAAACTTTGTTTTAGTCAATTTACTTGTTTTTTAGGTCTAAAATCATTATACATAGTGTATTTCACTAATAAATATACTAAAATAAGAATTTGGAATTTATAAAAGTGAACTAAACGTTAGATAATCCTTTGTTCTATAAAGGTTTGAACTTTTGGTCTAATTGCGTTTACACTCAATTTAGAACTTTCTTTTAGTCAAGTTAATTGTTGTTTAGGACTAAAATCATTATACAAAGTGTATTTCACTAATAAATGTACTAAAGTAAGAATATTGTAACTATAAAAATAAACTAAACGTTAGATAATCTTTTGGTCAACAAAGGTTGATTTTTTGATGTAATTGCGTTTAAACTCAATTTAAAACCTTGTTTTGTCAATTTACTTGTTTTATACGTCTAAAATCATTATACATAGTGTATTTCACTAATAAATGTACTAAAGTAAGAATTTGGTAACAATAAAAGTGAACTAAACGTTAGATAATCCTTTGTTCAAAAAGGTTGACTTCTTGATGTACTTGCGTTTAAACTCAATTTTAAACTTTGTTTTAGTCAATTTAATTGTTTTTAGGTATAAAATCATTATACATAGTGTATTTCACTAATAAATGTACAAAAATAAGAATTTGGAAACTATAAAAAAGAACTAAATGTTAGATAATCTTTTGTTCTACAAAGGTTTGACCTTTGGTTCTAATTTTGTTTAAACTCAATTTAGAACTTTGTTTTAGTCAAGTTAATTGTTGTTAAGGTCTTAAATCATTATACAGAGTGTATATCACTAATAAATATACTAAAGTAAGAATTTTGTCTCTATAAAAATAAACTAAACGTTAGATAATTTTTGGTCAACAAAGGTTGACTTTTTAATGTAGTTGTGTTTAAACTCAATTTAAAAATTTGTTTTAGTCAATTTACTTGTTTTTTACGTCTAAAATCATTATACATAGTGTATTTCACGAATAAATGTACTAAACGAAGAATTTGGTAACAATAAAAGTGAACTAAACGTTAGATAATATTTTTTTCAAAGCGGTTGACTTTTTGATGTACTTGCGTTTAAACTCAATTTTAAACTTTGTTTTAGTCAATTTACTTGTTTTTTAGGTCTATAATCATTATACCTAGTGTATTTCACTTATAAATGTACTAAATTAAGAATTTGGTAACTTTAAAAGTGAACTAAACGTTAGATAATCCTTTGGTCAACAAAGGTTGACTTTTTGATGTAATTGTGTTTAAACAGAATTTTAAACTTTGTTTTAGTCAATTTACTTGTTTTTTAGGTCTAAAATCATTATACATAGTGTATTTCACTAATAAATGTACTAAACTAAGAATTTGGTAACAATAAAAGTGAACTAAACATTAGATAATCTTTTTTTCAAAGCGGTTGACTTTTTGATGTACTTGCGTTTAAACTCAATTTTAAACTTTGTTTTAGTCAATTTACTTGTTTTTTAGGTCTAAAATCATTATACATAGTGTATTTCACTAATAAATATACTAAAATAAGAATTTGGAATTTATAAAAGTGAACTAAACGTTAGATAATCCTTTGTTCTATAAAGGTTTGAACTTTTGGTCTAATTGCGTTTAAACTCAATTTAGAACTTTCTTTTAGTCAAGTTAATTGTTGTTTAGGACTAAAATCATTATACAAAGTGTATTTCACTAATAAATGTACTAAAGTAAGAATATTGTAACTATAAAAATAAACTAAACGTTAGATAATCTTTTGGTCAACAAAGGTTGATTTTTTGATGTAATTGCGTTTAAACTCAATTTAAAACCTTGTTTTGTCAATTTACTTGTTTTATACGTCTAAAATCATTATACATAGTGTATTTCACTAATAAATGTACTAAAGTAAGAATTTGGTAACAATAAAAGTGAACTAAACGTTAGATAATCCTTTGTTCAAAAAGGTTGACTTCTTGATGTACTTGCGTTTAAACTCAACTTAAAACTTTGTTTTAGTCAATTTAATTGTTTTTAGGTATAAAATCATTATACATAGTGTATTTCACTAATAAATGTACAAAAATAAGAATTTGGAAACTATAAAAAAGAACTAAATGTTAGATAATCTTTTGTTCTACAAAGGTTTGACCTTTGGTTCTAATTTTGTTTAAACTCAATTTAGAACTTTGTTTTAGTCAAGTTAATTGTTGTTAAGGTCTTAAATCATTATACAGAGTGTATATCACTAATAAATATACTAAAGTAAGAATTTTGTCTCTATAAAAATAAACTAAACGTTAGATAATTTTTGGTCAACAAAGGTTGACTTTTTAATGTAGTTGTGTTTAAACTCAATTTAAAAATTTGTTTTAGTCAATTTACTTGTTTTTTACGTCTAAAATCATTATACATAGTGTATTTCACGAATAAATGTACTAAACGAAGAATTTGGTAACAATAAAAGTGAACTAAACGTTAGATAATCTTTTTTTCAAAGCGGTTGACTTTTTGATGTACTTGCGTTTAAACTCAATTTTAAACTTTGTTTTAGTCAATTTACTTGTTTTTTAGGTCTATAATCATTATACCTAGTGTATTTCACTTATAAATGTACTAAATTAAGAATTTGGTAACTTTAAAAGTGAACTAAACGTTAGATAATCCTTTGGTCAACAAAGGTTGACTATTAGATGTAATTGTGTTTAAATTTAATTGTAAACTTTGTTTTAGTCAATTTACTTGTTTTTTAGGTCTAAAATCATTATACATAGTGTATTTCACTAATAAATGTACTAAACTAAGAATTTGGTAACAATAAAAGTGAACTAAACATTAGATAATCTTTTTTTCAAAGCGGTTGACTTTTTGATGTACTTGCGTTTAAACTCAATTTTAAACTTTGTTTTAGTCAATTTACTTGTTTTTTAGGTCTAAAATCATTATACATAGTGTATTTCACTAATAAATGTACTAAAATAAGAATTTGGAATTTATAAAAGTGAACTAAACGTTAGATAATCCTTTGTTCTATAAAGGTTTGAACTTTTGGTCTAATTGCGTTTAAACTCAATTTAGAACTTTCTTTTAGTCAAGTTAATTGTTGTTTAGGACTAAAATCATTATACAAAGTGTATTTCACTAATAAATGTACTAAAGTAAGAATATTGTAACTATAAAAATAAACTGAACGTTAGATAATCTTTTGGTCAACAAAGGTTGATTTTTTGATGTAATTGCGTTTAAACTCAATTTAAAACCTTGTTTTGTCAATTTACTTGTTTTATACGTCTAAAATTATTATACATAGTGTATTTCACTAATAAATGTACTAAAGTAAGAATTTGGTAACAATAAAAGTGAACTAAACGTTAGATAATCCTTTGTTCAAAAAGGTTGACTTCTTGATGTACTTGCGTTTAAACTCAATTTTAAACTTTGTTTTAGTCAATTTACTAGTTTTTTAGGTCTAAAATCATTATACATAGTGTATTTCACTAATAAATGTACTAAAATAAGAATTTGGAATTTATAAAAGTGAACTAAACGTTAGATAATCCTTTGTTCTATAAAGGTTTGAACTTTTTTTCTAATTGCGTTTAAACTGAATTTAGAACTTTCTGTTAGTCAAGTTAATTGTTGTTTAGGTCTAAAATCATTATATATAGTGTATTTCACTAATAAATGTACTAAAGTAAGAATTTGGTAACAATAAAAGTGAACTAAACGTTAGATAATCCTTTGTTCCAAAAGGTTGACCTTTTAATGTACTTGCGTTTAAACTCAATTTTAAACTTTGTTTTAGTCAATTCACTTGTTTTTTAGGTATAAAATCATTATACATAGTGTATTTCACTAATAAATGTACAAAAATAAGAATTTGGAAACTATAAAAAAGAACAAAATGTTAGATAATCTTTTGTTCTACAAAGGTTTGACCTTTGGTTCTAATTTCGTTTAAACTCAATTTAGAACTTTGTTTTAGTCAAGTTAATTGTTGTTAAGGTCTTAAATCATTATACAGAGTGAATATCACTAATAAATATACTAAAGTAAGAATTTTGTATCTATAAAAATAAACTAAACGTTAGATAATTTTTGGTCAACAAAGGTTGACTTTTTAATGTAGTTGTGTTTAAACTCAATTTAAAAATTTGTTTTAGTCAATTTACTTGTTTTTTACGTCTAAAATTATGATACATAGTGTATTTCACGAATAAATGTACTAAACGAAGAATTTGGTAACAATAAAAGTGAACTAAACGTTAGATAATCTTTTTTTCAAAGCGGTTGACTTTTTTATGTACTTGCGTTTAAACTCAATTTTAAACTTTGTTTTAGTCAATTTACTTGTTTTTTAGGTCTATAATCATTATACCTAGAGTATTTCACTTATAAATGTACTAAATTAAGAATTTGGTAACTATAAAAGTGAACTAAACGTTAGATAATCCTTTGGTCAACAAAGGTTGACTTTTTGATGTAATTGTGTTTAAACAGAATTTTAAACTTTGTTTTAGTCAATTTACTTGTTTTTTAGGTCTAAAATCATTATACATAGTGTATTTCACTAATAAATGTACTAAACTAAGAATTTGGTAACAATAAAAGTGAATTAAACGTTAGATAATCTTTTTTTCAAAGCGGTAGACTTTTTGATGTACTTGCGTTTAAACTCAATTTTAAACTTTGTTTTAGTCAATTTACTTGTTTTGTAGGTCTAAAATCATTATACATAGTGTATTTCACTAATAAATGTACTAAAATAAGAATTTGGAATTTATAAAAGTGAACTAAACGTTAGATAATCCTTTGTTCTATAAAGGTTTGAACTTTTGGTCTAATTGCGTTTAAACTCAATTTAGAACTTTCTTTTAGTCAACTTAATTGTTGTTTAGGACTAAAATCATTATACAAAGTGTATTTCACTAATAAATGTACTAAAGTAAGAATATTGTAACTATAAAAATAAATTAACGTTAGATAGTTTTTAGTCAACAAAGGTTGACTTTTTGATGTAATTGCGTTTAAACTCAATTTAAAACCATGTTTTGTGAATTTACTTGTTTTATACGTCTAAAATCATTATACATGGTGTATTTCACTAATAAATTTACTAAAGTAAGAATTTGGTAACAATAAAAGTGAACTAAACGTTAGATAATCTTTTTTTCAAAGCGGTTGACTTTTTGATGTACTTGCGTTTAAACTCAATTTTAAACTTTGTTTTAGTCAATTTACTTGTTTTTTAGGTCTAAAATCATTATACATAGTGGATTTCACTAATAAATGTACTAAAATAAGAATTTGGAATTTATAAAAGTGAACTAAACGTTAGATAATCCTTTGTTCTATAAAGGTTTGAACTTTTGGTCTAATTGCGTTTAAACTCAATTTAGAACTTTCTTTTAGTGAAGTTAATTGTTGTTTAGGACTAAAATCATTATACAAAGTGTATTTCACTAATAAATGTACTAAAGTAAGAATATTGTAACTATAAAAATAAACTAAACGTTAGATAATCTTTTGGTCAACAAAGGTTGATTTTTTGATGTAATTGCGTTTAAACTCAATTTAAAACCTTGTTTTGTCAATTTACTTGTTTTATACGTCTAAAATCATTATACATAGTGTATTTCACTAATAAATGTACTAAAGTAAGAATTTGGTAACAATAAAAGTGAACTAAACGTTAGATAATCCTTTGTTCAAAAAGGTTGACTTCTTGATGTACTTGCGTTTAAACTCAATTTTAAACTTTGTTTTAGTCAATTTACTAGTTTTTTAGGTCTAAAATCATTATACATAGTGTATTTCACTAATAAATGTACTAAAATAAGAATTTGGAATTTATAAAAGTGAACTAAACGTTAGATAATCTTTTGTTCTATAAAGGTTTGAACTTTTTTTCTAATTGCGTTTAAACTGAATTTAGAACTTTCTGTTAGTCAAGTTAATTGTTGTTTAGGTCTAAAATCATTATATATAGTGTATTTCACTAATAAATGTACTAAAGTAAGAATTTGGTAACAATAAAAGTGAACTAAACGTTAGATAATCCTTTGTTCCAAAAGGTTGACCTTTTGATGTACTTGCGTTTAAACTCAATTTTAAACTTTGTTTTAGTCAATTTAATTGTTTTTTAGGTATAAAATCATTATACATAGTGTATTTCACTAATAAATGTACAAAAATAAGAATTTGGAAACTATAAAAAAGAACTAAATGTTAGATAATATTTTGTTCTACAAAGGTTTGACCTTTGGTTCTAATTTCGTTTAAACTCAATTTAGAACTTTGTTTTAGTCAAGTTAATTGTTGTTTAGGTCTTAAATCATTATACAGAGTGTATATCACTAATAAATATACTAAAGTAAGATTTTTGTATCTATAAAAATAAACTAAACGTTAGATAATTTTTGGTCAACAAAGGTTGACTTTTTAATGTAGTTGTGTTTAAACTCAATTTAAAAATTTGTTTTAGTCAATTTACTTGTTTTTTACGTCTAAAATCATTATACATAGTGTATTTCACGAATAAATGTACTAAACGAAGAATTTGGTAACAATAAAAGTGAACTAAACGTTAGATAATCTTTTTTTCAAAGCGGTTGACTTTTTGATGTAATCGCTTTTAAACTCAACTTAAAACTTTGTTTTAGTCAATTTACTTGTTTTTTAGGTCTAAAATCATTATACATAGTGTATTTCACTAATAAATGTACTAAAGTAAGAATTTGGTAACAATAAAAGTGAACTAAACGTTAGATAATCCTTTGTTCAACAAGGTTGACTTCTTGATGTACTTGCGTTTAAACTCAATTTTAAACTTTGTTTTAGTCAATTTACTAGTTTTTTAGGTCTAAAATCATTATACATAGTGTATTTCACTAATAAATGTACAAAAATAAGAATTTGGAAACTATAAAAAAGAACTAAATGTTAGATAATATTTTGTTCTACAAAGGTTTGACCTTTGGTTCTAATTTCGTTTAAACTCAATTTAGAACTTTGTTTTAGTCAAGTTAATTGTTGTTAAGGTCTTAAATCATTATACAGAGTGTATATCACTAATAAATATACTAAAGTAAGAATTTTGTATCTATAAAAATAAACTAAACGTTAGATAATTTTTGGTCAACAAAGGTTGACTTTTTAATGTAGTTGTGTTTAAACTCAATTTAAAAATTTGTTTTAGTCAATTTACTTGTTTTTTACGTCTAAAATCATTATACATAGTGTATTTCACGAATAAATGTACTAAACGAAGAATTTGGTAACAATAAAAGTGAACTAAACGTTAAATAATCTTTTTTTCAAAGCGGTTGACTTTTTGATGTACTTGCGTTTAAACTCAATTTTAAACTTTGTTTTAGTCAATTTACTTGTTTTTTAGGTCTAAAATCATTATACATAGTGTATTTCACTAATAAATGTACTAAAATAAGAATTTGGAATTTATAAAAGTGAACTAAACGTTAGATAATCCTTTGTTCTATAAAGGTTTGAACTTTTGGTCTAATTGCGTTTAAACTCAATTTAGAACTTTCTTTTAGTCAAGTTAATTGTTGTTTAGGACTAAAATCATTATACAAAGTGTATTTCACTAATAAATGTACTAAAGTAAGAATATTGTAACTATAAAAATAAACTAAACGTTAGATAATCTTTTGGTCAACAAAGGTTGATTTTTTGATGTAATTGCGTTTAAACTCAATTTAAAACCTTGTTTTGTCAATTTACTTGTTTTATACGTATAAAATCATTTTAAATAATGTATTTCACTAATAAATCTACTAAAGTAAGAATTTGGTAACAATAAAAGTGAACTAAACGTTAGATAATCCTTTGTTCAAAAAGGTTGACTTCTTGATGTACTTGCGTTTAAACTCAATTTTAAACTTTGTTTTAGTCAATTTACTAGTTTTTTAGGTCTAAAATCATTATACATAGTGTATTTCACTAATAAATGTACTAAAATAAGAATTTGGAATTTATAAAAGTGAACTAAACGTTAGATAATCTTTTGTTCTATAAAGGTTTGAACTTTTTTTCTAATTGCGTTTAAACTGAATTTAGAACTTTCTGTTAGTCAAGTTAATTGTTGTTTAGGTCTAAAATCATTATATATAGTGTATTTCACTAATAAATGTACTAAAGTAAGAATTTGGTAACAATAAAAGTGAACTAAACGTTAGATAATCCTTTGTTCCAAAAGGTTGACCTTTTGATGTACTTGCGTTTAAACTCAATTTTAAACTTTGTTTTAGTCAATTTAATTGTTTTTTAGGTATAAAATCATTATACATAGTGTATTTCACTAATAAATGTACAAAAATAAGAATTTGGAAACTATAAAAAAGAACTAAATGTTAGATAATATTTTGTTCTACAAAGGTTTGACCTTTGGTTCTAATTTCGTTTAAACTCAATTTAGAACTTTGTTTTAGTCAAGTTAATTGTTGTTTAGGTCTTAAATCATTATACAGAGTGTATATCACTAATAAATATACTAAAGTAAGATTTTTGTATCTATAAAAATAAACTAAACGTTAGATAATTTTTGGTCAACAAAGGTTGACTTTTTAATGTAGTTGTGTTTAAACTCAATTTAAAAATTTGTTTTAGTCAATTTACTTGTTTTTTACGTCTAAAATCATTATACATAGTGTATTTCACGAATAAATGTACTAAACGAAGAATTTGGTAACAATAAAAGTGAACTAAACGTTAGATAATCTTTTTTTCAAAGCGGTTGACTTTTTGATGTAATCGCTTTTAAACTCAATTTAAAACTTTGTTTTAGTCAATTTACTTGTTTTTTAGGTCTAAAATCATTATACATAGTGTATTTCACTAATAAATGTACTAAAGTAAGAATTTGGTAACAATAAAAGTGAACTAAACGTTAGATAATCCTTTGTTCAAAAAGGTTGACTTCTTGATGTACTTGCGTTTAAACTCAATTTTAAACTTTGTTTTAGTCAATTTACTAGTTTTTTAGGTCTAAAATCATTATACATAGTGTATTTCACTAATAAATGTACAAAAATAAGAATTTGGAAACTATAAAAAAGAACTAAATGTTAGATAATATTTTGTTCTACAAAGGTTTGACCTTTGGTTCTAATTTCGTTTAAACTCAATTTAGAACTTTGTTTTAGTCAAGTTAATTGTTGTTAAGGTCTTAAATCATTATACAGAGTGTATATCACTAATAAATATACTAAAGTAAGAATTTTGTATCTATAAAAATAAACTAAACGTTAGATAATTTTTGGTCAACAAAGGTTGACTTTTTAATGTAGTTGTGTTTAAACTCAATTTAAAAATTTGTTTTAGTCAATTTACTTGTTTTTTACGTCTAAAATCATTATACATAGTGTATTTCACGAATAAATGTACTAAACGAAGAATTTGGTAACAATAAAAGTGAACTAAACGTTAAATAATCTTTTTTTCAAAGCGGTTGACTTTTTGATGTACTTGCGTTTAAACTCAATTTTAAACTTTGTTTTAGTCAATTTACTTGTTTTTTAGGTCTAAAATCATTATACATAGTGTATTTCACTAATAAATGTACTAAAATAAGAATTTGGAATTTATAAAAGTGAACTAAACGTTAGATAATCCTTTGTTCTATAAAGGTTTGAACTTTTGGTCTAATTGCGTTTAAACTCAATTTAGAACTTTCTTTTAGTCAAGTTAATTGTTGTTTAGGACTAAAATCATTATACAAAGTGTATTTCACTAATAAATGTACTAAAGTAAGAATATTGTAACTATAAAAATAAACTAAACGTTAGATAATCTTTTGGTCAACAAAGGTTGATTTTTTGATGTAATTGCGTTTAAACTCAATTTAAAACCTTGTTTTGTCAATTTACTTGTTTTATACGTCTAAAATCATTATACATAGTGTATTTCACTAATAAATGTACTAAAGTAAGAATTTGGTAACAATAAAAGTGAACTAAACGTTAGATAATCCTTTGTTCAAAAAGGTTGACTTCTTGATGTACTTGCGTTTAAACTCAATTTTAAACTTTGTTTTAGTCAATTTACTAGTTTTTTAGGTCTAAAATCATTATACATAGTGTATTTCACTAATAAATGTACTAAAATAAGAATTTGGAATTTATAAAAGTGAACTAAACGTTAGATAATCTTTTGTTCTATAAAGGTTTGAACTTTTTTTCTAATTGCGTTTAAACTGAATTTAGAACTTTCTGTTAGTCAAGTTAATTGTTGTTTAGGTCTAAAATCATTATATATAGTGTATTTCACTAATAAATGTACTAAAGTAAGAATTTGGTAACAATAAAAGTGAACTAAACGTTAGATAATCCTTTGTTCCAAAAGGTTGACCTTTTGATGTACTTGCGTTTAAACTCAATTTTAAACTTTGTTTTAGACAATTTAATTGTTTTTTAGGTATAAAATCATTATACATAGTGTATTTCACTAATAAATGTACAAAAATAAGAATTTGGAAACTATAAAAAAGAACTAAATGTTAGATAATATTTTGTTCTACAAAGGTTTGACCTTTGGTTCTAATTTCGTTTAAACTCAATTTAGAACTTTGTTTTAGTCAAGTTAATTGTTGTTTAGGTCTTAAATCATTATACAGAGTGTATATCACTAATAAATATACTAAAGTAAGAATTTTGTATCTATAAAAATAAACTAAACGTTAGATAATTTTTGGTCAACAAAGGTTGACTTTTTAATGTAGTTGTGTTTAAACTCAATTTAAAAATTTGTTTTAGTCAATTTACTTGTTTTTTACGTCTAAAATCATTATACATAGTGTATTTCACGAATAAATGTACTAAACGAAGAATTTGGTAACAATAAAAGTGAACTAAACGTTAGATAATCTTTTTTTCAAAGCGGTTGACTTTTTGATGTACTTGCGTTTAAACTCAATTTTAAACTTTGTTTTAGTCAATTTACTTGTTTTCTAGGTCTAAAATCATTATACATAGTGTATTTCACTAATAAATGTACTAAAGTAAGAATTTGGTAACAATAAAAGTGAACTAAACGTTAGATAATCCTTTGTTCAAAAAGGTTGACTTCTTGATGTACTTGCGTTTAAACTCAATTTTAAACTTTGTTTTAGTCAATTTACTAGTTTTTTAGGTCTAAAATCATTATACATAGTGTATTTCACTAATAAATGTACTAAAATAAGAATTTGGAATTTATAAAAGTGAACTAAACGTTAGATAATCTTTTGTTCTATAAAGGTTTGAACTTTTTTTCTAATTGCGTTTAAACTGAATTTAGAACTTTCTGTTAGTCAAGTTAATTGTTGTTTAGGTCTAAAATCATTATATATAGTGTATTTCACTAATAAATGTACTAAAGTAAGAATTTGGTAACAATAAAAGTGAACTAAACGTTAGATAATCCTTTGTTCCAAAAGGTTGACCTTTTGATGTACTTGCGTTTAAACTCAATTTTAAACTTTGTTTTAGTCAATTTAATTGTTTTTTAGGTATAAAATCATTATACATAGTGTATTTCACTAATAAATGTACAAAAATAAGAATTTGGAAACTATAAAAAAGAACTAAATGTTAGATAATCTTTTGTTCTACAAAGGTTTGACCTTTGGTTCTAATTTCGTTTAAACTCAATTTAGAACTTTGTTTTAGTCAAGTTAATTGTTGTTAAGGTCTTAAATCATTATACAGAGTGTATATCACTAATAAATATACTAAAGTAAGAATTTTGTATCTATAAAAATAAACTAAACGTTAGATAATTTTTGGTCAACAAAGGTTGACTTTTTAATATAGTTGTGTTTAAACTCAATTTAAAAATTTGTTTTAGTCAATTTACTTGTTTTTTACGTCTAAAATCATCATACATAGTGTATTTCACGAATAAATGTACTAAACGAAGAATTTGGTAACAATAAAAGTGAACTAAACGTTAGATAATCTTTTTTTCAAAGCGGTTGACTCTTTGATGTACTTGCGTTTAAACTCAATTATAAACTTTGTTTTAGTAAATTTACTTGTTTTTTAGGTCTAAAATCATTATACATAGTGTATTTCACTAATAAATGTACTAAAATAAGAATTTGGAATTTATAAAAGTGAACTAAACGTTAGATAATCCTTTGTTCTATAAAGGTTTGAACTTTTGGTCTAATTGCGTTTAAACTCAATTTAGAACTTTATTTTAGTCAAGTTAATTGTTCTTTAGGACTAAAATCATTATACAAAGTGTATTTCACTAATAAATGTACTAAAGTAAGAATATTGTAACTATAAAAATAAACTAAACGTTAGATAATCTTTTGGTCAACAAAGGTTGATTTTTTGATGTAATTGCGTTTAAACTCAATTTAAAACCTTGTTTTGTCAATTTACTTGTTTTATACGTCTAAAATCATTATACATAGAGTATTTCACTAATAAATGTAGTAAAATAAGAATTTGGAATTTATAAAAGTGAACTAAACGTTAGATAATCCTTTGTTCTACAAAGGTTTGACCCTTTGTTCTAATTGCGTTTAAACTCAATTTAGAACTTTGTTTTAGTCAAGTTAATTGTTGTTTAGGTCTAAAATCAATATAAAGAGTGTAATTCACTAATTAATATACTAAAGTAAGAATTTTGTAACTATAAAAATAAACTAAACGTTAAATAACCTTTTGTTTAACAAATGTTGACTTTTTGGTATAGTTGCGTTTAAACTCAATTTTAAACTTTGTTTTAGTCAATTTACTTGTTTTTTAGGTCTAAAATCATTATACATAGTGTATTTCACTAATAAATGTACTAAAATAAGAATTTGGAAACTATAAAAAAGAACTAAAAGTTAGATAATCTTTTGTTCTACAAAGGTTTGACCTTTGGTTCTAATTTCGTTTAAACTCAATTTAAACCTATGTTTTAGTCAAGTTACTTGTTTTTTAGGTCTAAAATCAATATACATAGTGTATTTTACTATAAAATGTACTAAATTAATAATTTGGTAACAATAAAAGTGAACTAAACGTTTGATAATCCTTTGTTCTAAAAAGGTTGACTTTTTGATGTACTTGCGTTTAAACTCAATTTGAAACTTTGTTTTAGTCAATTTACTTGTTTTTTAGGTCTAAAGTCATTATACATAGTGTATTTCACTAATAAATGTACTAAAATATGAATTTGGTAACTTTAAAAGTGAACTAAACGTTAGATAATCCTTTGGTCAACAAAGGTTGACTTTTTATTTAATTGCACTAAAACTCAATTTAAAACAATGTTTTAGTCAAGTTACTTGTTTTTTAGGTCTAAAATCATTATACATACTGTATTTCTCTAATAAATGTACTAATCAAAGAATTTGGTAACTATAAACGTCAACTAAACGTTAGATAATCCTTTGTTCAACAAAGGTTTGACCTTCTGTTCTAATTGCGTGTAAACTTAATTTAGAACTTTGTTGTAATCATGTTACTAGGTTTTTAGGTCTAAAATCATTACAGAAGTGTATTTACTTAAAGTAAGAATTTGGTAACTATAAAAGTGATCTAACGTTAGATAATGCTTTGGTCAACAATGGTTGACCTTTTGATGTAACTGCGTTTAAACTCAATTTAAAACTTTGTTTTAGTCAATTTACTTGTTTTTCAGGTCTAAAATCATTATACATAGTGTATTTGATTAATAAATATACTAAACAAAGAATTTGGTAACTTTAAAAGTGAACAAAACATTAGATAATCATTTGGTCAACAAATGTTGACTTTTTGATGTAATTGTGTTTAAACTCAATTTTAAACTTTGTTTAGTCAATTTACTTGTTTTTTAGGTCTATAATCATTATACCTAGTGTATTTCACTTATAAATGTACTAAATTAAGAATTTAGTAACTATAAAAGTGAACTAAACGTTAGATAATCCTTTGGTCAACAAAGGTTGACTTTTTGATGTAATTGTGTTTAAACTGAATTTTAAACTTTGTTTTAGTCAATTTACTTGTTTATTATGTCTAAAATCATTATACATAGTGTATTTCACTAATAAATGTACTAAAGTAAGAATTTGGTAACAATAAAAGTGAACTAAACGTTAGATACTCCTTTGGTCAACAAATGTTTGACCTTTTGTTCCAATTGTGTTTAAACTCAACTTAAAACTTTGTTTTAGTCAAGTTACTTGTTTTTTAGGTCTTAAATCATTATACATAGTGTATTTCACTCATAAATATACTAAAGTAATAATTTGGTAACAATAAAAGTGAACTAAATGTTATATAATCTTTAGTTCAACATAGGTTTGACCTTTTGTTCCAATTGCGTTTAAACTCAATTTAAACCTATTTTTAGTCAAGTTACTTGTTTTTTAGGTCTAAAATCAATATACATAGTGTATTTCACTATAAAATGTACTAAATTAAGAATTTGGTAACAATAAAAGTGAACTAAACGTTTGATAATCCTTTGTTCTAAAAATGTTGACTTTTTGATGTACTTGCGTTTAAACTCAATTTGAAACTTTGTTTTAGTCAATTTACTTGTTTTTTTAGGTCTAAAGTCATTATACATAGTGTATTTCACTAATAAATGTACTAAAATATGAATTTGGTAACTTTAAAAGTGAACTAAACGTTAGATAATCCTTTGGTCAACAAAGGTTGACTTTTTGATTTAATTGCACTAAAACTCAATTTAAAACAATGTTTTAGTCAAGTTACTTGTTTTTTAGGTCTAAAATCATTATACGTACTGTATTTCTCTAATAAATGTACTAATCAAAGAATTTGGTAACTATAAACGTCAACTAAATGTTAGATAATCCTTTGTTCAACAAAGGTTTGACCTTCTGTTCTAATTGCGTGTAAACTTAATTTAGAACTTTGTTGTAATCATGTTACTAGGTTTTTAGGTCTTAAATCATTACAGAAGTGTATTTACTAATAAATGTACTAAAGTAAGAATTTGGTAACTATAAAAGTGATCTAACGTTAGATAATGCTTTGGACAACAATGGTTGTCCTTTTGATGTAACTGCGTTTAAACTCAATTTAAAACTTTGTTTTAGTCAATTTACTTGTTTTTCAGGTCTAAAATCATTATACATAGTGTATTTGATTAATAAATATACTAAACAAAGAATTTGGTAACTTTAAAAGTGAACAAAACATTAGATAATCATTTGGTCAACAAATGTTGACTTTTTTATGTAATTGTGTTTAAACTCAATTTAGAACTTTGTTTTAGTCAATTTACTTGTTTTTTAGGTCTAAAATCATTATACATAGTGTATTTCACTAATAAATGTACTAAAGTAAGAATTTGGTAACAATAAAAGTGAACTAAACGTTAGATAATACTTTGGTCAACAAAGGTTTGACCTTTTGTTCCAATTGTGTTTAAACTCAACTTAAAACTTTGTTTTAGTCAAGTTACTTGTTTTTTAAGTCTTAAATCATTATACATAGTGTATTTCACTCATAAATATACTAAAGTAATAATTTGGTAACAATAAAAGTGAACTAAATGTTATATAATCTTTAGTTCAACATAGGTTTGACCTTTTGTTCCAATTGCGTTTAAACTCAATTTAAACCTATGTTTTAGTTAAGTTACTTGTTTTATAGGTCTAAAATCAATATACATAGTGTATTTTACTATAAAATGTACTAAATTAAGAATTTGGTAACAATAAAAGTGAACTAAACGTTTGATAATCCTTTGTTCTAAAAAGGTTGACTTTTTGATGTACTTGCGTTTAAACTCAATTTGAAACTTTGTTTTAGTCAATTTACTTGTTTTTTAGGTCTAAAGTCATTATACATAGTGTATTTCACTAATAAATGTACTAAAATATGAATTTGGTAACTTTAAAAGTGAACTAAACGTTAGATAATCCTTTGGTCAACAAAGGTTGACTTTTTGATTTAATTGCACTAAAACTCAATTTAAAACAACGTTTTAGTCAAGTTACTTGTTTTTTAGGTCTAAAATCATTATACATATTGTATTTCTCTAATAAATGTACTAATCAAAGAATTTGGTAACTATAAAAGTGATCTAACGTTAGATAATGCTTTGGTCAACAATGGTTGACCTTTTGATGTAACTGCGTTTAAACTCAATTTAAAACTTTGTTTTAGTTAATTTACTTGTTTTTCAGGTCTAAAATCATTATACATAGTGTATTTGATTAATAAATATACTAAACAAAGAATTTGGTAACTTTAAAAGTGAACAAAACATTAGATAATCATTTGGTCAACAAATGTTGACTTTTTGATGTAATTGTGTTTAAACTCAATTTTAAACTTTGTTTAGTCAATTTACTTGTTTTTTAGGTCTATAATCATTATACATAGTGTATTTCACTAATAAATGTACTAAAGTAAGAATTTGGTAACAATAAAAGTGAACTAAACGTTAGATAATCCTTTGTTCTAAAAAGGTTGACTTTTTGATGTACTTGCGTTTAAACTCAATTTGAAACTTTGTTTTAGTCAATTTACTTGTTTTTTAGGTCTAAAGTCATTATACATAGTGTATTTCACTAATAAATGTACTAAAGTAAGAATTTGGTAACAATAAAAGTGAACTAAACGTTATATACTCCTTTGGTCAACAAAGGTTTGACCTTTTGTTCCAATTGTGTTTAAACTCAACTTAAAACTTTGTTTTAGTCAAGTTACTTGTTTTTTAGGTCTTAAATCATTATACATAGTGTATTTCACTCATAAATATACTAAAGTAATAATTTGGTAAAAATTAAAGTGAACTAAACGTTATATAATCTTTAGTTCAACATAGGTTTGACCTTTTGTTCCAATTGCGTTTAAACTCAATTTAAACCTTTGTTTTAGTCAAGTTACTTGTTTTTTAGGTCTAAAATCAATATACATAGTGTATTTCACTATAAAATGTACTAAATTAAGAATTTGGTAACAAAAAAACTGAACTAAACGTTTGGTAATCCTTTGTTCTAAAAAGGTTGACTTTTTGATGTACTTGCGTTTAAACTCAATTTGAAACTTTGTTTTAGTCAATTTACTTGTTTTTTAGGTCTAAAATCAATATACATAGTGTATTTCACTAATAAATGTACTACAGTAAGAATTTAGTAACAATAAAAGTGAACTAAACGTTAGATAATGCTTTGTTCCAAAAGGTTGACCTTTTGATGTACTTGCGTTTAAACTCAATTTTGAACTTTGTTTTACTCAATTAAATTGTTTTTTAGGTCTAAAATCATTATACATAGTGTATTTCACTAATCAATGTACAAAAATAAGAATTTGGAAACTATAAAAGTGAACTAAACGTTAGATAATCTTTTGTTCTACAAAGGTTTGACCTTTGGTTCTAATTGCGTTTAATCTCAATTTAGAACTTTGTTTTAGTCAAGTTAATTGTTGTTAAGGTCTAAAATCATTATGCAGAGTGTATTTCACTAATAAATATACTAAAGTAAAAATTTTGTATCTATAAAAATAAACAAAATTTAGATAAATTTTGGTCAACAAAGGTTGACTTTTTAATGTAGTTGCGTTTAAACTCAATTTAAAAATTTGTTTTAGTCAATTTACTTGTTTTTTACGTCTAAAATCATTATACATAGTGTATTTCACGAATAAATGTACTAAAGTAAGAATTTGGTAACAATAAAAGTGAACTAAACGTTAGATAATCTTTTTTTCAAAGCGGTTGACTTTTTCATGTACTTGCGTTTAAACTCAATTTTAAACTTTTGGTTTAGTCAATTTACTTGTTTTTAAGGTCTATAATCATTATACTTAGTATATTTCACTTATAAATGTACTAAATTAAGAATTTGGTAACTATAAAAGTGAACTAAATGTTAGATAATCCTTTGGTCAACAAAGGTTGACTTTTTGATGTAATTGTATTTAAACTGAATTTTAAACTTTGTTTTAGTCAATTTACTTGTTTTTTAGGTCTAAAATCATTATACATATTGTATTTCACTAATAAATGTACTAAAGTAAGAATTTGGAAACAATAAAATTGAACTAAACGTTATATACTCCTTTGGTCAACAAAGGTTTGACCTTTTGTTCCAATTGTGTTTAAACTCAACTTAAAACTTTGTTTTAGTCAAGTTACTTGTTTTTTAGGTCTTAAATCATTATACATAGTGTATTTCACTCATAAATATACTAAAGTAATAATTTGGTAACAATTAAAGTGAACTAAACGTTATATAATCTTTAGTTCAACATAGGTTTGACCTTTTGTTCCAATTGCGTTTAAACTCAATTTAAACCTATGTTTTAGTCAAGTTACTTGTTTTTTAGGTCTAAAATCAATATACATAGTGTATTTCACTATAAAATGTACTAAATTAAGAATTTGGTAACAATAAAAGTGAACTAAACGTTTGGTAATCCTTTGTTCTAAAAAGGTTGACTTTTTGATGTACTTGCGTTTAAACTCAATTTGAAACTTTGTTTTAGTCAATTTACTTGTTTTTTAGGTCTAAAGTCATTATACATAGTGTATTTCACTAATAAATGTACTAAAGTAAGAATTTTGTAACAATAAAAGTGAACTAAACGTTAGATAATGCTTTGTTCCAAAAGGTTGACCTTTTGATGTACTTGCGTTTAAACTCAATTTTAAACTTTGTTTTAGTCAATTTAATTGTTTTTTAAGTCTAAAATGATTATACATAGTGTATTTCACTAACAAATGTACAAAAATAAGAATTTGGAAACTATAAAAGTGAATTAAACGTTAGATAATCTTTTGTTCTACAAAGGTTTGACCTTTGGTTCTAATTGCGTTTAATCTCAATTTAGAACTTTGTTTTAGTCAAGTTAATTGTTGTTAAGGTATAAAATCATTATGCAGAGTGTATTTCACTAATAAATATACTAAAGTAAGAATTTTGTATCTATAAAAATAAACTAAACGTTAGATAAATTTTGGTCAACAAAGGTTGACTTTTTAATGTAGTTGCGTTTAAACTCAATTTAATAATTTGTTTTAGTCAATTTACTTGTTTTTTACGTCTAAAATCATTATACATAGTGTATTTCACGAATAAATGTACTAAAGTAAGAATTTGGTAACAATAAAAGTGAACTAAACGTTAGATAATCTTTTTTTCAAAGCGGTTGACTTTTTGATGTACTTGCGTTTAAACTCAATATTAAACTTTTGTTTTAGTCAATTTACTTGTTTTTAAGGTCTATAATCATTATACCTAGTATATTTCACTTATAAATGTACTAAATTAAGAATTTGGTAACTATAAAAGTGAACTAAATGTTAGATAATCCTTTGGTCAACAAAGGTTGACTTTTTGATGTAATTGTGTTTAAACTGAATTTGAAACTTTGTTTTAGTCAATTTACTTGTTTTTTAGGTCTAAAATCATTATACATAGTGTATTTCACTAATAAATGTACTAAAGTAAGAATTTGGTAACAATAAAAGTGAACTAAACGTTAGATAATCCTTTGTTCAAAAAGGTTGACTTTTTGATGTACTTGCGTTTAAACTCAATTTTAAACTTTGTTTTAGTCAATTTACTTGTTTTTTAGGTCTAAAATCATTATACATAATGTATTTCACTAATAAATGTACTAAAATAAGAATTTGGAATTTATAAAAGTGAACTAAACGTTAGATAATCCATTGTTCTAGAAAGGTTTGAACTTTTTTTCTAATTGCGTTTAAACTGAATTTAGAACTTTCTTTTAGTCAAGTTATTTGTTGTTTAGGTCTAAAATCATTATATATAGTGTATTTCACTAATAAATGTACTAAAGTAAGAATTTGGTAACAATAAAAGTGAACTAAACAATAAATAATCCTTTGGTCAACAAAGGTTGACTTTTTGATGTAATTGTGATTAAACTGAATTTTAAACTTTGTTTTAGTCAATTTACTTGTTTATTATGTCTAAAATCATTATACATAGTGTATTTCACTAATAAATGTACTAAAATAAGAATTTGGTAACAATAAAAGTGAACTAAACGTTAAATACTCCTTTGGTCAACAAAGGTTTGACCTTTTGTTCCAATTGTGTTTAAACTCAACTTAAAACTTTGTTTTAGTCAAGTTACTTGTTTTTTAGGTCTAAAATCATTATGCATAGTGTATTTCACTCGTAAATATACTAAAGTAATAATTAGGTAACAATAAAAGTGAACTAAATGTTATATAATCTTTAGTTCAACATAGGTTTGAACTTTTGTTCCAATTGCGTTTAAACTCAATTTAAACCTATGTTTTAGTCAAGTTACTTGTTTTTTATGTCTAAAATCAATATACATAGTGTATTTCACTAATAAATGTACTACAGTAAGAATTTAGTAACAATAAAAGTGAACTAAACGTTAGATAATGCTTTGTTCCAAAAGGTTGACCTTTTGATGTACTTGCGTTTAAACTCAATTTTAAACTTTGTTTTAGTCAATTTAATTGTTTTTTTGGTCTAAAATCATTATACATAGTGTATTTCACTAATAAATGTTCAAAAATAAGAATTTGGAAACTATAAAAGTGAACTAAACGTTAGATAATCTTTTGTTCTACAAAGGTTTGACCTTTGGTTCTAATTGCGTTTAATCTCAATTTAGAACTTTGTTTTAGTCAAGTAAATTGTTGTTAAGGTCTAAAATCATTATGCAGAGTGTATTTCACTAATAAATATACTTAAGTAAGAATTTTGTATCTATAAAAATAAACTAAACGTTAGATAAATTTTGGTCAACAAAGATTGACTTTTTAATGTAGTTGCGTTTAAACTCAATTTAAAAATTTGTTTTAGTCAATTTACTTGTTTTTTACGTCTAAAATCATTATACATAGTGTATTTCACGAATAAATGTACTAAAGTAAGAATTTGGTAACAATAAAAGTGAACTAAACGTTAGATAATCTTTTTTTCAAAGCGGTTGACTTTTTGATGTACTTGCGTTTAAACTCAATATTAAACTTTTGTTTTAGTCAATTTACTTGTTTTTAAGGTCTATAATCATTATACCTAGTATATTTCACTTATAAATGTACTAAATTAAGAATTTGGTAACTATAAAAGTGAACTAAATGTTAGATAATCCTTTGGTCAACAAAGGTTGACTTTTTGATGTAATTGTGTTTAAACTGAATTTTAAACTTTGTTTTAGTCAATTTACTTGTTTTTTAGGTCTAAAATCATTATACATAGTGTATTTCACTAATAAATGTACTAAAGTAAGAATTTGGTAACAATAAAAGTGAACTAAACGTTAGATAATCCTTTGTTCAAAAAGGTTGACTTTTTGATGTACTTGCGTTTAAACTCTATTTTAAACTTTGTTTTAGTCAATTTACTTGTTTTTTAGGTCTAAAATCATTATACATAATGTATTTCACTAATAAATGTACTAAAATAAGAATTTGGAATTTATAAAAGTGAACTAAACATTAGATAATCCTTTGTTCTATAAAGGTTTGAACTTTTTTTCTAATTGCGTTTAAACTGAATTTAGAACTTTCTTTTAGTCAAGTTATTTGTTGTTTAGGTCTAAAATCATTATATATAGTGTATTTCACTAATAAATATACTAAAGTAAGAATTTGGTAACAATAAAAGTGAACTGAACAATAGATAATCCTTTGGTCAACAAAGGTTGACTTTTTGATGTAATTGTGTTTAAACTGAATTTTAAACATTGTTTTAGTCAATTTACTTGTTTATTATGTCTAAAATCATTATACATAGTGTATTTCACTAATAAATGTACTAAAATAAGAATTTGGTAACAATAAAAGTGAACTAAACGTTAAATACTCCTTTGGTCAACAAAGGTTTGACCTTTTGTTCCAATTGTGTTTAAACTCAACTTAAAACTTTGTTTTAGTCAAGTTACTTGTTTTTTAGGTCTAAAATCATTATACATAGTGTATTTCACTCGTAAATATACTAAAGTAATAATTAGGTAACAATAAAAGTGAACTAAATGTTATATAATCTTTAGTTCAACATAGGTTTGAACTTTTGTTCCAATTGCGTTTAAACTCAATTTAAACATATGTTTTAGTCAAGTTACTTGTTTTTTAGGTCTAAAATCAATATACATAGTGTATTTCACTAATAAATGTATTACAGTAAGAATTTAGTAACAATAAAAGTGAACAAAACGTTAGATAATGCTTTGTTCCAAAAGGTTGACCTTTTAATGTACTTGCGTTTAAACTCAATTTTAAACTTTGTTTTAGTCAATTTAATTGTTTTTTAGGTCTAAAATCATTATACATAGTGTATTTCACTAATAAATGTTCAAAAATAAGAATTTGGAAACTATAAAAGTAAACTAAACGTTAGATAATCTTTTGTTCTACAAAGGTTTGACCTTTGGTTCTAATTGCGTTTAAACTCAATTTAGAACTTTGTTTTAGTCAAGTTAATTGTTGTTAAGTTCTAAAATCATTATGCAGAGTGTATTTCACTAATAAATATACTAAAGTAAGAATTTTGTATCTATAAAAATAAAATAAACGTTAGATAAATTTTGGTCAACAAAGGTTGACTTTTTAATGTAGTTGCGTTTAAACTCAATTTAAAAATTTGTTTTTAGTCAATTTACTTGTTTTTTACGTCTAAAATCATTATACATAGTATATTCCACGAATAAATGTACTAAAGTAAGAATTTGGTAACAATAAAAGTGAACTAAACGTTAGATAATCTTTTTTTCAAAGCGGTTGACTTTTTGATGTACTTGCGTTTAAACTCAATTTTAAACTTTTGTTTTAGTCAATTTACTTGTTTTTTAGGTCTATAATCATTATACCTAGTGTATTTCACTTATAAATGTACTAAATTAAGAATTTGGTAACTATAAAAGTGAACTAAATGTTAGATAATCCTTTGCTCAACAAAGGTTGACTTTTTGATGTAATTGTGTTTAAACTGAATTTTAAACTTTGTTTTAGTCAATTTACTTGTTTTTTAGGTCTAAAATCATTATACATAGTGTATTTCACTAATAAATGTACTAAAATAAGAATTTGGTAACAATAAAAGTGAACTAAACGTTAAATACTCCTTTGGTCAACAAAGGTTTGACCTTTTGTTCCAATTGTGTTTAAACTCAACTTAAAACTTTGTTTTAGTCAAGTTACTTGTTTTTTAGGTCTAAAATCATTATGCATAGTGTATTTCACTCGTAAATATACTAAAGTAATAATTAGGTAACAATAAAAGTGAACTAAATGTTATATAATCTTTAGTTCAACATAGGTTTGAACTTTTGTTCCAATTGCGTTTAAACTCAATTTAAACCTATGTTTTAATCAAGTTACTTGTTTTTTATGTCTAAAATCAATATACATAGTGTATTTCACTAATAAATGTACTACAGTAAGAATTTAGTAACAATAAAAGTGAACTAAACGTTAGATAATGCTTTGTTCCAAAAGGTTGACCTTTTGATGTACTTGCGTTTAAACTCAATTTTAAACTTTGTTTTAGTCAATTTAATTGTTTTTTTGGTCTAAAATCATTATACATAGTGTATTTCACTAATAAATGTTCAAAAATAAGAATTTGGAAACTATAAAAGTGAACTAAACGTTAGATAATCTTTTGTTCTACAAAGGTTTGACCTTTGGTTCTAATTGCGTTTAATCTCAATTTAGAACTTTGTTTTAGTCAAGTTAATTGTTGTTAAGGTCTAAAATCATTATGCAGAGTGTATTTCACTAATAAATATACTTAAGTAAGAATTTTGTATCTATAAAAATAAACTAAACGTTAGATAAATTTTGGTCAACAAAGATTGACTTTTTAATGTAGTTGCGTTTAAACTCAATTTAAAAATTTGTTTTAGTCAATTTACTTGTTTTTTACGTCTAAAATCATTATACATAGTGTATTTCACGAATAAATGTACTAAAGTAAGAATTTGGTAACAATAAAAGTGAACTAAACGTTAGATAATCTTTTTTTCAAAGCGGTTGACTTTTTGATGTACTTGCGTTTAAACTCAATATTAAACTTTTGTTTTAGTCAATTTACTTGTTTTTAAGGTCTATAATCATTATACCTAGTATATTTCACTTATAAATGTACTAAATTAAGAATTTGGTAACTATAAAAGTGAACTAAATGTTAGATAATCCTTTGGTCAACAAAGGTTGACTTCTTGATGTAATTGTGTTTAAACTGAATTTTAAACTTTGTTTTAGTCAATTTACTTGTTTTTTAGGTCTAAAATCATTATACATAGTGTATTTCACTAATAAATGTACTAAAGTAAGAATTTGGTAACAATAAAAGTGAACTAAACGTTAGATAATCCTTTGTTCAAAAAGGTTGACTTTTTGATGTACTTGCGTTTAAACTCTATTTTAAACTTTGTTTTAGTCAATTTACTTGTTTTTTAGGTCTAAAATCATTATACATAATGTATTTCACTAATAAATGTACTAAAATAAGAATTTGGAATTTATAAAAGTGAACTAAACGTTAGATAATCCTTTGTTCTATAAAGGTTTGAACTTTTTTTCTAATTGCGTTTAAACTGAATTTAGAACTTTCTTTTAGTCAAGTTATTTGTTGTTTAGGTCTAAAATCATTATATATAGTGTATTTCACTAATAAATGTACTAAAGTAAGAATTTGGTAACAATAAAAGTGAACTGAACAATAGATAATCCTTTGGTCAACAAAGGTTGACTTTTTGATGTAATTGTGTTTAAACTGAATTTTAAACTTTGTTTTAGTCAATTTACTTGTTTATTATGTCTAAAATCATTATACATAGTGTATTTCACTAATAAATGTACTAAAATAAGAATTTGGTAACAATAAAAGTGAACTAAACGTTAAATACTCCTTTGGTCAACAAAGGTTTGACCTTTTGTTCCAATTGTGTTTAAACTCAACTTAAAACTTTGTTTTAGTCAAGTTACTTGTTTTTTAGGTCTAAAATCATTATACATAGTGTATTTCACTCGTAAATATACTAAAGTAATAATTAGGTAACAATAAAAGTGAACTAAATGTTATATAATCTTTAGTTCAACATAGGTTTGAACTTTTGTTCCAATTGCGTTTAAACTCAATTTAAACATATGTTTTAGTCAAGTTACTT
Organism: Medicago arabica; assembly: GCA_946800305.1. Lineage (NCBI taxonomy): Eukaryota > Viridiplantae > Streptophyta > Magnoliopsida > Fabales > Fabaceae > Medicago > Medicago arabica. The sequence continues at coordinate 33,082,547 of OX326966.1, read as the reverse complement.
GTTTTTTAGGTCTAAAATCAATATACATAGTGTATTTCACTAATAAATGTACTACAGTAAGAATTTGTTAACAATAAAAGTGAACTAAACGTTAGATACTCCTTTGGTCAACAAAGGTTTGACCTTTTGTTCCAATTGTGTTTAAACTCAACTTAAAATTTTGTTTTAGTCAAGTTACTTGTTTTTTAGGTCTTAAATCATTATACATAGTGTATTTCACTCATAAATATACTAAAGTAATAATTTGGTACCAATAAAAGTGAACTAAACGTTATATAATCTTTAGTTCAACATAGGTTTGACCTTTTGTTCCAATTGCGTTTAAACTCAATTTAAACCTATGTTTTAATCAAGTTACTTGTTTTTTAGGTCTAAAATCAATATACATAGTGTATTTCACTATAAAATGTACTAAATTAAGAATTTGGTAACAATAAAAGTGAACTAAACGTTTGATAATCCTTTGTTCTAAACTGAGTTTTAAACTTTGTTTTAGTCAATTTACTTGTTTTTTAGGTCTAAAATCATTATACATAGTGTATTTCACTAATAAATGTACTAAAGTAAGAATTTGGTAACAATAAAAGTGAACTAAACGTTAGATAATCCTTTGTTCAAAAAGGTTGACTTTTTAATGTATTTGCGTTTAAACTTAATTTAAAAATTTATTTTAGTCAATTTACTTGTTTTTACGTCTAAAATCATTATACATAGTGTATTTCACTAATAAATGTACTAAAGTAAAAATTTGGTAACAATAAAAGTGAACTAAACGTTAGATTTCAAAGCGGATGACTTTTTGATATACTTGCGTTTATACTCAATTTCAAACTTTGTTTTAGTCAATTTACTTGTTTTTTAGGTCTAAAATCATTATACATAGTGTATTTCACTAATAAATGTACTAAATTAAGAATTTGGTAACTATAAAAGTGAAATTAATGTTAGATAATCATTTGGTCAACAAAGGTTGACTTTTTGATTTAATTGCATTAAAACTCAATTTAAAACAATGTTTTTGTCAAGTTACTTGTTTTTTAGGTCTAAAATCATTATACGTATTGTATTTCTCTAATAAATGTACTAATCAAAAAAATTGGTAACAATAAACGTCAACTAAACGTTAGATAATCCTTTGTTCAACAAAGGTTTGACCTTTTGTTCTAATTGCGTGTAAACTTAATTTAGTACTTTGTTGTAATCATGTTACTATGTTTTTAGGTCTAAAATCATTACAGAAGTGTATTTACTAATAAATGTACTAAAGTCAGAATTTGGTAACTATAAAAGTGATCTAACGTTAGATAATGCTTTGGTCAACAATGGTTGACCTTTTGATGTAACTGCGTTTAAACTCAATTTAAAACTTTGTTTTAGTCAATTTACTTGTTTTTTAGCTCTAAAATCATTATACATAGTGTATTTCACTAATAAATGTACTAAAGTAAGAATTTGTTAACTATAAAAGTGAACTAAACGTTAGATAATCCTTTGGTCAACAAAGGTTTGACCTTTTGTTCCAATTGTGTTTAAACTCAACTTAAAACTTTGTTTTAGTCAAGTTACTTGGTTTTTAGGTCTAAAATCATTATACATAGAGTATTTCACTCATAAATATAATAAAATAATAATTTCGTAATAATAAAAGTGAACTAAACGTTATATAATCTTTAGTTCAACATAGGTTTGAACTTTTGTTCCAATTGCGTTTAAACTCAATTTAAACCTCTGTTTTAGTCAAGTTACTTGTTTTTTAGGTCTAAAATCAATATACAATATGTATTTCACTAATAAATGTACTAAAGTAAGAATTTGGTAACAATAAAAGTGAACTAAACGTTAGATAATCCTTTGTTACAAAAGGTTGACCTTTTGATGTACTTGCGTTTAAACTCAATTTTAGTCAATTTAATTGTTTTTTAGGTCTAAAATCATTATACATAGTGTATTTCACTAATAAATGTACAAAAATAAGAATTTGGAAACTATAAAAGTGAACTAAACGTTAGATAATCTTTTGTTCTTCAAAGGTTTGACCTTTGGTTCTAATTGCGTTTAAACTCAATTTAGAATTTTGTTTTAGTCAAGTTAATTGTTGTTAAGGTCTAAAATCATTGTGCAGAGTGTATTTCACTAATAAATATACTAAAGTAAGAATTTTGTATCTATAAAAATAAACTAAACGTTAGATAAATTTTGGTCAACAAAGGTTGACTTTTTAATATAGTTGCGTTTAAACTCAATTTAAAAATTTGTTTTAGTTAATTTACTTTTTTTTTACGTCTAAAATCATCATACATAGTGTATTTCACGAATAAATGTACTAAAGTAAGAATTTGGTAACAATAAAAGTGAACTAAACGTTAGATAATCTTTTTTTCAAAGCGGTTGACTTTTTGATGTACTTGCGTTTAAATTCAATTTTAAACTTTTGTTTTAGTCAATTTACTTGTTTTTAAGGTCTATAATCATTATACATAGTGTATTTCACTAATAAATGTACTAAAGTAAGAATTTGGTAACAATAAAAGTGAACTAAACGTTATATACTCCTTTGGTCAACAAAGGTTTGACCTTTTGTTCCAATTGTGTTTAAACTCAACTTAAAACTTTGTTTTAGTCAAGTCACTTGTTTTTTAGGTCTTAAATCATTATACATAGTGTATTTCACTCATAAATATACTAAAGTAATAATTTGGTAACAATTAAAGTGAACTAAACGTTATATAATCTTTAGTTCAACATAGGTTTGACCTTTTGTTCCAATTGCGTTTAAACTCAATTTAAACCTATGTTTTAGTCAAGTTACTTGTTTTTTAGGTCTAAAATCAATATACATAGTGTATTTCACTATAAAATGTACTAAATTAAGAATTTGGTAACAATAAAAGTGAACTAAACGTTTGGTAATCCTTTGTTCTAAAAAGGTTGACTTTTTGATGTACTTGCGTTTAAACTCAATTTGAAACTTTGTTTTAGTCAATTTACTTGTTTTTTAGATCTAAAGTCATTGTACATAGTGTATTTCACTAATAAATGTACTAAAGTAAGAATTTGGTAACAATAAAAGTGAACTAAACGTTAGATAATTCTTTGTTCAAAAAGGTTGACCTTTTGATGTACTTGCGTTTAAACTCAATTTTAAACTTTGTTTTAGTCAATTTAATTGTTTTTTAGGTCTAAATTTATTATACATAGTGTATTTCACTAATAAATGTACAAAAATAAGAATTTGGAAACTATAAAAGTGAACTAAACGTTAGATAATCTTTTGTTCTACAAAGGTTTGACCTTTGGTTCTAATTGCGTTTAATCTCAATTTAGAACTTTGTTTTAGTCAAGTTAATTGTTGTTAAGGTCTAAAATCATTATGCAGAGTGTATTTCACTAATAAATAGACTAAAGTAAGAATTTTGTATCTATAAAAATAAACTAAACGTTAGATAAATTTTGGTCAACAAAGGTTGACTTTTTAATGTAGTTGCGTTTAAACTCAATTTAAAAATTTGTTTTAGTCAATTTACTTGTTTTTTACGTCTAAAATCATTATACATAGTGTATTTCACGAATAAATGTACTAAAGTAAGAATTTGGTAACAATAAAAGTGAACTAAACGTTAGATAATCTTTTTTTCAAAGCGGTTGACTTTTTGATGTACTTGCGTTTAAACTCAATATTAAACTTTTGTTTTAGTCAATTTACTTGTTTTTAAGGTCTATAATCATTATACCTAGTATATTTCACTTATAAATGTACTAAATTAAGAATATGGTAACTATAAAAGTGAACTAAATGTTAGATAATCCTTTGGTCAACAAAGGTTGACTTTTTGATGTAATTGTGTTTAAACTGAATTTTAAACTTTGTTTTAGTCAATTTACTTGTTTTTTAGGTCTAAAATCATTATACATAGTGTATTTCACTAATAAATGTACTAAAGTAAGAATTTGGTAACAATAAAAGTGAACTAAACGTTAGATAATCTTTTCAAAAAGGTTGACTTTTTGATGTACTTGCGTTTAAACTCAATTTTAAACTTTGTTTTAGTCAATTTACTTGTTTTTTAGGTCTAAAATCATTATACATAATGTATTTCACTAATAAATGTACTAAAATAAGAATTTGGAATTTATAAAAGTGAACTAAACGTTAGATAATCCTTTGTTCTATAAAGGTTTGAACTTTTTTCCTAATTGCGTTTAAACTGAATTTAGAACTTTCTTTTAGTCAAGTTATTTGTTGTTTAGTTCTAAAATCATTATATATAGTGTATTTCACTAATAAATGTACTAAAGTAAGAATTTGGTAACAATAAAAGTGAACTAAACGTTAGATAATCCTTTGGTCAACAAAGGTTGACTTTTTGATGTAATTGTGTTTAAACTGAATTTTAAACTTTGTTTTAGTCAATTTACTTGTTTATTATGTCTAAAATCATTATACATAGTGTATTTCACTAATAAATGTACTAAAATAAGAAATTTGTAACAATAAAAGTGAACTAAACGTTAAATACTCCTTTGGTAAACAAAGGTTTGACCTTTTGTTCCAATTGTGTTTAAACTCAACTTAAAACTTTGTTTTAGTCAAGTTACTTGTTTTTTAGGTCTAAAATCATTATACATAGTGTATTTCACTCGTAAATATACTAAAGTAATAATTAGGTAACAATAAAAGTGAACTAAATGTTATATAATCTTTAGTTCAACATAGGTTTGAACTTTTGTTCCAATTGCGTTTAAACTCAGTTTAAACCTATGTTTTAGTCAAGTTACTTGTTTTTTAGGTCTAAAATCAATATACATAGTGTATTTCACTAATAAATGTACTACAGTAAGAATTTAGTAACAATAAAAGTGAACTAAACGTTAGATAATGCTTTGTTCCAAAAGGTTGACCTTTTGATGTACTTGCGATTAAACTCAATTTTAAACTTTGTTTTAGTCAATTTAATTGTTTTTTAGGTCTGAAATCATTATACATAGTGTATTTCACTAATAAATGTTCAAAAATAAGAATTTGGAAACTATAAAAGTGAACTAAACGTTAGATAATCTTTTGTTCTTCAAAGGTTTGACCTTTGGTTCTAATTGCGTTTAAACTCAATTTAGAACTTTGTTTTAGTCAAGTTAATTGTTGTTAAGTTCTAAAATCATTATGCAGAGTGTATTTCACTGTTAAATATACTAAAGTAAGAATTTTGTATCTATAAAAATAAAATAAACGTTAGATAAATTTTGGTCAACAAAGGTTGACTTTTTAATGTAGTTGCGTTTAAACTCAATTTAAAAATTTGTTTTTAGTCAATTTACTTGTTTTTTACGTCTAAAATCATTATACATAGTATATTCCGCGAATAAATGTACTAAAGTAAGAATTTGGTAACAATAAAAGTGAACTAAACGTTAGATAATCTTTTTTTCAAAGCGGTTGACTTTTTGATGTACTTGCGTTTAAACTCAATTTTAAACTTTTGTTTTAGTCAATTTACTTGTTTTTTAGGTCTATAATCATTATACCTAGTGTATTTCACTTATAAATGTACTAAATTAAGAATTTGGTAACTATAAAAGTGAACTAAATGTTAGATAATCCTTTGCTCAACAAAGGTTGACTTTTTGATGTAACTGTGTTTAAACTGAATTTTAAACTTTGTTTTAGTCAATTTACTTATTTTTTAGGTCTAAAATCATTATACATAGTGTATTTCACTAATAAATGTACTAAAGTAAGAATTTGTTAACAAAAAAAGTGAACTAAACGTTAGATACTCCTTTGGTCAACAAAGGTTTGACCTTTTGTTCCAATTGTGTTTAAACTCAACTTAAAACTTTGTTTTAGTCAAGTTACTTGTTTTTTAGGTCTTAAATCATTATACATAGTGTATTTCACTCATAAATATACTAAAGTAATAATTTGGTACCAATAAAAGTGAACTAAACGTTATATAATCTTTAGTTCAACATAGGTTTGACCTTTTGTTCCAATTGCGTTTAAACTCAATTTAAACCTATGTTTTAATCAAGTTACTTTTTTTTTAGGTCTAAAATCAATACACATAGTGTATTTCACTATAAAATGTACAAAATTAAGAATTTGGTAACAATAAAAGTGAACTAAACGTTTGATAATCCTTTGTTCTAAAAAGGTTGACTTTTTGATGTACTTGCGTTTAAACTCAATTTGAAACTATGTTTTTGTCAATTTACTTGTTTTTTAGGTCTAAAGTCATTATACATAGTGTATTTCACTAATAAATGTACTAAAGTAAGAATTTGGTAACAATAAAAGTGAACTAAACGTTAGATAATGCTTTGTTCCAAAAGGTTGACCTTTTGATGTACTTGCGTTTAAACTCAATTTTAAACTTTGTTTTAGTCAATTTAATTGTTTTTTAGGTCTAAAATCGTTATACATAGAGTATTTCAATAATAAATGTACAAAAATAAGAATTTGGAAACTATAAAAGTGAACTAAACGTTAGATAATCTTTTGTTCTTCAAAGGTTTGACCTTTGGTTCTAATTGCGTTTAATCTCAATTTAGAACTTTGTTTTAGTCAAGTTAATTGTTGTTAAGGTCTAAAATCATTATGCAGAGTGTATTTCACTAATAAATAGACTAAAGTAAGAATTTTGTATCTATAAAAATAAACTAAACGTTAGATAAATTTTGGTCAACAAAGGTTGACTTTTTAATGTAGTTGCGTTTAAACTCAATTTAAAAATTTGTTTTAGTCAATTTACTTGTTTTTTACGTCTAAAATCATTATACATAGTGTATTTCACGAATAAATGTACTAAAGTAAGAATTTGGTAACAATAAAAGTGAACTAAACGTTAGATAATCTTTTTTTCAAAGCGGTTGACTTTTTGATGTACTTGCGTTTAAACTCAATATTAAACTTTTGTTTTAGTCAATTTACTTGTTTTTAAGGTCTATAATCATTATACCTAGTATATTTCACTTATAAATGTACTAAATTAAGAATATGGTAACTATAAAAGTGAACTAAATGTTAGATAATCCTTTGGTCAACAAAGGTTGACTTTTTGATGTAATCGCTTTTAAACTCAACTTAAAACTTTGTTTTAGTCAATTTACTTGTTTTTTAGGTCTAAAATCATTATACATAGTGTATTTCACTAATAAATGTACTAAAGTAAGAATTTGGTAACAATAAAAGTGAACTAAACGTTAGATAATCTTTTGTTCAAAAAGGTTGACTTTTTGATGTACTTGCGTTTAAACTCAATTTTAAACTTTGTTTTAGTCAATTTACTTGTTTTTTAGGTCTAAAATCATTATACATAATGTATTTCACTAATAAATGTACTAAAATAAGAATTTGGAATTTATAAAAGTGAACTAAACGTTAGATAATCCTTTGTTCTATAAAGGTTTGAACTTTTTTTCTAATTGCGTTTAAACTGAATTTAGAACTTTCTTTTAGTCAAGTTATTTGTTGTTTAGTTCTAAAATAATTATATATAGTGTATTTCACTAATAAATGTACTAAAGTAAGAATTTGGTAACAATAAAAGTGAACTAAACGTTAGATAATCCTTTGGTCAACAAAGGTTGACTATTAGATGTAATTGCGTTTAAATTTAATTTTAAACTTTGTTTTAGTCAATTTACTTGTTTATTATGTCTAAAATCATTATACATAGTGTATTTCACTAATAAATGTACTAAAATAAGAATTTGGTAACAATAAAAGTGAACTAAACGTTAAATACTCCTTTGGTCAACAAAGGTTTGACCTTTTGTTCCAATTGTGTTTAAACTCAACTTAAAACTTTGTTTTAGTCAAGTTACTTGTTTTTTAGGTCTAAAATCATTATACATAGTGTATTTCACTCGTAAATATACTAAAGTAATAATTAGGTAACAATAAAAGTGAACTAAATGTTATATAATCTTTAGTTCAACATAGGTTTGAACTTTTGTTCCAATTGCGTTTAAACTCAGTTTAAACCTATGTTTTAGTCAAGTTACTTGTTTTTTAGGTCTAAAATTAATATACATAGTGTATTTCACTAATAAATGTACTACAGTAAGAATTTAGTAACAATAAAAGTGAACTAAACGTTAGATAATGCTTTGTTCCAAAAGGTTGACCTTTTGATGTACTTGCGTTTAAACTCAATTTTAAACTTTGTTTTAGTCAATTTAATTGTTTTTTAGGTCTGAAATCATTATACATAGTGTATTTCACTAATAAATGTTCAAAAATAAGAATTTGGAAACTATAAAAGTGAACTAAACGTTAGATAATCTTTTGTTCTTCAAAGGTTTGACCTTTGGTTCTAATTGCGTTTAAACTCAATTTAGAACTTTGTTTTAGTCAAGTTAATTGTTGTTAAGTTCTAAAATCATTATGCAGAGTGTATTTCACTGTTAAATATACTAAAGTAAGAATTTTGTATCTATAAAAATAAAATAAACGTTAGATAAATTTTGGTCAACAAAGGTTGACTTTTTAATGTAGTTGCGTTTAAACTCAATTTAAAAATTTGTTTTTAGTCAATTTACTTGTTTTTTACGTCTAAAATCATTATACATAGTATATTCCGCGAATAAATGTACTAAAGTAAGAATTTGGTAACAATAAAAGTGAACTAAACGTTAGATAATCTTTTTTTCAAAGCGGTTGACTTTTTGATGTACTTGCGTTTAAACTCAATTTTAAACTTTTGTTTTAGTCAATTTACTTGTTTTTTAGGTCTATAATCATTATACCTAGTGTATTTCACTTATAAATGTACTAAATTAAGAATTTGGTAACTATAAAAGTGAACTAAATGTTAGATAATCCTTTGCTCAACAAAGGTTGACTTTTTGATGTAACTGTGTTTAAACTGAATTTTAAACTTTGTTTTAGTCAATTTACTTATTTTTTAGGTCTAAAATCATTATACATAGTGTATTTCACTAATAAATGTACTAAAGTAAGAATTTGTTAACAAAAAAAGTGAACTAAACGTTAGATAATCCTTTGGTCAACAAAGGTTTGACCTTTTGTTCCAATTGTGTTTAAACTCAACTTAAAACTTTGTTTTAGTCAAGTTACTTGTTTTTTAGGTCTTAAATCATTATACATAGTGTATTTCACTCATAAATATACTAAAGTAATAATTTGGTACCAATAAAAGTGAACTAAACGTTATATAATCTTTAGTTCAACATAGGTTTGACCTTTTGTTCCAATTGCGTTTAAACTCAATTTTAACCTATGTTTTAGTCAAGTTACTTGTTTCTTAGGTCTAAAATTAATATACATAGTGTATTTCACTAATAAATGTACTACAGTAAGAATTTAGTAACAATAAAAGTGAACTAAACGTTAGATAATGCTTTGTTCCAAAAGGTTGACCTTTTGATGTACTTGCGTTTAAACTCAATTTTAAACTTTGTTTTAGTCAATTTAATTGTTTTTTAGGTCTGAAATCATTATACATAGTGTATTTCACTAATAAATGATCAAAAATAAGAATTTGGAAACTATAAAAGTGAACTAAACGTTAGATAATCTTTTGTTCTTCAAAGGTTTGACCTTTGGTTCTAATTGCGTTTAAACTCAATTTAGAACTTTGTTTTAGTCAAGTTAATTGTTGTTAAGTTCTAAAATCATTATGCAGAGTGTATTTCACTGTTAAATATACTAAAGTAAGAATTTTGTATCTATAAAAATAAAATAAACGTTAGATAAATTTTTGTCAACAAAGGTTGACTTTTTAATGTAGTTGCGTTTAAACTCAATTTAAAAATTTGTTTTTAGTCAATTTACTTGTTTTTTACGTCTAAAATCATTATACATAGTATATTCCGCGAATAAATGTACTAAAGTAAGAATTTGGTAACAATAAAAGTGAACTAAACGTTAGATAATCTTTTTTTCAAAGCGGTTGACTTTTTGATGTACTTGCGTTTAAACTCAATTTTAAACTTTTGTTTTAGTCAATTTACTTGTTTTTTAGGTCTATAATCATTATACCTAGTGTATTTCACTTATAAATGTACTAAATTAAGAATTTGGTAACTATAAAAGTGAACTAAATGTTAGATAATCCTTTGCTCAACAAAGGTTGACTTTTTGATGTAACTGTGTTTAAACTGAATTTTAAACTTTGTTTTAGTCAATTTACTTATTTTTTAGGTCTAAAATCATTATACATAGTGTATTTCACTAATAAATGTACTAAAGTAAGAATTTGTTAACAAAAAAAGTGAACTAAACGTTAGATAATCCTTTGGTCAACAAAGGTTTGGCCTTTTGTTCCAATTGTGTTTAAACTCAACTTAAAACTTTGTTTTAGTCAAGTTACTTGTTTTTTAGGTCTTAAATCATTATACATAGTGTATTTCACTCATAAATATACTAAAGTAATAATTTGGTACCAATAAAAGTGAACTAAACGTTATATAATCTTTAGTTCAACATAGGTTTGACCTTTTGTTCCAATTGCGTTTAAACTCAATTTTAACCTATGTTTTAATCAAGTTACTTTTTTTTAGGTCTAAAATCAATACACATAGTGTATTTCACTATAAAATGTACTAAATTAAGAATTTGGTAACAATAAAAGTGAACTAAACGTTTGATAATCCTTTGTTCTAAAAAGGTTGACTTTTTGATGTACTTGCGTTTAAACTCAATTTGAAACTATGTTTTAGTCAATTTACTTGTTTTTTAGGTCTAAAGTCATTATACATAGTGTATTTCACTAATAAATGTACTAAAGTAAGAATTTGGTAACAATAAAAGTGAACTAAACGTTAGATAATGCTTTGTTCCAAAAGGTTGACCTTTTGATGTACTTGCGTTTAAACTCAATTTTAAACTTTGTTTTAGTCAATTTAATTGTTTTTTAGGTCTAAAATCGTTATACATAGAGTATTTCAATAATAAATGTACAAAAATAAGAATTTGGAAACTATAAAAGTGAACTAAACGTTAGATAATCTTTTGTTCTTCAAAGGTTTGACCTTTGGTTCTAATTGCGTTTAAACTCAATTTAGAACTTTATTTTAGTCAAGTTAATTGTTGTTAAGGTCTAAAATCATTGTGCAGAGTGTATTTCACTAATAAATATAATAAAGTAAGAATTTTGTATCTATAAAAATAAACTAAACGTTAAATAATTTTTGGTCAACAAAGGTTGACTTTTTAATGTAGTTGCGTTTAAACTCAATTTAAAAATTTGTTTTAGTCAATTTACTTGTTTTTACGTCTAAAATCATTATATATAGTGTATTTCACGAATAAATGTACTAAAGTAAAAATTTGGTAACAATAAAACTGAACTAAACGTTAGATAATCTTTTTTTCAAAGCAGGTGACTTTTTGATGTACTTGCGTTTAAACTCAATATTAAACTTTTGTTTTAGTCAATTTACTTGTTTTTAAGGTCTATAATCATTATACCTAGTATATTTCACTTATAAATGTACTAAATTAAGAATTTGGTAACTATAAAAGTGAACTAAATGTTAGATAATCCTTTGGTCAACAAAGGTTGACTTTTTGATGTAATCGCTTTTAAACTCAACTTAAAACTTTGTTTTAGTCAATTTACTTGTTTTTTAGGTCTAAAATCATTATAAATAGTGTATTTCACTAATAAATGTACTAAAGTAAGAATTTGGTAACAATAAAAGTGAACTAAACGTTAGATAATCCTTTGTTCAAAAAGGTTGACTTTTTAATGTACTTGCGTTTAAACTCAATTTAAAAATTTGTTTTAGTCAATTTACTTGTTTTTACGTCTAAAATCATTATATATAGTGTATTTCACGAATAAATGTACTAAAGTAAAAATTAGGTAACAATAAAAGTGAACTAAACGTTAGATAATCTTTTTTTCAAAGCGGATGACTTTTTGATATACTTGCGTTTAAACTCAATTTGAAACTTTGTTTTAGTCAATTTACTTGTTTTTTTAGGTCTAAAGTCATTATACATAGTGTATTTCACTAATAAATGTACTAAATTAAGAATTTGGTAACTATAAAAGTGAAATTAATGTTAGATAATCATTTGGTCAACAAAGGTTGACTTTTTGATTTAATTGCATTAAAACTCAATTTAAAACAATGTTTTTGTTAAGTGACTTGTTTTTTAGGTCTAAAATCATTATACGTATTGTATTTCTCTAATAAATGTACTAATCAAAGAAATTGGTAACAATAAACGTCAACTAAACGTTAGATAATCCTTTGATCAACAAAGGTTTGACCTTTTGTTCTAATTGCGTGTAAACTTAATTTAGAACTTTGTTGTAATCATGTTACTATGTTTTTAGGTCTAAAATCATTACAGAAGTGTATTTACTAATAAATGTACTAAAGTAAGAATTTGGTAACTATAAAAGTGATCTAACGTTAGATAATGCTTTGGTCAACAATGGTTGACCTTTTGATGTAACTGCGTTTAAACTCAATTTAAACCTTTGTTTTAGTCAATTTACTTGTTTTTCAGGTCTAAAATCATTATACATAGTGTATTTGATTAATAAATATACTAAACAAAGAATTTGGTGACTTTAAAAGTGAACAAAACATTAGATAATCATTTGGTCAACAAATGTTGACTTTTTGATGTAATTGTGTTTAAACTCAATTTTAAACTTTGTTTAGTCAATTTACTTGTTTTTTAGGTCTATAATCATTATACCTAGTGTATTTCACTTATAAATGTACTAAATTAAGAATTTGGTAACAATAAAAGTGAACTAAACGTTTGATAATCCTTTGTTCTAAAAAGGTTGACTTTTTGATGTACTTGCGTTTAAACTCAATTTGAAACTATGTTTTAGTCAATTTACTTGTTTTTTAGGTCTAAAGTCATTATACATAGTGTATTTCACTAATAAATGTACTAAAGTAAGAATTTGGTAACAATAAAAGTGAACTAAACGTTAGATAATGCTTTGTTCCAAAAGGTTGACCTTTTGATGTACTTGCGTTTAAACTCAATTTTAAACTTTGTTTTAGTCAATTTAATTGTTTTTTAGGTCTAAAATCGTTATACATAGAGTATTTCAATAATAAATGTACAAAAATAAGAATTTGGAAACTATAAAAGTGAACTAAACGTTAGATAATCTTTTGTTCTTCAAAGGTTTGACCTTTGGTTCTAATTGCGTTTAATCTCAATTTAGAACTTTGTTTTAGTCAAGTTAATTGTTGTTAAGGTCTAAAATCATTATGCAGAGTGTATTTCACTAATAAATAGACTAAAGTAAGAATTTTGTATCTATAAAAATAAACTAAACGTTAGATAAATTTTGGTCCACAAAGGTTGACTTTTTAATGTAGTTGCGTTTAAACTCAATTTAAAAATTTGTTTTAGTCAAGTTACTTGTTTTTTACGTCTAAAATCATTATACATAGTGTATTTCACGAATAAATGTACTAAAGTAAGAATTTGGTAACAATAAAAGTGAACTAAACGTTAGATAATCTTTTTTTCAAAGCGGTTGACTTTTTGATGTACTTGCGTTTAAACTCAATATTAAACTTTTGTTTTAGTCAATTTACTTGTTTTTAAGGTCTATAATCATTATACCTAGTATATTTCACTTATAAATGTACTAAATTAAGAATATGGTAACTATAAAAGTGAACTAAATGTTAGATAATCCTTTGGTCAACAAAGGTTGACTTTTTGATGTAATTGTGTTTAAACTCAACTTAAAACTTTGTTTTAGTCAATTTACTTGTTTTTTAGGTCTAAAATCATTATACATAGTGTATTTCACTAATAAATGTACTAAAGTAAGAATTTGGTAACAATAAAAGTGAACTAAACGTTAGATAATCTTTTGTTCAAAAAGGTTGACTTTTTGATGTACTTGCGTTTAAACTCAATTTTAAACTTTGTTTTAGTCAATTTACTTGTTTTTTAGGTCTAAAATCATTATACATAATGTATTTCACTAATAAATGTACTAAAATAAGAATTTGGAATTTATAAAAGTGAACTAAACGTTAGATAATCCTTTGTTCTATAAAGGTTTGAACTTTTTTTCTAATTGCGTTTAAACTGAATTTAGAACTTTCTTTTAGTCAAGTTATTTGTTGTTTAGTTCTAAAATCATTATATATAGTGTATTTCACTAATAAATGTACTAAAGTAAGAATTTGGTAACAATAAAAGTGAACTAAACGTTAGATAATCCTTTGGTCAACAAAGGTTGACTATTAGATGTAATTGCGTTTAAATTTAATTGTAAACTTTGTTTTAGTCAATTTACTTGTTTATTATGTCTAAAATCATTATACATAGTGTATTTCACTAATATATGTACTAAAATAAGAATTTGGTAACAATAAAAGTGAACTAAACGTTAAATACTCCTTTGGTCAACAAAGGTTTGACCTTTTGTTCCAATTGTGTTTAAACTCAACTTAAAACTTTGTTTTAGTCAAGTTACTTGTTTTTTAGGTCTAAAATCATTATACATAGTGTATTTCACTCGTAAATATACTAAAGTAATAATTAGGTAACAATAAAAGTGAACTAAATGTTATATAATCTTTAGTTCAACATAGGTTTGAACTTTTGTTCCAATTGCGTTTAAACTCAGTTTAAACCTATGTTTTAGTCAAGTTACTTGTTTTTTAGGTCTAAAATTAATATACATAGTGTATTTCACTTATAAATGTACTACAGTAAGAATTTAGTAACAATAAAAGTGAACTAAACGTTAGATAATGCTTTGTTCCAAAAGGTTGACCTTTTGATGTACTTGCGTTTAAACTCAATTTTAAACTTTGTTTTAGTCAATTTAATTGATTTTTAGGTCTGAAATCATTATACATAGTGTATTTCACTAATAAATGTTCAAAAATAAGAATTTGGAAACTATAAAAGTGAACTAAACGTTAGATAATCTTTTGTTCTTCAAAGGTTTGACCTTTGGTTCTAATTGCGTTTAAACTCAATTTAGAACTTTGTTTTAGTCAAGTTAATTGTTGTTAAGTTCTAAAATCATTATGCAGAGTGTATTTCACTGTTAAATATACTAAAGTAAGAATTTTGTATCTATAAAAATAAAATAAACGTTAGATAAATTTTGGTCAACAAAGGTTGACTTTTTAATGTAGTTGCGTTTAAACTCAATTTAAAAATTTGTTTTTAGTCAATTTACTTGTTTTTTACGTCTAAAATCATTATACATAGTATATTCCGCGAATAAATGTACTAAAGTAAGAATTTGGTAACAATAAAAGTGAACTAAACGTTAGATAATCTTTTTTTCAAAGCGGTTGACTTTTTGATGTACTTGCGTTTAAACTCAATATTAAACTTTTGTTTTAGTCAATTTACTTGTTTTTAAGGTCTATAATCATTATACCTAGTATATTTCACTTATAAATGTACTAAATTAAGAATTTGGTAACTATAAAAGTGAACTAAATGTTAGATAATCCTTTGGTCAACAAAGGTTGACTTTTTGATGTAACTGTGTTTAAACTGAATTTTAAACTTTGTTTTAGTCAATTTACTTGTTTTTTAGGTCTAAAATCATTATAAATAGTGTATTTCACTAATAAATGTACTAAAGTAAGAATTTGGTAACAATAAAAGTGAACTAAACGTTAGATAATCCTTTGTTCAAAAAGGTTTACTTTTTAATGTACTTGCGTTTAAACTCAATTTAAAAATTTGTTTTAGTCAATTTACTTGTTTTTACGTCTAAAATCATTATATATAGTGTATTTCACGAATAAATGTACTAAAGTAAAAATTAGGTAACAATAAAAGTGAACTAAACGTTAGATAATCTTTTTTTCAAAGCGGATGACTTTTTGATATACTTGCGTTTAAACTCAATTTGAAACTTTGTTTTAGTCAATTTACTTGTTTTTTTAGGTCTAAAGTCATTATACATAGTGTATTTCACTAATAAATGTACTAAATTAAGAATTTGGTAACTATAAAAGTGAAATTAATGTTAGATAATCATTTGGTCAACAAAGGTTGACTTTTTGATTTAATTGCATTAAAACTCAATTTAAAACAATGTTTTTGTTAAGTGACTTGTTTTTTAGGTCTAAAATCATTATACGTATTGTATTTCTCTAATAAATGTACTGATCAAAGAAATTGGTAACAATAAACGTCAACTAAACGTTAGATAATCCTTTGATCAACAAAGGTTTGACCTTTTGTTCTAATTGCGTGTAAACTTAATTTAGAACTTTGTTGTAATCATGTTACTATGTTTTTAGGTCTAAAATCATTACAGAAGTGTATTTACTAATAAATGTACTAAAGTAAGAATTTGGTAACTATAAAAGTGATCTAACGTTAGATAATGCTTTGGTCAACAATGGTTGACCTTTTGATGTAACTGCGTTTAAACTCAATTTAAACCTTTGTTTTTGTCAATTTACTTGTTTTTCAGGTCTAAAATCATTATACATAGTGTATTTGATTAATAAATATACTAAACAAAGAATTTGGTGACTTTAAAAGTGAACAAAACATTAGATAATCATTTGGTCAACAAATGTTGACTTTTTGATGTAATTGTGTTTAAACTCAATTTTAAACTTTGTTTAGTCAATTTACTTGTTTTTTAGGTCTATAATCATTATACCTAGTGTATTTCACTTATAAATGTACTAAATTAAGAATTTGGTAACTATAAAAGTGAACTAAACGTTAGATAATCCTTTGGTCAACAAAGGTTGACTTTTTGATGTAATTGTGTTTAAACTGAATTTTAAACTTTGTTTTAGTCAATTTACTTGTTTATTATGTCTAAAATCATTATACATAGTGTATTTCACTAATAAATGTACTAAAGTAAGAATTTGGTAACAATAAAAGTGAACTAAACGTTAGATAATCCTTTGGTCAACAAAGGTTTGACCTTTTGTTCCAATTGTGTTTAAACTCAACTTAAAACTTTGTTTTAGTCAAGTTACTTGGTTTTTAGGTCTAAAATCATTATACATAGAGTATTTCACTCATAAATATAATAAAGTAATAATTTGGTAACAATAAAAGTGAACTAAACGTTATATAATCTATAGTTCAACATAGGTTTGAACTTTTGTTCCAATTGCGTTTAAACTCAATTTAAACCTCTGTTTTAGTCAAGTTACTTGTTTTTTAGGTCTAAAATCAATATACAATATCTATTTCACTAATAAATGTACTAAAGTAAGAATTTGGTAACAATAAAAGTGAACTAAATGTTAGATAATCCTTTGTTCCAAAAGGTTGACCTTTTGATGTACTTGCGTTTAAACTCAATTTTAGTCAATTTAATTGTTTTTTAGGTCTTAAATCATTATACATAGTGTATTTCACTCATAAATATACTAAAGTAATAATTTGGTACCAATAAAAGTGAACTAAACGTTATATAATCTTTAGTTCAACATAGATTTGACCTTTTGTTCCAATTGCGTTTAAACTCAATTTAAACCTATGTTTTAATCAAGTTACTTGTTTTTTAGGTCTAAAATCAATATACATAGTGTATTTCACTATAAAATGTACTAAATTAAGAATTTGGTAACAATAAAAGTGAACTAAACGTTTGATAATCCTTTGTTCTAAAAAGGTTGACTTTTTGAAGTACGTGCGTTTAAACTCAATTTGAAACTTTGTTTTAGTCAATTTACTTGTTTTTTAGGTCTAAAGTCATTATACATAGTGTATTTCACTAATAAATGTACTAAAGTAAGAATTTGGTAACAATAAAAGTGAACTAAACGTTAGATAATCCTTTGTTCCAAAAGGTTGACCTTTTGATGTACTTGCGTTTAAACTCAATTTTAGTCAATTTAATTGTTTTTTAGGTCTAAAATCATTATACATAGTGTATTTCATTAATAAATGTACAAAAATAAGAATTTGGAAACTATAAAAGTGAACAAAACGTTAGATAATCTTTTGTTCTTCAAAGGTTTGACCTTTGGTTCTAATTGCGTTTAAACTCAATTTAGAACTTTGGTTTAGTCAAGTTAATTGTTGTTAAGGTCTAAAATCATTGTGCAGAGTGAATTTCACTAATAAATATACTAAAGTAAGAATTTTGTATCTATAAAAATAAACTAAACGTTAGATAATTTTTGGTCAACAAAGGTTGACTTTTTAATGTAGTTGCGTTTAAACTCAATTTAAAAATTTGTTTTCGTCAATTTACTTGTTTTTTACGTCTAAAATCATTATACATAGTGTATTTCACGAATAAATGTACTAAAGTAAGAATTTGGTAACAATAAAAGTGAACTAAACGTTAGATAATCTTTTTTTCAAAGCGGTTGACTTTTTGATGTACTTGCGTTTAAACTCAATTTTAAACTTTTGTTTTAGTCAATTTACTTTTTTTTTTAGGTCTATAATCATTATACCTAGTATATTTCACTTATAAATGTACTAAATTAAGAATTTGGTAACAATAAATGTGAACTAAACGTTTGATAACCCTTTGTTCTAAAAAGGTTGACTTTTTGATGTAATTGTGTTTAAACTCAATTTGAAACTTTGTTTTAGTCAATTTACTTGTTTTTTAGGTCTATAATCATTATACCTAGTGTATTTCACTTATAAATGTACTAAATTAAGAATTTGGTAACTCTAAAAGTGAACTAAATGTTAGATAATCCTTTGGTCAACAAAGGTTGACTTTTTGATGTAATTGTGTTTAAACTGAATTTTAAACTTTGTTTTAGTCAATTTACTTGTTTTTTAGGTCTAAAATCATTATACATAGTGTATTTCACTAATAAATGTACTAAAGTAAGAATTTGGTAACAATAAAAGTGAACTAAACGTTAGATACTCCTTTGGTCAACAAAGGTTTGACCTTTTGTTCCAATTCTGTTTAAACTCAACTTAAAACTTTGTTTTAGTCAAGTTACTTGTTTTTTAGGTCTTAAATCATTATACATAGTGTATTTCACTCATAAATATACTAAAGTAATAATTTGGTAACAATAAAAGTGAACTAAACGTTATATATTCTTTAGTTCAACATAGGTTTGACCTTTTGTTCCAATTGCGTTTAAACTCAATTTAAACCTATGTTTTAGTCAAGTTACTTGTTTTTTAGGTCTTAAATCAATATACATAGTGTATTTCACTATAAAATGTACTAAATTAAGAATTTGGTAACAATAAAAGTGAACTAAACGTTTGATAATCCTTTGTTCTAAAAAGGTTGACTTTTTGATGTATTTGCGTTTAAACTCAATTTGAAACTTTGTTTTAGTCAATTTACTTGTTTTTTAGGTCTAAAGTCATTATACATAGTGTATTTCACTAATAAATGTACTAAAATATGAATTTTGTAACTTTAAAAGTGAACTAAACGTTAGATAATCCTTTGGTCAACAAAGGTTGACTTTTTGATTTAATTGCACTAAAACTCAATTTAAAACAATGTTTTAGTCAAGTTACTTGTTTTTTAGGTCTAAAATCATTATACGTACTGTATTTCTCTAATAAATGTACTAATCAAAGAATTTGGTAACTATAAACGTCAACTAAACGTTAGATAATCCTTTGTTTAACAAAGGTTTGACCTTTTGTTCTAATTGCGTGTAAACTTAATTTAGAACTTTGTTGTAATCATGTTACTAGGTTTTTAGGTCTAAAATCATTACATAAGTGTATTTACTAATAAATATACTAAAGTAAGAATTTGGTAACTATAAAAGTGATCTAACGTTAGATAATGCTTTGGTCAACAATGGTTGACCTTTTGATGTAACTGCGTTTAAACTCAATTCAAAACTTTGTTTTAGTCAATTTACTTGTTTTTCAGGTATAAAATCATTATACATAGTGTATTTGATCAATAAATATACTAAACAAAGAATTTGGTAACTTTAAAAGTGAACAAAACATTAGATAATCATTTGGTCAATAAATGTTGACTTTTTGATGTAATTGTGTTTAAACTCAATTTTAAACTTTGTTTAGTCAATTTACTTGTTTTTTAGGTCTATAATCATTCTACCTTGTGTATTTCACTTATAAATGTACTAAATTAAGAATTTGGTAACTATAAAAGTGAACTAAACGTTAGATAATCCTTTGGTCAACAAAGGTTTGACCTGTTGTTCCAATTGCGTTTAAACTCAATTTTAAACTTTGTTTTAGTCAATTTACATGTTTTTTATGTCTAAAATCATTATACATAATTTATTTCACTAATAAATGTACTAAAATAAGAATTTGGAATTTATAAAAGTGAACTAAACGTTAGATAATCCTTTGTTTTATAAAGGTTTGAACTTTTTTTCTAATTGCGTTTAAACTGAATTTAGAACTTTCTTTTAGTCAAGTTATTTGTTGTTTAGGTCTATAATCATTATATATAGTGTATTTCACTAATAAATATACTAAAGTAAGAATTTGGTAACAATAAAAGTGAACTAAACGTTAGATAATCCTTTGGTCAACAAAGGTTGACTTTTTGATGTAATTGTGTTTAAACTGAATTTTAAACTTTGTTTTAGTCAATTTACTTGTTTATTATGTCTAAAATCATTATACATAGTGTATTTCACTAATAAATGTACTAAAATATGAATTTGGTAACTTTAAAAGTAAACTAAACGTTAGATAATCTTTTGTTCTACAAAGGTTTGACCTTTGCTTCTAATTGCGTTTAAACTCAATTTAGAACTTTGTTTTAGTCAAGTTAATTGTTGTTAAGTTCTAAAATCATTATGCAGAGTGTATTTCACTAATAAATATACTAAAGTAAGAATTTTGTATCTATAAAAATAAACTAAACGTTAGATAAATTTTGGTCAACAAAGGTTGACTTTTTAATGTAGTTGCGTTTAAACTCAATTTAAAAATTTGTTTTTAGTCAATTTACTTGTTTTTTACGTTAAAATCATTATACATAGTGTAAAAGTGAACTAAACGTTAGATAATCTTTTTTTCAAAGCGGTTGACTTTTTGATGTACTTGCGTTTAAACTCAATTTTAAACTTTTGTTTTAGTCAATTTACTTGTTTTTTTAGGTCTATAATCATTATACCTAGTGTATTTCACTTATAAATGTACTAAATTAAGAATTTGGTAACTATAAAAGTGAACTAAATGTTAGATAATCCTATGGTCAACAGAGGTTGACTTTTTGATGTAATTGTGTTTAAACTGAATTTTAAACTTTGTTTTAGTCAATTTATTTGTTTATTAGGTCTAAAATCATTATACATAGTGTATTTCACTAATAAATGTACTAAAGTAAGAATTTGGTAACAATAAAAGTGAACTAAACGTTAGATACTCCTTTGGTCAACAAAAGTTTGACCTTTTGTTCCAATTATGTTTAAACTCAACTTAAAACTTTGTTTTAGTCAAGTTACTTGTTTTTTAGGTCTTAAATCATTATACATAGTGTATTTCACGAATAAATGTACTAAAGTAAGAATTTGGTATCTATAAAAATAAACTAAACGTTAGATAATTTTTGGTCAACAAAGGTTGACTTTTTAATGTAGTTGCGTTTAAACTCAATTTAAAAATTTGTTTTCGTCAATTTCCTTGTTTTTTACGTCTAAAATCATTATACATAGTGTATTTCACGAATAAATGTACTAAAGTAAGAATTTGGTAACAATAAAAGTGAACTAAACGTTAGATAATCTTTTTTTCAAAGCGGTTGACTATTTGATGTACTTGCGTTTAAACTCAATTTTAAACTTTTGTTTTAGTCAATTTACTTGTTTTTTAGGTCTATAATCATTATACCTAGTGTATTTCACTTATAAATGTACTAAATTAAGAATTTGGTAACTATAAAAGTGAACTAAATGTTAGATAATCCTTTGGTCAACAGAGGTTGACTTTTTGATGTAATTGTGTTTAAACTGAATTTTAAACTTTGTTTTAGTCAATTTATTTGTTTATTAGGTCTAAAATCATTATACATTGTGTATTTCAATAACAAATGTACAAAAATAAGAATTTGGAAACTATAAAAGTGAACTAAACGTTAGATAATCTTTTGTTCTTTAAAGGTTTGACCTTTGGTTCTAATTGCGTTTAAACTCAATTTAGAACTTTGGTTTAGTCAAGTTAATTGTTGTTAAGGTCTAAAATCATTGTGCAGAGTGAATTTCACTAATAAATGTACTAAAGTAATAATTTGGTATCTATAAAAGTGAACTAAACGTTAGATAATCTTTTTTTCAAAGCGGTTGACTTTTTGATGTACTTGCGTTTAAACTCAATTTTAAACTTTTGTTTTAGTCAATTTACTTTTTTTTTAGGTCTATAATCATTATACCTAGTATATTTCACTTATAAATGTACTAAATTAAGAATTTGGTAACAATAAATGTGAACTAAACGTTTGATAACCCTTTGTTCTAAAAAGGTTGACTTTTTGATGTAATTGCGTTTAAACTCAAATTGAAACTTTGTTTTAGTCAATTTACTTGTTTTTTAGGTCTATAATCATTATACCTAGTGTATTTCACTTATAAATGTACTAAATTAAGAATTTGGTAACTATAAAAGTGAACTAAATGTTAGATAATACTTTGGTCAACAAAGGTTGACTTTTTGATGTAATTCTGTTTAAACTGAATTTTAAACTTTGTTTTAGTCAATTTACTTGTTTTTTAGGTCTAAAATCATTATACATAGTGTATTTCACTAATAAATGTACTAAAGTAAGAATTTGGTAACAATAAAAGTGAACTAAACGTTAGATACTCCTTTGGTCAACAAAGGTTTGACCTTTTGTTCCAATTATGTTTAAACTCAACTTAAAACTTTGTTTTAGTCAAGTTACATGTTTTTTAGGTCTTAAATCATTATACATAGTGTATTTCACTCATAAATATACTAAAGTAATAATTTGGTACCAATAAAAGTGAACTAAACGTTATATAATCTTTAGTTCAACATAGGTTTGACCTTTTGTTCCAATTGCGTTTAAACTCAATTTAAACCTATGTTTTAATCAAGTTACTTGTTTTTTAGGTCTAAAATCAATATACATAGTGTATTTCACTATAAAATGTACTAAATTAAGAATTTGGTAAGAATAAAAGTGAACTAAACGTTTGATAATCCTTTGTTCTAAAAAGGTTGACTTTTTGATGTACTTGCGTTTAAACTCAATTTGAAACTTTGGTTTAGTCAATTTACTTGTTTTGTAGGTCTAAAGTCATTATACATTGTGAATTTCACTAATAAATGTACTAAAGTAAGAATTTGGTAACAATAAAAGTGAACTAAACGTTAGATAATGCTTTGTTCCAAAAGGTTGACCTTTTGATGTACTTGTGTTTAAACTCAATTTTAAACTTTGTTTTAGTCAACTTAATTGTTTTTTAGGTCTAAAATCATTATACATAGTGTATTTCAATAATAAATGTACAAAAATAAGAATTTGGAAACTATAAAAGTGAACTAAACGTTAGATAATCTTTTGTTCTTTAAAGGTTTGACCTTTGGTTCTAATTGCGTTTAAACTCAATTTAGAACTTTGGTTTAGTCAAGTTAATTGTTGTTAAGGTCTAAAATCATTGTGCAGAGTGAATTTCACTAATAAATATACTAAAGTAAGAATTTTGTATCTATAAAAATAAACTAAACGTTAGATAATTTTTGGTCAACAAAGGTTGACTTTTTAATGTAGTTGCGTTTAAACTCAATTTAAAAATTTGTTTTCGTCAATTTACTTGTTTTTTACGTCTAAAATCATTATACATAGTGTATTTCACGAATAAATGTACTAAAGTAAGAATTTGGTAACAATAAAAGTGAACTAAACGTTAGATAATCTTTTTTTCAAAGCGGTTGACTTTTTGATGTACTTGCGTTTAAACTCAATTTTAAACTTTTGTTTTAGTCAATTTACTTTTTTTTTAGGTCTATAATCATTATTCCTAGTATATTTCACTTATAAATGTACTAAATTAAGAATTTGGTAACAATAAATGTGAACTAAACGTTTGATAACCCTTTGTTCTAAAAAGGTTGACTTTTTGATGTAATTGCGTTGAAACTCAATTTGAAACTTTGTTTTAGTCAATTTACTTGTTTTTTAGGTCTATAATCATTATACCTAGTGTATTTCACTTATAAATGTACTAAATTAAGAATTTGGTAACTATAAAAGTGAACTAAATGTTAGATAATCCTTTGGTCAACAAAGGTTGACTTTTTGATGTAATTGTGTTTAAACTGAATTTTAAACTTTGTTTTAGTCAATTTACTTGTTTTTTAGGTCTAAAATCATTATACATAGTGTATTTCACTAATAAATATACTAAAGTAAGAATTTGGTAACAATAAAAGTGAATTAAACGTTAGATACTCCTTTGGTCAACAAAGGTTTGACCTTTTGTTCCAATTGTGTTTAAACTCAACTTAAAACTTTGTTTTAGTCAAGTTACTTGTTTTTTAGGTCTTAAATCATTATACATAGTGTATTTCACTCATAAATATACTAAAGTAATAATTTGGTAACAATAAAAGTGAACTAAACGTTATATATTCTTTAGTTCAACATAGGTTTGACGTTTTGTTCCAATTGCGTTTAAACTCAATTTAAACCTATGTTTTAGTCAAGTTACTTGTTTTTTAGGTCTTAAATCAATATACATAGTGTATTTCACTATAAAATGTACTAAATTAAGAATTTGGTAACAATAAAAGTGAACTAAACGTTTGATAATCCTTTGTTCTAAAAAGGTTGACTTTTTGATGTATTTGCGTTTAAACTCAATTTGAAACTTTGTTTTAGTCAATTTATTTGTTTTTTAGGTCTAAAGTCATTATACATAGTGTATTTCACTAATAAATGTACTAAAATATGAATTTTGTAACTTTAAAAGTGAACTAAACGTTAGATAATCCTTTGGTCAACAAAGGTTGACTTTTTGATTTAATTGCACTAAAACTCAATTTAAAACAATGTTTTAGTCAAGTTACTTGTTTTTTAGGTCTAAAATCATTATACGTACTGTATTTCTCTAATAAATGTACTAATCAAAGAATTTGGTAACTATAAACGTCAACTAAACGTTAGATAATCCTTTGTTTAACAAAGGTTTGACCTTTTGTTCTAATTGCGTGTAAACTTAATTTAGAACTTTGTTGTAATCATGTTACTAGGTTTTTAGGTCTAAAATCATTACAGAAGTGTATTTACTAATAAATGTACTTAAGTAAGAATTTGTTAACTATAAAAGTGATCTAACGTTAGATAATGCTTTGGTCAACAATGGTTGACCTTTTGATGTAACTGCGTTTAAACTCAATTCAAAACTTTGTTTTAGTCAATTTACTTGTTTTTCAGGTATAAAATCATTATACATAGTGTATTTGATTAATAAATATACTAAACAAAGAATTTGGTAACTTTAAAAGTGAACAAAACATTAGATAATCATTTGGTCAACAAATGTTGACTTTTTGATGTAATTGTGTTTAAACTCAATTTAGAACTTTGTTTTAGTCAATTTACTTGTTTTTTAGGTCTAAAATCATTATACATAGTGTATTTCACTAATAAATGTACTAAAGTAAGAATTTGGTAACAATAAAAGTAAACTAAACGTTAGATAATCCTTTGGTCAACAAAGGTTTGGCCTTTTGTTCTAATTGTGTTTAAACTCCATTTAGAACTTTGATTTAGTCAATTTACTTGTTTTTTAGGTCTTAAATCATTATACATAGTGTATTTCACGAATAAATGTACTAAAGTAAGAATTTGGTATCTATAAAAATAAACTAAACGTTAGATAATTTTTGGTCAACAAAGGTTGACTTTTTAATGTAGTTGCGTTTAAACTGAATTTAAAAATTTGTTTTCGTCAATTTACTTGTTTTTTACGTCTAAAATCATTATACATAGTGTATTTCACGAATAAATGTACTAAAGTAAGAATTTGGTAACAATAAAAGTGAACTAAACGTTAGATAATCTTTTTTTCAAAGCGGTTGACTTTTTGATGTACTTGCGTTTAAACTCAATTTTAAACTTTTGTTTTAGTCAATTTACTTTTTTTTTAGGTCTATAATCATTATACCTAGTATATTTCACTTATAAATGTACTAAATTAAGAATTTGGTAACAATAAATGTGAACTAAACGTTTGATAACCCTTTGTTCTAAAAAGGTTGACTTTTTGATGTAATTGCGTTTAAACTCAAATTGAAACTTTGTTTTAGTCAATTTACTTATTTTTTAGGTCTATAATCATTATACCTAGTGTATTTCACTTATAAATGTACTAAATTAAGAATTTGGTAACTATAAAAGTGAACTAAATGTTAGATAATCCTTTGGTCAACAAAGGTTGACTTTTTGATGTAATTGTGTTTAAACTGAATTTTAAACTTTGTTTTAGTCAATTTACTTGTTTTTTAGGTCTAAAATCATTATACATAGTGTATTTCACTAATAAATGTACTAAAGTAAGAATTTGGTAACAATAAAAGTGAACTAAACGTTAGATACTCCTTTGGTCAACAAAGGTTTGATCTTTTGTTCCAATTATGTTTAAACTCAACTTAAAACTTTGTTTTAGTCAAGTTACTTGTTTTTTAGGTCTTAAATCATTATACATAGTGTATTTCACTCATAAATATACTAAAGTAATAATTTGGTACCAATAAAAGTGAACTAAACGTTATATAATCTTTAGTTCAACATAGGTTTGACCTTTTGTTCCAATTGCGTTTAAACTCAATTTAAACCTATGTTTTAATCAAGTTACTTGTTTTTTAGGTCTAAAATCAATATACATAGTGTATTTCACTATAAAATGTACTAAATTAAGACTTTGGTAAGAATAAAAGTGAACTAAACGTTTGATAATCCTTTGTTCTTAAAATGTTGACTTTTTGATGTATTTGCGTTTAAACTCAATTTGAAACTTTGTTTTAGTCAATTTATTTGTTTTTTAGGTCTAAAGTCATTATACATAGTGTATTTCACTAATAAATGTACTAAAATATGAATTTTGTAACTTTAAAAGTGAACTAAACGTTAGATAATCCTTTGGTCAACAAAGGTTGACTTTTTGATTTAATTGCACTAAAACTCAATTTAAAACAATGTTTTAGTCAAGTTACTTGTTTTTTAGGTCTTAAATCATTATACGTACTGTATTTCTCTAATAAATGTACTAATCAAAGAATTTGGTAACTATAAACGTCAACTAAACGTTAGATAATCCTTTGTTTAACAAAGGTTTGACCTTTTGTTCTAATTGCGTGTAAACTTAATTTAGAACTTTGTTGTAATCATGTTACTAGGTTTTTAGGTCTAAAATCATTACAGAAGTGTATTTACTAATAAATGTACTTAAGTAAGAATTTGTTAACTATAAAAGTGATCTAACGTTAGATAATGCTTTGGTCAACAATGGTTGACCTTTTGATGTAACTGCGTTTAAACTCAATTCAAAACTTTGTTTTAGTCAATTTACTTGTTTTTCAGGTATAAAATCATTATACATAGTGTATTTGATTAATAAATATACTAAACAAAGAATTTGGTAACTTTAAAAGTGAACAAAACATTAGATAATCATTTGGTCAACAAATGTTGACTTTTTGATGTAATTGTGTTTAAACTCAATTTAGAACTTTGTTTTAGTCAATTTACTTGTTTTTTAGGTCTAAAATCATTATACATAGTGTATTTCACTAATAAATGTACTAAAGTAAGAATTTGGTAACAATAAAAGTAAACTAAACGTTAGATAATCCTTTGGTCAACAAAGGTTTGACCTTTTGTTCTAATTGTGTTTAAACTCAACTTAAAACTTTGTTTTAGTCAATTTACTTGTTTTTTAGGTCTTAAATCATTATACATAGTGTATTTCACGAATAAATGTACTAAAGTAAGAATTTGGTATCTATAAAAATAAACTAAACGTTAGATAATTTTTGGTCAACAAAGGTTGACTTTTTAATGTAGTTGCGTTTAAACTGAATTTAAAAATTTGTTTTCGTCAATTTACTTGTTTTTTACGTCTAAAATCATTATACATAGTGTATTTCACGAATAAATGTACTAAAGTAAGAATTTGGTAACAATAAAAGTGAACTAAACGTTAGATAATCTTTTTTTCAAAGCGGTTGACTTTTTGATGTACTTGCGTTTAAACTCAATTTTAAACTTTTGTTTTAGTCAATTTACTTTTTTTTTAGGTCTATAATCATTATACCTAGTATATTTCACTTATAAATGTACTAAATTAAGAATTTGGTAACAATAAATGTGAACTAAACGTTTGATAACCCTTTGTTCTAAAAAGGTTGACTTTTTGATGTAATTGCGTTTAAACTCAAATTGAAACTTTGTTTTAGTCAATTTACTTATTTTTTAGGTCTATAATCATTATACCTAGTGTATTTCACTTATAAATGTACTAAATTAAGAATTTGGTAACTATAAAAGTGAACTAAATGTTAGATAATCCTTTGGGCAACAAAGGTTGACTTTTTGATGTAATTGTGTTTAAACTGAATTTTAAACTTTGTTTTAGTCAATTTACTTGTTTTTTAGGTCTAAAATCATTATACATAGTGTATTTCACTAATAAATGTACTAAAGTAAGAATTTGGTAACAATAAAAGTGAACTAAACGTTAGATACTCCTTTGGTCAACAAAGGTTTGATCTTTTGTTCCAATTATGTTTAAACTCAACTTAAAACTTTGTTTTAGTCAAGTTACTTGTTTTTTAGGTCTTAAATCATTATACATAGTGTATTTCACTCATAAATATACTAAAGTAATAATTTGGTACCAATAAAAGTGAACTAAACGTTATATAATCTTTAGTTCAACATAGGTTTGACCTTTTGTTCCAATTGCGTTTAAACTCAATTTAAACCTATGTTTTAATCAAGTTACTTGTTTTTTAGGTCTAAAATCAATATACATAGTGTATTTCACTATAAAATGTACTAAATTAAGACTTTGGTAAGAATAAAAGTGAACTAAACGTTTGATAATCCTTTGTTCTTAAAATGTTGACTTTTTGATGTATTTGCGTTTAAACTCAATTTGAAATTTGTTTTAGTCAATTTATTTGTTTTTTAGGTCTAAAGTCATTATACATAGTGTATTTCACTAATAAATGTACTAAAATATGAATTTTGTAACTTTAAAAGTGAACTAAACGTTAGATAATCCTTTGGTCAACAAAGGTTGACTTTTTGATTTAATTGCACTAAAACTCAATTTAAAACAATGTTTTAGTCAAGTTACTTGTTTTTTAGGTCTAAAATCATTATACGTACTGTATTTCTCTAATAAATGTACTAATCAAAGAATTTGGTAACTATAAACGTCAACTAAACGTTAGATAATCCTTTGTTTAACAAAGGTTTGACCTTTTGTTCTAATTGCGTGTAAACTTAATTTAGAACTTTGTTGTAATCATGTTACTAGGTTTTTAGGTCTAAAATCATTACAGAAGTGTATTTACTAATAAATGTACTTAAGTAAGAATTTGTTAACTATAAAAGTGATCTAACGTTAGATAATGCTTTGGTCAACAATGGTTGACCTTTTGATGTAACTGCGTTTAAACTCAATTCAAAACTTTGTTTTAGTCAATTTACTTGTTTTTCAGGTATAAAATCATTATACATAGTGTATTTGATTAATAAATATACTAAACAAAGAATTTGGTAACTTTAAAAGTGAACAAAACATCTAGATAAATCATTTGGTCAACAAATGTTGACTTTTTGATGTAATTGTGTTTAAACTCAATTTTAAACTTTGTTTAGTCAATTTACTTGTTTTTTAGGTCTATAATCATTATACCTTGTGTATTTCACTTATAAATGTACTAAATTAAGAATTTGGTAACTATAAAAGTGAACTAAACGTTAGATAATCCTTTGGTCAACAAAGGTTTGACCTTTTGTTCTAATTGCGTTTAAACTCAATTTAAAACTTTGATTTAGTCAATTTACTTGTTTTTTATGTCTAAAATCATTATACATAATGTATTTCACTAATAAATGTACTAAAATAAGAATTTGGAATTTATAAAAGTGAACTAAACGTTAGATAATCCTTTGTTCTATAAAGGTTTAAACTTTTTTTCTAATTGCGTTTAAACTGAATTTAGAACTTTATTTTAGTCAAGTTATTTGTTGTTTAGGTCTAAAATCATTATAAATAATGTATTTCACTAATAAATGTTCTAAAGTAAGAATTTGGTAACAATAAAAGTGAACTAAACGTTAGATAATCCTTTGGTCAACAAAGGTTGACTATTAGATGTAATTGTGTTTAAATTTAATTTTAAAATTTGTTTTAGTCAATTTACTTGTTTATTATGTCTAAAATCATTATACATAGTGTATTTCACTAATAAATGTACTAAAATATGAATTTGGTAACTTTAAAAGTAAACTAAACGTTAGATAATCTTTTGTTCTACAAAGGTTTGACCTTTGCATCTAATTGCGTTTAAACTCAATTTAGAACTTTGTTTTAGTCAAGTTAATTGTTGTTAAGTTCTAAAATCATTATGCAGAGTGTATTTCACTAATAAATATACTAAAGTAAGAATTTTGTATCTATAAAAATAAACTAAACGTTAGATAAATTTTGGTCAACAAAGGTTGACTTTTTAATGTAGTTGCGTTTAAACTCAATTTAAAAATTTGTTTTTAGTCAATTTACTTGTTTTTTACGTTAAAATCATTATACATAGTATATTTCACGAATAAATGTACTAAAGTAAGAATTTGGTAACAATAAAAGTGAACTAAACGTTAGATAATCTTTTTTTCAAAGCGGTTGACTTTTTGATGTACTTGCGTTTAAACTCAATTTTAAACATTTTTTTAGTCAATTTACTTGTTTTTTAGGTCTATAATCATTATACCTAGTGTATTTCACTTATAAATGTACTAAATTAAGAATTTGGTAACTATAAAAGTGAACTAAATGTTAGATAATCCTTTGGTCAACAGAGGTTGACTTTTTGATGTAATTGTGTTTAAACTGAATTTTAAACTTTGTTTTAGTCAATTTATTTGTTTATTAGGTCTAAAATCATTATACATAGTGTATTTCACTAATAAATGTACTAAAGTAAGAATTTGGTAACAATAAAAGTGAACTAAACGTTAGATACTCCTTTGGTCAACAAAGGTTTGACCTTTTGTTCCAATTGTGTTTAAACTCAACTTAAAACTTTGTTTTAGTCAAGTTACTTGTTTTTTAGGTCTTAAATCATTATACATAGTGTATTTCACTCATAAATATACTAAAGTAATAATTTGGTACCAATAAAAGTGAACTAAACGTTATATAATCTTTAGTTCAACGTAGGTTTGACCTTTTGTTCAAATTGCGTTTAAACTCAATTTAAACCTATGTTTTAATCAAGTTACTTGTTTTTTACGTCTAAAATCAATATACATAGTGTATTTCACTATAAAATGTACTAAATTAAGAATTTGGTAAGAATAAAAGTGAACTAAACGTTTGATAATCCTTTGTTCTAAAAAGGTTGACTTTTTGATGTATTTGCGTTTAAACTCAATTTGAAACTTTGTTTTAGTCAATTTACTTGTTTTTTAGGTCTAAAGTCATTATACATAGTGTGTTTCACTAATAAATGTACTAAAGTAAGAATTTGGTAACAATAAAAGTGAACTAAACGTTAGATAATGCTTTGTTCCAAAAGGTTGACCTTTTGATGTACTTGCGTTTAAACTCAATTTTAAACTTTGTTTTAGTCAATTTAATTGTTTTTTAGGTCTAAAATCCTTATACATAGTGTATTTCAATAATAAATGTACAAAAATAAGAATTTGGAAACTATAAAAGTGAACTAAACGTTAGATAATCTTTTGTTCTTTAAAGGTTTGACCTTTGGTTCTAATTGCGTTTAAACTCAATTTAGAACTTTGTTTTAGTCAAGTTAATTGTTGTTAAGGTCTAAAATCATTGTGCAGAGTGTATTTCACTAATAAATATACTAAAGTATGAATTTTGTATCTATAAAAATAAACTAAACGTTAGATAATTTTTGGTCAACAAAGGTTGACTTTTTAATGTTGTTGCGTTTAAACTCAATTTAAAAATTTGTTTTAGTCAATTTACTTGTTTTTACGTCTAAAATCATTATATATAGTGTATTTCACGAATAAATGTACTAAAGTAAGAATTTGGTAACAATAAAAGTGAACTAAACGTTAGATAATCGTTTTTTCATAGCGGTTGACTTTTTTATATACTTGCGTTTAAACTCAATTTTAAACTTTAGTTTTAGTCAATTTACTTGTTTTTTAGATCTATAATCATTATACCTAGTATATTCCACTTATAAATGTACTAAATTAAGAATTTGGTAACTATAAAAGTGAACTAAACGTTATATAATCTTTAGTTCAACGTAGGTTTGACCTTTTGTTCCAATTGCGTTTAAACTCAATTTAAACCTATGTTTTAATCAAGTTACTTGTTTTTTACGTCTAAAATCAATATACATAGTGTATTTCACTATAAAATGTACTAAATTAAGAATATGGTAAGAATAAAAGTGAACTAAACGTTTGATAATCCTTTGTTCTAAAAAGGTTGACTTTTTGATGTACTTGCGTTTAAACTCAATTTGAAACTTTGTTTTAGACAATTTACTTGTTTTTTAGGTCTAAAGTCATTATACATTGTGTATTTCACTAATAAATGTACTAAAGTAAGAATTTGGTAACAATAAAAGTGAACTAAACGTTAGATAATGCTTTGTTCCAAAAGGTTGACCTTTTGATGTACTTGCGTTTAAACTCAATTTTAAACTTTGTTTTAGTCAATTTAATTGTTTTTTAGGTCTAAAATCCTTATACATAGTGTATTTCAATAATAAATGTACAAAAATAAGAATTTGGAAACTATAAAAGTGAACTAAACGTTAGATAATCTTTTGTTCTTTAAAGGTTTGACCTTTGGTTCTAATTGCGTTTAAACTCAATTTAGAACTTTGTTTTAGTCAAGTTAATTGTTGTTAAGGTCTAAAATCATTATATATAGTGTATTTCACGAATAAATGTACTAAAGTAAAAATTTGGTAACAATAAAAGTGAACTAAACGTTAGATAATCTTTTTTTCAAAGCGGATGACTTTTTGATGTACTTGCGTTTAAACTCAATATTAAACTTTTGTTTTAGTCAATTTACTTGTTTTTAAGGTCTATAATCATTATACCTAGTATATTTCACTTATAAATGTACTAAATTAAGAATTTGGTAACTATAAAAGTGAACTAAATGTTAGATAATCCTTTGGTCAACAAAGGTTGAATTTTTGATGTAATTGTGTTTAAACTGAATTTTAAACTTTGTTTTAGTCAATTTACTTGTTTTTTAGGTCTAAAATCATTATAAATAGTGTATTTCACTAATAAATGTACTAAAGTAAGAATTTGGTAACAATAAAAGTGAACTAAACGTTAGATAATCGTTTTTTCATAGCGGTTGACTTTTTTATATACTTGCGTTTAAACGCAATTTTAAACTTTAGTTTTAGTCAATTTACTTGTTTTTTAGGTCTATAATCATTATACCTAGTATATTTCACTTATAAATGTACTAAATTAAGAATTTCGTAACTATAAAAGTGAACTAAATGTTAGATAATCATTTGGTCTACAAAGGTTGACTTTTTGATTTAATTGCATTAAAACTCAATTTAAAACAATGTTTTAGTCAAGTTACTTGTTTTTTAGGTCTAAAATCATTAAACCTATTGTATTTCTCTAATAAAAGTACTAATCAAAGAAATTGGTAACTATAAACGTCAACTAAACGTTAGATAATCTTTTGTTCAACAAAGGTTTGACCTTTTGTTCTAATTGCGTGTAAACTTAATTAAGAACTTTGTTGTAATCATGTTACTAGGTTTTTAGGTCTAAAATCATTACAGAAGTGTATTTACTAATAAATGTACTAAAGTAAGAATTTGTTCAAACAATCTTAATCACAAGCAACAAGCTTCTCTGGATTTATTGCTCTTTAACATTGTTCAAACAGAATACTTTCTAAGATACAAATCTTAATTGATATCCTGCATACTTAAACAAATATTAGCAATATCCCATTGACAACTTTTTAATACCTTGTTATCATCAAAACTCAAAGTGTGGTATTGCTGAACACCTTTGTTCCAACAGTAACTATAAAAGTGATATAACGTTAGATAATGCTTTGGTCAACAATGGTTGACCTTTTGATGTACCTGCGTTTAAACTCAATTTAAAACTTTGTTTTAGTCAATTTACTTGTTTTTCAGGTCTAAAATCATTATACATAGTGTATTTGATTAATAAATATACTAAACAAAGAATTTGGTAACTTTAAAAGTGAACAAAACATTAGATAATCCTTTGGTCAACAAATGTTGACTTTTTGATCTAATTGTGTTTAAACTCAATTTTAAACTTTGTTTAATCAATTTACTTGTTTTTTAGGTCTATAATCATTATACCTAGTATATTTCACTTATAAATGTACTAAATTAAGAATTTGGTAACTATAAAAGTGAACTAAATGTTAGATAATCCTTTGGTCAACAAAGGTTGACTTTTTGATGTAATCGCTTTTAAACTCAACTTAAAACTTTGTTTTAGTCAATTTACTTGCTTTTAGGTCTAAAATCATTATAAATAGTGTATTTCACTAATAAATGTACTAAAGTAAGAATTTGGTAACAATAAAAGTCAACTAAACGTTAGATAATCTTTTTTTCAAAGCGGATGACTTTTTGATGTACTTTCGTTTAAACTCAATATTAAACTTTTGTTTTAGTCAATTTACTTGTTTTTAAGGTCTATAATCATTATACCTAGTATATTTCACTTATAAATGTACTAAATTAAGAATTTGGTTATTATAAAAGTGAACTAAATGTTAGATAATCCTTTGGTCAACAAAGGTTGACTTTTTGATGTAATTGTGTTTAAACTGAATTTTAAACTTTGTTTTAGTCAATTTACTTGTTTTTTAGGTCTAAAATCATTAAAAATAGTGTATTTCACTAATAAATGTACTAAAGTAAGAATTTGGTAACAATAAAAGTGAACTAAACGTTAGATAATACTTTGGTCAACAAAAGTTTGACCTTTTGTTCCAATTATGTTTAAACTCAACTTAAAACTTTGTTTTAGTCAAGTTACTTGTTTTTTAGGTCTTAAATCATTATACATAGTGTATTTCACGAATAAATGTACTAAAGTAAGAATTTGGTATCTATAAAAATAAACTAAACGTTAGATAATTTTTGGTCAACAAAGGTTGACTTTTTAATGTAGTTGCGTTTAAACTCAATTTAAAAATTTGTTTTCGTCAATTTCCTTGTTTTTTACGTCTAAAATCATTATACATAGTGTATTTAACTAATAAATGTACTAAAGTAAGAATTTGGTAACTATAAAAGTGAACTAAACGTTAGATAATCTTTTTTTCAAAGCGGTTGACTATTTGATGTACTTGCGTTTAACTCAATTTAAAACAGTGTTTTTGTCAAGTTACTTGTTTTTTAGGTCTAAAATCATTATACGTATTGTATTTCTCTAATAAATGTACTAATCAAAGAAATTGGTAACAATAAACGTCAACTAAACGTTAGATAATCCTTTGTTCAACAAAGGTTTGACCTTTTGTTCTAATTGCGTGTAAACTTAATTTAGAACTTTGTTGTAATCATGTTACTAGGTTTTTAGGTCTAAAATCTTTACAGAAGTGTATTTACTAATAAATGTACTAAAGTAAGAATTTTGTAACTATAAAAGTGATCTAACGTTAGATAATGCTTTGGTCAACAATGGTTGACCTTTTGATGTAACTGCGTTTAAACTCAATTTAAAACTTAGTTTTAGTCAATTTACTTGTTTTTCAGGTCTAAAATCATTATACATAGTGTATTTGATTAATAAATATACTAAACAAAGAATTTGGTAACTTTAAAAGTGAACAAAACATTAGATAATCATTTGGTCAACAAATGTTGACTTTTTGATGTAATTGTGTTTAAACTAAATTTTAAACTTTGTTTAGTCAATTTACTTGTTTTTTAGGTCTATAATCATTATACCTAGTGTATTTCACTTATAAATGTACTAAATTAAGAATTTGGTAACTATAAAAGTGAACTAAATGTTAGATAATCCTTTGGTCAACAAAGGTTGACTTTTTGATGTAATTGTGTTTAAACTGAATTTTAAACTTTGTTTTAGTCAATTTACTTGTTTTTTAGGTCTAAAATCATTATACATAGTGTATTTCACTAATAAATGTACTAAAGTAAGAATTTGGTAACAATAAAAGTGAACTAAACGTTAGATACTCCTTTGGTCAACAAAGGTTTGACCTTTTGTTCCAATTGTGTTTAAACTCAACTTAAAACTTTGTTTTAGTCAAGTTACTTGTTTTTTAGGTCTTAAATCATTATACATAGTGTATTTCACTCATAAATATACTAAAGTAATAATTTGGTAACAATAAAAGTGAACTAAACGTTATATATTCTTTAGTTCAACATAGGTTTGACCTTTTGTTCCAATTGCGTTTAAACTCAATTTAAACCTATGTTTTAGTCAAGTTACTTGTTTTTTAGGTCTTAAATCAATATACATAGTGTATTTCACTATAAAATGTACTAAATTAAGAATTTGGTAACAATAAAAGTGAACTATACGTTTGATAATCCTTTGTTCTAAAAAGGTTGACTTTTTGATGTATTTGCGTTTAAACTCAATTTGAAACTTTGTTTTAGTCAATTTACTTGTTTTTTAGGTCTAAAGTCATTATACATAGTGTATTTCACTAATAAATGTACTAAAATATGAATTTTGTAACTTTAAAAGTGAACTAAACGTTAGATAATCCTTTGGCAACAAAGGTTGACTTTTTGATTTAATTGCACTAAAACTCAATTTAAAACAATGTTTTAGTCAAGTTACTTGTTTTTTAGGTCTAAAATCATTATACGTACTGTATTTCTCTAATAAATGTACTAATCAAAGAATTTGGTAACTATAAACGTCAACTAAACGTTAGATAATCCTTTGTTTAACAAAGGTTTGACCTTTTGTTCTAATTGCGTGTAAACTTAATTTAGAACTTTGTTGTAATCATGTTACTAGGTTTTTAGGTCTAAAATCATTACAGAAGTGTATTTACTAATAAATGTACTAAAGTAAGAATTTGGTAACTATAAAAGTGATCTAACGTTAGATAATGCTTTGGTCAACAATGGTTGACCTTTTGATGTAACTGCGTTTAAACTCAATTCAAAACTTTGTTTTAGTCAATTTACTTGTTTTTCAGGTATAAAATCATTATACATAGTGTATTTGATTAATAAATATACTAAACAAAGAATTTGGTAACTTTAAAAGTGAACAAAACATTAGATAATCATTTGGTCAACAAATGTTGACTTTTTGATGTAATTGTGTTTAAACTCAATTTTAAACTTTGTTTAGTCAATTTACTTGTTTTTTAGGTCTATAATCATTATACCTTGTGTATTTCACTTATAAATGTACTAAATTAAGAATTTGGTAACTATAAAAGTGAACTAAACGTTAGATAATCCTTTGGT
This sequence comes from Medicago arabica, assembly GCA_946800305.1. Classification (NCBI taxonomy): domain Eukaryota; kingdom Viridiplantae; phylum Streptophyta; class Magnoliopsida; order Fabales; family Fabaceae; genus Medicago; species Medicago arabica. The sequence continues at coordinate 33,044,950 of OX326966.1, read as the reverse complement.
CAACAAAGGTTTGACCTTTTGTTCAAATTGCGTTTAAACTCAATTTTAAACTTTGTTTTAGTCAATTTACTTGTTTTTTATGTCTAAAATCATAAAAAATAGTGTATTTCACTAATAAATGTACTAAAATAAGAATTTGGAATTTATAAAAGTGAACTAAACGTTAGATAATCCTTTGTTCTATAAAGGTTTGAACTTTTTTCTAAATGCGTTTAAACTGAATTTAGAACTTTCTTTTAGTCAAGTTGTTTGTTGTTTAGGTCTAAAATCATTATATATAGTGTATTTCACTAATAAATGTACTAAAGTAAGAATTTGGTAACAATAAAAGTGAACTAAACGTTAGATAATCATTTGGTCAACAAAGGTTGACTTTTTATTGTAATTGTGTTTAAACTGAATTTTAAACTTTGTTTTAGTCAATTTACTTGTTTATTATGTCTAAAATCATTATACATAGTGTATTTCACTAATAAATGTACTAAAATATGAATTTGGTAACTTTAAAAGTAAACTAAACGTTAGATAATCTTTTGTTCTACAAAGGTTTGACCTTTGCTTCTAATTGCGTTTAAACTCAATTTAGAACTTTGTTTTAGTCAAGTTAATTGTTGTTAAGTTCTAAAATCATTATGCAGAGTGTATTTCACTAATAAATATACTAAAGTAAGAATTTTGTATCTATAAAAATAAACTAAACGTTAGATAAATTTTGGTCAACAAAGGTTGACTTTTTAATGTAGTTGCGTTTAAACTCAATTTAAAAATTTGTTTTTAGTCAATTTACTTGTTTTTTACGTTAAAATCATTATACATAGTATATTTCACGAATAAATGTACTAAAGTAAGAATTTGGTAACAATAAAAGTGAACTAAACGTTAGATAATCTTTTTTTCAAAGCGGTTGACTTTTTGATGTACTTGCGTTTAAACTCAATTTTAAACTTTTGTTTTAGTCAATTTACTTGTTTTTTAGGTCTATAATCATTATAACTAGTGTATTTCACTTATAAATGTACTAAATTAAGAATTTGGTAACTATAAAAGTGAACTAAATGTTAGATAATCCTTTGGTCAACAAAGGTTGACTTTTTGATGTAATTGTGTTTAAACTGAATTTTAAACTTTGTTTTAGTCAATTTATTTGTTTTTTAGGTCTAAAATCATTATACATAGTGTATTTCACTAATAAATGTACTAAAGTAAGAATTTGGTAACAATAAAAGTGAACTAAACGTTAGATACTCCTTTGGTCAACAAAGGTTTGATCTTTTGTTCCAATTGTGTTTAAACTCAACTTAAAACTTAGGTTTACTCAAGTTACTTGTTTTTTAGGTCTTAAATCATTATACATAGTGTATTTCACTCATAAATATACTAAAGTAATAATTTGGTAACAATAAAAGTGAACTAAACGTTAGATAATGCTTTGTTCCAAATGGTTGACCTTTTGATGTACTTGCGTTTAAACTCAATTTTAAACTTTGTTTTAGTCAATTTAATTGTTTTTTAGGTCTAAAATCCTTATACATAGTGTATTTCAATAATAAATGTACAAAAATAAGAATTTGGAAACTATAAAAGTGAACTAAACGTTAGATAATCTTTTGTTCTTTAAAGGTTTGACCTTTGGTTCTAATTGCGTTTAAACTCAATTTAGAACTTTGTTTTAGTCAAGTTAATTGTTGTTAAGGTCTAAAATCATTGTGCAGAGTGTATTTCACTAATAAATATACTAAAGTAAGAATTTTTTATCTATAAAAATAAACTAAACGTTAGATAATTTTTGGTCAACAAAGGTTGACTTTTTAATGTAGTTGCGTTTAAACTCAATTTAAAAATTTGTTTTAGTCAATTTACTTGTTTTTACGTCTAAAATCATTATATATAGTGTATTTCACGAATAAATGTACTAAAGTAAGAATTTGGTAACAATAAAAGTGAACTAAACGTTAGATAATCTTTTTTTCAAAGCGGTTGACTTTTTTATATACTTGCGTTTAAACTCAATTTTAAACTTTAGTTTTAGTCAATTTACTTGTTTTTTAGATCTATAATCATTATACCTAGTATATTTCACTTATAAATGTACTAAATTAAGAATTTGGTAACTATAAAAGTGAACTAAATGTTAGATAATCATTTAGTCAACAAAGGTTGACTTTTTGATTTAATTGCATTAAAACTCAATTTAAAACAATGTTTTAGTCAAGTTACTTGTTTTTTAGGTCTAAAATCATTATACGTATTGTATTTCTCTAATAAAAGTACTAATCAAAGAAATTGGTAACTATAAACGTCAACTAAACGTTAGATAATCTTTTGTTCAACATAGGTTTGACCTTTTGTTCTAATTGCGTGTAAACTTTAATTTAGAACTTTGTTGTAATCATGTTACTAGGTTTTTAGGTCTAAAATCATTACAGAAGTGTATTTACTAATAAATGTACTAAAGTAAGAATTTGTTCAAACAGTCTTAATCACAAGCAACAAGCTTCTCTGGATTTATTGCTCTTTAACATTGTTCAAACAGAATACTTTATAAGATACAAATCTTAATTGATATCCTGCATACTTAAACAAATATTAGCAATATCCCATTGACAACTTTTTAATACCTTGTTATCATCAAAACTCAAAGCGTGGTATTGCTGAACACCTTTGTTCCAACAGTAACTATAAAAGTGATATAACGTTAGATAATGCTTTGGTCAACAATGGTTGACCTTTTGATGTAACTGCGTTTAAACTCAATTTAAAACATTGTTTTAGTCAATTTACTTGTTTTTCAGGTCTAAAATCATTATACATAGTGTATTTGATTAATAAATATACTAAACAAAGAATTTGGTAACTTTAAAAGTGAACAAAACATTAGATAATCCTTTGGTCAACAAATGTTGACTTTTTGATGTAATTGTGTTTAAACTCAATTTTAAACTTTGTTTAATCAATTTACTTGTTTTTTAGGTCTATAATCATTATACCTAGTGTATTTCACTTATAAATGTACTAAATTAAGAATTTGGTAACTATAAAAGTGAACTAAACGTTAGATAATCCTTTGGTCAACAAAGGTTGACTATTAGATGTAATTGCGTTTAAATTTAAATGTAAACTTTGTTTTAGTCAATTTACTTGTTTATTATGTCTAAAATCATTATACATAGTGTATTTCACTAATAAATGTACTAAAATATGAATTTGGTAACTTTAAAAGTAAACTATACGTTAGATAATCTTTTGTTCTACAAAGGTTTGACCTTTGCTTCTAATTGCGTTTAAACTCAATTTAGAACTTTGTTTTAGTCAAGTTAATTGTTGTTAAGTTCTAAAATCATTATGCAGAGTGTATTTCACTAATAAATATACTAAAGTAAGAATTTTGTATCTATAAAAATAAACTAAACGTTAGATAAATTTTGGTCAACAAAGGTTGACTTTTTAATGTAGTTGCGTTTAAACTCAATTTAAAAATTTGTTTTTAGTCAATTTACTTGTTTTTTACGTCTAAAATCATTATACATAGTATATTTCACGAATAAATGTACTAAAGTAAGAATTTGGTAACAATAAAAGTGAACTAAACGTTAGATAATCTTTTTTTCAAAGCGGTTGACTTTTTGTTGTACTTGCGTTTAAACTCAATTTTAAACTTTTGTTTTAGTCAATTTACTTGTTTTTTAGGTCTATATTCATTATACCTAGTGTATTTCACTTATAAATGTACTAAATTAAGAATTTGGTAACTATAAAAGTGAACTAAATGTTAGATAATCCTTTGGTCAACAAATGTTGACTTTTTGATGTAATTGCGTTTAAATTTAATTGTAAACTTTTTTTAGTCAATTTATTTGTTTTTTAGGTCTAAAATCAATATACATAGTGTATTTCACTAATAAATGTACTAAAGTAAGAATTTGATACCAATAAAAGTGAACTAAACGTTAGATACTCCTTTGGTCAACAAAGGTTTGACCTTTTGTTCCAATTGTGTTTAAACTCAACTTAAAACTTTGTTTTAGTCAAGTTACTTGTTTTTTAGGTTTTAAATCATTATACATAGTGTATTTCAATTATAAATATACTAAAGTAATAATTTGGTACCAATAAAAGTGAACTAAACGTTATATAATCTTTATTTCAACATAGGTTTGACCTTTTGTTCCAATTGCGTTTAAACTCAATTTAAACCTATGTTTTAATCAAGTTACTTGTTTTTTAGGTTTTAAATCATTATACATAGTGTATTTCAATTATAAATATACTAAAGTAATAATTTGGTACCAATAAAAGTGAACTAAACGTTATATAATCTTTAGTTCAACATAGGTTTGACCTTTTGTTCCAATTGCGTTTAAACTCAATTTAAACCTATGTTTTAATCAAGTTACTTGTTTTTTAAGTCTAAAATCAATATACATAGTGAACTATAAAATGTACTAAATTAAGAATTTGGTAACAATAAAAGTGAACTAAACGTTTGATAATCCTTTGTTCTAAAAAGGTTGACTTTTTGATGTACTTGCGTTTAAACTCAATTTGAAACTTTGTTTTAGCAAATTTACTTGTTTTTTAGGTCTAAAGTCATTATACATTGTGTATTTCACTAATAAATGTACTAAAGTAAGAATTTGGTAACAATAAAAGTGAAGTAAACGTTAGATAATGCTTTGTTCCAAAAGGTTGACCTTTTGATGTACTTGCGTTTAAACTCAATTTTAAACTTTGTTTTAGTCAATTTAATTGTTTTTTAGGTCTAAAATCATTATACATAGTGTATTTCAATAATAAATGTACAAAAATAAGAATTTGGAAACTATAAAAGTGAACTAAACGTTAGATAATCTTTTGTTCTTTAAAGGTTTGACCTTTAGTTCTAATTGCGTATAAACTCAATTTAGAACTTTGTTTTAGTCAAGTTAATTGTTGTTAAGGTCTAAAATCATTGTGCAGAGTGTATTTCACTAATAAATATACTAAAGTAAGAATTTTTTATCTATAAAAATAAACTAAACGTTAGATAATTTTTGGTCAACAAAGGTTGACTTTTTAATGTAGTTGCGTTTAAACTCAATTTAAAAATTTGTTTTAGTCAATTTACTTGTTTTTACGTCTAAAATCATTATATATAGTGTATTTCACGAATAAATGTACTAAAGTAAGAATTTGGTAACAATAAAAGTGAACTAAACGTTAGATAATCTTTTTTTCAAAGCGGTTGACTTTTTTATATACTTGCGTTTAAACTCAATTTTAAACTTTAGTTTTAGTCAATTTACTTGTTTTTTAGATCTATAATCATTATACCTAGTATATTTCACTTATAAATGTACTAAATTAAGAATTTGGTAACTATAAAAGTGAACTAAATGTTAGATAATCATTTGGTCAACAAAGGTTGACTTTTTGATTTAATTGCATTAAAACTCAATTTAAAACAATGTTTTAGTCAAGTTACTTGTTTTTTAGGTCTAAAATCATTATACGTATTGTATTTCTCTAATAAAAGTACTAATCAAAGAAATTGGTAACTATAAACGTCAACTAAACGTTAGATAATCTTTTGTTCAACAAAGGTTTGACCTTTTGTTCTAATTGCGTGTAAACTTTAATTTAGAACTTTGTTGTAATCATGTTACTAGGTTTTTAGGTCTAAAATCATTACAGAAGTGTATTTACTAATAAATGTACTAAAGTAAGAATTTGTTCAAACAGTCTTAATCACAAGCAACAAGCTTCTCTGGATTTATTGCTCTTTAACATTGTTCAAACAGAATACTTTCTAAGATACAAATCTTAATTGATATCCTGCATACTTAAACAAATATTAGCAATATCCCATTGACAACTTTTTAATACCTTGTTATCATCAAAACTCAAAGCGTGGTATTGCTGAACACCTTTGTTCCAACAGTAACTATAAAAGTGATATAACGTTAGATAATGCTTTGGTCAACAATGGTTGACCTTTTGATGTAACTGCGTTTAAACTCAATTTAAAACATTGTTTTAGTCAATTTACTTGTTTTTCAGGTCTAAAATCATTATACATAGTGTATTTGATTAATAAATATACTAAACAAAGAATTTGGTAACTTTAAAAGTGAACAAAACATTAGATAATCCTTTGGTCAACAAATGTTGACTTTTTGATGTAATTGTGTTTAAACTCAATTTTAAACTTTGTTTAATCAATTTACTTGTTTTTTAGGTCTATAATCATTATACCTAGTGTATTTCACTTATAAATGTACTAAATTAAGAATTTGGTAACTATAAAAGTGAACTAAACGTTAGATAATCCTTTGGTCAACAAAGGTTGACTTTTTGATGTAATTGTGTTTAAACTGAATTTTAAACTTTGTTTTAGTCAATTTACTTGTTTATTATGTCTAAAATCATTATACATAGTGTATTTCACTAATAAATGTACTAAAATATGAATTTGGTAACTTTAAAAGTAAACTATACGTTAGATAATCTTTTGTTCTACAAAGGTTTGACCTTTGCTTCTAATTGCGTTTAAACTCAATTTAGAACTTTGTTTTAGTCAAGTTAATTGTTGTTAAGTTCTAAAATCATTATGCAGAGTGTATTTCACTAATAAATATACTAAAGTAAGAATTTTGTATCTATAAAAATAAACTAAACGTTAGATAAATTTTGGTCAACAAAGGTTGACTTTTTAATGTAGTTGCGTTTAAACTCAATTTAAAAATTTGTTTTTAGTCAATTTACTTGTTTTTTACGTCTAAAATCATTATACATAGTATATTTCACGAATAAATGTACTAAAGTAAGAATTTGGTAACAATAAAAGTGAACTAAACGTTAGATAATCTTTTTTTCAAAGCGGTTGACTTTTTGATGTACTTGCGTTTAAACTCAATTTTAAACTTTTGTTTTAGTCAATTTACTTGTTTTTTAGGTCTATATTCATTATACCTAGTGTATTTCACTTATAAATGTACTAAATTAAGAATTTGGTAACTATAAAAGTGAACTAAATGTTAGATAATCCTTTGGTCAACAAATGTTGACTTTTTGATGTAATTGCGTTTAAATTTAATTGTAAACTTTTTTTAGTCAATTTATTTGTTTTTTAGGTCTAAAATCAATATACATAGTGTATTTCACTAATAAATGTACTAAAGTAAGAATTTGATACCAATAAAAGTGAACTAAACGTTAGATAATCCTTTGGTCAACAAAGGTTTGACCTTTTGTTCCAATTGTGTTTAAACTCAACTTAAAACTTTGTTTTAGTCAAGTTACTTGTTTTTTAGGTTTTAAATCATTATACATAGTGTATTTCAATTATAAATATACTAAAGTAATAATTTGGTACCAATAAAAGTGAACTAAACGTTATATAATCTTTAGTTCAACATAGGTTTGACCTTTTGTTCCAATTGCGTTTAAACTCAATTTAAACCTATGTTTTAATCAAGTTACTTGTTTTTTAGGTTTTAAATCATTATACATAGTGTATTTCAATTATAAATATACTAAAGTAATAATTTGGTACCAATAAAAGTGAACTAAACGTTATATAATCTTTAGTTCAACATAGGTTTGACCTTTTGTTCCAATTGCGTTTAAACTCAATTTAAACCTATGTTTTAATCAAGTTACTTGTTTTTTAAGTCTAAAATCAATATACATAGTGAACTATAAAATGTACTAAATTAAGAATTTGGTAACAATAAAAGTGAACTAAACGTTTGATAATCCTTTGTTCTAAAAAGGTTGACTTTTTGATGTACTTGCGTTTAAACTCAATTTGAAACTTTGTTTTAGCAAATTTACTTGTTTTTTAGGTCTAAAGTCATTATACATTGTGTATTTCACTAATAAATGTACTAAAGTAAGAATTTGGTAACAATAAAAGTGAAGTAAACGTTAGATAATGCTTTGTTCCAAAAGGTTGACCTTTTGATGTACTTGCGTTTAAACTCAATTTTAAACTTTGTTTTAGTCAATTTAATTGTTTTTTAGGTCTAAAATCATTATACATAGTGTATTTCAATAATAAATGTACAAAAATAAGAATTTGGAAACTATAAAAGTGAACTAAACGTTAGATAATCTTTTGTTCTTTAAAGGTTTGACCTTTAGTTCTAATTGCGTATAAACTCAATTTAGAACTTTGTTTTAGTCAAGTTAATTGTTGTTAAGGTCTAAAATCATTGTGCAGAGTGTATTTCACTAATAAATATACTAAAGTAAGAATTTTGTATCTATAAAAATAAACTAAACGTTAGATAATTTTTGGTCAACAAAGGTTGACTTTTTAATGTAGTTGCGTTTAAACTCAATTTAAAAATTTGTTTTAGTCAATTTACTTGTTTTTACGTCTAAAATCATTATATATAGTGTATTTCACGAATAAATGTACTAAAGTAAGAATTTGGTAACAATAAAAGTGAACTAAACGTTAGATATTCTTTTTTTCAAAGCGGTTGACTTTTTTATATACTTGCGTTTAAACTCAATTTTAAACTTTAGTTTTAGTCAATTTTCTTGTTTTTTAGGTCTATAATCATTATACCTAGTTTATTTCACTTATAAATGTACTAAATTAAGAATTTGGTAACTATAAAAGTGAACTAAATGTTAGATAATCATTTGGTCAACAAAGGTTGACTTTTTGATTTAATTGCATTAAAACTCAATTTAAAACAATGTTTTAGTCAAGTTACTTGTTTTTTAGGTCTAAAATCATTATACGTATTGTATTTCTCTAATAAATGTACTAATCAAAGAAATTGGTAACTATAAACGTCAACTAAACGTTAGATAATCTTTTGTTCAACAAAGGTTTGACCTTTTGTTCTAATTGCGTGCAAACTTAATTTAGAACTTTGTTGTAATCATGTTACTAGGTTTTTAGGTCTAAAATCATTACAGAAGTGTATTTACTAATAAATGTACTAAAGTAAGAATTTGTTCAAACAATCTTAATCACAAGCAACAAGCTTCTCTGGATTTATTGCTCTTTAACATTGTTCAAATAGAATACTTTCTAAGATACAAATCTTAATTGATATCCTGCATACTTAAACAAATATTAGCAATATCCCATTGACAACTTTTTAATACCTTGTTATCATCAAAACTCAAAGCGTGGTATTGCTGAACACCTTTGTTCCAACAGTAACTATAAAATTGATATAACGTTAGATAATGCTTTGGTCAACAATGGTTGACCTTTTGATGTAACTGCGTTTAAACTCCATTTAAAACTTTGTTTTAGTCAATTTACTTGTTTTTCAGGTCTAAAATCATTATACATAGTGTATTTGATTAATAAATATACTAAACAAAGAATTTGGTAACTTTAAAAGTGAACAAAACATTAGATAATCATTTGGTCAACAAATATTGACTTTTTGATGTAATTGTGTTTAAACTCAAGTTTAAACTTTGTTTAGTCAATTTACTTGTTTTTTAGGTCTATAATCATTATACCTAGTGTATTTAACTTATAAATGTACTAAATTAAGAATTTGGTAACTATAAAAGTGAACTAAACGTTAGATAATCCTTTGGTCAACAAAGGTTGACTTTTTGATGTAATTGTGTTTAAACTGAATTTTAAACTTTGTTTTAGTCAATTTACTTATTTATTATGTCTAAAATCATTATACATAGTGTATTTCACTAATAAATGTACTAAAGTAAGAATTTGGAAACTATAAAAGTGAACTAAACGTTAGATAATCCTTTGGTCAACTAAGGTTTGACCTTTTGTTCCAATTGTTATTAAACTCAACTTAAAACTTTGTTTTAGTCAAGTTACTTGGTTTTTAGGTCTAAAATCATTATACATAGTGTATTTAACTCATAAATATAATAAAGTAATAATTTGGTAACAATAAAAGTGAACTAAACGTTATATAATCTTTAGTTCAACATAGGTTTGAACTTTTGTTCCAATTGCGTTTAAACTCAATTTAAACCTCTGTTTTAGTCAAGTTACTTGTTTTTTAGGTCTAAAATCAATATACATAGTGTATTTCACTAATAAATGTACTAAAGTAAGAATTTGGTAACAATAAAAGTGAACTAAACGTTAGATAATCCTTTGTTCCAAAAGGTTGACCTTTTGATGTACTTGCGTTTAAACTCAATTTTCAACTTTGTTTTAGTCAATTTAATTGTTTTTTAGGTCTAAAATCATTATACATAGTGTATTTCAATAATAAATGTACAAAAATAAGAATTTGGAAACTATAAAAGTGAACTAAACGTTAGATAATCTTTTTTTCAAAGCGGTTGACTTTTTGATGTACTTGCGTTTAAACTCAATTTTAAACTTTGTTTTAGTCAATTTACTTTTTTTTAGGTCTATAATCATTATACCTAGTATATTTCACTTATAAATGTACTAAATGAAAAATTTTGTAACAATAAATGTGAACTAAACATTTGATAATCCTTTGTTCTAAAAAGGTTGACTTTTTGATGTACTTGCGTTTAAACTCAATTTGAAACTTTGTTTTAGTCAATTTACTTGTTTTTTAGGTCTATAATCATTATACATAGTGTATTTCACTTATAAATGTACTAAATTAAAAAGTTGGTAACTATAAAAGTGAACTAAATGTTAGATAATCCTTTGGTCAACAAAGGTTGACTTTTTGATGTAATTGTGTTTAAACTGAATTTTAAACTTTGTTTTAGTCAATTTACTTGTTTTTTAGGTCTAAAATCATTATACATAGTGTATTTCACTAATAAATGTACTAAAGTAAGAATTTGGTAACAATAAAAGTGAACTAAACGTTAGATACTCCTTTGGTCAACAAAGGTTTGACCTTTTGTTCCAATTGTGTTTAAACTCAACTTAAAACTTTGTTTTAGTCAAGTTACTTCTTTTTTAGGTCTTAAATCATTATACATAGTGTATTTCACTCATAAATATACTAAAGTAATAATTTGGTAACAATAAAAGTGAACTAAATGTTATATAATCTTTAGTTCAACATAGGTTTGACCTTTTGTTCCAATTGCGTTTAAACTCAATTTAAACCTATGTTTTAGTCAAGTTACTTGTTTTTTAGGTCTAAAATCAATATACATAGTGTATTTCACTATAAAATGTACTAAATTAAGAATTTGGTAACAATAAAAGTGAACTAAACGTTTGATAATCCTTTGTTCTAAAAAGGTTGACTTTTTGATGTACTTGCGTTTAAACTCAATTTTGAACTTTGTTTTAGTCAATTTAATTGTTTTTTCGGTCTAAAATCATTATACATAGTGTATTTCAATAATAAATGTACAAAAATAAGAATTTGGAAACTATAAAAGTGAACTAAACGTTAGATAATCTTTTGTTCTTTAAAGGTTTGACCTTTGGTTCTAATTGCGTTTAAACTCAATTTAGAACTTTGTTTTAGTCAAGTTAATTGTTGTTAAGGTTTAAAATCATTGTGCAGAGTGTATTTCACTAATAAATATACTAAAGTAAGAATTTTGTATCTATAAAAATAAACTAAACGTTAGATTATTTTTGGTCAACAAAGGTTGACTTTTTAATGTAGTTGCGTTTAAACTCAATTTAAAAATTTGTTTTAGTCAATTTACTTGTTTTTTACGTCTAAAATCATTATACATAGTGTATTTCACTAATAAATGTACTAAAGTAAGAATTTGGTAACAATAAAAGTGAACTAAACGTTAGATACTCCTTTGGTCAACATAGGTTTGACCTTTTGTTCCAATTGTGTTTAAACTCAACTTAAAAGTTTGTTTTAGTCAAGTTACTTGTTTTTTAGGTCTTAAATTATTATACATAGTGTATTTCACTCATAAATATACTAAAGTAATAATTTGGTAACAATAAAAGTGAACTAAATGTTATATAATCTTTAGTTCAACATAGGTTTGACCTTTTGTTCCAATTGCGTTTAAACTCAATTTAAACCTATGTTTTAGTCAAGTTACTTGTTTTTTAGGTCTAAAATCAATATACATAGTGTATTTCACTATAAAATGTACTAAATTAAGAATTTGGTAACAATAAAAGTGAACTAAACGTTTGATAATCCTTTGTTCTAAAAAGGTTGACTTTTTGATGTACTTGCGTTTAAACTCAATTTGAAACTTTGTTTTAGTCAATTTACTTGTTTTTTTAGGTCTAAAGTCATTATACATAGTGTATTTCACTAATAAATGTACTAAAATATGAATTTGGTAACTTTAAAAGTGAACTAAACGTTAGATAATCCTTTGGTCAACAAAGGTTGACTTTTTGATTTAATTGCACTAAAACTCAATTTAAAACAATGTTTTAGTCAAGTTACTTGTTTTTTAGGTCTAAAATCATTATACGTACTGTATTTCTCTAATAAATGTACTAATCAAAGAATTTGGTAACTATAAACGTCAACTAAACGTTAGATAATCCTTTGTTCAACAAAGGTTTGACCTTCTGTTCTAATTGCGTGTAAACTTAATTTAGAACTTTGTTGTAATCATGTTACTTGGTTTTTAGGTCTTAAATCATTACAAAAGTGTATTTACTAATAAATGTACTAAAGTAAGAATTTGGTAACTATAAAAGTGATCTAACGTTAGATAATGCTTTGGTCAACAATGGTTGACCTTTTGATGTAACTGCGTTTAAACTCAATTTAAAACTTTGTTTTAGTCAATTTACTTGTTTTTCAGGTCTAAAATCATTATACATAGTGTATTTGATTAATAAATATACTAAACAAAGAATTTGGTAACTTTAAAAGTGAACAAAACATTAGATAATCATTTGGTCAACAAATATTGACTTTTTGATGTAATTGTGTTTAAACTCAAGTTTAAACTTTGTTTAGTCAATTTACTTGTTTTTTAGGTCTATAATCATTATACCTAGTGTATTTAACTTATAAATGTACTAAATTAAGAATTTGGTAACTATAAAAGTGAACTAAACGTTAGATAATCCTTTGGTCAACAAAGGTTGACTTTTTGATGTAATTGTGTTTAAACTGAATTTTAAACTTTGTTTTAGTCAATTTACTTATTTATTATGTCTAAAATCATTATACATAGTGTATTTCACTAATAAATGTACTAAAGTAAGAATTTGGTAACTATAAAAGTGAACTAAACGTTAGATAATCCTTTGATCAACAAATGTTTGACCTTTTGTTCTAATTGCTTTGAAACTCAATTTAAAACTTTGTTTTAGTCAAGTTACTTGATTTTTAGGTCTAAAATCATTATACATAGTGTATTTCACTCATAAATATAATAAAGTAATAATTTGGTAACAATAAAAGTGAACTAAACGTTATATAATCTTTAGTTCAACACAGGTTTGAACTTTTGTTCCAATTGCGTTTAAACTCAATTTAAACCTCTGTTTTAGTCAAGTTACTTGTTTTTTAGGTCTAAAATCAATATACATAGTGTATTTCACTAATAAATGTACTAAAGTAAGAATTTGGTAACAATAAAAGAGAACTAAACATTAGATAATCCTTTGTTCCAAAAGGTTGACCTTTTGATGTACTTGCGTTTAAACTCAATTTTAAACTTTGTTTTAGTCAATTTAATTGTTTTTTAGGTCTAAAATCATTATACATAGTGTATTTCACTAATAAATGTACAAAAATAAGAATTTGGACACTATAAAAGTGAACTAAACGTTAGATAATCTTTTGTTCTTTAAAGGTTTGACATTTGGTTCTAATTGCGTTTAAACTCAATTTAGAACTTTGTTTTAGTCAAGTTAATTGTTGTTAAGGTCTAAAATCATTGTGCAGAGTGTATTTCACTAATAAATATACTAAAGTAAGAATTTTGTATCTATAAAAATAAACTAAACGTTAGATAATTTTTGGTCAACAAAGGTTGACTTTTTAATGTAGTAGCGTTTAAACTCAATTTAAAAATTTGTTTTTGTCAATTTACTTGTTTTTTACGTTTAAAATCATTATACATAGTGTATTTCACGAATAAATGTACTAAAGTAAGAATTTGGTAACAATAAAAGTGAACTAAACGTTAGATAATCTTTTTTTCAAAGCGGTTGACTTTTTGATGTACTTGCGTTTAAACTCAATTTAAAACAATGTTTTAGTCAAGTTACTATTTTTTTAGGTCTTAAATCATTATACATAGTGTATTTCACTCATAAATATACTAAAGTAATAATTTGGTAACAATAAAAGTGAACTAAATGTTATATAATCTTTAGTTCAACATAGGTTTGACCTTTTGTTCCAATTGCGTTTAAACTCAATTTAAACCTATGTTTTAGTCAAGTTACTTGTTTTTTAGGTCTAAAATCAATATACATAGTGTATTTCACTATAAAATGTACTAAATTAAGAATTTGGTAACAATAAAAGTGAACTAAACGTTTGATAATCCTTTGTTCTAAAAAGGTTGACTTTTTGATGTACTTGCGTTTAAACTCAATTTTCAACTTTGTTTTAGTCAATTTAATTGTTTGTTCGGTCTAAAATCATTATACATAGTGTATTTCAATAATAAATGTACAAAAATAAGAATTTGGAAACTATAAAAGTGAACTAAACGTTAGATAATCTTTTGTTCTTTAAAGGTTTGACCTTTGGTTCTAATTGCGTTTAAACTCAATTTAGAACTTTGTTTTAGTCAAGTTAATTTTTGTTAAGGTCTAAAATCATTGTGCAGAGTGTATTTCACTAATAAATATACTAAAGTAAGAATTTTGTATCTATAAAAATAAACTAAACGTTAGATAATTTTTGGTCAACAAAGGTTGACTTTTTAATGTAGTTGCGTTTAAACTCAATTTAAAAATTTGTTTTAGTCAATTTACTTGTTTTTTACGTCTAAAATCATTATACATAGTGTATTTCATTAATAAATGTACTAAAGTAAGAATTTGGTAACAATAAAAGTGAACTAAACGTTAGATACTCCTTTGGTCAACATAGGTTTGACCTTTTGTTCCAATTGTGTTTAAACTCAACTTAAAACTTTGTTTTAGTCAAGTTACTTGTTTTTTAGGTCTTAAATCATTATACATAGTGTATTTCACTCATAAATATACTAAAGTAATAATTTGGTAACAATAAAAGTGAACTAAATGTTATATAATCTTTAGTTCAACATAGGTTTGACCTTTTGTTCCAATTGCGTTTAAACTCAATTTAAACCTATGTTTTAGTCAAGTTACTTGTTTTTTAGGTCTAAAATCAATATACATAGTGTATTTCACTATAAAATGTACTAAATTAAGAATTTGGTAACAATAAAAGTGAACTAAACGTTTGATAATCCTTTGTTCTAAAAAGGTTGACTTTTTGATGTACTTGCGTTTAAACTCAATTTGAAACTTTGTTTTAGTCAATTTACTTGTTTTTTTAGGTCTAAAGTCATTATACATAGTGTATTTCACTAATAAATGTACTAAAATATGAATTTGGTAACTTTAAAAGTGAACTAAACGTTAGATAATCCTTTGGTCAACAAAGGTTGACTTTTTGATTTAATTGCACTAAAACTCAATTTAAAACAATGTTTTAGTCAAGTTACTTGTTTTTTAGGTCTAAAATCATTATACGTACTGTATTTCTCTAATAAATGTACTAATCAAAGAATTTGGTAACTATAAACGTCAACTAAACGTTAGATAATCCTTTGTTCAACAAAGGTTTGACCTTCTGTTCTAATTGCGTGTAAACTTAATTTAGAACTTTGTTGTAATCATGTTACTTGGTTTTTAGGTCTTAAATCATTACAAAAGTGTATTTACTAATAAATGTACTAAAGTAAGAATTTGGTAACTATAAAAGTGATCTAACGTTAGATAATGCTTTGGTCAACAATGGTTGACCTTTTGATGTAACTGCGTTTAAACTCAATTTAAAACTTTGTTTTAGTCAATTTACTTGTTTTTCAGGTCTAAAATCATTATACATAGTGTATTTGATTAATAAATATACTAAACAAAGAATTTGGTAACTTTAAAAGTGAACAAAACATTAGATAATCATTTGGTCAACAAATATTGACTTTTTGATGTAATTGTGTTTAAACTCAAGTTTAAACTTTGTTTAGTCAATTTACTTGTTTTTTAGGTCTATAATCATTATACCTAGTGTATTTAACTTATAAATGTACTAAATTAAGAATTTGGTAACTATAAAAGTGAACTAAACGTTAGATAATCGTTTGGTCAACAAAGGTTGACTTTTTGATGTAATTGTGTTTAAACTGAATTTTAAACTTTGTTTTAGTCAATTTACTTATTTATTATGTCTAAAATCATTATACATAGTGTATTTCACTAATAAATGTACTAAAGTAAGAATTTGGTAACAATAAAAGTGAACTAAACGCTAGATAATCCTTTGGTCAACAAATGTTTGACCTTTTGTTCCAATTGTGTTTAAACTCAACTTAAAACTTTGTTTTAGTCAAGTTACTTGATTTTTAGGTCTAAAATCATTATACATAGTGTATTTCACTCATAAATATAATAAAGTAATAATTTGGTAACAATAAAAGTGAACTAAACGTTATATAATCTTTAGTTCAACACAGGTTTGAACTTTTGTTCCAATTGCGTTTAAACTCAATTTAAACCTCTGTTTTAGTCAAGTTACTTGTTTTTTAGGTCTAAAATCAATATACATAGTGTATTTCACTAATAAATGTACTAAAGTAAGAATTTGGTAACAATAAAAGAGAACTAAACATTAGATAATCCTTTGTTCCAAAAGGTTGACCTTTTGATGTACTTGCGTTTAAACTCAATTTTAAACTTTGTTTTAGTCAATTTAATTGTTTTTTAGGTCTAAAATCATTATACATAGTGTATTTCACTAATAAATGTACAAAAATAAGAATTTGGACACTATAAAAGTGAACTAAACGTTAGATAATCTTTTGTTCTTTAAAGGTTTGACATTTGGTTCTAATTGCGTTTAAACTCAATTTAGAACTTTGTTTTAGTCAAGTTAATTGTTGTTAAGGTCTAAAATCATTGTGCAGAGTGTATTTCACTAATAAATATACTAAAGTAAGAATTTTGTATCTATAAAAATAAACTAAACGTTAGATAATTTTTGGTCAACAAAGGTTGACTTTTTAATGTAGTTGCGTTTAAACTCAATTTAAAAATTTGTTTTTGTCAATTTACTTGTTTTTTACGTTTAAAATCATTATACATAGTGTATTTCACGAATAAATGTACTAAAGTAAGAATTTGGTAACAATAAAAGTGAACTAAACGTTAGATAATCTTTTTTTCAAAGCGGTTGACTTTTTGATGTACTTGCGTTTAAACTCAATTTAAAACAATGTTTTAGTCAAGTTACTTGTTTTTTAGGTCTTAAATCATTATACATAGTGTATTTCACTCATAAATATACTAAAGTAATAATTTGGTAACAATAAAAGTGAACTAAATGTTATATAATCTTTAGTTCAACATAGGTTTGACCTTTTGTTCCAATTGCGTTTAAACTCAATTTAAACCTATGTTTTAGTCAAGTTACTTGTTTTTTAGGTCTAAAATCAATATACATAGTGTATTTCACTATAAAATGTACTAAATTAAGAATTTGGTAACAATAAAAGTGAACTAAACGTTTGATAATCCTTTGTTCTAAAAAGGTTGACTTTTTGATGTACTTGCGTTTAAACTTAATTTTCAACTTTGTTTTAGTCAATTTAATTGTTTTTTCGGTCTAAAATCATTATACATAGTGTATTTCAATAATAAATGTACAAAAATAAGAATTTGGAAACTATAAAAGTGAACTAAACGTTAGATAATCTTTTGTTCTTTAAAGGTTTGACCTTTGGTTCTAATTGCGTTTAAACTCAATTTAGAACTTTGTTTTAGTCAAGTTAATTTTTGTTAAGGTCTAAAATCATTGTGCAGAGTGTATTTCACTAATAAATATACTAAAGTAAGAATTTTGTATCTATAAAAATAAACTAAACGTTAGATAATATTTGGTCAACAAAGGTTGACTTTTTAATGTAGTTGCGTTTAAACTCAATTTAAAAATTTGTTTTAGTCAATTTACTTGTTTTTTACGTCTAAAATCATTATACATAGTGTATTTCATTAATAAATGTACTAAAGTAAGAATTTGGTAACAATAAAAGTGAACTAAACGTTAGATACTCCTTTGGTCAACATAGGTTTGACCTTTTGTTCCAATTGTGTTTAAACTCAACTTAAAACTTTGTTTTAGTCAAGTTACTTGTTTTTTAGGTCTTAAATCATTATACATAGTGTATTTCACTAATAAATATACTAAAGTAATAATTTGGTAACAATAAAAGTGAACTAAATGTTATATAATCTTTAGTTCAACATAGGTTTGACCTTTTGTTCCAATTGCGTTTAAACTCAATTTAAACCTATGTTTTAGTCAAGTTACTTGTTTTTTAGGTCTAAAATCAATATACATAGTGTATTTCACTATAAAATGTACTAAATTAAGAATTTGGTAACAATAAAAGTGAACTAAACGTTTGATAATCCTTTGTTCTAAAAAGGTTGACTTTTTGATGTACTTGCGTTTAAACTCAATTTGAAACTTTGTTTTAGTCAATTTACTTGTTTTTTTAGGTCTAAAGTCATTATACATAGTGTATTTCACTAATAAATGTACTAAAATATGAATTTGGTAACTTTAAAAATGAACTAAACGTTAGATAATCCTTTGGTCAACAAAGGTTGACTTTTTGATTTAATTGCTTTAAAACTTAATTTAAAACAATGTTTTAGTCAAGTTACTTGTTTTTTAGGTCTAAAATCATTATACGTACTGTATTTCTCTAATAAATGTACTAATCAAAGAATTTGGTAACTATAAACGTCAACTAAACGTTAGATAATCCTTTGTTCAACAAAGGTTTGACCTTCTGTTCTAATTGCGTGTAAACTTAATTTAGAACTTTGTTGTAATCATGTTACTTGGTTTTTAGGTCTTAAATCATTACAAAAGTGTATTTACTAATAAATGTACTAAAGTAAGAATTTGGTAACTATAAAAGTGATCTAACGTTAGATAATGCTTTGGTCAACAATGGTTGACCTTTTGATGTAACTGCGTTTAAACTCAATTTAAAACTTTGTTTTAGTCAATTTACTTGTTTTTCAGGTCTAAAATCATTATACATAGTGTATTTGATTAATAAATATACTAAACAAAGAATTTGGTAACTTTAAAAGTGAACAAAACATTAGATAATCATTTGGTCAACAAATATTGACTTTTTGATGTAATTGTGTTTAAACTCAAGTTTAAACTTTGTTTAGTCAATTTACTTGTTTTTTAGGTCTATAATCATTATACCTAGTGTATTTCACTTATAAATGTACTAAATTAAGAATTTGGTAACTATAAAAGTGAACTAAACGTTAGATAATCCTTTGGTCAACAAAGGTTGACTTTTTGATGTAATTGTGTTTAAACTGAATTTTAAACTTTGTTTTAGTCAATTTACTTATTTATTATGTCTAAAATCATTATACATAGTGTATTTCACTAATAAATGTACTAAAGTAAGAATTTGGTAACTATAAAAGTGAACTAAACGTTAGATAATCCTTTGGTCAACAAATGTTTGACCTTTTGTTCTAATTGCTTTGAAACTCAATTTAGAACTTTGTTTTAGTCAAGTTACTTGATTTTTAGGTCTAAAATCATTATACATAGTGTATTTCACTCATAAATATAATAAAGTAATAATTTGGTAACAATAAAAGTGAACTAAACGTTATATAATCTTTAGTTCAACACAGGTTTGAACTTTTGTTCCAATTGCGTTTAAACTCAATTTAAACCTCTGTTTTAGTCAAGTTACTTGTTTTTTAGGTCTAAAATCAATATACATAGTGTATTTCACTAATAAATGTACTAAAGTAAGAATTTGGTAACAATAAAAGAGAACTAAACATTAGATAATCCTTTGTTCCAAAAGGTTGACCTTTTGATGTACTTGCGTTTAAACTCAATTTTAAACTTTGTTTTAGTCAATTTAATTGTTTTTTAGGTCTAAAATCATTATACATAGTGTATTTCACTAATAAATGTACAAAAATAAGAATTTGGAAACTATAAAAGTGAATTAAACGTTAGATAATCATTTGTTCGTTAAAGGTTTGACCTTTGGTTCTAATTGCGTTTAAACTCAATTTAGAACTTTGTTTTAGTCAAGTTAATTGTTGTTAAGGTCTAAAATCATTGTGCAGAGTGTATTTCACTAATAAATATACTAAAGTAAGAATTTTTTATCTATAAAAATAAACTAAACGTTAGATAATTTTTGGTCAACAAAGGTTGACTTTTTAATGTAGTTGCGTTTAAACTCAATTTAAAAATTTGTTTTTGTCAATTTACTTGTTTTTTACGTTTAAAATCATTATACATAGTGTATTTCACGAATAAATGTACTAAAGTAAGAATTTGGTAACAATAAAAGTGAACTAAACGTTAGATAATCTTTTTTTCAAAGCGGTTGACTTTTTGATGTACTTGCGTTTAAACTCAATTTAAAACAATGTTTTAGTCAAGTTACTTGTTTTTTAGGTCTTAAATCATTATACATAGTGTATTTCACTCATAAATATACTAAAGTAATAATTTGGTAACAATAAAAGTGAACTAAATGTTATATAATCTTTAGTTCAACATAGGTTTGACCTTTTGTTCCAATTGCGTTTAAACTCAATTTAAACCTATGTTTTAGTCAAGTTACTTGTTTTTTAGGTCTAAAATCAATATACATAGTGTATTTCACTATAAAATGTACTAAATTAAGAATTTGGTAACAATAAAAGTGAACTAAACGTTTGATAATCCTTTGTTCTAAAAAGGTTGACTTTTTGATGTACTTGCGTTTAAACTCAATTTTCAACTTTGTTTTAGTCAATTTAATTGTTTTTTCGGTCTAAAATCATTATACATAGTGTATTTCAATAATAAATGTACAAAAATAAGAATTTGGAAACTATAAAAGTGAACTAAACGTTTGATAATCTTTTGTTCTTTAAAGGTTTGACCTTTGGTTCTAATTGCGTTTAAACTCAATTTAGAACTTTGTTTTAGTCAAGTTAATTTTTGTTAAGGTCTAAAATCATTGTGCAGAGTGTATTTCACTAATAAATATACTAAAGTAAGAATTTTGTATCTATAAAAATAAACTAAACGTTAGATAATTTTTGGTCAACAAAGGTTGACTTTTTAATGTAGTTGCGTTTAAACTCAATTTAAAAATTTGTTTTAGTCAATTTACTTGTTTTTTACGTCTAAAATCATTATACATAGTGTATTTCACTAATAAATGTACTAAAGTAAGAATTTGGTAACAATAAAAGTGAACTAAACGTTAGATACTCCTTTGGTCAACAAAGGTTTGACCTTTTGTTCCAATTGTGTTTAAACTCAACTTAAAACTTTGTTTTAGTCAAGTTACTTGTTTTTTAGGTCTTAAATCATTATACATAGTGTATTTCACTCATAAATATACTAAAGTAATAATTTGGTAACAATAAAAGTGAACTAAATGTTATATAATCTTTAGTTCAACATAGGTTTGACCTTTTGTTCCAATTGCGTTTAAACTAAATTTAAACCTATTTTTAGTCAAGTTACTTGTTTTTTAGGTCTAAAATCAATATACATAGTGTATTTCACTATAAAATGTACTAAATTAAGAATTTGGTAACAATAAAAGTGAACTAAACGTTTGATAATCCTTTGTTCTAAAAAGGTTGACTTTTTGATGTAATTGCGTTTAAACTCAATTTGAA
Source organism: Medicago arabica (assembly GCA_946800305.1). Lineage (NCBI taxonomy): Eukaryota > Viridiplantae > Streptophyta > Magnoliopsida > Fabales > Fabaceae > Medicago > Medicago arabica. The sequence goes on along the minus strand of OX326966.1, from coordinate 33,023,169 downwards.
ACTTTGTTTTAGTCAATTTACTTGTTTTTTTAGGTCTAAAGTCATTATACATAGTGTATTTCACTAATAAATGTACTAAAATATGAATTTGGTAACTTTAAAAGTGAACTAAACGTTAGATAATCCTTTGGTCAACAAAGGTTGACTTTTTGATTTAATTGCACTAAAACTCAATTTAAAACAATGTTTTAGTCAAGTTACTTGTTTTTTAGGTCTAAAATCATTATACGTACTGTATTTCTCTAATAAATGTACTAAACAAAGAATTTGGTAACTATAAACGTCAACTAAATGTTAGATAATCATTTGTTCAACAAAGGTTTGACCTTCTGTTCTAATTGCGTGTAAACTTAATTTAGAACTTTGTTGTAATCATGTTACTAGGTTTTTAGGTCTTAAATCATTACAGAGGTGTATTTACTAATAAATGTACTAAAGTAAGAATTTGGTAACTATAAAAGTGATCTAACGTTAGATAATGCTTTGGTCAACAATGGTTGACCTTTTGATGTAACTGCGTTTAAACTCAATTTAAAACTTTGTTTTAGTCAATTTACTTGTTTTTCAGGTCTAAAATCATTATACATAGTGTATTTGATTAATAAATATACTAAACAAAGAATTTGGTAACTTTAAAAGTGAACAAAACATTAGATAATCATTTGGTCAACAAATGTTGACTTTTTGATGTAATTGTGTTTAAACTGAATTTTAAACTTTGTTTTAGTCAATTTACTTGTTTTTTAGGTCTAAAATCATTATACATAGTGTATTTCACTAATAAATGTACTAAAGTAAGAATTTGGTAACAATAAAAGTAAACTAAACGTTAGATACTCCTTTGGTCAACAAAGGTTTGACCTTTTGTTCTAATTGTGTTTAAACTCCATTTAAAACTTTGATTTAGTCAATTTACTTGTTTTTTAGGTCTTAAATCATTATACATAGTGTATTTCACTCATAAATATACTAAAGTAATAATTTGGTAACAATAAAAGTGAACTAAATGTTATATAATCTTTAGTTCAACATAGGTTTGACCTTTTGTTCCAATTGCGTTTAAACTCAATTTAAACCTATTTTTAGTCAAGTTACTTGTTTTTTAGGTCTAAAATCAATATACATAGTGTATTTCACTATAAAATGTACTAAATTAAGAATTTGGTAACAATAAAAGTGAACTAAACGTTTGATAATCCTTTGTTCTAAAAAGGTTGACTTTTTGATGTACTTGCGTTTAAACTCAATTTGAAACTTTGTTTTAGTCAATTTACTTGTTTTTTTAGGTCTAAAGTCATTATACATAGTGTATTTCACTAATAAATGTACTAAAATATGAATTTGGTAACTTTAAAAGTGAACTAAACGTTAGATAATCCTTTGGTCAACAAAGGTTGACTTTTTGATTTAATTGCACTAAAACTCAATTTAAAACAATGTTTTAGTCAAATTACTTGTTTTTTAGGTCTAAAATCATTATACGTACTGTATTTCTCTAATAAATGTACTAATCAAAGAATTTGGTAACTATAAACGTCAACTAAATGTTAGATAATCCTTTGTTCAACAAAGGTTTGACCTTCTGTTCTAATTGCGTGTAAACTTAATTTAGAACTTTGTTGTAATCATGTTACTAGGTTTTTAGGTCTTAAATCATTACAGAAGTGTATTTACTAATAAATGTACTAAAATAAGAATTTGGTAACTATAAAAGTGATCTAACGTTAGATAATGCTTTGGTCAACAATGGTTGACCTTTTGATGTAACTGCGTTTAAACTCAATTTAAAACTTTGTTTTAGTCAATTTACTTGTTTTTCAGGTCTAAAATCATTATACATAGTGTATTTGATTAATAAATATACTAAACAAAGAATTTGGTAACTTTAAAAGTGAACAAAACATTAGATAATCATTTGGTCAACAAATGTTGACTTTTTGATGTAATTGTGTTTAAACTGAATTTTAAACTTTGTTTTAGTCAATTTACTTGTTTTTTAGGTCTAAAATCATTATACATAGTGTATTTCACTAATAAATGTACTAAAGTAAGAATTTGAAACTATAAAAGTAAACTAAACGTTAGATAATCCTTTGGTCAACAAAGGTTTGACCTTTTGTTCCAATTGTGTTTAAACTCAACTTAAAACTTTGTTTTAGTCAATTTACTTGTTTTTTAGGTCTTAAATCATTATACATAGTGTATTTCACTAATAAATGTACTAAAGTAATAATTTGGTAACAATAAAAGTGAACTAAATGTTATATAATCTTTAGTTCAACATAGGTTTGACCTTTTGTTCCAATTGCGTTTAAACTCAATTTAAACCTATTTTTAGTCAAGTTACTTGTTTTTTAGGTCTAAAATCATTATACGTACTGTATTTCTCTAATAAATGTACTAATCAAAGAATTTGGTAACTATAAACGTCAACTAAACGTTAGATAATCCTTTGTTCAACAAAGGTTTGACCTTCTGTTCTAATTGCGTGTAAACTTAATTTAGAACTTTGTTGTAATCATGTTACTAGGTTTTTAGGTCTAAAATCATTACAGAAGTGTATTTACTAATAAATGTACTAAAGTAAGAATTTGGTAACTATAAAAGTGATCTAACGTTAGATAATGCTTTGGTCAACAATGGTTGACCTTTTGATGTAACTGCGTTTAAACTCAATTTAAAACTTTGTTTTAGTCAATTTACTTGTTTTTCAGGTCTAAAATCATTATACATAGTGTATTTGATTAATAAATATACTAAACAAAGAATTTGGTAACTTTAAAAGTGAACAAAACATTAGATAATCATTTGGTCAACAAATGTTGACTTTTTGATGTAATTGTGTTTAAACTCAATTTTAAACTTTGTTTAGTCAATTTACTTGTTTTTTAGGTCTATAATCATTATACCTAGTGTATTTCTCTTATAAATGTACTAAATTAAGAATTTGGTAACTATAAAAGTGACCTAACGTTAGATAATCCTTTGGTCAACAAAGGTTGACTTTTTGATGTAATTGTGTTTAAACTGAATTTTAAACTTTGTTTTTGTCAATTTACTTGTTTATTATGTCTTAAATCATTATACATAGTGTATTTCACTAATAAATGTAATAAAGTAAGAATTTGGTAACAATAAAAGTGACCTAAACGTTAGATACTCCTTTGGTCAACAAAGGTTTGACCTTTTGTTGCAATTGTGTTTAAACTCAACTTAAAACTTTGTTTTAGTCAAGTTACTTGTTTTTTAGGTCTTAAATCATTATACATAGTGTATTTCACTCATAAATATACTAAAGTAATAATTTGGTAACAATAAAAGTGAACTAAATGTTATATAATCTTTAGTTCAACATAGGTTTGACCTTTTGTTCCAATTGCGTTTAAACTCAATTTAAACCTATGTTTTAGTCAAGTTACTTGTTTTTTAGGTCTAAAATCAATATACATAGTGTATTTCACTATAAAATGTACTAAATTAAGAATTTGGTAACAATAAAAGTGAACTAAACGTTTGATAATCCTTTGTTCTAAAAAGGTTGACTTTTTGATGTACTTGCGTTTAAACTCAATTTTCAACTTTGTTTTAGTCAATTCAATTGTTTTTTAGGTCTAAAATCATTATACATAGTGTATTTCAATAATAAATGTACAAAAATAAGAATTTGGAAACTATAAAAGTGAACTAAACGTTAGATAATCTTTTTTTCTTTAAAGGTTTGACCTTTGGTTCTAATTGCGTTTAAACTCAGTTAAGAACTTTGTTTTAGTCAAGTTAATTGTTGTTAAGGTCTAAAATCATTGTGCAGAGTGTATTTCACTAATAAATATACTAAAGTAAGAATTTTGTATCTATAAAAATAAACTAAACGTTAGATAATTTTTGGTCAACAAAGGTTGACTTTTTAATGTAGTTGCGTTTAAACTCAATTTAAAAATTTGTTTTAGTCAATTTACTTGTTTTTTACGTCTAAAATCATTATATATAGTGTATTTCACGAATAAATGTACTAAAGTAAGAATTTGGTAACAATAAAAGTGAACTAAACGTTAGATACTCCTTTGGTCAACAAAGGTTTGACCTTTTGTTCCAATTGTGTTTAAACTCAACTTAAAACTTTGTTTTAGTCAAGTTACTTGTTTTTTAGGTCTTAAATCATTATACATGTTGTATTTCACTCATAAATATACTGAAGTAATAATTTGGTAACAATAAAAGTGAACTAAATGTTATATAATCCTTTGTTCTAAAAAGGTTGACTTTTTGATGTACTTGCGTTTAAACTCAATTTGAAACTTTGTTTTAGTCAATTTACTTGTTTTTTTAGGTCTAAAGTCATTATACATAGTGTATTTCACTAATAAATGTACTAAAATATGAATTTGGTAACTTTAAAAGTGAACTAAACGTTAGATAATCCTTTGGTCAACAAAGGTTGACATTTTGATTTAATTGCACTAAAACTCAATTTAAAACAATGTTTTAGTCAAGTTACTTGTTTTTTAGGTCTAAAATTATTATACGTACTGTATTTCTCTAATAAATGTACTAATCAAAGAATTTGGTAACTATAAACGTCAACTAAACGTTAGATAATCCTTTGTTCAAAAAAGGTTTGACCTTCTGTTCTAATTGCGTGTAAACTTAATTTAGAACTTTGTTTTAATCATGTTACTAGGTTTTTAGGTCTTAAATCATTACAGAAGTGTATTTACTAATCAATGTACTAAAGTAAGAATTTGGTAACTATAAAAGTGATCTAACGTTAGATAATGCTTTGGTCAACAATGGTTGACCTTTTGATGTAATTGCGTTTAAACTCAATTTAAAATTTTGTTTTAGTCAATTTACTTGTTTTTCAGGTCTAAAATCATTATACATAGTGTATTTGATTAATAAATATACTAAACAAAGAATTTGGTAACTTTAAAACTGAACAAAACATTAGATAATCATTTGGTCAACAAATGTTGACTTTTTGATGTAATTGTGTTTAAACTGAATTTTAAACTTTGTTTTAGTCAATTTACTTGTTTTTTAGGTCTAAAATCATTATACATAGTGTATTTCACTAATAAATGTACTAAAGTAAGAATTTGGTAACAATAAAAGTGAACTAAACGTTAGATACTCCTTTGGTCAACAAAGGTTTGACCTTTTGTTCCAATTGTGTTTAAACTCCATTTAGAACTTTGTTTTAGTCAAGTTACTTGTTTTTTAGGTCTTAAATCATTATACATAGTGTATTTCACTCATAAATATACTAAAGTAATAATTTGGTAACAATAAAAGTGAACTAAATGTTATATAATCTTTAGTTCAACATAGGTTTGACCTTTTGTTCCAATTGCGTTTAAACTCAATTTAAACCTATTTTTAGTCAAGTTACTTGTTTTTTAGGTCTAAAATCATTATACGTACTGTATTTCTCTAATAAATGTACTAATCAAAGAATTTGGTAACTATAAACGTCAACTAAACGTTAGATAATCCTTTGTTCAACAAAGGTTTGACCTTCTGTTCTAATTGCGTGTAAACTTAATTTAGAACTTTGTTGTAATCATGTTACTAGGTTTTTAGGTCTAAAATCATTACAGAAGTGTATTTACTAATAAATGTACTAAAGTAAGAATTTGGTAACTATAAAAGTGATCTAACGTTAGATAATGCTTTGGTCAACAATGGTTGACCTTTTGATGTAACTGCGTTTAAACTCAATTTAAAACTTTGTTTTAGTCAATTTACTTGTTTTTCAGGTCTAAAATCATTATACATAGTGTATTTGATTAATAAATATACTAAACAAAGAATTTGGTAACTTTAAAAGTGAACAAAACATTAGATAATCATTTGGTCAACAAATGTTGACTTTTTGATGTAATTGTGTTTAAACTCAATTTTAAACTTTGTTTAGTCAATTTACTTGTTTTTTAGGTCTATAATCATTATACCTAGTGTATTTCTCTTATAAATGTACTAAATTAAGAATTTGGTAACTATAAAAGTGACCTAACGTTAGATAATCCTTTGGTCAACAAAGGTTGACTTTTTGATGTAATTGTGTTTAAACTGAATTTTAAACTTTGTTTTTGTCAATTTACTTGTTTATTATGTCTTAAATCATTATACATAGTGTATTTCACTAATAAATGTAATAAAGTAAGAATTTGGTAACAATAAAAGTGACCTAAACGTTAGATACTCCTTTGGTCAACAAAGGTTTGACCTTTTGTTGCAATTGTGTTTAAACTCAACTTAAAACTTTGTTTTAGTCAAGTTACTTGTTTTTTAGGTCTTAAATCATTATACATAGTGTATTTCACTCATAAATATACTAAAGTAATAATTTGGTAACAATAAAAGTGAACTAAATGTTATATAATCTTTAGTTCAACATAGGTTTGACCTTTTGTTCCAATTGCGTTTAAACTCAATTTAAACCTATGTTTTAGTCAAGTTACTTGTTTTTTAGGTCTAAAATCAATATACATAGTGTATTTCACTATAAAATGTACTAAATTAAGAATTTGGTAACAATAAAAGTGAACTAAACGTTTGATAATCCTTTGTTCTAAAAAGGTTGACTTTTTGATGTACTTGCGTTTAAACTCAATTTTCAACTTTGTTTTAGTCAATTCAATTGTTTTTTAGGTCTAAAATCATTATACATAGTGTATTTCAATAATAAATGTACAAAAATAAGAATTTGGAAACTATAAAAGTGAACTAAACGTTAGATAATCTTTTTTTCTTTAAAGGTTTGACCTTTGGTTCTAATTGCGTTTAAACTCAGTTAAGAACTTTGTTTTAGTCAAGTTAATTGTTGTTAAGGTCTAAAATCATTGTGCAGAGTGTATTTCACTAATAAATATACTAAAGTAAGAATTTTGTATCTATAAAAATAAACTAAACGTTAGATAATTTTTGGTCAACAAAGGTTGACTTTTTAATGTAGTTGCGTTTAAACTCAATTTAAAAATTTGTTTTAGTCAATTTACTTGTTTTTTACGTCTAAAATCATTATATATAGTGTATTTCACGAATAAATGTACTAAAGTAAGAATTTGGTAACAATAAAAGTGAACTAAACGTTAGATAATCCTTTGGTCAACAAAGGTTTGGCCTTTTGTTCTAATTGTGTTTAAACTCCATTTAAAACTTTGATTTAGTCAATTTACTTGTTTTTTAGGTCTTAAATCATTATACATGTTGTATTTCACTCATAAATATACTGAAGTAATAATTTGGTAACAATAAAAGTGAACTAAATGTTATATAATCCTTTGTTCTAAAAAGGTTGACTTTTTGATGTACTTGCGTTTAAACTCAATTTGAAACTTTGTTTTAGTCAATTTACTTGTTTTTTTAGGTCTAAAGTCATTATACATAGTGTATTTCACTAATAAATGTACTAAAATATGAATTTGGTAACTTTAAAAGTGAACTAAACGTTAGATAATCCTTTGGTCAACAAAGGTTGACATTTTGATTTAATTGCACTAAAACTCAATTTAAAACAATGTTTTAGTCAAGTTACTTGTTTTTTAGGTCTAAAATTATTATACGTACTGTATTTCTCTAATAAATGTACTAATCAAAGAATTTGGTAACTATAAACGTCAACTAAACGTTAGATAATCCTTTGTTCAAAAAAGGTTTGACCTTCTGTTCTAATTGCGTGTAAACTTAATTTAGAACTTTGTTTTAATCATGTTACTAGGTTTTTAGGTCTTAAATCATTACAGAAGTGTATTTACTAATAAATGTACTAAAGTAAGAATTTGGTAACTATAAAAGTGATCTAACGTTAGATAATGCTTTGGTCAACAATGGTTGACCTTTTGATGTAATTGCGTTTAAACTCAATTTAAAATTTTGTTTTAGTCAATTTACTTGTTTTTCAGGTCTAAAATCATTATACATAGTGTATTTGATTAATAAATATACTAAACAAAGAATTTGGTAACTTTAAAACTGAACAAAACATTAGATAATCATTTGGTCAACAAATGTTGACTTTTTGATGTATATGTGTTTAAACTGAATTTTAAACTTTGTTTTAGTCAATTTACTTGTTTTTTAGGTCTAAAATCATTATACATAGTGTATTTCACTAATAAATGTACTAAAGTAAGAATTTGGTAACAATAAAAGTGAACTAAACGTTAGATACTCCTTTGGTCAACAAAGGTTTGACCTTTTGTTCTAATTGTGTTTGAACTCAACTTAAAACTTTGTTTTAGTCAAGTTACTTGTTTTTTAGGTCTTAAATCATTATACATAGTGTATTTCACTCATAAGTATACTAAAGTAATAATTTGGTAACAATAAAAGTGAACTAAATGTTATATAATCTTTAGTTCAACATAGGTTTGACCTTTTGTTCTAATTGCGTTTAAACTCAATTTAAACCTATTTTTAGTCAAGTTACTTGTTTTTTAGGTCTAAAATCAATATACATAGTGTATTTCACTATAAAATGTACTAAATTAAGAATTTGGTAACAATAAAAATGAACTAAACGTTTGATAATCCTTTGTTCTAAAAAGGTTGACATTTTGATGTACTTGCGTTTAAACTCAATTTGAAACTTTGTTTTAGTCAATTTACTTGTTTTTTTAGGTCTAAAGTCATTATACATAGTGTATTTCACTAATAAATGTACTAAAATATGAATTTGGTAACTTTAAAAGTGAACTAAACGTTAGATAATCCTTTGGTCAACAAAGGTTGACTTTTTGATTTAATTGCACTAAAACTCAATTTAAAACAATGTTTTAGTCAAGTTACTTGTTTTTTAGGTCTAAAATCATTATACGTACTGTATTTCTCTAATAAATGTACTAATCAAAGAATTTGGTAACTATAAACGTCAACTAAACGTTAGATAATCCTTTGTTCAACAAAGGTTTGACCTTCTGTTCTAATTGCGTGTAAACTTAATTTAGAACTTTGTTGTAATCATGTTACTAGGTTTTTAGGTCTTAAATCATTACAGAAGTGTATTTACTAATAAATGTACTAAAGTAAGAATTTGGTAACTATAAAAGTGATCTAACGTTAGATAATGCATTGGTCTACAATGGTTGACCTTTTGATGTAACTGCGTTTAAACTCAATTTAAAACTTTGTTTTAGTCAATTTACTTGTTTTTCAGGTCTAGAATCATTATACATAGTGTATTTGATTAATAAATATACTAAACAAAGAATTTGGTAACAATAAAAGTGAACTAAACGTTAGATACTCCTTTGGTCAACAAAGGTTTGACCTTTTGTTCCAATTGTGTTTAAACTCAACTTAAAACTTTGTTTTAGTCAAGTTACTTGTTTTTTAGGTCTTAAATCATTATACATAATGTATTTCACTCATAAATATACTAAAGTAATAATTTGGTAACAATAAAAGTGAACTAAATGTTATATAATCTTTAGTTCAACATAGGTTTGACCTTTTGTTCCAATTGCGTTTAAACTCAATTTAAACCTATGTTTTAGTCAAGTTACTTGTTTTTTAGGTCTAAAATCAATATACATAGTGTATTTTACTATAAAATGTACTAAATTAAGAATTTGGTAACAATAAAAGTGAACAAAACGTTTGATAATCCTTTGTTCTAAAAAGGTTGACTTTTTGATGTACTTGCGTTTAAACTCAATTTGAAACTTTGTTTTAGTCAATTTACTTGTTTTTTAGGTCTAAAGTCATTATACATAGTGTATTTCACTAATAAATGTACTAAAATATGAATTTGGTAACTTTAAAAGTGAACTAAACGTTAGATAATCCTTTGGTCAACAAAGGTTGACTTTTTGATTTAATTGCACTAAAACTCAATTTAAAACAATGTTTTAGTCAAGTTACTTGTTTTTTAGGTCTAAAATCATTATACGTACTGTATTTCTCTAATAAATGTACTAATCAAAGAATTTGGTAACTATAAACGTCAACTAAACGTTAGATAATCCTTTGTTCAACAAAGGTTTGACCTTCTGTTCTAATTGCGTGTAAACTTAATTTAGAACTTTGTTGTAATCATGTTACTAGGTTTTTAGGTCTAAAATCATTACAGAAGTGTATCTACTAATAAATGTACTAAAGTAAGAATTTGGTAACTATAAAAGTGATCTAACGTTAGATAATGCTTTGGTCAACAATGGTTGACCTTTTGATGTAACTGCGTTTAAACTCAATTTAAAACTTTGTTTTAGTCAATTTACTTGTTTTTCAGTTCTAAAATCATTATACATAGTGTATTTGATTAATAAATATACTAAACAAAGAATTTGGTAACTTTAAAAGTGAACAAATCATTAGATAATCATTTGGTCAACAAATGTTGACTTTTTGATGTAATTGTGTTTAAACTGAATTTTAAACTTTGTTTTAGTCAATTTACTTGTTTTTTAGGTCTAAAATCATTATACATAGTGTATTTCACTAATAAATGTACTAAAGTAAGAATTTGGTAACAATAAAAGTAAACTAAACGTTAGATACTCCTTTGGTCAACAAAGGTTTGACCTTTTGTTCCAATTGTGTTTAAACTCAACTTAAAACTTTGTTTTAGTCAAGTTACTTGTTTTTTAGGTCTTAAATCATTATACATAGTGTATTTCGCTCATAAATATACTGAAGTAATAATTTGGTAACAATAAAAGTGAACTAAATGTTATATAATCTTTAGTTCAACATAGGTTTGACCTTTTGTTCCAATTGCGTTTAAACTCAATTTAAACCTATTTTTAGTCAAGTTACTTGTTTTTTAGGTCTAAAATCAATATACATAGTGTATTTCACTATAAAATGTACTAAATTAAGAATTTGGTAACAATAAAAGTGAACTAAACGTTTGATAATCCTTTGTTCTAAAAAGGTTGACTTTTTGATGTACTTGCGTTTAAACTCAATTTGAAACTTTGTTTTAGTCAATTTACTTGTTTTTTTAGGTCTAAAGTCATTATACATAGTGTATTTCACTAATAAATGTACTAAAATATGAATTTGGTAACTTTAAAAGTGAACTAAACGTTAGATAATCCTTTGGTGAACAAAGGTTGACTTTTTGATTTAATTGCACTAAAACTCAATTTAAAACAATGTTTTAGTCAAGTTACTTGTTTTTTAGGTCTAAAATCATTATACGTACTGTATTTCTCTAATAAATGTACTAATCAAAGAATTTGATAACTATAAACGTCAACTAAACGTTAGATAATCCTTTGTTCAACAAAGGTTTGACCTTCTGTTCTAATTGCGTGTAAACTTAATTTAGAACTTTGTTGTAATCATGTTACTAGGTTTTTAGGTCTTAAATCATTACAGAAGTGTATTTACTAATAAATGTACTAAAGTAAGAATTTGGTAACTATAAAAGTGATCTAACGTTAGATAATGCTTTGGTCAACAATGGTTGACCTTTTGATGTAACTGCGTTTAAACTCAATTTAAAACTTTGTTTTAGTCAATTTACTTGTTTTTCAGGTCTAAAATCATTATACATAGTGTATTTGATTAATAAATATACTAAACAAAGAATTTGGTAACTTTAAAAGTGAACAAATCATTAGATAATCATTTGGTCAACAAATGTTGACTTTTTGATGTAATTGTGTTTAAACTGAATTTTAAACTTTGTTTTAGTCAATTTACTTGTTTTTTAGGTCTAAAATCATTATACATAGTGTATTTCACTAATAAATGTACTAAAGTAAGAATTTGGTAACAATAAAAGTGAACTAAACGTTAGATAATCCTTTGGTCAACAAAGGTTTGACCTTTTGTTCTAATTGTGTTTAAACTCCATTTAGAACTTTGTTTTAGTCAATTTACTTGTTTTTTAGGTCTTAAATCATTATACATAGTGTATTTCACTCATAAATATACTAAAGTAATAACTTGGTAACAATAAAAGTGAACTAAATGTTATATAATCTTTAGTTCAACATAGGTTTGACCTTTTGTTCCAATTGCGTTTAAACTCAATTTAAACCTATTTTTAGTCAAGTTACTTGTTTTTTAGGTCTAAAATCAATATACATAGTGTATTTCACTATAAAATGTACTAAATTAAGAATTTGGTAACAATAAAAGTGAACTAAACGTTTAATAATCCTTTGTTCTAAAAAGGTTGACTTTTTGATGTACTTGCGTTTAAACTCAATTTGAAACTTTGTTTTAGTCAATTTACTTGTTTTTTTAGGTCTAAAGTCATTATACATAGTGTATTTCACTAATAAATGTACTAAAATATGAATTTGGTAACTTTAAAAGTGAACTAAACGTTAGATAATCCTTTGGTCAACAAAGGTTGACATTTTGATTTAATTGCACTAAAACTCAATTTAAAACAATGTTTTAGTCAAGTTACTTGTTTTTTAGGTCTAAAATTATTATACGTACTGTATTTCTCTAATAAATGTACTAATCAAAGAATTTGGTAACTATAAACGTCAACTAAACGTTAGATAATCCTTTGTTCAAAAAAGGTTTGACCTTCTGTTCTAATTGCGTGTAAACTTAATTTAGAACTTTGTTTTAATCATGTTACTAGGTTTTTAGGTCTTAAATCATTACAGAAGTGTATTTACTAATAAATGTACTAAAGTAAGAATTTGGTAACTATAAAAGTGATCTAACGTTAGATAATGCTTTGGTCAACAATGGTTGACCTTTTGATGTAATTGCGTTTAAACTCAATTTAAAATTTTGTTTTAGTCAATTTACTTGTTTTTCAGGTCTAAAATCATTATACATAGTGTATTTGATTAATAAATATACTAAACAAAGAATTTGGTAACTTTAAAACTGAACAAAACATTAGATAATCATTTGGTCAACAAATGTTGACTTTTTGATGTAATTGTGTTTAAACTGAATTTTAAACTTTGTTTTAGTCAATTTACTTGTTTTTTAGGTCTAAAATCATTATACATAGTGTATTTCACTAATAAATGTACTAAAGTAAGAATTTGGTAACAATAAAAGTGAACTAAACGTTAGATAATCCTTTGGTCAACAAAGGTTTGACCTTTTGTTCTAATTGTGTTTGAACTCAACTTAAAACTTTGTTTTAGTCAAGTTACTTGTTTTTTAGGTCTTAAATCATTATACATAGTGTATTTCACTCATAAGTATACTAAAGTAATAATTTGGTAACAATAAAAGTGAACTAAATGTTATATAATCTTTAGTTCAACATAGGTTTGACCTTTTGTTCCAATTGCGTTTAAACTCAATTTAAACCTATTTTTAGTCAAGTTACTTGTTTTTTAGGTCTAAAATCAATATACATAGTGTATTTCACTATAAAATGTACTAAATTAAGAATTTGGTAACAATAAAAATGAACTAAACGTTTGATAATCCTTTGTTCTAAAAAGGTTGACATTTTGATGTACTTGCGTTTAAACTCAATTTGAAACTTTGTTTTAGTCAATTTACTTGTTTTTTTAGGTCTAAAATCATTATACATAGTGTATTTCACTAATAAATGTACTAAAGTAAGAATTTGGTAACTTTAAAAGTGAACTAAACGTTAGATAATCCTTTGGTCAACAAAGGTTGACTTTTTGATTTAATTGCACTAAAACTCAATTTAAAACAATGTTTTAGTCAAGTTACTTGTTTTTTAGGTCTAAAATCATTATACGTACTGTATTTCTCTAATAAATGTACTAATCAAAGAATTTGGTAACTATAAACGTCAACTAAACGTTAGATAATCCTTTGTTCAACAAAGGTTTGACCTTCTGTTCTAATTGCGTGTAAACTTAATTTAGAACTTTGTTGTAATCATGTTACTAGGTTTTTAGGTCTTAAATCATTACAGAAGTGTATTTACTAATAAATGTACTAAAGTAAGAATTTGGTAACTATAAAAGTGATCTAACGTTAGATAATGCATTGGTCTACAATGGTTGACCTTTTGATGTAACTGCGTTTAAACTCAATTTAAAACTTTGTTTTAGTCAATTTACTTGTTTTTCAGGTCTAGAATCATTATACATAGTGTATTTGATTAATAAATATACTAAACAAAGAATTTGGTAACTATAAAAGTGAACTAAACGTTAGATACTCCTTTGGTCAACAAAGGTTTGGCCTTTTGTTCCAATTGTGTTTAAACTCCATTTAGAACTTTGTTTTAGTCAAGTTACTTGTTTTTTAGGTCTTAAATCATTATACATAGTGTATTTCACTCATAAATATACTAAAGTAATAATTTGGTAACAATAAAAGTGAACTAAATGTTATATAATCTTTAGTTCAACATAGGTTTGACCTTTTGTTCCAATTGCGTTTAAACTCAATTTAAACCTATGTTTTAGTCAAGTTACTTGTTTTTTAGGTCTAAAATCAATATACATAGTGTATTTTACTATAAAATGTACTAAATTAAGAATTTGGTAACAATAAAAGTGAACAAAACGTTTGATAATCCTTTGTTCTAAAAAGGTTGACTTTTTGATGTACTTGCGTTTAAACTCAATTTGAAACTTTGTTTTAGTCAATTTACTTGTTTTTTAGGTCTAAAGTCATTATACATAGTGTATTTCACTAATAAATGTACTAAAATATGAATTTGGTAACTTTAAAAGTGAACTAAACGTTAGATAATCCTTTGGTCAACAAAGGTTGACTTTTTGATTTAATTGCACTAAAACTCAATTTAAAACAATGTTTTAGTCAAGTTACTTGTTTTTTAGGTCTAAAATCATTATACGTACTGTATTTCTCTAATAAATGTACTAATCAAACAATTTGGTAACTATAAACGTCAACTAAACGTTAGATAATCCTTTGTTCAACAAAGGTTTGACCTTCTGTTCTAATTGCGTGTAAACTTAATTTAGAACTTTGTTGTAATCATGTTACTAGGTTTTTAGGTCTAAAATCATTACAGAAGTGTATCTACTAATAAATGTACTAAAGTAAGAATTTGGTAACTATAAAAGTGATCTAACGTTAGATAATGCTTTGGTCAACAATGGTTGACCTTTTGATGTAACTGCGTTTAAACTCAATTTAAAACTTTGTTTTAGTCAATTTACTTGTTTTTCAGGTCTAAAATCATTATACATAGTGTATTTGATTAATAAATATACTAAACAAAGAATTTGGTAACTTTAAAAGTGAACAAATCATTAGATAATCATTTGGTCAACAAATGTTGACGTTTTGATGTAATTGTGTTGAAACTGAATTTTAAACTTTGTTTTAGTCAATTTACTTGTTTTTTAGGTCTAAAATCATTATACATAGTGTATTTCACTAATAAATGTACTAAAGTAAGAATTTGGTAACAATAAAAGTAAACTAAACGTTAGATACTCCTTTGGTCAACAAAAGTTTGACCTTTTGTTCCAATTGTGTTTAAACTCAACTTAAAACTTTGTTTTAGTCAAGTTACTTGTTTTTTAGGTCTTAAATCATTATACATAGTGTATTTCGCTCATAAATATACTGAAGTAATAATTTGGTAACAATAAAAGTGAACTAAATGTTATATAATCTTTAGTTCAACATAGGTTTGACCTTTTGTTCCAATTGCGTTTAAACTCAATTTAAACCTATTTTTAGTCAAGTTACTTGTTTTTTAGGTCTAAAATCAATATACATAGTGTATTTCACTATAAAATGTACTAAATTAAGAATTTGGTAACAATAAAAGTGAACTAAACGTTTGATAATCCTTTGTTCTAAAAAGGTTGACTTTTTGATGTACTTGCGTTTAAACTCAATTTGAAACTTTGTTTTAGTCAATTTACTTGTTTTTTTAGGTCTAAAGTCATTATACATAGTGTATTTCACTAATAAATGTACTAAAATATGAATTTGGTAACTTTAAAAGTGAACTAAACGTTAGATAATCCTTTGGTGAACAAAGGTTGACTTTTTGATTTAATTGCACTAAAACTCAATTTAAAACAATGTTTTAGTCAAGTTACTTGTTTTTTAGGTCTAAAATCATTATACGTACTGTATTTCTCTAATAAATGTACTAATCAAAGAATTTGATAACTATAAACGTCAACTAAACGTTAGATAATCCTTTGTTCAACAAAGGTTTGACCTTCTGTTCTAATTGCGTGTAAACTTAATTTAGAACTTTGTTGTAATCATGTTACTAGGTTTTTAGGTCTTAAATCATTACAGAAGTGTATTTACTAATAAATGGACTAAAGTAAGAATTTGGTAACTATAAAAGTGATCTAACGTTAGATAATGCTTTGGTCAACAATGGTTGACCTTTTGATGTAACTGCGTTTAAACTCAATTTAAAACTTTGTTTTAGTCAATTTACTTGTTTTTCAGGTCTAAAATCATTATACATAGTGTATTTGATTAATAAATATACTAAACAAAGAATTTGGTAACTTTAAAAGTGAACAAATCATTAGATAATCATTTGGTCAACAAATGTTGACTTTTTGATGTAATTGTGTTTAAACTGAATTTTAAACTTTGTTTTAGTCAATTTACTTGTTTTTTAGGTCTAAAATCATTATACATAGTGTATTTCACTAATAAATGTACTAAAGTAAGAATTTGGTAACAATAAAAGTGAACTAAACGTTAGATAATCCTTTGGTCAACAAAGGTTTGACCTTTTGTTCTAATTGTGTTTAAACTCCATTTAGAACTTTGTTTTAGTCAATTTACTTGTTTTTTAGGTCTTAAATCATTATACATAGTGTATTTCACTCATAAATATACTAAAGTAATAACTTGGTAACAATAAAAGTGAACTAAATGTTATATAATCTTTAGTTCAACATAGGTTTGACCTTTTGTTCCAATTGCGTTTAAACTCAATTTAAACCTATTTTTAGTCAAGTTACTTGTTTTTTAGGTCTAAAATCAAAATACATAGTGTATTTCACTATAAAATGTACTAAATTAAGAATTTGGTAACAATAAAAGTGAACTAAACGTTTAATAATCCTTTGTTCTAAAAAGGTTGACTTTTTGATGTACTTGCGTTTAAACTCAATTTGAAACTTTGTTTTAGTCAATTTACTTGTTTTTTTAGGTCTAAAGTCATTATACATAGTGTATTTCACTAATAAATGTACTAAAATATGAATTTGGTAACTTTAAAAGTGAACTAAACGTTAGATAATCCTTTGGTCAACAAAGGTTGACATTTTGATTTAATTGCACTAAAACTCAATTTAAAACAATGTTTTAGTCAAGTTACTTGTTTTTTAGGTCTAAAATTATTATACGTACTGTATTTCTCTAATAAATGTACTAATCAAAGAATTTGGTAACTATAAACGTCAACTAAACGTTAGATAATCCTTTGTTCAAAAAAGGTTTGACCTTCTGTTCTAATTGCGTGTAAACTTAATTTAGAACTTTGTTTTAATCATGTTACTAGGTTTTTAGGTCTTAAATCATTACAGAAGTGTATTTACTAATAAATGTACTCAAGTAATAATTTGGTAACTATAAAAGTGATCTAAATGTTAGATAATACTTTGGTCAACTAAGGTTGACTTTTTGATGTAATCGCTTTTAAACTCAACTTAAAACTTTGTTTTAGTCAATTTACTTGTTTTTAGGTATAAAATCATTATACATAGTGTATTTGATTAATAAATATACTAAACAAAGAATTTGGTAACTTTAAAACTGAACAAAACATTAGATAATTATTTGGTCAACAAATGTTGACTTTTTGATGTAATTGTGTTTAAACTGAATTTTAAACTTTGTTTTAGTCAATTTACTTGTTTTTTAGGTCTAAAATCATTATACATAGTGTATTTCACTAATAAATGTACTAAAGTAAGAATTTGGTAACAATAAAAGTGAACTAAACGTTAGATAATCCTTTGGTCAACAAAGGTTTGACCTTTTGTTCTAATTGTGTTTGAACTCAACTTAAAACTTTGTTTTAGTCAAGTTACTTGTTTTTTAGGTCTTAAATCATTATACATAGTGTATTTCACTCATAAGTATACTAAAGTAATAATTTGGTAACAATAAAAGTGAACTAAATGTTATATAATCTTTAGTTCAACATAGGTTTGACCTTTTGTTCCAATTGCGTTTAAACTCAATTTAAACCTATTTTTAGTCAAGTTACTTGTTTTTTAGGTCTAAAATCAATATACATAGTGTATTTCACTATAAAATGTACTAAATTAAGAATTTGGTAACAATAAAAATGAAATAAACGTTTGATAATCCTTTGTTCTAAAAAGGTTGACATTTTGATGTACTTGCGTTTAAACTCAATTTGAAACTTTGTTTTAGTCAATTTACTTGTTTTTTTAGGTCTAAAGTCATTATACATAGTGTATTTCACTAATAAATGTACTAAAATATGAATTTGGTAACTTTAAAAGTGAACTAAACATTAGATAATCCTTTGGTCAACAAAGGTTGACATTTTGATTTAATTGCACTAAAACTCAATTTAAAACAATGTTTTAGTCAAGTTACTTGTTTTTTAGGTCTAAAATTATTATACGTACTGTATTTCTCTAATAAATGTACTAATCAAAGAATTTGGTAACTATAAACGTCAACTAAACGTTAGATAATCCTTTGTTCAAAAAAGGTTTGACCTTCTGTTCTAATTGCGTGTAAACTTAATTTAGAACTTTGTTTTAATCATGTTACTAGGTTTTTAGGTCTTAAATCATTACAGAAGTGTATTTACTAATAAATGTACTAAAGTAAGAATTTGGTAACTATAAAAGTGATCTAACGTTAGATAATACTTTGGTCAACTAAGGTTGACTTTTTGATGTAATCGCTTTTAAACTCAATTTAAAACTTTGTTTTAGTCAATTTACTTGTTTTTAGGTATAAAATCATTATACATAGTGTATTTGATTAATAAATATACTAAACAAAGAATTTGGTAACTTTAAAACTGAACAAAACATTAGATAATTATTTGGTCAACAAATGTTGACTTTTTGATGTAATTGTGTTTAAATTTAATTTTAAACTTTGTTTTAGTCAATTTACTTGTTTTTTAGGTCTAAAATCATTATACATAGTGTATTTCACTAATAAATGTACTAAAGTAAGAATTTGGTAACAATAAAAGTGAACTAAACGTTAGATACTCCTTTGGTCAACAAAGGTTTGACCTTTTGTTCTAATTGTGTTTGAACTCAACTTAAAACTTTGTTTTAGTCAAGTTACTTGTTTTTTAGGTCTTAAATCATTATACATAGTGTATTTCACTCATAAGTATACTAAAGTAATAATTTGGTAACAATAAAAGTGAACTAAATGTTATATAATCTTTAGTTCAACATAGGTTTGACCTTTTGTTCCAATTGCGTTTAAACTCAATTTAAACCTATTTTTAGTCAAGTTACTTGTTTTTTAGGTCTAAAATCAATATACATAGTGTATTTCACTATAAAATGTACTAAATTAAGAATTTGGTAACAATAAAAATGAAATAAACGTTTGATAATCCTTTGTTCTAAAAAGGTTGACATTTTGATGTACTTGCGTTTAAACTCAATTTGAAACTTTGTTTTAGTCAATTTACTTGTTTTTTTAGGTCTAAAGTCATTATACATAGTGTATTTCACTAATAAATGTACTAAAATATGAATTTGGTAACTTTAAAAGTGAACTAAACGTTAGATAATCCTTTGGTCAACAAAGGTTGACTTTTTGATTTAATTGCACTAAAACTCAATTTAAAACAATGTTTTAGTCAAGTTACTTGTTTTTTAGGTCTAAAATCATTATACGTACTGTATTTCTCTAATAAATGTACTAATCAAAGAATTTGGTAACTATAAACGTCAACTAAACGTTAGATAATACTTTGTTCAACAAAGGTTTGACCTTCTGTTCTAATTACGTGTAAACTTAATTTAGAACTTTGTTGTAATCATGTTACTAGGTTTTTAGGTCTAAAATCATTACAGAAGTGTATCTACTAATAAATGTACCAAAGTAAGAATTTGGTAACTATAAAAGTGATCTAACGTTAGATAATGCTTTGGTCAACAATGGTTGACCTTTTGATGTAACTGCGTTTAAACTCAATTTAAAACTTTGTTTTAGTCAATTTACTTGTTTTTCAGGTCTAGAATCATTATACATAGTGTATTTGATTAATAAATATACTAAACAAAGAATTTGGTAACAATAAAAGTGAACTAAACGTTAGATACTCCTTTGGTCAACAAATGTTGACTTTTTGATGTAATTGTGTTTAAACTCAATTTTAAACTTTGTTTAGTCAATTTACTTGTTTTTTAGGTCTATAATCATTATACCTAGTGTATTTCACTTATAAATGTACTAAATTAAGAATTTAGTAACTATAAAAGTGAACTAAACGTTAGATAATCCTTTGGTCAACAAAGGTTGACTTTTTGATGTAATTGTGTTTAAACTGAATTTTAAACTTTGTTTTAGTCAATTTACTTGTTTATTATGTCTAAAATCATTATACATAGTGTATTTCACTAATAAATGTACTAAAGTAAGAATTTGGTAACAATAATAGTGACCTAAACGTTAGATACTCCTTTGGTCAACAAAGGTTTGACCTTTTGTTCCAATTGTGTTTAAACTCAACTTAAAACTTTGTTTTAGTCAAGTTACTTGTTTTTTAGGTCTTAAATCATTATACATAGTGTATTTCACTCATAAATATACTAAAGTAATAATTTGGTAACAATAAAAGTAAACTAAATGTTATATAATCTTTAGTTCAACATAGGTTTGACCTTTTGTTCAAATTGCGTTTAAACTCAATTTAAACCTATGTTTTAGTCAAGTTATTTGTTTTTTAGGTCTAAAATCAATATACATAGTGTATTTCACTATAAAATGTACTAAATTAAGAATTTGGTAACAATAAAAGTGAACTAAACGTTTGATATTCCTTTGTTCTAAAAAGGTTGACTTTTTGATGTACTTGCGTTTAAACTCAATTTGAAACTTTGTTTTAGTCAATTTACTTGTTCTTTAGGTCTAAAGTCATTATACATAGTGTATTTCACTAATAAATGTACTAAAATATGAATTTGGTAACTTTAAAAGTGAACTAAACGTTAGATAATCCTTTGGTCAACAAAGGTTGACTTTTTGAGTTAATTGCACTAAAACTCAATTTAAAACAATGTTTTAGTCAAGTTACTTGTTTTTTAGGTCTAAAATCATTATACGTACTGTATTTCTCTAATAAATGTACTAATCAAAGAATTTGGTAACTATAAACGTCAACTAAACGTTAGATAATCCTTTGTTCAACAAAGGTTTGACCTTCTGTTCTAATTGCGTGTAAACTTAATTTAGAACTTTGTTGTAATCATGTTACTAGGTTTTTAGGTCTAAAATCATTACAGAAGTGTATTTACTAATAAATGTACTAAAGTAAGAATTTGGTAACTATAAAAGTGATCTAACGTTAGATAATGCTTTGGTCAACAGTGGTTGACCTTTTGATGTAACTGCGTTTAAACTCAATTTAAAACTTTGTTTTAGTCAATTTACTTGTTTTTCAGGTCTAGAATCATTATACATAGTGTATTTGATTAATAAATATACTAAACAAAGAATTTGGTAACAATAAAAGTGAACTAAACGTTAGATACTCCTTTGGTCAACAAAGGTTTGACCTTTTGTTCCAATTGTGTTTAAACTCAACTTAAAACTTTGTTTTAGTCAAGTTACTTGTTTTTTAGGTCTTAAATCATTATACATAGTGTATTTCACTCATAAATATACTAAAGTAATAATTTGGTAACAATAAAAGTGAACTAGATGTTATATAATCTTTAGTTCAACATAGGTTTGACCTTTTGTTCCAATTGCGTTTAAACTCAATTTAAACCTATGTTTTAGTCAAGTTACTTGTTTTTTAGGTTTAAAATCAATATACATAGTGTATTTTACTATAAAATGTACTAAATTAAGAATTTGGTAACAATAAAAGTGAACTAAACGTTTGATAATCCTTTGTTCTAAAAAGGTTGACTTTTTGATGTACTTGCGTTTAAACTCAATTTGAAACTTTGTTTTAGTCAATTTACTTGTTTTTTAGGTCTAAAGTCATTATACATAGTGTATTTCACTAATAAATGTACTAAAATATGAATTTGGTAACTTTAAAAGTGAACTAAACGTTAGATAATCCTTTGGTCAACAAAGGTTGACTTTTTGATTTAATTGCACTAAAACTCAATTTAAAACAATGTTTTAGTCAAGTTACTTGTTTTTTAGGTCTAAAATCATTATACGTACTGTATTTCTCTAATAAATGTACTAATCAAAGAATTTGGTAACTATAAACGTCAACTAAACGTTAGATAATCCTTTGTTCAACAAAGGTTTGACCTTCTGTTTTAATTGCATGTAAACTTAATTTAGAACTTTGTTGTAATCATGTTACTAGGTTTTTAGGTCTAAAATCATTACAGAAGTGTATTTACTAATAAATGTACTAAAGTAAGAATTTGGTAACTATAAAAGTGATCTAACGTTAGATAATGCTTTGGTCAACAATGGTTGACCTTTTGATGTAACTGCGTTTAAACTCAATTTAAAACTTTGTTTTAGTCAATTTACTTGCTTTTCAGGTCTAAAATCATTATACATAGTCTATTTGATTAATAAATATACTAAACAAAAAATTTGGTAACTTTAAAAGTGAACAAAACATTAGATAATCATTTGGTCAACAAATGTTGACTTTTTGATGTAATTGTGTTTAAACTCAATTTTAAACTTTGTTTAGTCCATTTACTTGTTTTTTAGGTCTATAATCATTATACCTAGTGTATTTCACTTATAAATGTACTAAATTAAGAATTTAGTAACTATAAAAGTGAACTAAACGTTAGATAATCCTTTGGTCAACAAAGGTTGACTTTTTGATGTAATTGTGTTTAAACTGAATTTTAAACTTTGTTTTAGTCAATTTACTTGTTTATTATGTCTAAAATCATTATACATAGTGTATTTCACTAATAAATGTACTAAAGTAAGAATTTGGTAACAATAATAGTGACCTAAACGTTAGATACTCCTTTGGTCAACAATGGTTTGACCTTTTGTTCCAATTGTGTTTAAACTCAACTTAAAACTTTGTTTTAGTCAAGTTACTTGTTTTTTAGGTCTTAAATCATTATACATAGTGTATTTCACTCATAAATATACTAAAGTAATAATTTGGTAACAATAAAAGTAAACTAAATGTTATATAATCTTTAGTTCAACATAGGTTTGACCTTTTGTTCAAATTGCGTTTAAACTCAATTTAAACCTATGTTTTAGTCAAGTTATTTGTTTTTTAGGTCTAAAATCAATATACATAGTGTATTTCACTATAAAATGTACTAAATTAAGAATTTGGTAACAATAAAAGTGAACTAAACGTTTGATATTCCTTTGTTCTAAAAAGGTTGACTTATTGATGTACTTGCGTTTAAACTCAATTTGAAACTTTGTTTTAGTCAATTTACTTGTTTTTTAGGTCTAAAGTCATTATACATAGTGTATTTCACTAATAAATGTACTAAAATATGAATTTGGTAACTTTAAAAGTGAACTAAACGTTAGATAATCCTTTGGTCAACAAAGGTTGACTTTTTGAGTTAATTGCACTAAAACTCAATTTAAAACAATGTTTTAGTCAAGTTACTTGTTTTTTAGGTCTAAAATCATTATACGTACTGTATTTCTCTAATAAATGTACTAATCAAAGAATTTGGTAACTATAAACGTCAACTAAACGTTAGATAATCCTTTGTTCAACAAAGGTTTGACCTTCTGTTCTAATTGCGTGTACACTTAATTTAGAACTTTGTTGTAATCATGTTACTAGGTTTTTAGGTCTTAAATCATTACAGAAGTGTATTTACTAATAAATGTACTAAAGTAAGAATTTGGTAACTATAAAAGTGATCTAACGTTAGATAATGCTTTGGTCAACAATGGTTGACCTTTTGATGTAACTGCGTTTAAACTCAATTTAAAACTTTGTTTTAGTCAATTTACTTGTTTTTCAGGTCTAGAATCATTATACATAGTGTATTTGATTAATAAATATACTAAACAAAGAATTTGGTAACAATAAAAGTGAACTAAACGTTAGATACTCCTTTGGTCAACAAAGGTTTGACCTTTTGTTCCAATTGTATTTAAACTCAACTTAAAACTTTGTTTTAGTCAAGTTACTTGTTTTTTAGGTCTTAAATCATTATACATAGTGTATTTCACTCATAAATATACTAAAGTAATAATTTGGTAACAATAAAAGTGAACTAAATGTTATATAATCTTTAGTTCAACATAGGTTTGACCTTTTGTTCCAATTGTGTTTAAACTCAATTTAAACCTATGTTTTAGTCAAGTTACTTGTTTTTTAGGTCTAAAATCAATATACATAGTGTATTTTACTATAAAATGTACTAAATTAAGAATTTGGTAACAATAAAAGTGAACTAAACGTTTGATAATCCTTTGTTCTAAAAAGGTTGACTTTTTGATGTACTTGCGTTTAAACTCAATTTGAAACTTTGTTTTAGTCAATTTACTTGTTTTTTAGGTCTAAAGTCATTATACATAGTGTATTTCACTAATAAATGTACTAAAATATGAATTTGGTAACTTTAAAAGTGAACTAAACGTTAGATAATCCTTTGGTCAACAAAGGTTGACTTTTTGATTTAATTGCACTAAAACTCAATTTAAAACAATGTTTCAGTCAAGTTACTTGTTTTTTAGGTCTAAAATCATTATACGTACTGTATTTCTCAAATAAATGTATTAATCAAAGAATTTGGTAACTATAAACGTCAACTAAACGTTAGATAATCCTTTGTTCAACAAAGGTTTGACCTTCTGTTCTAATTGCGTGTAAACTTAATTTAGAACTTTGTTGTAATCATGTTACTAGGTTTTTAGGTCTAAAATCATTACAGATGTGTATTTACTAATAAATGTACTAAAGTAAGAATTTGGTAACTATAAAAGTGATCTAACGTTAGATAATGCTTTGGTCAACAATGGTTGACCTTTTGATGTAACTGCGTTTAAACTCAATTTAAAACTTTGTTTTAGTCAATTTACTTGTTTTTAAGGTCTAAAATCATTATACATAGTGGATTTGATTAATAAATATACTAAACAAAGAATTTGGTAACTTTAAAAGTGAACAAAACATTAGATAATCATTTGGTCAACAAATGTTGACTTTTTGATGTAATTGTGTTTAAACTCAATTTTAAACTTTGTTTAGTCAATTTACTTGTTTTTTAGGTCTATAATCATTATACCTAGTGTATTTCACTTATAAATGTACTAAATTAAGAATTTAGTAACTATAAAAGTGAATTAAACGTTAGATAATCCTTTGGTCAACAAAGGTTGACTTTTTGATGTAATTGTGTTTAAACTGAATTTTAAACTTTGTTTTAGTCAATTTACTTGTTTATTATGTCTAAAATCATTATACATAGTGTATTTCACTAATAAATGTACTAAAGTAAGAATTTGGTAACAATAATAATGACCTAAACGTTAGATACTCCTTTGGTCAACAAAGGTTTGACCTTTTGTTCCAATTGTGTTTAAACTCAACTTAAAACTTTGTTTTAGTCAAGTTACTTGTTTCTTAGGTCTTAAATCATTATACATAGTGTATTTCACTCATAAATATACTAAAGTAATAATTTGGTAACAATAAAAGTAAACTAAATGTTATATAATCTTTAGTTCAACATAGGTTTGACCTTTTGTTCAAATTGCATTTAAACTCAATTTAAACCTATGTTTTAGTCAAGTTAGTTGTTTTTTAGGTATAAAATCAATATACATAGTGTATTTCACTATAAAATGTACTAAATTAAGAATTTGGTAACAATAAAAGTGAACTAAACGTTTGATATTCCTTTGTTCTAAAAAGGTTGACTTTTTGATGTACTTGCGTTTAAACTCAATTTGAAACTTTGTTTTAGTCAATTTACTTGTTTTTTAGGTCTAAAGTCATTATACATAGTGTATTTCACTAATAAATGTACTAAAATATGAATTTGGTAACTTTAAAAGTGAACTAAACGTTAGATAATCCTTTGGTCAACAAAGGTTGACTTTTTGAGTTAATTGCACTAAAACTCAATTTAAAACAATGTTTTAGTCAAGTTACTTGTTTTTTAGGTCTAAAATCATTATACGTACTGTATTTCTCTAATAAATGTACTAATCAAAGAATTTGTTAACTATAAACGTCAACTAAACGTTAGATAATCCTTTGTTCAACAAAGGTTTGACCTTCTGTTCTAATTGTGTGTAAACTTAATTTAGAACTTTGTTGTAATCATGTTACTAGGTTTTTAGGTCTAAAATCATTACAGAAGTGTATTTACTAATAAATGTACTAAAGTAAGAATTTGGTAACTATAAAAGTGATCTAACGTTAGATAATGCTTTGGTCAACAATGGTTGACCTTTTGATGTAACTGCGTTTAAACTCAATTTAAAACTTTGTTTTAGTCAATTTACTTGTTTTTCAGGTCTAAAATCATTATACATAGTGTATTTGATTAATAAATATACTAAACAAAGAATTTGGTAACTTTAAAAGTGAACAAAACATTAGATAATCATTTGGTCAACAAATGTTGACTTTTTGATGTAATTGTGTTTAAACTCAATTTTAAACTTTGTTTAGTCAATTTACTTGTTTTTTAGGTCTATAATCATTATACCTAGTGTATTTCACTTATAAATGTACTAAATTAAGAATTTAGTAACTATAAAAGTGAACTAAACGTTAGATAATCCTTTGGTCAACAAAGGTTGACTTTTTGATGTAATTGTGTTTAAACTGAATTTTAAACTTTGTTTTAGTCAATTTACTTGTTTATTATGTCTAAAATCATTATACATAGTGTATTTCACTAATAAATGTACTAAAGTAAGAATTTGGTAACAATAATAGTGACCTAAACGTTAGATACTCCTTTGGTCAACAAAGGTTTGACCTTTTGTTCCAATTGTGTTTAAACTCAACTTAAAACTTTGTTTTAGTCAAGTTACTTGTTTTTTAGGTCTTAAATCATTATACATAGTGTATTTCACTCATAAATATACTAAAGTAATAATTTGGTAACAATAAAAGTCAACTAAATGTTATATAATCTTTAGTTCAACATAGGTTTGACCTTTTGTTCAAATTGCATTTAAACTCAATTTAAACCTATGTTTTAGTCAAGTTATTTGTTTTTTAGGTATAAAATCAATATACATAGTGTATTTCACTATAAAATGTACTAAATTAAGAATTTGGTAACAATAAAAGTGAACTAAACGTTTGATATTCCTTTGTTCTAAAAAGGTTGACTTTTTGATGTACTTGCGTTTAAACTCAATTTGAAACTTTGTTTTAGTCAATTTACTTGTTTTTTAGGTCTAAAGTCATTATACATAGTGTATTTCACTAATAAATGTACTAAAATATGAATTTGGTAACTTTAAAAGTGAACTAAACGTTAGATAATCCTTTGGTCAACAAAGGTTGACTTTTTGAGTTAATTGCACTAAAACTCAATTTAAAACAATGTTTTAGTCAAGTTACTTGTTTTTTAGGTCTAAAATCATTATACGTACTGTATTTCTCTAATAAATGTACTAATCAAAGAATTTGGTAACTATAAACGTCAACTAAACGTTAGATAATCCTTTGTTCAACAAAGGTTTGACCTTCTGTTCTAATTGCGTGTAAACTTAATTTAGAACTTTGTTGTAATCATGTTACTAGGTTTTTAGGTCTAAAATCATTACAGAAGTGTATTTACTAATAAATGTACTAAAGTAAGAATTTGGTAACTATAAAAGTGATCTAACGTTAGATAATGCTTTGGTCAACAATGGTTGACCTTTTGATGTAACTGCGTTTAAACTCAATTTAAAACTTTGTTTTAGTCAATTTACTTGTTTTTCAGGTCTAAAATCATTATACATAGTGTATTTGATTAATAAATATACTAAACAAAGAATTTGGTAACTTTAAAAGTGAACAAAACATTAGATAATCATTTGGTCAACAAATGTTGACTTTTTGATGTAATTGTGTTTAAACTCAATTTTAAACTTTGTTTAGTCAATTTACTTGTTTTTTAGGTCTATAATCATTATACCTAGTGTATTTCACTTATAAATGTACTAAATTAAGAATTTAGTAACTATAAAAGTGAACTAAACGTTAGATAATCCTTTGGTCAACAAAGGTTGACTATTAGATGTAATTGCGTTTAAATTTAAATGTAAACTTTGTTTTAGTCAATTTACTTGTTTATTATGTCTAAAATCATTATACATAGTGTATTTCACTAATAAATGTACTAAAGTAAGAATTTGGTAACAATAATAGTGACCTAAACGTTAGATACTCCTTTGGTCAACAAAGGTTTGGCCTTTTGTTCCAATTGTGTTTAAACTCCATTTAGAACTTTGTTTTAGTCAAGTTACTTGTTTTTTAGGTCTTAAATCATTATACATAGTGTATTTCACTCATAAATATACTAAAGTAATAATTTGGTAACAATAAAAGTCAACTAAATGTTATATAATCTTTAGTTCAACATAGGTTTGACCTTTTGTTCAAATTGCATTTAAACTCAATTTAAACCTATGTTTTAGTCAAGTTATTTGTTTTTTAGGTCTAAAATCAATATACATAGTGTATTTCACTATAAAATGTACTAAATTAAGAATTTGGTAACAATAAAAGTGAACTAAACGTTTGATATTCCTTTGTTCTAAAAAGGTTGACTTTTTGATGTACTTGCGTTTAAACTCAATTTGAAACTTTGTTTTAGTCAATTTACTTGTTTTTTAGGTCTAAAGTCATTATACATAGTGTATTTCACTAATAAATGTACTAAAATATGAATTTGGTAACTTTAAAAGTGAACTAAACGTTAGATAATCCTTTGGTCAACAAAGGTTGACTTTTTGAGTTAATTGCACTAAAACTCAATTTAAAACAATGTTTTAGTCAAGTTACTTGTTTTTTAGGTCTAAAATCATTATACGTACTGTATTTCTCTAATAAATGTACTAATCAAAGAATTTGGTAACTATAAACGTCAACTAAACGTTAGATAATCCTTTGTTCAACAAAGGTTTGACCTTCTGTTCTAATTGCGTGTAAACTTAATTTAGAACTTTGTTGTAATCATGTTACTAGGTTTTTAGGTCTAAAATCATTACAGAAGTGTATTTACTAATAAATGTACTAAAGTAAGAATTTGGTAACTATAAAAGTGATCTAACGTTAGATAATGCTTTGGTCAACAATGGTTGACCTTTTGATGTAACTGCGTTTAAACTCAATTTAAAACTTTGTTTTAGTCAATTTACTTGTTTTTCAGGTCTAAAATCATTATACATAGTGTATTTGATTAATAAATATACTAAACAAAGAATTTGGTAACTTTAAAAATGAACAAAACATTAGATAATCATTTGGTCAACAAATGTTAACTTTTTGATGTAATTGTGTTTAAACTCAATTTTAAACTTTGTTTAGTCAATTTACTTGTTTTTTAGGTCTATAATCATTATACCTAGTGTATTTCACTTATAAATGTACTAAATTAAGAATTTGGTTACTATAAAAGTGAACTAAGCGTTAGATAATCCTTTGGTCAACAAAGGTTGACTTTTTGATGTAATTGTGTTTAAACTGAATTTTAAACTTTGTTTTAGTCAATTTACTTGTTTATTATGTCTAAAATCATTATACATAGTGTATTTCACTAATAAATGTACTAAAGTAAGAATTTGGTAACAATAAAAGTGAACTAAACGTTAGATACTCCTTTGGTCAACAAAGGTTTGACCTTTTGTTCCAATTGTGTTTAAACTCAATTTAAACCTCTGTTTTAGTCAAGTTACTTGTTTTTTAGGTCTAAAATCAATATAAATAGTGTATTTCACTAATAAATGTACTAAAGTAAGAATTTGGTAACAATAAAAGTGAACTAAATGTTAGATAATCCTTTGTTCCAAAAGGTTGACCTTTTGATGTACTTGCGTTTAAACTCAATTTTAAACTTTGTTTTAGTCAAGTTACTTGGTTTTTAGGTCTAAAATCATTATGCATAGTGTATTTCACTCATAAATATAATAAAGTAATAATTTGGTAACAATAAAAGTGAACTAAATGTTATATAATCTTTAGTTCAACATAGGTTTGACCTTTTGTTCCAATTGCGTTTAAACTCAATTTAAACCTCTGTTTTAGTCAAGTTACTTGTTTTTTAGGTCTAAAATCAATATACATAGTGTATTTCACTAATAAATGTACTAAAGTAAGAATTTGGTAACAATAAAAGTGAACTAAACGTTAGATAATCCTTTGTTCCAAAAGGTTGACCTTTTGATGTACTTGCGTTTAAACTCAATTTTAAACTTTGTTTTAGTCAATTTACTTGTTTTTTAGGTCTATAATCATTATACCTAGTATATTTCACTTATAAATGTACTAAATTAAGAATTTGGTAACTATAAAAGTGAACTAAATGTTAGATAATCATTTGGTCAACAAAGGTTGACTTTTTGATTTAATTGTATTAAAACTCAATTTAAAACAATGTTTTAGTCAAGTTACTTGTTTTTTAGGTCTAAAATCATTATAAGTACTGTATTTCTCTAATAAATGTACTAATCAAAGAAATTGGTAACTATAAACGTCAACTAAACGTTAGATAATCATTTGTTCAACAAAGGTTTGACCTTTTGTTCTAATTGCGTGTAAACTTAATTTAGAACTTTGTTGTAATCATGTTACTAGGTTTTTAGGTCTAAAATCATTACAGAAGTGTATATACTAATAAATGTACTAAAGTAAGAATTTGGTAACTATAAAAGTGATCTAACGTTAGATAATGCTTTGGTCAACAATAGTTGACCTTTTGATGTAACTGCGTTTAAACTCAATTTAAAACTTTTTTTTAGTCAATTTACTTGTTTTTCAGGTCTAAAATCATTATACATAGTGTATTTGATTAATAAATATACTAAACAAAGAATTTGGTAACTTTAAAAGTGAACAAAACATTAGATAATCATTTGGTCAACAAATGTTGACTTTTTGATGTAATTGTGTTTAAACTCAATTTTAAACTTTGTTTAGTCAATTTACTTGTTTATTAGGTCTATAATCATTATACCTAGTGTATTTCACTTATAAATGTACTAAATTAAGAATTTGGTAACTATAAAAGTGAACTAAACGTTAGATAATCCTTTGGTCAACAAATGTTGACTTTTTGATGTAATTGTGTTTAAACTGAATTTTAAACTTTGTTTTAGTCAATTTACTTGTTTATTATGTCTAAAATCATTATACATAGTGTATTTCACTAATAAATGTACTAAAGTAAGAATTTGGTAACAATAAAAGTGAACTAAACGTTAGATAATCCTTTGGTCAACAAAGGTTTGACCTTTTGTTCTAATTGTGTTTAAACTCAACTTAAAACTTTGTTTTAGTCAAGTTACTTGGTTTTTAGGTCTAAAATCATTATACATAGTGTATTTCACTATAAAATGTACTAAATTAAGAATTTGGTAACAATAAAAGTGAACTAAACGTTTGATAATCCTTTGTTCTAAAAAGGTTGACTTTTTGATGTACTTGCGTTTAAACTCAATTTGAAACTTTGTTTTAGTCAATTTACTTGTTTTTTAGGTCTAAAGTCATTATACATAGTGTATTTCACTAATAAATGTACTAAAATATGAATTTGCTAACGTTAAAAGTGAACTAAACGTTAGATAATCCTTTGGTCAACAAAGGTTGACTTTTTGATTTAATTGCACTAAAACTCAATTTAAAACAATGTTTTAGTCAAGTTACTTGTTTTTTAGGTCTAAAATCAATATACGTACTGTATTTCTCTAATAAATGTACTAATCAAAGAATTTGGTAACTATAAACGTCAACTAAACGTTAGATAATCCTTTGTTCAACAAAGGTTTGACCTTCTGTTCTAATTGCGTGTAAACTTAATTTAGAACTTTGTTGTAATCATGTTACTAGGTTTTTAGGTCTAAAATCATTACAGAAGTGTATTTACTAATAAATGTACTAAAGTAAGAATTTGGTAACTATAAAAGTGATCTAACGTTAGATAATGCTTTGGTCAACAATGGTTAACCTTTTGATGTAACTGCGTTTAAACTCAATTTAAAATTTTTTTTAGTCAATTTACTTGTTTTTCAGGTCTAAAATCATTATACATAGTGTATTTGATTAATAAATATACTAAACAAAGAATTTGGTAACTTTAAAAGTGAACAAAACATTAGATAATCATTTGGTCAACAAATGTTGACTTTTTGATGTAATTGTGTTTAAACTCAATTTTAAACTTTGTTTAGTCAATTTACTTGTTTATTAGGTCTATAATCATTATACCTATTATATTTCACTTATAAATGTATTAAATTAAGAATTTGGTAACTATAAAAGTGAACTAAACGTTAGTTAATCCTTTGGTCAACAAATGTTGACTTTTTGATGTAATTGTGTTTAAACTGAATTTTAAACTTTGTTTTAGTCAATTTACTTGTTTATTATGTCTAAAATCATTATACATAGTGTATTTCACTAATAAATGTACTAAAATATGAATTTGCTAACTTTAAAAGTGAACTAAACGTTAGATAATCCTTTGGTCAACAAAGGTTGACTTTTTGATTTAATTGCACTAAAACTCAATTTAAAACAATGTTTTAGTCAAGTTACTTGTTTTTTAGGTCTAAAATCAATATACGTACTGTATTTCTCTAATAAATGTACTAATCAAAGAATTTGGTAACTATAAACGTCAACTAAACGTTAGATAATCCTTTGTTCAACAAAGGTTTGACCTTCTGTTCTAATTGCGTGTAAAATTAATTTAGATCTTTGTTGTAATCATGTTACTAGGTTTTTAGGTCTAAAATCATTACAGAAGTGTATTTACTAATAAATGTACTAAAGTAAGAATTTGGTAACTATAAAAGTGATCTAACGTTAGATAATGCTTTGGTCAACAATGGTTAACCTTTTGATGTAATTGCGTTTAAACTCAATTTAAAACTTTTTTTTAGTCAATTTACTTGTTTTTCAGGTCTAAAATCATTATACATAGTGTATTTGATTAATAAATATACTAAACAAAGAATTTGGTAACTTTAAAAGTGA
The DNA here is from genome assembly GCA_946800305.1 of Medicago arabica. Classification (NCBI taxonomy): domain Eukaryota; kingdom Viridiplantae; phylum Streptophyta; class Magnoliopsida; order Fabales; family Fabaceae; genus Medicago; species Medicago arabica. The sequence goes on along the minus strand of OX326966.1, from coordinate 32,989,967 downwards.
ACAAAACATTAGATAATCATTTGGTCAACAAATGTTGACTTTTTGATGTAATTGTGTTTAAACTCAATTTTAAACTTTGTTTAGTCAATTTACTTGTTTATTAGGTCTATAATCATTATACCTATTATATTTCACTTATAAATGTACTAAATTAAGAATTTGGTAACTATAAAAGTGAACTAAACGTTAGATAATCCTTTGGTCAACAAATGTTGACTTTTTGATGTAATTGTGTTTAAACTGAATTTTAAACTTTGTTTTAGTCAATTTACTTGTTTATTATGTCTAAAATCATTATACATAGTGTATTTCACTAATAAATGTACTAAAGTAAGAATTTGGTAACAATAAAAGTGAACTAAACGTTAGATAATCCTTTGGTCAACAAAGGTTTGACCTTTTGTTCCAATTGTGTTTAAACTCAACTTAAAACTTTGTTTTAGTCAAGTTACTTGGTTTTTAGGTCTAAATTCATTATACATAGTGTATTTCACTATAAAATGTACTAAATTAAGAATTTGGTAACAATAAAAGTGAACTAAACGTTTGATAATCCTTTGTTCTAAAAAGGTTGACTTTTTGATGTACTTGCGTTTAAACTCAATTTGAAACTTTGTTTTAGTCAATTTACTTGTTTTTTAGGTCTAAAGTCATTATACATAGTGTATTTCACTAATAAATGTACTAAAATATGAATTTGCTAACTTTAAAAGTGAACTAAACGTTAGATAATCCTTTGGTCAACAAAGGTTGACTTTTTGATTTAATTGCACTAAAACTCAATTTAAAACAATGTTTTAGTCAAGTTACTTGTTTTTTAGGTCTAAAATCAATATACGTACTGTATTTCTCTAATAAATGTACTAATCAAAGAATTTGGTAACTATAAACGTCAACTAAACGTTAGATAATCCTTTGTTCAACAAAGGTTTGACCTTCTGTTCTAATTGCGTGTAAACTTAATTTAGAACTTTGTTGTAATCATGTTACTAGGTTTTTAGGTCTAAAATCATTACAGAAGTGTATTTACTAATAAATGTACTAAAGTAAGAATTTGGTAACTATAAAAGCGATCTAACGTTAGATAATGCTTTGGTCAACAATGGTTAACCTTTTGATGTAACTGCGTTTAAACTCAATTTAAAACTTTTTTTTAGTCAATTTACTTGTTTTTCAGTTCTAAAATCATTATACATAGTGTATTTGATTAATAAATATACTAAACAAAGAATTTGGTAACTTTAAAAGTGAACAAAACATTAGATAATCATTTGGTCAACAAATGTTGACTTTTTGATGTAATTGTGTTTAAACTCAATTTTAAACTTTGTTTAGTCAATTTACTTGTTTATTAGGTCTATAATCATTATACCTAGTGTATTTCACTTATAAATGTACTAAATTAAGAATTTGGTAACTATAAAAGTGAACTAAACGTCAGATAATCCTTTGGTCAACAAAGGTTGACTTTTTGATGTAATTGTGTTTAAACTGAATTTTAAACTTTGTTTTAGTCAATTTACTTGTTTATTATGTCTAAAATCATTATACATAGTGTATTTCACTAATAAATGTACTAAAGTAAGAATTTGGTAACTATAAAAGTGAACTAAACGTTAGATAATCCTTTGGTCAACAAAGGTTGACTTTTTGATGTAATTGTGTTTAAACTGAATTTTAAACTTTGTTTAGTCAATTTACTTGTTTTTTAGGTCTATAATCATTATACCTAGTGTATTTCACTTATAAATGTACTAAATTAAGAATTTGGTAACTATAAAAGTGAACTAAACGTTAGATAATCCTTTGGTCAACAAAGGTTGACTTTTTGATGTAATTGTGGTTAAACTGAATTTTAAACTTTGTTTTAGTCAATTTACTTGTTTATTATGTCTAAAATCGTTATACATAGTGTATTTCACTAATAAATGTACTAAAGTAAGAATTTGGTAACAAAAAAAGTGAACTAAACGTTAGATAATCCTTTGGTCAACAAAGGTTTGACCTTTTGTTCCAATTGTGTTTAAACTCAACTTAAAACTTTGTTTTAGTCAAGTTACTTGGTTTTTAGGTCTAAAATCATTATACATAGTGTATTTCACTATAAAATGTACTAAATTATGAATTTGGTAACAATAAAAGTGAACTAAACGTTTGATAATCCTTTGTTCTAAAAAGGTTGACTTTTTGATGTACTTGCGTTTAAACTCAATTTGAAACTTTGTTTTAGTCAATTTACTTGTTTTTTAGGTCTAAAGTCATTATACATAGTGTATTTCACTTATAAATGTACTAAAATATGAATTTGGTAACTTTAAAAGTGAACTAAACGTTAGATAATCCTTTGGTCAACAAAGGTTGACTTTTTGATTTAATTGCACTAAAACTCAATTTAAAACAATGTTTTAGTCAAGTTACTTGTTTTTTAGGTCTAAAATCATTATACGTACTGTATTTCTCTAATAAATGTACTAATCAAAGAATTTGGTAACTATAAACGTCAACTAAACGTTAGATAATCCTTTGTTCAACAAAGGTTTGACCTTCTGTTCTATATGCGTGTAAACTTAATTTAGAACTTTGTTGTAATCATGTTACTAGGTTTTTAGGTCTAAAATCATTACAGAAGTGTATTTACTAATAAATATACTAAAGTAAGAATTTGGTAACTATAAAAGTGTTCTAACGTTAGATAATGCTTTGGTCAACAATGGTTGACCTTTTGATGTAACTGCGTTTAAACCTAATTTAAAACTTTGTTTTAGTCAATTTACTTGTTTTTCAGGTCTAAAATCATTATACATAGTGTATTTGATTAATAAATATACTAAACAAAGAATTTGGTAACTTTAAAAGTGAACAAAACATTAGATAATCATTTGGTCAACAAATGTTGACTTTTTGATGTATTTGTGTTTAAACTGAATTTTAAACTTTGTTTTAGTCAATTTACTTGTTTTTTAGGTCTAAAATCATTATACATAGTGTATTTCACTAATAAATGTACTAAAGTAAGAATTTGGTAACTATAAAAGTGAACTAAACGTTAGATAATCCTTTGGTCAACAAAGGTTGACTTTTTGATGTAATTGCGTTTAAATTTAAATGTAAACTTTTTTTAGTCAATTTACTTGTTTTTTAGGTCTAAAATCATTATACCTAGTGTATTTCACTTATAAATGTACTAAATTAAGAATTTGGTAACTATAAAAGTGAACTAAACGTTAGATAATCCTTTGGTCAACAAAGGTTGACTTATTGATGTAATTGTGGTTAAACTGAATTTTAAACTTTGTTTTAGTCAATTTACTTGTTTATTATGTCTAAAATCATTATACATAGTGTATTTCACTAATAAATGTACTAAAGTAAGAATTTGGTAACTATAAAAGTGAACTAAACGTTAGATAATCCTTTGGTCAACAAAGGTTTGACCTTTTGTTCTAATTGTGTTTAAACTCAACTTAAAACTTTGTTTTAGTCAATTTACTTGTTTTTTAGGTCTAAAATCATTATACATAGTGTATTTCACTATAAAATGTACTAAATTAAGAATTTGGTAACAATAAAAGTGAACTAAACGTTTGATAATCCTTTGTTCTAAAAAGGTTGACTTTTTGATGTACTTGCGTTTAAACTCAATTTGAAACTTTGTTTTAGTCAATTTACTTGTTTTTTAGGTCTAAAGTCATTATACATAGTGTATTTCACTTATAAATGTACTAAAATATGAATTTGGTAACTTTAAAAGTGAACTAAACGTTAGATAATCCTTTGGTCAACAAAGGTTGACTTTTTGATTTAATTGCACTAAAACTCAATTTAAAACAATGTTTTAGTCAAGTTACTTGTTTTTTAGGTCTAAAATCATTATACGTACTGTATTTCTCTAATAAATGTACTAATCAAAGAATTTGGTAACTATAAACGTCAACTAAACGTTAGATAATCCTTTGTTCAACAAAGGTTTGACCTTCTGTTCTATATGCGTGTAAACTTAATTTAGAACTTTGTTGTAATCATGTTACTAGAATTTTAGGTCTAAAATCATTACAGAAGTGTATTTACTAATAAATGTACTAAAGTAAGAATTTGGTAACTATAAAAGTGTTCTAACGTTAGATAATGCTTTGGTCAACAATGGTTGACCTTTTGATGTAACTGCGTTTAAACCTAATTTAAAACTTTGTTTTAGTCAATTTACTTGTTTTTCAGGTCTAAAATCATTATACATAGTGTATTTGATTAATAAATATACTAAACAAAGAATTTGGTAACTATAAAAGTGAACTAAACGTCAGATAATCCTTTGGTCAACAAAGGTTGACTTTTTGATGTATTTGTGTTTAAACTGAATTTTAAACTTTGTTTTAGTCAATTTACTTGTTTATTATGTCTAAAATCATTATACATAGTGTATTTCACTAATAAATGTACTAAAGTAAGAATTTGGTAACTATAAAAGTGAACTAAACGTTAGATAATCCTTTGGTCAACAAAGGTTGACTTTTTGATGTAATTGTGTTTAAATTTAAATGTAAACTTTGTTTAGTCAATTTACTTGTTTTTTAGGTCTATAATCATTATACCTAGTGTATTTCACTTATAAATGTACTAAATTAAGAATTTGGTAACTATAAAAGTGAACTAAACGTTAGATAATCCTTTGGTCAACAAAGGTTGACTTTTTGATGTAATTGTGGTTAAACTGAATTTTAAACTTTGTTTTAGTCAATTTACTTGTTTATTATGTCTAAAATCATTATACATAGTGTATTTCACTAATAAATGTACTAAAGTAAGAATTTGGTAACAATAAAAGTGAACTAAACGTTAGATAATCCTTTGGTCAACAAAGGTTTGACCTTTTGTTCTAATTGTGTTTAAACTCAACTTAAAAGTTTGTTTTAGTCAAGTTACTTGGTTTTTAGGTCTAAAATCATTATACATAGTGTATTTCACTATAAAATGTACTAAATTAAGAATTTGGTAACAATAAAAGTGAACTAAACGTTTGATAATCCTTTGTTCTAAAAAGGTTGACTTTTTGATGTACTTGCGTTTAAACTCAATTTGAAACTTTGTTTTAGTCAATTTACTTGTTTTTTAGGTCTAAAGTCATTATACATAGTGTATTTCACTTATAAATGTACTAAAATATGAATTTGGTAACTTTAAAAGTGAACTAAACGTTAGATAATCCTTTGGTCAACAAAGGTTGACTTTTTGATTTAATTGCACTAAAACTCAATTTAAAACAATGTTTTAGTCAAGTTACTTGTTTTTTAGGTCTAAAATCATTATACGTACTGTATTTCTCTAATAAATGTACTAATCAAAGAATTTGGTAACTATAAACGTCAACTAAACGTTAGATAATCCTTTGTTCAACAAAGGTTTGACCTTCTGTTCTATATGCGTGTAAACTTAATTTAGAACTTTGTTGTAATCATGTTACTAGGTTTTTAGGTCTAAAATCATTACAGAAGTGTATTTACTAATAAATGTACTAAAGTAAGAATTTGGTAACTATAAAAGTGTTATAACGTTAGATAATGCTTTGGTCAACAATGGTTGACCTTTTGATGTAACTGCGTTTAAACCTAATTTAAAACTTTGTTTTAGTCAATTTACTTGTTTTTCAGGTCTAAAATCATTATACATAGTGTATTTGATTAATAAATATACTAAACAAAGAATTTGGTAACTTTAAAAGTGAACAAAACATTAGATAATCATTTGGTCAACAAATGTTGACTTTTTGATGTATTTGTGTTTAAACTGAATTTTAAACTTTGTTTTAGTCAATTTACTTGTTTTTTAGGTCTAAAATCATTATACATAGTGTATTTCACTAATAAATGTACTAAAGTAAGAATTTGGTAACTATAAAAGTGAACTAAACGTTAGATAATCCTTTGGTCAACAAAGGTTGACTTTTTGATGTAATTGCGTTTAAATTTAAATGTAAACTTTTTTTAGTCAATTTACTTGTTTTTTAGGTCTAAGATCATTATACCTAGTGTATTTCACTAATAAATGTACTAAATTAAGAATTTGGTAACTATAAAAGTGAACTAAACGTTAGATAATCCTTTGGTCAACAAAGGTTGACTTATTGATGTAATTGTGGTTAAACTGAATTTTAAACTTTGTTTTAGTCAATTTACTTGTTTTTTAGGTCTAAAATCATTATACATAGTGTATTTCACTAATAAATGTACTAAAGTAAGAATTTGGTAACAATAAAAGTGAACTAAACGTTAGATAATCCTTTGGTCAACAAAGGTTTGACCTTTTGTTCTAATTGTGTTTAAACTCAATTTAGAACTTTGTTTTAGTCAATTTACTTGTTTTTTAGGTCTAAAATCATTATACATAGTGTATTTCACTATAAAATGTACTAAATTAAGAATTTGGTAACAATAAAAGTGAACTAAACGTTTGATAATCCTTTGTTCTAAAAAGGTTGACTTTTTGATGTACTTGCGTTTAAACTCAATTTGAAACTTTGTTTTAGTCAATTTACTTGTTTTTTAGGTCTAAAGTCATTATACATAGTGTATTTCACTTATAAATGTACTAAAATATGAATTTGGTAACTTTAAAAGTGAACTAAACGTTAGATAATCCTTTGGTCAACAAAGGTTGACTTTTTGATTTAATTGCACTAAAACTCAATTTAAAACAATGTTTTAGTCAAGTTACTTGTTTTTTAGGTCTAAAATCATTATACATACTGTATTTCTCTAATAAATGTACTAATCAAAGAATTTGGTAACTATAAACGTCAACTAAACGTTAGATAATCCTTTGTTCAACAAAGGTTTGACCTTCTGTTCTATATGCGTGTAAACTTAATTTAGAACTTTGTTGTAATCATGTTACTAGGTTTTTAGGTCTAAAATCATTACAGAAGTGTATTTACTAATAAATGTACTAAAGTAAGAATTTGGTAACTATAAAAGTGTTCTAACGTTAGATAATGCTTTGGTCAACAATGGTTGACCTTTTGATGTAACTGCGTTTAAACCTAATTTAAAACTTTGTTTTAGTCAATTTACTTGTTTTTCAGGTCTAAAATCATTATACATAGTGTATTTGATTAATAAATATACTAAACAAAGAATTTGGTAACTTTAAAAGTGAACAAAACATTAGATAATCATTTGGTCAACAAATGTTGACTTTTTGATGTATTTGTGTTTAAACTCAATTTTAAACTTTGTTTTAGTCAATTTACTTGTTTTTTAGGTCTAAAATCATTATACATAGTGTATTTCACTAATAAATGTACTAAAGTAAGAATTTGGTAACTATAAAAGTGAACTAAACGTTAGATAATCCTTTGGTCAACAAAGGTTGACTTTTTGATGTAATTGCGTTTAAATTTAATTGTAAACTTTGTTTAGTCAATTTCCTTGTTTTTTAGGTCTAATATCATTATACCTAGTGTATTTCACTTATAAATGTACTAAATTAAGAATTTGGTAACTATAAAAGTGAACTAAACGTTAGATAATCCTTTGGTCAACAAAGGTTGACTTATTGATGTAATTGTGGTTAAACTGAATTTTAAACTTTGTTTTAGTCAATTTACTTGTTTATTATGTCTAAAATCATTATACATAGTGTATTTCACTAATAAATGTACTAAAGTAAGAATTTGGTAACAATAAAAGTGAACTAAACGTTAGATAATCCTTTGGTCAACAAAGGTTTGACCTTTTGTTCCTATTGTGTTTAAACTCAACTTAAAACTTTGTTTTAGTCAAGTTACTTGGTTTTTAGGTCTAAAATCATTATACATAGTGTATTTCACTATAAAATGTACTAAATTAAGAATTTGGTAACAATAAAAGTGAACTAAACGTTTGATAATCCTTTGTTCTAAAAAGGTTGACTTTTTGATGTACTTGCGTTTAAACTCAATTTGAAACTTTGTTTTAGTCAATTTACTTGTTTTTTAGGTCTAAAGTCATTATACATAGTGTATTTCACTTATAAATGTACTAAAATATGAATTTGGTAACTTTAAAAGTGAACTAAACGTTAGATAATCCTTTGGTCAACAAAGGTTGACTTTTTGATTTAATTGCACTAAAACTCAATTTAAAACAATGTTTTAGTCAAGTTACTTGTTTTTTAGGTCTAAAATCATTATACATACTGTATTTCTCTAATAAATGTACTAATCAAAGAATTTGGTAACTATAAACGTCAACTAAACGTTAGATAATCCTTTGTTCAACAAAGGTTTGACCTTCTGTTCTATATGCGTGTAAACTTAATTTAGAACTTTGTTGTAATCATGTTACTAGGTTTTTAGGTCTAAAATCATTACAGAAGTGTATTTACTAATAAATGTACTAAAGTAAGAATTTGGTAACTATAAAAGTGTTCTAACGTTAGATAATGCTTTGGTCAACAATGGTTGACCTTTTGATGTAACTGCGTTTAAACCTAATTTAAAACTTTGTTTTAGTCAATTTACTTGTTTTTCAGGTCTAAAATCATTATACATAGTGTATTTGATTAATAAATATACTAAACAAAGAATTTGGTAACTTTAAAAGTGAACAAAACATTAGATAATCATTTGGTCAACAAATGTTGACTTTTTGATGTATTTGTGTTTAAATTTAATTTTAAACTTTGTTTTAGTCAATTTACTTGTTTTTTAGGTCTAAAATCATTATACATAGTGTATTTCACTAATAAATGTACTAAAGTAAGAATTTGGTAACTATAAAAGTGAACTAAACGTTAGATAATCCTTTGGTCAACAAAGGTTGACTTTTTGATGTAATTGCGTTTAAATTTAAATGTAAACTTTTTTTAGTCAATTTACTTGTTTTTTAGGTCTAATATCATTATACCTAGTGTATTTCACTAATAAATGTACTAAATTAAGAATTTGGTAACTATAAAAGTGAACTAAACGTTAGATAATCCTTTGGTCAACAAAGGTTGACTTATTGATGTAATTGTGGTTAAACTGAATTTTAAACTTTGTTTTAGTCAATTTACTTGTTTATTATGTCTAAAATCATTATACATAGTGTATTTCACTAATAAATGTACTAAAGTAAGAATTTGGTAACAATAAAAGTGAACTAAACGTTAGATAATCCTTTGGTCAACAAAGGTTTGACCTTTTGTTCTAATTGTGTTTAAACTCAATTTAGAACTTTGTTTTAGTCAATTTACTTGTTTTTTAGGTCTAAAATCATTATACATAGTGTATTTCACTATAAAATGTACTAAATTAAGAATTTGGTAACAATAAAAGTGAACTAAACGTTTGATAATCCTTTGTTCTAAAAAGGTTGACTTTTTGATGTACTTGCGTTTAAACTCAATTTGAAACTTTGTTTTAGTCAATTTACTTGTTTTTTAGGTCTAAAGTCATTATACATAGTGTATTTCACTTATAAATGTACTAAAATATGAATTTGGTAACTTTAAAAGTGAACTAAACGTTAGATAATCCTTTGGTCAACAAAGGTTGACTTTTTGATTTAATTGCACTAAAACTCAATTTAAAACAATGTTTTAGTCAAGTTACTTGTTTTTTAGGTCTAAAATCATTATACATACTGTATTTCTCTAATAAATGTACTAATCAAAGAATTTGGTAACTATAAACGTCAACTAAACGTTAGATAATCCTTTGTTCAACAAAGGTTTGACCTTCTGTTCTATATGCGTGTAAACTTAATTTAGAACTTTGTTGTAATCATGTTACTAGGTTTTTAGGTCTAAAATCATTACAGAAGTGTATTTACTAATAAATGTACTAAAGTAAGAATTTGGTAACTATAAAAGTGTTCTAACGTTAGATAATGCTTTGGTCAACAATGGTTGACCTTTTGATGTAACTGCGTTTAAACCTAATTTAAAACTTTGTTTTAGTCAATTTACTTGTTTTTCAGGTCTAAAATCATTATACATAGTGTATTTGATTAATAAATATACTAAACAAAGAATTTGGTAACTTTAAAAGTGAACAAAACATTAGATAATCATTTGGTCAACAAATGTTGACTTTTTGATGTATTTGTGTTTAAACTTAATTTTAAACTTTGTTTTAGTCAATTTACTTGTTTTTTAGGTCTAAAATCATTATACATAGTGTATTTCACTAATAAATGTACTAAAGTAAGAATTTGGTAACTATAAAAGTGAACTAAACGTTAGATAATCCTTTGGTCAACAAAGGTTGACTTTTTGATGTAATTGCGTTTAAATTTAATTGTAAACTTTGTTTAGTCAATTTACTTGTTTTTTAGGTCTAATATCATTATAATTTGTGTATTTCACTAATAAATGTACTAAATTAAGAATTTGGTAGCTATAAAAGTGAACTAAACGTTAGATAATCCTTTGGTCAACAAAGGTTGACTTTTTGATGTATATGTGGTTAAACTGAATTTTAAACTTTGTTTTAGTCAATTTACTTGTTTTTTAGGTCTAAAATCATTATACATAGTGTATTTCACTAATAAATGTACTAAAGTAAGAATTTGGTAACAATAAAAGTGAACTAAACGTTAGATAATCCTTTGGTCAACAAAGGTTTGACCTTTTGTTCTAATTGTGTTTAAACTCAATTTAGAACTTTGTTTTAGTCAATTTACTTGTTTTTTAGGTCTAAAATCATTATACATAGTGTATTTCACTATAAAATGTACTAAATTAAGAATTTGGTAACAATAAAAGTGAACTAAACGTTTGATAATCCTTTGTTCTAAAAAGGTTGACTTTTTGATGTACTTGCGTTTAAACTCAATTTGAAACTTTGTTTTAGTCAATTTACTTGTTTTTTAGGTCTAAAGTCATTATACATAGTGTATTTCACTTATAAATGTACTAAAATATGAATTTGGTAACTTTAAAAGTGAACTAAACGTTAGATAATCCTTTGGTCAACAAAGGTTGACTTTTTGATTTAATTGCACTAAAACTCAATTTAAAACAATGTTTTAGTCAAGTTACTTGTTTTTTAGGTCTAAAATCATTATACGTATTGTATTTCTCTAATAAATGTACTAATCAAAGAATTTGGTAACTATAAACGTCAACTAAACGTTAGATAATCCTTTGTTCAACAAAGGTTTGACCTTCTGTTCTATATGCGTGTAAACTTAATTTAGAACTTTGTTGTAATCATGTTACTAGGTTTTTAGGTCTAAAATCATTACAGAAGTGTATTTACTAATAAATGTACTAAAGTAAGAATTTGGTAACTATAAAAGTGTTCTAACGTTAGATAATGCTTTGGTCAACAATGGTTGACCTTTTGATGTAACTGCGTTTAAACCTAATTTAAAACTTTGTTTTAGTCAATTTACTTGTTTTTCAGGTCTAAAATCATTATACATAGTGTATTTGATTAATAAATATACTAAACAAAGAATTTGGTAACTTTAAAAGTGAACAAAACATTAGATAATCATTTGGTCAACAAATGTTGACTTTTTGATGTATTTGTGTTTAAACTCAATTTTAAACTTTGTTTTAGTCAATTTACTTGTTTTTTAGGTCTAAAATCATTATACATAGTGTATTTCACTAATAAATGTACTAAAGTAAGAATTTGGTAACTATAAAAGTGAACTAAACGTTAGATAATCCTTTGGTCAACAAAGGTTGACTTTTTGATGTAATTGCGTTTAAATTTAATTGTAAACTTTGTTTAGTCAATTTACTTGTTTTTTAGGTCTAAAATCATTATAATTTGTGTATTTCACTAATAAATGTACTAAATTAAGAATTTGGTAACTATAAAAGTGAACTAAACGTTAGATAATCCTTTGGTCAACAAAGGTTGACTTTTTGATGTAAATGTGGTTAAACTGAATTTTAAACTTTGTTTTAGTCAATTTACTTGTTTTTTAGGTCTAAAATCATTATACATAGTGTATTTCACTAATAAATGTACTAAAGTAAGAATTTGGTAACAATAAAAGTGAACTAAACGTTAGATAATCCTTTGGTCAACAAAGGTTTGACCTTTTGTTCTAATTGTGTTTAAACTCAATTTAGAACTTTGTTTTAGTCAATTTACTTGTTTTTTAGGTCTAAAATCATTATACATAGTGTATTTCACTATAAAATGTACTAAATTAAGAATTTGGTAACAATAAAAGTGAACTAAACGTTTGATAATCCTTTGTTCTAAAAAGGTTGACTTTTTGATGTACTTGCGTTTAAACTCAATTTGAAACTTTGTTTTAGTCAATTTACTTGTTTTTTAGGTCTAAAGTCATTATACATAGTGTATTTCACTTATAAATGTACTAAAATATGAATTTGGTAACTTTAAAAGTGAACTAAACGTTAGATAATCCTTTGGTCAACAAAGGTTGACTTTTTGATTTAATTGCACTAAAACTCAATTTAAAACAATGTTTTAGTCAAGTTACTTGTTTTTTAGGTCTAAAATCATTATACGTATTGTATTTCTCTAATAAATGTACTAATCAAAGAATTTGGTAACTATAAACGTCAACTAAACGTTAGATAATCCTTTGTTCAACAAAGGTTTGACCTTCTGTTCTATATGCGTGTAAACTTAATTTAGAACTTTGTTGTAATCATGTTACTAGGTTTTTAGGTCTAAAATCATTACAGAAGTGTATTTACTAATAAATGTACTAAAGTAAGAATTTGGTAACTATAAAAGTGTTCTAACGTTAGATAATGCTTTGGTCAACAATGGTTGACCTTTTGATGTAACTGCGTTTAAACCTAATTTAAAACTTTGTTTTAGTCAATTTACTTGTTTTTCAGGTCTAAAATCATTATACATAGTGTATTTGATTAATAAATATACTCAACAAAGAATTTGGTAACTTTAAAAGTGAACAAAACATTAGATAATCATTTGGTCAACAAATGTTGACTTTTTGATGAATTTGTGTTTAAACTGAATTTTAAACTTTGTTTTAGTCAATTTACTTGTTTATTATGTCTAAAATCATTATACATAGTGTATTTCACTAATAAATGTACTAAAGTAAGAATTTGGTAACTATAAAAGTGAACTAAACGTTAGATAATCCTTTGTTCAACAAAGGTTGACTTTTTGATGTAATTGTGTTTAAACTGAATTTTAAACTTTGTTTAGTCAATTTACTTGTTTTTTAGGTCTATAATCATTATACCTAGTGTATTTCACTTATAAATGTACTAAATTAAGAATTTGGTAACTATAAAAGTGAACTAAACGTTAGATAATCCTTTGGTCAACAAAGGTTGACTTTTTGATGTAATTGTGGTTAAACTGAATTTTAAACTTTGTTTTAGTCAATTTACTTGTTTATTATGTCTAAAATCATTATACATAGTGTATTTCACTAATAAATGTACTAAAGTAAGAATTTGGTAACAATAAAAGTGAACTAAACGTTAGATAATCCTTTGGTCAACAAAGGTTTGACCTTTTGTTCCAATTGTGTTTAAACTCAACTTAAAACTTTGTTTTAGTCAAGTTACTTGGTTTTTAGGTCTAAAATCATTATACATAGTGTATTTCACTATAAAATGTACTAAATTAAGAATTTGGTAACAATAAAAGTGAACTAAACGTTTGATAATCCTTTGTTCTAAAAAGGTTGACTTTTTGATGTACTTGCGTTTAAACTCAATTTGAAACTTTGTTTTAGTCAATTTACTTGTTTTTTAGGTCTAAAGTCATTATACATAGTGTATTACACTAATAAATGTACTAAAATATGAATTTGCTAACTTTAAAAGTGAACTAAACGTTAGATAATCCTTTGGTCAACAAAGGTTGACTTTTTGATTTAATTGCACTAAAACTCAATTTAAAACAATGTTTTAGTCAAGTTACTTGTTTTTTAGGTCTAAAATCAATATACGTACTGTATTTCTCTAATAAATGTACTAATCAAAGAATTTGGTAACTATAAACGTCAACTAAACGTTAGATAATCATTTGTTCAACAAAGGTTTGACCTTCTGTTCTAATTGCGTGTAAACTTAATTTAGAACTTTGTTGTAATCATGTTACTAGGTTTTTAGGTCTAAAATCATTACAGAAGTGTATTTACTAATAAATGTACTAAAGTAAGAATTTGGTAACTATAAAAGTGATCTAACGTTAGATAATGCTTTGGTCAACAATGGTTAACCTTTTGATGTAACTGCGTTTAAACTCAATTTAAAACTTTTTTTTAGTCAATTTACTTGTTTTTCAGGTCTAAAATCATTATACATAGTGTATTTGATTAATAAATATACTAAACAAAGAATTTGGTAACTTTAAAAGTGAACAAAACATTAGATAATCATTTGGTCAACAAATGTTGACTTTTTGATGTAATTGTGTTTAAACTCAATTTTAAACTTTATTTAGTCAATTTACTTGTTTATTAGGTCTATAATCATTATACCTATTATATTTCACTTATAAATGTACTAAATTAAGAATTTGGTAACTATAAAAGTGAACTAAACGTTAGATAATCCTTTGGTCAACAAAGGTTGACTTTTTGATGTAATTGTGTTTAAACTGAATTTTAAACTTTGTTTTAGTCAATTTACTTGTTTATTATGTCTAAAATCATTATACATAGTGTATTTCACTAATAAATGTACTAAAGTAAGAATTTGGTAACAATAAAAGTGAACTAAACGTTAGATAATCCTTTGGTCAACAAAGGTTTGACCTTTTGTTCTAATTGTGTTTAAACTCAATTTAGAACTTAGTTATAGTCAAGTTACTTGTTTTTTAGGTCTAAAATCATTATACATAGTGTATTTCACTATAAAATGTACTAAATTAAGAATTTGGTAACAATAAAAGTGAACTAAACGTTTGATAATCCTTTGTTCTAAAAAGGTTGACTTTTTGATGTACTTGCGTTTAAACTCAATTTGAAACTTTGTTTTAGTCAATTTACTTGTTTTTTAGGTCTAAAGTCATTATACATAGTGTATTTCACTAATAAATGTACTAAAATATGAATTTGCTAACTTTAAAAGTGAACTAAACGTTAGATAATCCTTTGGTCAACAAAGGTTGACTTTTTGATTTAATTGCACTAAAACTCAATTTAAAACAATGTTTTAGTCAAGTTACTTGTTTTTTAGGTCTAAAATCAATATACGTACTGTATTTCTCTAATAAATGTACTAATCAAAGAATTTGGTAACTATAAACGTCAACTAAACGTTAGATAATCCTTTGTTCAACAAAGGTTTGACCTTCTGTTCTAATTGCGTGTAAACTTAATTTAGAACTTTGTTGTAATCATGTTACTAGGTTTTTAGGTCTAAAATCATTACAGAAGTGTATTTACTAATAAATGTACTAAAGTAAGAATTTGGTAACTATAAAAGTGATCTAACGTTAGATAATGCTTTGGTCAACAATGGTTAACCTTTTGATGTAACTGCGTTTAAACTCAATTTAAAACTTTTTTTTAGTCAATTTACTTGTTTTTCAGGTCTAAAATCATTATACATAGTGTATTTGATTAATAAATATACTAAACAAAGAATTTGGTAACTTTAAAAGTGAACAAAACATTAGATAATCATTTGGTCAACAAATGTTGACTTTTTGATGTAATTGTGTTTAAACTCAATTTTAAACTTTGTTTAGTCAATTTACTTGTTTATTAGGTCTATAATCAGTATACCTATTATATTTCACTTATAAATGTACTAAATTAAGAATTTGGTAACTATAAAAGTGAACTAAACGTTAGATAATCCTTTGGTCAACAAATGTTGACTTTTTGATGTAATTGTGTTTAAACTGAATTTTAAACTTTGTTTTAGTCAATTTACTTGTTTATTATGTCTAAAATCATTATACATAGTGTATTTCACTAATAAATGTACTAAAGTAAGAATTTGGTAACAATAAAAGTGAACTAAACGTTAGATAATCCTTTGGTCAACAAAGGTTTGACCTTTTGTTCCAATTGTGTTTAAACTCAACTTAAAACTTTGTTTTAGTCAAGTTACTTGGTTTTTAGGTCTAAAATCATTATACATAGTGTATTTCACTATAAAATGTACTAAATTAAGAATTTGGTAACAATAAAAGTGAACTAAACGTTTGATAATCCTTTGTTCTAAAAAGGTTGACTTTTTGATGTACTTGCGTTTAAACTCAATTTGAAACTTTGTTTTAGTCAATTTACTTGTTTTTTAGGTCTAAAGTCATTATACATAGTGTATTTCACTAATAAATGTACTAAAATATGAATTTGCTAACTTTAAAAGTGAACTAAACGTTAGATAATCCTTTGGTCAACAAAGGTTGACTTTTTGATTTAATTGCACTAAAACTCAATTTAAAACAATGTTTTAGTCAAGTTACTTGTTTTTTAGGTCTAAAATCAATATACGTACTGTATTTCTCTAATAAATGTACTAATCAAAGAATTTGGTAACTATAAACGTCAACTAAACGTTAGATAATCCTTTGTTCAACAAAGGTTTGACCTTCTGTTCTAATTGCGTGTAAACTTAATTTAGAACTTTGTTGTAATCATGTTACTAGGTTTTTAGGTCTAAAATCATTACAGAAGTGTATTTACTAATAAATGTACTAAAGTAAGAATTTGGTAACTATAAAAGTGATCTAACGTTAGATAATGCTTTGGTCAACAATGGTTAACCTTTTGATGTAACTGCGTTTAAACTCAATTTAAAACTTTTTTTTAGTCAATTTACTTGTTTTTCAGTTCTAAAATCATTATACATAGTGTATTTGATTAATAAATATACTAAACAAAGAATTTGGTAACTTTAAAAGTGAACAAAACATTAGATAATCATTTGGTCAACAAATGTTGACTTTTTGATGTAATTGTGTTTAAACTCAATTTTAAACTTTGTTTAGTCAATTTACTTGTTTATTAGGTCTATAATCATTATACCTAGTGTATTTCACTTATAAATGTACTAAATTAAGAATTTGGTAACTATAAAAGTGAACTAAACGTCAGATAATCCTTTGGTCAATAAAGGTTGACTTTTTGATGTAATTGTGTTTAAACTGAATTTTAAACTTTGTTTTAGTCAATTTACTTGTTTATTATGTCTAAAATCATTATACATAGTGTATTTCACTAATAAATGTACTAAAGTAAGAATTTGGTAACTATAAAAGTGAACTAAACGTTAGATAATCCTTTGGTCAACAAAGGTTGACTTTTTGATGTAATTGCGTTTAAACTGAATTTTAAACTTTGTTTAGTCAATTTACTTGTTTTTTAGGTCTATAATCATTATACCTAGTGTATTTCACTTATAAATGTACTAAATTAAGAATTTGGTAACTATAAAAGTGAACTAAACGTTAGATAATCCTTTGGTCAACAAAGGTTGACTTTTTGATGTAATTGTGGTTAAACTGAATTTTAAACTTTGTTTTAGTCAATTTACTTGTTTATTATGTCTAAAATCATTATACATAGTGTATTTCACTAATAAATGTACTAAAGTAAGAATTTGGTAACAATAAAAGTGAACTAAACGTTAGATAATCCTTTGGTCAACAAAGGTTTGACCTTTTGTTCCAATTGTGTTTAAACTCAACTTAAAACTTTGTTTTAGTCAAGTTACTTGGTTTTTGGGTCTAAAATCATTATACATAGTGTATTTCACTATAAAATGTACTAAATTAAGAATTTGGTAACAATAAAAGTGAACTAAACGTTTGATAATCCTTTGTTCTAAAAAGGTTGACTTTTTGATGTACTTGCGTTTAAACTCAATTTGAAACTTTGTTTTAGTCAATTTACTTGTTTTTTAGGTCTAAAGTCATTATACATAGTGTATTTCACTTATAAATGTACTAAAATATGAATTTGGTAACTTTAAAAGTGAACTAAACGTTAGATAATCCTTTGGTCAACAAAGGTTGACTTTTTGATTTAATTGCACTAAAACTCAATTTAAAACAATGTTTTAGTCAAGTTACTTGTTTTTTAGGTCTAAAATCATTATACGTACTGTATTTCTCTAATAAATGTACTAATCAAAGAATTTGGTAACTATAAACGTCAACTAAACGTTAGATAATCCTTTGTTCAACAAAGGTTTGACCTTCTGTTCTATATGCGTGTAAACTTAATTTAGAACTTTGTTGTAATCATGTTACTAGGTTTTTAGGTCTAAAATCATTACAGAAGTGTATTTACTAATAAATGTACTAAAGTAAGAATTTGGTAACTATAAAAGTGTTCTAACGTTAGATAATGCTTTGGTCAACAATGGTTGACCTTTTGATGTAACTGTGTTTAAACCTAATTTAAAACTTTGTTTTAGTCAATTTACTTGTTTTTCAGGTCTAAAATCATTATACATAGTGTATTTGATTAATAAATATACTAAACAAAGAATTTGGTAACTTTAAAAGTGAACAAAACATTAGATAATCATTTGGTCAACAAATGTTGACTTTTTGATGTATTTGTGTTTAAACTGAATTTTAAACTTTGTTTTAGTCAATTTACTTGTTTTTTAGGTCTAAAATCATTATACATAGTGTATTTCACTAATAAATGTACTAAAGTAAGAATTTGGTAACTATAAAAGTGAACTAAACGTTAGATAATCCTTTGGTCAACAAAGGTTGACTTTTTGATGTAATTGCGTTTAAATTTAAATGTAAACTTTTTTTAGTCAATTTACTTGTTTTTTAGGTCTATAATCATTATACCTAGTGTATTTCACTTATAAATGTACTAAATTAAGAATTTGGTAACTATAAAAGTGAACTAAACGTTAGATAATCCTTTGGTCAACATAGGTTGACTTATTGATGTAATTGTGGTTAAACTGAATTTTAAACTTTGTTTTAGTCAATTTACTTGTTTATTATGTCTAAAATCATTATACATAGTGTATTTCACTAATAAATGTACTAAAGTAAGAATTTGGTAACAATAAAAGTGAACTAAACGTTAGATAATCCTTTGGTCAACAAAGGTTTGACCTTTTGTTCTAATTGTGTTTAAACTCAACTTAAAACTTTGTTTTAGTCAAGTTACTTGGTTTTTAGGTCTAAAATCATTATACATAGTGTATTTCACTATAAAATGTACTAAATTAAGAATTTGGTAACAATAAAAGTGAACTAAACGTTTGATAATCCTTTGTTCTAAAAAGGTTGACTTTTTGATGTACTTGCGTTTAAACTCAATTTGAAACTTTGTTTTAGTCAATTTACTTGTTTTTTAGGTCTAAAGTCATTATACATAGTGTATTTCACTAATAAATGTACTAAAATATGAATTTGCTAACTTTAAAAGTGAACTAAACGTTAGATAATCCTTTGGTCAACAAAGGTTGACTTTTTGATTTAATTGCACTAAAACTCAATTTAAAACAATGTTTTAGTCAAGTTACTTGTTTTTTAGGTCTAAAATCAATATACGTACTGTATTTCTCTAATAAATGTACTAATCAAAGAATTTGGTAACTATAAACGTCAACTAAACGTTAGATAATCCTTTGTTCAACAAAGGTTTGACCTTCTGTTCTAATTGCGTGTAAACTTAATTTAGAACTTTGTTGTAATCATGTTACTAGGTTTTTAGGTCTAAAATCATTACAGAAGTGTATTTACTAATAAATGTACTAAAGTAAGAATTTGGTAACTATAAAAGTGATCTAACGTTAGATAATGCTTTGGTCAACAATGGTTAACCTTTTGATGTAACTGCGTTTAAACTCAATTTAAAACTTTTTTTTAGTCAATTTACTTGTTTTTCAGGTCTAAAATCATTATACATAGTGTATTTGATTAATAAATATACTAAACAAAGAATTTGGTAACTTTAAAAGTGAACAAAGCATTAGATAATCATTTGGTCAACAAATGTTGACTTTTTGATGTAATTGTGTTTAAACTCAATTTTAAACTTTGTTTAGTCAATTTACTTGTTTATTAGGTCTATAATCATTATACCTATTATATTTCACTTATAAATGTACTAAATTAAGAATTTGGTAACTATAAAAGTGAACTAAACGTTAGATAATCCTTTGGTCAACAAATGTTGACTTTTTGATGTAATTGTGTTTAAACTGAATTTTAAACTTTGTTTTAGTCAATTTACTTGTTTATTATGTCTAAAATTATTATACATAGTGTATTTCACTAATAAATGTACTAAAGTAAGAATTTGGTAACAATAAAAGTGAACTAAACGTTAGATAATCCTTTGGTCAACAAAGGTTTGACCTTTTGTTCTAATTGTGTTTAAACTCAACTTAAAACTTTGTTTTAGTCAAGTTACTTGGTTTTTAGGTCTAAAATCATTATACATAGTGTATTTCACTATAAAATGTACTAAATTAAGAATTTGGTAACAATAAAAGTGAACTAAACGTTTGATAATCCTTTGTTCTAAAAAGGTTGACTTTTTGATGTACTTGCGTTTAAACTCAATTTGAAACTTTGTTTTAGTCAATTTACTTGTTTTTTAGGTCTAAAGTCATTATACATAGTGTATTTCACTAATAAATGTACTAAAATATGAATTTGCTAACTTTAAAAGTGAACTAAACGTTAGATAATCCTTTGGTCAACAAAGGTTGACTTTTTGATTTAATTGCACTAAAACTCAATTTAAAACAATGTTTTAGTCAAGTTACTTGTTTTTTAGGTCTAAAATCAATATATGTACTGTATTTCTCTAATAAATGTACTAATCAAAGAATTTGGTAACTATAAACGTCAACTAAACGTTAGATAATCCTTTGTTCAACAAAGGTTTGACCTTCTGTTCTAATTGCGTGTAAACTTAATTTAGAACTTTGTTGTAATCATGTTACTAGGTTTTTAGGTCTAAAATCATTACAGAAGTGTATTTACTAATAAATGTACTAAAGTAAGAATTTGGTAACTATAAAAGTGAACTAAACGTCAGATAATCCTTTGGTCAACAAAGGTTGACTTTTTGATGTAATTGTGTTTAAACTGAATTTTAAACTTTGTTTTAGTCAATTTACTTGTTTATTATGTCTAAAATCATTATACATAGTGTATTTCACTAATAAATGTACTAAAGTAAGAATTTGGTAACTATAAAAGTGAACTAAACGTTAGATAATCCTTTGGTCAACAAAGGTTGACTTTTTGATGTAATTGTGTTTAAACTGAATTTTAAACTTTGTTTATTCAATTTACTTGTTTTTTAGGTCTATAATCATTATACCTAGTGTATTTCACTTATAAATGTACTAAATTAAGAATTTGGTAACTATAAAAGTGAACTAAACGTTAGATAATCCTTTGGTCAACAAAGGTTGACTTTTTGATGTAATTGTGGTTAAACTGAATTTTAAACTTTGTTTTAGTCAATTTACTTGTTTATTATGTCTAAAATCATTATACATAGTGTATTTCACTAATAAATGTACTAAAGTAAGAATTTGGTAACAATAAAAGTGAACTAAACGTTAGATAATCCTTTGGTCAACAAAGGTTTGACCTTTTGTTCTAATTGTGTTTAAACTCAACTTAAAAGTTTGTTTTAGTCAAGTTACTTGGTTTTTAGGTCTAAAATCATTATACATAGTGTATTTCACTATAAAATGTACTAAATTAAGAATTTGGTAACAATAAAAGTGAACTAAACGTTTGATAATCCTTTGTTCTAAAAAGGTTGACTTTTTGATGTACTTGCGTTTAAACTCAATTTGAAACTTTGTTTTAGTCAATTTACTTGTTTTTTAGGTCTAAAGTCATTATACATAGTGTATTTCACTTATAAATGTACTAAAATATGAATTTGGTAACTTTAAAAGTGAACTAAACGTTAGATAATCCTTTGGTCAACAAAGGTTGACTTTTTGATTTAATTGCACTAAAACTCAATTTAAAACAATGTTTTAGTCAAGTTACTTGTTTTTTAGGTCTAAAATCATTATACGTACTGTATTTCTCTAATAAATGTACTAATCAAAGAATTTGGTAACTATAAACGTCAACTAAACGTTAGATAATCCTTTGTTCAACAAAGGTTTGACCTTCTGTTCTATATGCGTGTAAACTTAATTTAGAACTTTGTTGTAATCATGTTACTAGGTTTTTAGGTCTAAAATCATTACAGAAGTGTATTTACTAATAAATGTACTAAAGTAAGAATTTGGTAACTATAAAAGTGTTCTAACGTTAGATAATGCTTTGGTCAACAATGGTTGACCTTTTGATGTAACTGCGTTTAAACCTAATTTAAAACTTTGTTTTAGTCAATTTACTTGTTTTTCAGGTCTAAAATCATTATACATAGTGTATTTGATTAATAAATATACTAAACAAAGAATTTGGTAACTTTAAAAGTGAACAAAACATTAGATAATCATTTGGTCAACAAATGTTGACTTTTTGATGTATTTGTGTTTAAACTGAATTTTAAACTTTGTTTTAGTCAATTTACTTGTTTTTTAGGTCTAAAATCATTATACATAGTGTATTTCACTAATAAATGTACTAAAGTAAGAATTTGGTAACTATAAAAGTGAACTAAACGTTAGATAATCCTTTGGTCAACAAAGGTTGACTTTTTGATGTAATTGTGTTTAAACTGAATTTTAAACTTTGTTTAGTCAATTTACTTGTTTTTTAGGTCTATAATCATTATACCTAGTGTATTTCACTTATAAATGTACTAAATTAAGAATTTGGTAACTAT
Organism: Medicago arabica; assembly: GCA_946800305.1. Classification (NCBI taxonomy): domain Eukaryota; kingdom Viridiplantae; phylum Streptophyta; class Magnoliopsida; order Fabales; family Fabaceae; genus Medicago; species Medicago arabica. The sequence goes on along the minus strand of OX326966.1, from coordinate 32,967,276 downwards.
AAAAGTGAACTAAACGTTAGATAATCCTTTGGTCAACAAAGGTTGACTTTTTGATTTAATTGCACTAAAACTCAATTTAAAACAATGTTTTAGTCAAGTTACTTGTTTTTTAGGTCTAAAATCATTATACGTACTGTATTTCTCTAATAAATGTACTAATCAAAGAATTTGGTAACTATAAACGTCAACTAAACGTTAGATAATCCTTTGTTCAACAAAGGTTTGACCTTCTGTTCTATATGCGTGTAAACTTAATTTAGAACTTTGTTGTAATCATGTTACTAGGTTTTTAGGTCTAAAATCATTACAGAAGTGTATTTACTAATAAATGTACTAAAGTAAGAATTTGGTAACTATAAAAGTGTTCTAACGTTAGATAATGCTTTGGTCAACAATGGTTGACCTTTTGATGTAACTGCGTTTAAACCTAATTTAAAACTTTGTTTTAGTCAATTTACTTGTTTTTCAGGTCTAAAATCATTATACATAGTGTATTTGATTAATAAATATACTAAACAAAGAATTTGGTAACTTTAAAATTGAACAAAACATTAGATAATCATTTGGTCAACAAATGTTGACTTTTTGATGTATTTGTGTTTAAACTGAATTTTAAACTTTTTTTTAGTCAATTTACTTGTTTTTTAGGTCTAAAATCATTATACATAGTGTATTTCACTAATAAATGTACTAAAGTAAGAATTTGGTAACTATAAAAGTGAACTAAACGTTAGATAATCCTTTGGTCAACAAAGGTTGACTTTTTGATGTAATTGCGTTTAAATTTAATTGTAAACTTTGTTTAGTCAATTTACTTGTTTTTTAGGTCTATAATCATTATACCTAGTGTATTTCACTTATAAATGTACTAAATTAAGAATTTGGTAACTATAAAAGTGAACTAAACGTTAGATAATCCTTTGGTCAACAAAGGTTGACTTATTGATGTAATTGTGGTTAAACTGAATTTTAAACTTTGTTTTAGTCAATTTACTTGTTTATTATGTCTAAAATCATTATACATAGTGTATTTCACTAATAAATGTACTAAAGTAAGAATTTGGTAACAATAAAAGTGAACTAAACGTTAGATAATCCTTTGGTCAACAAAGGTTTGACCTTTTGTTCCAATTGTGTTTAAACTCAACTTAAAACTTTGTTTTAGTCAAGTTACTTGGTTTTTAGGTATAAAATCATTATACATAGTGTATTTCACTATAAAATGTACTAAATTAAGAATTTGGTAACAATAAAAGTGAACTAAACGTTTGATAATCCTTTGTTCTAAAAAGGTTGACTTTTTGATGTACTTGCGTTTAAACTCAATTTGAAACTTTGTTTTAGTCAATTTACTTGTTTTTTAGGTCTAAAGTCATTATACATAGTGTATTTCACTTATAAATGTACTAAAATATGAATTTGGTAACTTTAAAAGTGAACTAAACGTTAGATAATCCTTTGGTCAACAAAGGTTGACTTTTTGATTTAATTGCACTAAAACTCAATTTAAAACAATGTTTTAGTCAAGTTACTTGTTTTTTAGGTCTAAAATCATTATACATACTGTATTTCTCTAATAAATGTACTAATCAAAGAATTTGGTGACTATAAACGTCAACTAAACGTTAGATAATCCTTTGTTCAACAAAGGTTTGACCTTCTGTTCTATATGCGTGTAAACTTAATTTAGAACTTTGTTGTAATCATGTTACTAGGTTTTTAGGTCTAAAATCATTACAGAAGTGTATTTACTAATAAATGTACTAAAGTAAGAATTTGGTAACTATAAAAGTGTTCTAACGTTAGATAATGCTTTGGTCAACAATGGTTGACCTTTTGATGTAACTGCGTTTAAACCTAATTTAAAACTTTGTTTTAGTCAATTTACTTGTTTTTCAGGTCTAAAATCATTATACATAGTGTATTTGATTAATAAATATACTAAACAAAGAATTTGGTAACTTTAAAAGTGAACAAAACATTAGATAATCATTTGGTCAACAAATGTTGACTTTTTGATGTATTTGTGTTTAAACTGAATTTTAAACTTTGTTTTAGTCAATTTACTTGTTTTTTAGGTCTAAAATCATTATACATAGTGTATTTCACTAATAAATGTACTAAAGTAAGAATTTGGTAACAATAAAAGTGAACTAAACGTTAGATAATCCTTTGGTCAACAAAGGTTTGACCTTTTGTTCTAATTGTGTTTAAACTCAATTTAGAACTTTGTTTTAGTCAATTTACTTGTTTTTTAGGTCTAAAATCATTATACATAGTGTATTTCACTATAAAATGTACTAAATTAAGAATTTGGTAACAATAAAAGTGAACTAAACGTTTGATAATCCTTTGTTCTAAAAAGGTTGATTTTTTGATGTACTTGCGTTTAAACTCAATTTGAAACTTTGTTTTAGTCAATTTACTTGTTTTTTAGGTCTAAAGTCATTATACATAGTGTATTTCACTTATAAATGTACTAAAATATGAATTTGGTAACTTTAAAAGTGAACTAAACGTTAGATAATCCTTTGGTCAACAAAGGTTGACTTTTTGATTTAATTGCACTAAAACTCAATTTAAAACAATGTTTTAGTCAAGTTACTTGTTTTTTAGGTCTAAAATCATTATACGTACTGTATTTCTCTAATAAATGTACTAATCAAAGAATTTGGTAACTATAAACGTCAACTAAACGTTAGATAATCCTTTGTTCAACAAAGGTTTGACCTTCTGTTCTATATGCGTGTAAACTTAATTTAGAACTTTGTTGTAATCATGTTACTAGGTTTTTAGGTCTAAAATCATTACAGAAGTGTATTTACTAATAAATGTACTAAAGTAAGAATTTGGTAACTATAAAAGTGTTCTAACGTTAGATAATGCTTTGGTCAACAATGGTTGACCTTTTGATGTAACTGCGTTTAAACCTAATTTAAAACTTTGTTTTAGTCAATTTACTTGTTTTTCAGGTCTAAAATCATTATACATAGTGTATTTGATTAATAAATATACTAAACAAAGAATTTGGTAACTTTAAAAGTGAACAAAACATTAGATAATCATTTGGTCAACAAATGTTGACTTTTTGATGTATTTGTGTTTAAACTGAATTTTAAACTTTTTTTTAGTCAATTTACTTGTTTTTTAGGTCTAAAATCATTATACATAGTGTATTTCACTAATAAATGTACTAAAGTAAGAATTTGGTAACTATAAAAGTGAACTAAACGTTAGATAATCCTTTGGTCAACAAAGGTTGACTTTTTGATGTAATTGCGTTTAAATTTAAATGTAAACTTTTTTTAGTCAATTTACTTGTTTTTTAGGTCTATAATCATTATACCTAGTGTATTTCACTTATAAATGTACTAAATTAAGAATTTGGTAACTATAAAAGTGAACTAAACGTTAGATAATCCTTTGGTCAACAAAGGTTGACTTATTGATGTAATTGTGGTTAAACTGAATTTTAAACTTTGTTTTAGTCAATTTACTTGTTTTTTAGGTCTAAAATCATTATACATAGTGTATTTCACTAATAAATGTACTAAAGTAAGAATTTGGTAACAATAAAAGTGAACTAAACGTTAGATAATCCTTTGGTCAACAAAGGTTTGACCTTTTGTTCTAATTGTGTTTAAACTCAATTTAGAACTTTGTTTTAGTCAATTTACTTGTTTTTTAGGTCTAAAATCATTATACATAGTGTATTTCACTATAAAATGTACTAAATTAAGAATTTGGTAACAATAAAAGTGAACTAAACGTTTGATAATCCTTTGTTCTAAAAAGGTTGACTTTTTGATGTACTTGCGTTTAAACTCAATTTGAAACTTTGTTTTAGTCAATTTACTTGTTTTTTAGGTCTAAAGTCATTATACATAGTGTATTTCACTTATAAATGTACTAAAATATGAATTTGGTAACTTTAAAAGTGAACTAAACGTTAGATAATCCTTTGGTCAACAAAGGTTGACTTTTTGATTTAATTGCTTTAAAACTTAATTTAAAACTTTGTTTTAGTCAAGTTACTTGTTTTTTAGGTCTAAAATCATTATACATACTGTATTTCTCTAATAAATGTACTAATCAAAGAATTTGGTAACTATAAACGTCAACTAAACGTTAGATAATCCTTTGTTCAACAAAGGTTTGACCTTCTGTTCTATATGCGTGTAAACTTAATTTAGAACTTTGTTGTAATCATGTTACTAGGTTTTTAGGTCTAAAATCATTACAGAAGTGTATTTACTAATAAATGTACTAAAGTAAGAATTTGGTAACTATAAAAGTGTTCTAACGTTAGATAATGCTTTGGTCAACAATGGTTGACCTTTTGATGTAACTGCGTTTAAACCTAATTTAAAACTTTGTTTTAGTCAATTTACTTGTTTTTCAGGTCTAAAATCATTATACATAGTGTATTTGATTAATAAATATACTAAACAAAGAATTTGGTAACTTTAAAAGTGAACAAAACATTAGATAATCATTTGGTCAACAAATGTTGACTTTTTGATGTATTTGTGTTTAAACTGAATTTTAAACTTTGTTTTAGTCAATTTACTTGTTTTTTAGGTCTAAAATCATTATACATAGTGTATTTCACTAATAAATGTACTAAAGTAAGAATTTGGTAACAATAAAAGTGAACTAAACGTTAGATAATCCTTTGGTCAACAAAGGTTTGACCTTTTGTTCTAATTGTGTTTAAACTCAATTTAGAACTTTGTTTTAGTCAATTTACTTGTTTTTTAGGTCTAAAATCATTATACATAGTGTATTTCACTATAAAATGTACTAAATTAAGAATTTGGTAACAATAAAAGTGAACTAAACGTTTGATAATCCTTTGTTCTAAAAAGGTTGATTTTTTGATGTACTTGCGTTTAAACTCAATTTGAAACTTTGTTTTAGTCAATTTACTTGTTTTTTAGGTCTAAAGTCATTATACATAGTGTATTTCACTTATAAATGTACTAAAATATGAATTTGGTAACTTTAAAAGTGAACTAAACGTTAGATAATCCTTTGGTCAACAAAGGTTGACTTTTTGATTTAATTGCACTAAAACTCAATTTAAAACAATGTTTTAGTCAAGTTACTTGTTTTTTAGGTCTAAAATCATTATACGTACTGTATTTCTCTAATAAATGTACTAATCAAAGAATTTGGTAACTATAAACGTCAACTAAACGTTAGATAATCCTTTGTTCAACAAAGGTTTGACCTTCTGTTCTATATGCGTGTAAACTTAATTTAGAACTTTGTTGTAATCATGTTACTAGGTTTTTAGGTCTAAAATCATTACAGAAGTGTATTTACTAATGAATGTACTAAAGTAAGAATTTGGTAACTATAAAAGTGTTCTAACGTTAGATAATGCTTTGGTCAACAATGGTTGACCTTTTGATGTAACTGCGTTTAAACCTAATTTAAAACTTTGTTTTAGTCAATTTACTTGTTTTTCAGGTCTAAAATCATTATACATAGTGTATTTGATTAATAAATATACTAAACAAAGAATTTGGTAACTTTAAAAGTGAACAAAACATTAGATAATCATTTGGTCAACAAATGTTGACTTTTTGATGTATTTGTGTTTAAACTGAATTTTAAACTTTGTTTTAGTCAATTTACTTGTTTTTTAGGTCTAAAATCATTATACATAGTGTATTTCACTAATAAATGTACTAAAGTAAGAATTTGGTAACTATAAAAGTGAACTAAACGTTAGATAATCCTTTGGTCAACAAAGGTTGACTTTTTGATGTAATTGTGTTTAAACTGAATTTTAAACTTTGTTTATTCAATTTACTTGTTTTTTAGGTCTATAATCATTATACCTAGTGTATTTCACTGATAAATGTACTAAATTAAGAATTTGGTAACTATAAAAGTGAACTAAACGTTAGATAATCCTTTGGTCAACAAAGGTTGACTTATTGATGTAATTGTGGTTAAACTGAATTTTAAACTTTGTTTTAGTCAATTTACTTGTTTATTATGTCTAAAATCATTATACATAGTGTATTTCACTAATAAATGTACTAAAGTAAGAATTTGGTAACAATAAAAGTGAACTAAACGTTAGATAATCCTTTGGTCAACAAAGGTTTGACCTTTTGTTCTAATTGTGTTTAAACTCAATTTAGAACTTTGTTTTAGTCAAGTTACTTGGTTTTTAGGTCTAAAATCATTATACATAGTGTATTTCACTATAAAATGTACTAAATTAAGAATTTGGTAACAATAAAAGTGAACTAAACGTTTGATAATCCTTTGTTCTAAAAAGGTTGACTTTTTGATGTACTTGCGTTTTAAACTCAATTTGAAACTTTGTTTTAGTCAATTTACTTGTTTTTTAGGTCTAAAGTCATTATACATAGTGTATTTCACTTATAAATGTACTAAAATATGAATTTGGTAACTTTAAAAGTGAACTAAACGTTAGATAATCCTTTGGTCAACAAAGGTTGACTTTTTGATTTAATTGCACTAAAACTCAATTTAAAACAATGTTTTAGTCAAGTTACTTGTTTTTTAGGTCTAAAATCATTATACATACTGTATTTCTCTAATAAATGTACTAATCAAAGAATTTGGTAACTATAAACGTCAACTAAACGTTAGATAATCCTTTGTTCAACAAAGGTTTGACCTTCTGTTCTATATGCGTGTAAACTTAATTTAGAACTTTGTTGTAATCATGTTACTAGGTTTTTAGGTCTAAAATCATTACAGAAGTGTATTTACTAATAAATGTACTAAAGTAAGAATTTGGTAACTATAAAAGTGTTCTAACGTTAGATAATGCTTTGGTCAACAATGGTTGACCTTTTGATGTAACTGCGTTTAAACCTAATTTAAAACTTTGTTTTAGTCAATTTACTTGTTTTTCAGGTCTAAAATCATTATACATAGTGTATTTGATTAATAAATATACTAAACAAAGAATTTGGTAACTTTAAAAGTGAACAAAACATTAGATAATCATTTGGTCAACAAATGTTGACTTTTTGATGTATTTGTGTTTAAACTCAATTTTAAACTTTGTTTTAGTCAATTTACTTGTTTTTTAGGTCTAAAATCATTATACATAGTGTATTTCACTAATAAATGTACTAAAGTAAGAATTTGGTAACTATAAAAGTGAACTAAACGTTAGATAATCCTTTGGTCAACAAAGGTTGACTTTTTGATGTAATTGCGTTTAAATTTAAATGTAAACTTTGTTTAGTCAATTTACTTGTTTTTTAGGTCTAATATCATTATACCTAGTGTATTTCACTTATAAATGTACTAAATTAAGAATTTGGTAACTATAAAAGTGAACTAAACGTTAGATAATCCTTTGGTCAACAAAGGTTGACTTATTGATGTAATTGTGGTTAAACTGAATTTTAAACTTTGTTTTAGTCAATTTACTTGTTTTTTAGGTCTAAAATCATTATACATAGTGTATTTCACTAATAAATGTACTAAAGTAAGAATTTGGTAACAATAAAAGTGAACTAAACGTTAGATAATCCTTTGGTCAACAAAGGTTTGACCTTTTGTTCTAATTGTGTTTAAACTCAATTTAGAACTTTGTTTTAGTCAAGTTACTTGGTTTTTAGGTCTAAAATCATTATACATAGTGTATTTCACTATAAAATGTACTAAATTAAGAATTTGGTAACAATAAAAGTGAACTAAACGTTTGATAATCCTTTGTTCTAAAAAGGTTGACTTTTTGATGTACTTGCGTTTAAACTCAATTTGAAACTTTGTTTTAGTCAATTTACTTGTTTTTTAGGTCTAAAGTCATTATACATAGTGTATTTCACTTATAAATGTACTAAAATATGAATTTGGTAACTTTAAAAGTGAACTAAACGTTAGATAATCCTTTGGTCAACAAAGGTTGACTTTTTGATTTAATTGCACTAAAACTCAATTTAAAACAATGTTTTAGTCAAGTTACTTGTTTTTTAGGTCTAAAATCATTATACGTACTGTATTTCTCTAATAAATGTACTAATCAAAGAATTTGGTAACTATAAACGTCAACTAAACGTTAGATAATCCTTTGTTCAACAAAGGTTTGACCTTCTGTTCTATATGCGTGTAAACTTAATTTAGAACTTTGTTGTAATCATGTTACTAGGTTTTTAGGTCTAAAATCATTACAGAAGTGTATTTACTAATAAATGTACTAAAGTAAGAATTTGGTAACTATAAAAGTGTTCTAACGTTAGATAATGCTTTGGTCAACAATGGTTGACCTTTTGATGTAACTGCGTTTAAACCTAATTTAAAACTTTGTTTTAGTCAATTTACTTGTTTTTCAGGTCTAAAATCATTATACATAGTGTATTTGATTAATAAATATACTAAACAAAGAATTTGGTAACTTTAAAAGTGAACAAAACATTAGATAATCATTTGGTCAACAAATGTTGACTTTTTGATGTATTTGTGTTTAAACTTAATTTTAAACTTTGTTTTAGTCAATTTACTTGTTTTTTAGGTCTAAAATCATTATACATAGTGTATTTCACTAATAAATGTACTAAAGTAAGAATTTGGTAACTATAAAAGTGAACTAAACGTTAGATAATCCTTTGGTCAACAAAGGTTGACTTTTTGATGTAATTGCGTTTAAATTTAATTGTAAACTTTGTTTTAGTCAATTTACTTGTTTTTTAGGTCTAAGATCATTAAACATAGTGTATTTCACTAATAAATGTACTAAATTAAGAATTTGGTAACTATAAAAGTGAACTAAACGTTAGATAATCCTTTGGTCAACAAAGGTTGACTTATTGATGTAATTGTGGTTAAACTGAATTTTAAACTTTGTTTTAGTCAATTTACTTGTTTATTATGTCTAAAATCATTATACATAGTGTATTTCACTAATAAATGTACTAAAGTAAGAATTTGGTAACAATAAAAGTGAACTAAACGTTAGATAATCCTTTGGTCAACAAAGGTTTGACCTTTTGTTCTAATTGTGTTTTAAACTCAACTTAAAACTTTGTTTTAGTCAAGTTACTTGGTTTTTAGGTCTAAAATCATTATACATAGTGTATTTCACTATAAAATGTACTAAATTAAGAATTTGGTAACAATAAAAGTGAACTAAACGTTTGATAATCCTTTGTTCTAAAAAGGTTGACTTTTTGATGTACTTGCGTTTTAAACTCAATTTGAAACTTTGTTTTAGTCAATTTACTTGTTTTTTAGGTCTAAAGTCATTATACATAGCGTATTTCACTTATAAATGTACTAAAATATGAATTTGGTAACTTTAAAAGTGAACTAAACGTTAGATAATCCTTTGGTCAACAAAGGTTGACTTTTTGATTTAATTGCACTAAAACTCAATTTAAAACAATGTTTTAGTCAAGTTACTTGTTTTTTAGGTCTAAAATCATTATACGTACTGTATTTCTCTAATAAATGTACTAATCAAAGAATTTGGTAACTATAAACGTCAACTAAACGTTAGATAATCCTTTGTTCAACAAAGGTTTGACCTTCTGTTCTATATGCGTGTAAACTTAATTTAGAACTTTGTTGTAATCATGTTACTAGGTTTTTAGGTCTAAAATCATTACAGAAGTGTATTTACTAATAAATGTACTAAAGTAAGAATTTGGTAACTATAAAAGTGTTCTAACGTTAGATAATGCTTTGGTCAACAATGGTTGACCTTTTGATGTAACTGCGTTTAAACCTAATTTAAAACTTTGTTTTAGTCAATTTACTTGTTTTTCAGGTCTAAAATCATTATACATAGTGTATTTGATTAATAAATATACTAAACAAAGAATTTGGTAACTTTAAAAGTGAACAAAACATTAGATAATCATTTGGTCAACAAATGTTGACTTTTTGATGTATTTGTGTTTAAATTTAATTTTAAACTTTGTTTTAGTCAATTTACTTGTTTTTTAGGTCTAAAATCATTATACATAGTGTATTTCACTAATAAATGTACTAAAGTAAGAATTTGGTAACTATAAAAGTGAACTAAACGTTAGATAATCCTTTGGTCAACAAAGGTTGACTTTTTGATGTAATTGCGTTTAAATTTAAATGTAAACTTTTTTTAGTCAATTTCCTTGTTTTTTAGGTCTAAAATCATTATACCTAGTGTATTTCACTTATAAATGTACTAAATTAAGAATTTGGTAACTATAAAAGTGAACTAAACGTTAGATAATCCTTTGGTCAACAAAGGTTGACTTATTGATGTAATTGTGGTTAAACTGAATTTTAAACTTTGTTTTAGTCAATTTACTTGTTTATTATGTCTAAAATCATTATACATAGTGTATTTCACTAATAAATGTACTAAAGTAAGAATTTGGTAACAATAAAAGTGAACTAAACGTTAGATAATCCTTTGGTCAACAAAGGTTTGACCTTTTGTTCTAATTGTGTTTAAACTCAACTTAAAACTTTGTTTTAGTCAAGTTACTTGGTTTTTAGGTCTAAAATCATTATACATAGTGTATTTCACTATAAAATGTACTAAATTAAGAATTTGGTAACAATAAAAGTGAACTAAACGTTTGATAATCCTTTGTTCTAAAAAGGTTGACTTTTTGATGTACTTGCGTTTAAACTCAATTTGAAACTTTGTTTTAGTCAATTTACTTGTTTTTTAGGTCTAAAGTCATTATACATAGCGTATTTCACTTATAAATGTACTAAAATATGAATTTGGTAACTTTAAAAGTGAACTAAACGTTAGATAATCCTTTGGTCAACAAAGGTTGACTTTTTGATTTAATTGCACTAAAACTCAATTTAAAACAATGTTTTAGTCAAGTTACTTGTTTTTTAGGTCTAAAATCATTATACGTACTGTATTTCTCTAATAAATGTACTAATCAAAGAATTTGGTAACTATAAACGTCAACTAAACGTTAGATAATCCTTTGTTCAACAAAGGTTTGACCTTCTGTTCTATATGCGTGTAAACTTAATTTAGAACTTTGTTGTAATCATGTTACTAGGTTTTTAGGTCTAAAATCATTACAGAAGTGTATTTACTAATAAATGTACTAAAGTAAGAATTTGGTAACTATAAAAGTGTTCTAACGTTAGATAATGCTTTGGTCAACAATGGTTGACCTTTTGATGTAACTGCGTTTAAACCTAATTTAAAACTTTGTTTTAGTCAATTTACTTGTTTTTCAGGTCTAAAATCATTATACATAGTGTATTTGATTAATAAATATACTAAACAAAGAATTTGGTAACTTTAAAAGTGAACAAAACATTAGATAATCATTTGGTCAACAAATGTTGACTTTTTGATGTATTTGTGTTTAAACTGAATTGTAAACTTTGTTTTAGTCAATTTACTTGTTTTTTAGGTCTAAAATCATTATACATAGTGTATTTCACTAATAAATGTACTAAAGTAAGAATTTGGTAACTATAAAAGTGAACTAAACGTTAGATAATCCTTTGGTCAACAAAGGTTGACTTTTTGATGTAATTGCGTTTAAACTGAATTTTAAACTTTGTTTAGTCAATTTACTTGTTTTTTAGGTCTATAATCATTATACCTAGTGTATTTCACTTATAAATGTACTAAATTAAGAATTTGGTAACTATAAAAGTGAACTAAACGTTAGATAATCCTTTGGTCAACAAAGGTTGACTTTTTGATTTAATTGCACTAAAACTCAATTTAAAACAATGTTTTAGTCAAGTTACTTTTTTTTTAGGTCTAAAATCATTATACGTACTGTATTTCTCTAATAAATGTACTAATCAAAGAATTTGGTAACTATAAACGTCAACTAAACGTTAGATAATCCTTTGTTCAACAAAGGTTTGACCTTCTGTTCTATATGCGTGTAAACTTAATTTAGAACTTTGTTGTAATCATGTTACTAGGTTTTTAGGTCTAAAATCATTACAGAAGTGTATTTACTAATAAATGTACTAAAGTAAGAATTTGGTAACTATAAAAGTGTTCTAACGTTAGATAATGCTTTGGTCAACAATGGTTGACCTTTTGATGTAACTGCGTTTAAACCTAATTTAAAACTTTGTTTTAGTCAATTTACTTGTTTTTCAGGTCTAAAATCATTATACATAGTGTATTTGATTAATAAATATACTAAACAAAGAATTTGGTAACTTTAAAAGTGAACAAAACATTAGATAATCATTTGGTCAACAAATGTTGACTTTTTGATGTATTTGTGTTTAAACTGAATTTTAAACTTTGATTTAGTCAATTTACTTGTTTTTTAGGTCTAAAATCATTATACATAGTGTATTTCACTAATAAATGTACTAAAGTAAGAATTTGGTAACTATAAAAGTGAACTAAACGTTAGATAATCCTTTGGTCAACAAAGGTTGACTTTTTGATGTAATTGCGTTTAAATTTAAATGTAAACTTTTTTTAGTCAATTTACTTGTTTTTTAGGTCTATAATCATTATACCTAGTGTATTTCACTTATAAATGTACTAAATTAAGAATTTGGTAACTATAAAAGTGAACTAAACGTTAGATAATCCTTTGGTCAACAAAGGTTGACTTTTTGATGTAATTGTGGTTAAACTGAATTTTAAACTTTGTTTTAGTCAATTTACTTGTTTTTTAGGTCTAAAATCATTATACATAGTGTATTTCACTAATAAATGTACTAAAGTAAGAATTTGGTAACTATAAAAGTGAACTAAACGTTAGATAATCCTTTGGTCAACAAAGGTTTGACCTTTTGTTCTAATTGTGTTTAAACTCAACTTAAAACTTTGTTTTAGTCAATTTACTTGTTTTTTAGGTCTAAAATCATTATACATAGTGTATTTCACTAATAAATGTACTAAAGTAAGAATTTGGTAACTATAAAAGTGAACTAAACGTTAGATAATCCTTTAGTCAACAAAGGTTGACTTTTTGATGTAATTGCGTTTAAACTGAATTTTAAACTTTGTTTTAGTCAATTTACTTGTTTATTATGTCTAAAATCATTATACATAGTGTATTTCACTAATAAATGTACTAAAGTAAGAATTTGGTAACAATAAAAGTGAACTAAACGTTAGATAATCTTTTTTTCAAAGCGGTTGACTTTTTGATGTACTTGCGTTTAAACTCAATTTTAAACTTTAGTTTTAGTCAATTTACTTGTTTTTTATGTCTATAATCATTATACCTAGTATATTTCACTTATAAATGTACTAAATTAAGAATTTGGTAACTATAAAAGTGAACTAAATGTTAGATAATCATTTGGTCAACAAAGGTTGACTTTTTGATTTAATTGGTGAACTAAACTCAATTTAAAACAATGTTTTAGTAAAGTTACTTGTTTTTTAGGTCTAAAATCATTATAAGTACTGTATTTCTCTAATAAATGTACTAATCAAAGAAATTGGTAACTATAAACGTCAACTAAACGTTAGATAATCCTTTGTTCAACAAAGGTTTGACCTTTTGTTCTAATTGCGTGTAAACTTAATTTAGAACTTTGTTGTAATCATGTTACTAGGTTTTTAGGTCTAAAATCATTACAGAAGTGTATATACTAATAAATGTACTAAAGTAAGAATTTGGTAACTATAAAAGTGATCTAACGTTAGATAATGCTTTGGTCAACAATGGTTGACCTTTTGATGTAACTGCGTTTAAACTCAATTTAAAACTTGTTTTTAGTCAATTTACTTGTTTTTCAGGTCTAAAATCATTATACATAGTGTATTTGATTAATAAATATACTAAACAAAGAATTTGGTAACTTTAAAAGTGAACAAAACATTAGATAATCATTTGGTCAACAAATGTTGACTTTTTGATGTAATTGTGTTTAAACTCAATTTTAAACTTTGTTTAGTCAATTTACTTGTTTTTTAGGTCTATAATCATTATACCTAGTGTATTTCACTTATAAATGTACTAAATTAAGAATTTGGTAACTATAAAAGTGAACTAAACGTTAGATAATCCTTTGGTCAACAAAGGTTGACTTTTTAATGTAATTGTGTTTAAACTGAATTTTAAACTTTGTTTTAGTCAATTTACTTGTTTATTATGTCTAAAATCATTATACATAGTGTATTTCACTCATAAATATAATAAAGTAATAATTTGGTAACAATAAAAGTGAACTAAACGTTATATAATCTTTAGTTCAACATAGGTTTGAACTTTTGTTCCAATTGCGTTTAAACTCAATTTAAACCTCTGTTTTAGTCAAGTTACTTGTTTTTTAGGTCTAAAATCAATATACATAGTGTATTTCACTTATAAATGTACTAAAGTAAGAATTTGGTAACAATAAAAGTGAACTAAATGTTAGATAATCCTTTGTTCCAAAAGGTTGACCTTTTGATGTACTTGCGTTTAAACTCAATTTTAAACTTTGTTTTATTCAAGTTACTTGGTTTTTAGGTCTAAAATCATTATACATAGTGTATTTCACTAATAAATGTACTAAAGTAAGAATTTGGTAACAATAAAAGTGAACTAAACGTTAGATAATCCTTTGTTCCAAAAGGTTGACCTTTTGATATACTTGCGTTTAAACTCAATTTTAAACGTTGTTTTAGTCAATTTAATTGTTTTTTAGGTCTAAAATCATTATACATAGTGTATTTCAATAATAAATGTACAAAAATAAGAATTTGGAAACTATAAAAGTGAACTAAACGTTAGATAATCTTTTGTTCTTTAAAGGTTTTACATTTGGTTCTAATTGCGTTTAAACTCAATTTAGAACTTTGTTTTAGTCAAGTTAATTGTTGTTAAGGTCTAAAATCATTGTGCAGAGTGTATTTCACTAATAAATATACTAAAGTAAGAATTTGTATCTATAAAAATAAACTAAACGTAAAATAATTTTTGGTCAACAAAGGTTGACTTTTTAATGTAGTTGCGTTTAAACTCAATTTAAAAATTTGTTTTAGTAAATTTACTTGTTTTTTACGTTTAAAATCATTATACATAGTGTATTTCACGAATAAATGTACTAAAGTAAGAATTTGGTAACAATAAAAGTGAACTAAACGTTAGATAATCTTTTTTTCAAAGCGGTTGACTTTTTGATGTACTTGCGTTTAAACTCAATTTTAAACTTTAGTTTTAGTCAATTTACTTGTTTTTTAGGTCTATAATCATTATACCTAGTATATTTCACTTATAAATGTACTAAATTAAGAATTTGGTAACTATAAAAGTGAACTGAATGTTAGATAATCATTTGGTCAACAAAGGTTGACTTTTTGATTTAATTGCATTAAAACTCAATTTAAAACAATGTTTTAGTCAAGTTACTTATTTTTTAGGTCTAAAATCATTATAAGTACTGTATTTCTCTAATAAATGTACTAATCAAAGAAATTGGTAACTATAAACGTCAACTAAACGTTAGATAATCCTTTGTTCAACAAAGGTTTGACCTTTTGTTCTAATTGCGTGTAAACTTAATTTAGAACTTTGTTGTAATCATGTTACTAGGTTTTTAGGTCTAAAATCATTACAGAAGTGTATATACTAATAAATGTACTAAAGTAAGAATTTGGTAACTATAAAAGTGATATAACGTTAGATAATGCTTTGGTCAACAATGGTTGACCTTTTGATGTAACTGCGTTTAAACTTAATTTAAAACTTTTTTTTAGTCAATTTACTTGTTTTTCAGGTCTAAAATCATTATACATAGTGTATTTGATTAATAAATATACTAAACAAAGAATTTGGTAACTTTAAAAGTGAACAAAACAATAGATAATCATTTGGTCAACAAATGTTGACTTTTTGATGTAATTGTGTTTAAACTCAATTTTAAACTTTGTTTAGTCAATTTACTTGTTTTTTAGGTCTATAATCATTATACCTAGTGTATTTCACTTATAAATGTACTAAATTAAGAATTTGGTAACTATAAAAGTGAACTAAACGTTAGATAATCCTTTGGTCAACAAAGGTTGACTTTTTGATGTAATTGTGTTTAAACTGAATTTTAAACTTTGTTTTAGTCAATTTACTTGTTTATTATGTCTAAAATCATTATACATAGTGTATTTCACTCATAAATATAATAAAGTAATAATTTGGTAACAATAAAAGTGAACTAAACGTTATATAATCTTTAGTTCAACATAGGTTTGAACTTTTGTTCCAATTGCGTTTAAACTCAATTTAAACCTCTGTTTTTGTCAAGTTACTTGTTTTTTAGGTCTAAAATCAATATACATAGTGTATTTCACTAATAAATGTACTAAAGTAAGAATTTGGTAACAATAAAAGTGAACTAAATGTTAGATAATCCTTTGTTCCAAAAGGTTGACCTTTTGATGTACTTGCGTTTAAACTCAATTTTAAACTTTGTTTTAGTCAAGTTACTTGGTTTTTAGGTCTAAAATCATTATACATAGTGTATTTCACTAATAAATGTACTAAAGTAAGAATTTGGTAACTATAAAAGTGAACTAAACGTTAGATAATCCTTTGGTCAACAAATGTTGACTTTTTGATGTAATTGTGTTTAAACTGAATTTTAAACTTTGTTTAGTCAATTTACTTGTTTTTTAGGTCTATAATCATTATACCTAGTGTATTTCACTTATAAATGTACTAAATTAAGAATTTGGTAACTATAAAAGTGAACTAAACGTTAGATAATCCTTTGGTCATCAAAGGTTGACTTTTTGATGTAATTGTGTTTAAACTGAATTTTAAACTTTGTTTTAGTCAATTTACTTGTTTATTATGTCTAAAATCATTATACATAGTGTATTTCACTAATAAATGTACTAAAGTAAGAATTTGGTAACAATAAAAGTGAACTAAACGTTAGATAATCTTTTTTTCAAAGCGGTTGACTTTTTGATGTACTTGCGTTTAAACTCAATTTTAAACTTTAGTTTTAGTCAATTTACTTGTTTTTTATGTCTATAATCATTATACCTAGTATATTTCACTTATAAATGTACTAAATTAAGAATTTGGTAACTATAAAAGTGAACTAAATGTTAGATAATCATTTGGTCAACAAAGGTTGACTTTTTGATTTAATTGCATTAAAACTTAATTTAAAACAATGTTTTAGTCAAGTTACTTGTTTTTTAGGTCTAAAATCATTATAAGTACTGTATTTCTCTAATAAATGTACTAATCAAAGAAATTGGTAACTATAAACGTCAACTAAACGTTAGATAATCCTTTGTTCAACAAAGGTTTGATCTTTTGTTCTAATTGCGTGTAAACTTAATTTAGAACTTTGTTGTAATCATGTTACTAGGTTTTTAGGTCTAAAATCATTACAGAAGTGTATATACTAATAAATGTACTAAAGTAAGAATTTCGTAACTATAAAAGTGATCTAACGTTAGATAATGCTTTGGTCAACAATGGTTGACCTTTTGATGTAACTGCGTTTAAACTCAATTTAAAACTTTTTTTTAGTCAATTTACTTGTTTTTCAGGTCTAAAATCATTATACATAGTGTATTTGATTAATAAATATACTAAACAAAGAATTTGGTAACTTTAAAAGTGAACAAAACATTAGATAATCATTTGGTCAACAAATGTTGACTTTTTGATGTAATTGTGTTTAAACTCAATTTTAAACTTTGTTTAGTCAATTTACTTGTTTTTTAGGTCTATAATCATTATACCTAGTGTATTTCACTTATAAATGTACTAAATTAAGAATTTGGTAACTATAAAAGTGAACTAAACGTTAGATAATCCTTTGGTCAACAAAGGTTGACTTTTTAATGTAATTGTGTTTAAACTGAATTTTAAACTTTGTTTTAGTCAATTTACTTGTTTATTATGTCTAAAATCATTATACATAGTGTATTTCACTCATAAATATAATAAAGTAATAATTTGGTAACAATAAAAGTGAACTAAACGTTATATAATTTTAGTTCAACATAGGTTTGAACTTTTGTTCCAATTGCGTTTAAACTCAATTTAAACCTCTGTTTTAGTCAAGTTACTTGGTTTTTAGGTCTAAAATCAATATAGATAGTGTATTTCACTAATAAATGTACTAAAGTAAGAATTTGGTAACAATAAAAGTGAACTAAATGTTAGATAATCTTTTGTTCCAAAAGGTTGACCTTTTGATGTACTTGCGTTTAAACTCAATTTTAAACTTTGTTTTAGTCAAGTTACTTGGCTTTTAGGTCTAAAATCATTATACATAGTGTATTTCACTAATAAATGTATTAAAGTAAGAATTTGGTAACAATAAAAGTGAACTAAACGTTAGATAATCCTTTGTTCCAAAAGGTTGACCTTTTGATATACTTGCGTTTAAACTCAATTTTAAACGTTGTTTTAGTCAATTTAATTGTTTTTTAGGTCTAAAATCATTATACATAGTGTATTTCAATAATAAATGTACAAAAATAAGAATTTGGAAACTATAAAAGTGAACTAAACGTTAGATAATCTTTTGTTCTTTAAAGGTTTGACATTTGGTTCTAATTGCGTTTAAACTCAATTTAGAACTTTGTTTTAGTCAAGTTAATTGTTGTTAAGGTCTAAAATCATTGTGCAGAGTGTATTTCACTAATAAATATACTAAAGTAAGAATTTTGTATCTATAAAAATAAACTAAACGTAAAATAATTTTTGGTCAACAAAGGTTGACTTTTTAATGTAGTTGCGTTTAAACTCAATTTAAAAATTTGTTTTAGTAAATTTACTTGTTTTTTACGTTTAAAATCATTATACATAGTGTATTTCACGAATAAATGTACTAAAGTAAGAATTTGGTAACAATAAAAGTGAACTAAACGTTAGATAATCTTTTTTTCAAAGCGGTTGACTTTTTGATGTACTTGCGTTTAAACTCAATTTTAAACTTTAGTTTTAGTCAATTTACTTGTTTTTTAGGTCTATAATCATTATACCTAGTATATTTCACTTATAAATGTACTAAATTAAGAATTTGGTAACTATAAAAGTGAACTAAATGTTAGATAATCATTTGGTCAACAAAGGTTGACTTTTTGATTTAATTGCATTAAAACTCAATTTAAAACAATGTTTTAGTCAAGTTACTTGTTTTTTAGGTCTAAAATCATTATAAGTACTGTATTTCTCTAATAAATGTACTAATCAAAGAAATTGGTAACTATAAACGTCAACTAAACGTTAGATAATCCTTTGTTCAACAAAGGTTTGACCTTTTGTTCTAATTGCGTGTAAACTTAATTTAGAACTTTGTTGCAATCATGTTACTAGGTTTGTAGGTCTAAAATCATTATACATAGTGTATTTCACTCATAAATATAATAAAGTAATAATTTGGTAACAATAAAAGTGAACTAAACGTTATATAATCTTTAGTTCAACATAGGTTTGAACTTTTGTTCCAATTGCGTTTAAACTCAATTTAAACCTATGTTTTAGTCAAGTTACTTGTTTTTTAGGTTTAAAATCAATATACATAGTGTATTTCACTAATAAATGTACTAAAGTAAGAATTTGGTAACAATAAAAGTGAACTAAACGTTAGATAATCCTTTGTTCTAAAAGGTTGACCGTTTGATGTACTTGCGTTTAAACTCAATTTTAAACTTTGTTTTAGTCAATTTAATTGTTTTTTAGGTCTAAAATCATTATACATAGTGTATATCACTAATAAATGTACAAAAATAAGAATTTGGACACTATAAAAGTGAACTAAACGTTAGATAATCTTTTGTTCTTTAAAGGTTTGACATTTGGTTCTAATTGCGTTTAAACTCAATTTAGAACTTTGTTTTAGTCAAGTTAATTGTTGTTAAGGTCTAAAATCATTGTGCAGAGTGTATTTCACTAATAAATATACTAAAGTAAGAATTTTGTATCTATAAAAATAAACTAAACGTAAAATAATTTTTGGTCAACAAAGGTTGACTTTTTAATGTAGTTGCGTTTAAACTCAATTTAAAAATTTGTTTTAGTAAATTTACTTGTTTTTTACGTTTAAAATCATTATACATAGTGTATTTCACTAATAAATGTACTAAAGTAAGAATTTGGTAACAATAAAAGTGAACTAAACGTTAGATAATCTTTTTTTCAAAGCGGTTGACTTTTTGATGTACTTGCGTTTAAACTCAATTTTAAACTTTAGTTTTAGTCAATTTACTTGTTTTTTAGGTCTATAATCATTATACCTAGTATATTTCACTTATAAATGTACTAAATTAAGAATTTGGTAACTATAAAAGTGAACTAAATGTTAGATAATCATTTGGTCAACAAAGGTTGACTTTTTGATTTAATTGCATTAAAACTCAATTTAAAACAATGTTTTAGTCAAGTTACTTGTTTTTTAGGTCTAAAATCATTATAAGTACTGTATTTCTCTAATAAATGTACTAATCAAAGAAATTGGTAACTATAAACGTCAACTAAACGTTAGATAATCCTTTGTTCAACAAAGGTTTGACCTTTTGTTCTAATTGCGTGTAAACTTAATTTAGAACTTTGTTGCAATCATCTTACTAGGTTTGTAGGTCTAAAATCATTATACATAGTGTATTTCACTCATAAATATAATAAAGTAATAATTTGGTAACAATAAAAGTGAACTAAACGTTATATAATCTTTAGTTCAACATAGGTTTGAACTTTTGTTCCAATTGCGTTTAAACTCAATTTAAACCTATGTTTTAGTCAAGTTACTTGTTTTTTAGGTTTAAAATCAATATACATAGTGTATTTCACTAATAAATGTACTAAAGTAAGAATTTGGTAACAATAAAAGTGAACTAAACGTTAGATAATCCTTTGTTCTAAAAGGTTGACCGTTTGATGTACTTGCGTTTAAACTCAATTTTAAACTTTGTTTTAGTCAATTTAATTGTTTTTTAGGTCTAAAATCATTATACATAGTGTATATCACTAATAAATGTACAAAAATAAGAATTTGGACACTATAAAAGTGAACTAAACGTTAGATAATCTTTTGTTCTTTAAAGGTTTGACATTTGGTTCTAATTGCGTTTAAACTCAATTTAGAACTTTGTTTTAGTCAAGTTAATTGTTGTTAAGGTCTAAAATCATTGTGCAGAGTGTATTTCACTAATAAATATACTAAAGTAAGAATTTTGTATCTATAAAAATAAACTAAACGTAAAATAATTTTTGGTCAACAAAGGTTGACTTTTTAATGTAGTTGCGTTTAAACTCAATTTAAAAATTTGTTTTAGTAAATTTACTTGTTTTTTACGTTTAAAATCATTATACATAGTGTATTTCACGAATAAATGTACTAAAGTAAGAATTTGGTAACAATAAAAGTGAACTAAACGTTAGATAATCTTTTTTTCAAAGCGGTTGACTTTTTGATGTACTTGCGTTTAAACTCAATTTTAAACTTTAGTTTTAGTCAATTTACTTGTTTTTTAGGTCTATAATCATTATACCTAGTATATTTCACTTATAAATGTACTAAATTAAGAATTTGGTAACTATAAAAGTGAACTAAATGTTAGATAATCATTTGGTCAACAAAGGTTGACTTTTTGATTTAATTGCATTAAAACTCAATTTAAAACAATGTTTTAGTCAAGTTACTTGTTTTTTAGGTCTAAAATCATTATAAGTACTGTATTTCTCTAATAAATGTACTAATCAAAGAAATTGGTAACTATAAACGTCAACTAAACGTTAGATAATCCTTTGTTCAACAAAGGTTTGACCTTTTGTTCTAATTGCGTGTAAACTTAATTTAGAACTTTGTTGCAATCATCTTACTAGGTTTGTAGGTCTAAAATCATTATACATAGTGTATTTCACTCATAAATATAATAAAGTAATAATTTGGTAACAATAAAAGTGAACTAAACGTTATATAATCTTTAGTTCAACATAGGTTTGAACTTTTGTTCCAATTGCGTTTAAACTCAATTTAAACCTATGTTTTAGTCAAGTTACTTGTTTTTTAGGTTTAAAATCAATATACATAGTGTATTTCACTAATAAATGTACTAAAGTAAGAATTTGGTAACAATAAAAGTGAACTAAACGTTAGATAATCATTTGTTCTAAAAGGTTGACCGTTTGATGTACTTGCGTTTAAACTCAATTTTAAACTTTGTTTTAGTCAATTTAATTGTTTTTTAGGTCTAAAATCATTATACATAGTGTATATCACTAATAAATGTACAAAAATAAGAATTTGGACACTATAAAAGTGAACTAAACGTTAGATAATCTTTTGTTCTTTAATGGTTTGACATTTGGTTCTAATTCCGTTTAAACTCAATTTAGAACTTTGTTTTAGTCAAGTTAATTGTTGTTAAGGTCTAAAATCATTGTGCAGAGTGTATTTCACTAATAAATATACTAAAGTAAGAATTTTGTATCTATAAAAATAAACTAAACGTAAAATAATTTTTGGTCAACAAAGGTTGACTTTTTAATGTAGTTGCGTTTAAACTCAATTTAAAAATTTGTTTTTAGTAAATTTACTTGTTTTTTACGTTTAAAATCATTATACATAGTGTATTTCACGAATAAATGTACTAAAGTAAGAATTTGGTAACAATAAAAGTGAACTAAACGTTAGATAATCTTTTTTTCAAAGCGGTTGAGTTTTTGATGTACTTGCGTTTAAACTCAATTTTAAACTTTAGTTTTAGTCAATTTACTTGTTTTTTAGGTCTATAATCATTATACCTAGTATATTTCACTTATAAATGTACTAAATTAAGAATTTGGTAACTATAAAAGTGAACTAAATGTTAGATAATCATTTGGTCAACAAAGGTTGACTTTTTGATTTAATTGCATTAAAACTCAATTTAAAACAATGTTTTAGTCAAGTTACTTGTTTTTTAGGTCTAAAATCATTATAAGTACTGTATTTCTCTAATAAATGTACTAATCAAAGAAATTGGTAACTATAAACGTCAACTAAACGTTAGATAATCCTTTGTTCAACAAAGGTTTGACCTTTTGTTCTAATTGCGTGTAAACTTAATTTAGAACTTTGTTGTAATCATGTTACTAGGTTTTTAGGTCTAAAATCATTATACATAGTGTATTTCACTCATAAATATAATAAAGTAATAATTTGGTAACAATAAAAGTGAACTAAACGTTATATAATCTTTAGTTCAACATAGGTTTGAACTTTTGTTCCAATTGCGTTTAAACTCAATTTAAACCTCTGTTTTAGTCAAGTTACTTGTTTTTTAGGTCTAAAATCAATATACATAGTGTATTTCACTAATAAATGTACTAAAGTAAGAATTTGGTAACAATAAAAGTGAACTAAACGTTAGATAATCCTTTGTTCCAAAAGGTTGACCTTTTGATGTACTTGCGTTTAAACTCAATTTTAAACTTTGTTTTAGTCAATTTAATTGTTTTTTAGGTCTAAAATCATTATACATAGTGTATTTCACTAATAAATGTACAAAAATAAGAATTTGGACACTATAAAAGTGAACTAAACGTTAGATAATCTTTTGTTCTTTAAAGGTTTGACATTTGGTTCTAATTGCGTTTAAACTTAATTTAGAACTTTGTTTTAGTCAAGTTAATTGTTGTTAAGGTCTAAAATCATTGTGCAGAGTGTATTTCACTAATAAATATACTAAAGTAAGAATTTTGTATCTATAAAAATAAACTAAACGTAAAATAATTTTTGGTCAACAAAGGTTGACTTTTTAATGTAGTTGCGTTTAAACTCAATTTAAAAATTTGTTTTAGTAAATTTACTTGTTTTTTACGTTTAAAATCATTATACATAGTGTATTTCACGAATAAATGTACTAAAGTAAGAATTTGGTAACAATAAAAGTGAACTAAACGTTAGATAATCTTTTTTTCAAAGCGGTTGACTTTTTGATGTACTTGGGTTTAAACTCAATTTTAAACTTTAGTTTTAGTCAATTTACTTGTTTTTTAGGTCTATAATCATTATACCTAGTATATTTCACTTATAAATGTACTAAATTAAGAATTTGGTAACTATAAAAGTGAACTAAATGTTAGATAATCATTTGGTCAACAAAGGTTGACTTTTTGATTTAATTGCATTAAAACTCAATTTAAAACAATGTTTTAGTCAAGTTACTTGTTTTTTAGGTCTAAAATCATTATAAGTACTGTATTTCTCTAATAAATGTACTAATCAAAGAAATTGGTAACTATAAACGTCAACTAAACGTTAGATAATCCTTTGTTCAACAAAGGTTTGACCTTTTGTTCTAATTGCGTGTAAACTTAATTTAGAACTTTGTTGCAATCATGTTACTAGGTTTGTAGGTCTAAAATCATTATACATAGTGTATTTCACTCATAAATATAATAAAGTAATAATTTGGTAACAATAAAAGTGAACTAAACGTTATATAATCTTTAGTTCAACATAGGTTTGACCTTTTGTTCTAATTGCATGTAAACTCAATTTAGAACTTTGTTTTAATCATGTTACTAGGTTTTTAGGTCTAAAATCATTACAGAAAGTGTATTTTACTAATAAATATACTAAATTAAGAATTTGGTAAGTTTAAAAGTGAACAAAACATTAGATAATCATTTGGTCAACAAATGTTGACTTTTGATGTAATTGTGTTTAAACTCAATTTTAAACTTTGTTTAGTCAATATACTTGTTTTTTAGGTCTAAAGTCATTATACATAGTGTATTTCACTATAAAATGTACTAAATTAAGAATTTGGTAACAATAAAAGTAAACTAAACGTTAGATAATTCTTTTGTTGAAAGCGGTTGACTTTTTGATGTCCTTGTGTTTAAACTCAATTTTAAACTTTGTTTTAGTCAATTTACTTGATTTTTGGGTCTAAAATCATTATAAATAGAGTATTTCACTAATAAATGTACTAAATTAAGAATTTGGTAACTATAAAAGTGAACTAAACGTTAGATAATACTTTGGTCAACAAAGGTTGACTTTTTGATTTAATTGCATTTAAACTCAATTTAAAACAATGTTTTAGTCAAGTTACTTGTTTTTTAGGTCTAAAATCATTATACGTAGTGTATTTCACTAATAAATGTAATAATCAAAGAATTTGGTAACTATAAACGTCAACTAAACGTTAGATAATCCTTTGTTCAACAAAGGTTTGACCTTTTGTTCTAATTGCGTGTAAACTCAATTTAGAACTTTGTTTTAATCATGTTACTAGGTTTTTAGGTCTAAAATCATTACAGAAAGTGTATTTTACTAATAAATATAATAAAGTAAGAATTTGGTAAGTTTAAAAGTGAACAAAACATTAGATAATCATTTGGTCAACAAATGTTGACTTTTGATGTAATTGTGTTTAAACTCAATTTTAAACTTTGTTTAGTCAATTTACTTGTTTTTTAGGTCTAAAGTCATTATACATAGTGTATTTCACTATAAAATGTACTAAATTAAGAATTTGGTAACAATAAAAGTAAACTAAACGTTAGATAATTCTTTTGTTGAAAGCGGTTGACTTTTTGATGTCCTTGTGTTTAAACTAATTTTAAACTTTGTTTTAGTCAATTTACTTGATTTTTGGGTCTAAAATCATTATAAATAGAGTATTTCACTAATAAATGTACTAAATTAAGAATTTGGTAACTATAAAAGTGAACTAAACGTTAGATAATACTTTGGTCAACAAAGGTTGACTTTTTGATTTAATTGCATTTAAACTCAATTTAAAACAATGTTTTAGTCAAGTTACTTGTTTTTTAGGTCTAAAATCATTATACGTAGTGTATTTCACTAATAAATGTAATAATCAAAGAATTTGGTAACTGTAAACGTCAACTAATCGTTAGATAATCCTTTGTTCAACAAAGGTTTGACCTTTTGTTCTAATTGCGTGTAAACTCAATTTAGAACTTTGTTTTAATCATGTTACTAGGTTTTTAGGTATAAAATCATTACAGAAAGTGTATTTTACTAATAAATATACTAAAGTAAGAATTTGGTAAGTTTAAAAGTGAACAAAACATTAGATAATCATTTGGTCAACAAATGTTGACTTTTGATGTAATTGTGTTTAAACTCAATTTTAAACTTTGTTTAGTCAATATACTTGTTTTTTAGGTCTAAAGTCATTATACATAGTGTATTTCACTATAAAATGTACTAAATTAAGAATTTGGTAACAATAAAAGTAAACTAAACGTTAGATAATTCTTTTGTTGAAAGCGGTTGACTTTTTGATGTCCTTGTGTTTAAACTCAATTTAAAACTTTCTTTTAGTCAATTTACTTGTTTTTTAGGTAAAAATTCATTATAAATAAAGTATTTCACTAATAAATGTACTAAAGTAAGAATTTGGTAACATAAAAAGTGAACTAAACGTTAGATAATACTTTGGTCAACAAAGGTTGACTTTTTGATTTAATTGCATTTACACTCAATTTAAAACAATGTTTTAGTCAAGTTACTTGTTTTTTAGGTCTAAAATCATTATACGTAGTGTATTTCACTAATAAATGTAATAATCAAAGAATTTGGTAACTATAAACGTCAACTAATCGTTAGATAATCCTTTGTTCAACAAAGGTTTGACCTTTTGTTCTAATTGCGTGTAAACTCAATTTAGAACTTTGTTTTAATCATGTTACTAGGTTTTTAGGTCTAAAATCATTACAGAAAGTGTATTTTACTAATAAATATACTAAAGTAAGAATTTGGTAAGTTTAAAAGTGAACAAAACATTAGATAATCATTTGGTCAACAAATGTTGACTTTTGATGTAATTGTGTTTAAACTCAATTTTAAACTTTGTTTAGTCAATTTACTTGTTTTTTAGGTCTAAAGTCATTATACATAGTGTAATTCACTATAAAATGTACTAAATTAAGAATTTGGTAACAATAAAAGTGAACTAAACGTTTGATAATCCTTTGTTCTAAAAATGTTGACTTTTTGATGTACTTGCGTTTAAACTTAATTTGAAACTTTGTTTTAGTCAATTTACTTGTATTTTAGGTCTAAAGTTATTATACATAGTGTATTTTACTAATAAATGTACTAAAGTAAGAATTTGGTAACTTTAAAAGTGAACTAAACGTTAGATAATCCTTTGGTCAACAAATGTTGACTTTTAGATTTAATTACTTTTAAACTCAATTTAAAACAATGTTTTAGTCAAGTTACTTGTTTTTTAGGTCTAAAATCATTATATGTAGTGTATTTCACTAATAAATGTAATAATCAAAGAATTTGGTAACTATAAACGTCAACTAAACGTTAGATAATCCTTTGTTCAACAAATGTTTGACCTTTTGTTCTAATTGCGTGTAAACTCAATTTAGAACTTTGTTTTAATCATGTTACTAGGTTTTTAGGTCTAAAATCATTACAGAAAGTGTATTTTACTAATAAATATACTAAAGTAAGAATTTGGTAAGTTTAAAAGTGAACAAAACATTAGATAATCATTTGGTCAACAAATGTTGACTTTTGATGTAATTGTGTTTAAACTCAATTTTAAACTTTGTTTAGTCAATTTACTTGTTTTTTAGGTCTAAAGTCATTATACATAGTGTATTTCACTATAAAATGTACTAAATTAAGAATTTGGTAACAATAAAAGTAAACTAAACGTTAGATAATTCTTTTGTTGAAAGCGGTTGACTTTTTGATGTCCTTGTGTTTAAACTCAATTTTAAACTTTGTTTTAGTCAATTTACTTGTTTTTTGGGTCTAAAATCATTATAAATAGAGTATTTCACTAATAAATGTACTAAAGTAAGAATTTGGTAACAATAAAAGTGAACTAAACGTTAGATAATACTTTGGTCAACAAAGGTTGACTTTTTGATTTAATTGCATTTACACTCAATTTAAAACAATGTTTTAGTCAAGTTACTTGTTTTTTAGGTCTAAAATCATTATACGTAGTGTATTTCACTAATAAATGTAATAATCAAAAAATTTGGTAACTATAAACGTCAACTAATCGTTAGATAATCCTTTGTTCAACAAAGGTTTGACCTTTTGTTCTAATTGCGTGTAAACTCAATTTAGAACTTTGTTTTAATCATGTTACTAGGTTTTTAGGTCTAAAATCATTACAGAAAGTGTATTTTACTAATAAATATACTAAAGTAAGAATTTGGTAAGTTTAAAAGTGAACAAAACATTAGATAATCATTTGGTCAACAAATGTTGACTTTTGATGTAATTGTGTTTAAACTCAATTTTAAACTTTGTTTAGTCAATTTACTTGTTTTTTTAGGTCTAAAGTCATTATACATAGTGTAATTCACTATAAAATGTACTAAATTAAGAATTTGGTAACAATAAAAGTGAACTAAACGTTTGATAATCCTTTGTTCTAAAAATGTTGACTTTTTGATGTACTTGCGTTTAAACTTAATTTGAAACTTTGTTTTAGTCAATTTACTTGTATTTTAGGTCTAAAGTTATTATACATAGTGTATTTTACTAATAAATGTACTAAAGTAAGAATTTGGTAACTTTAAAAGTGAACTAAACGTTAGATAATCCTTTGGTCAACAAATGTTGACTTTTAGATTTAATTACTTTTAAACTCAATTTAAAACAATGTTTTAGTCAAGTTACTTGTTTTTTAGGTCTAAAATCATTATATGTAGTGTATTTCACTAATAAATGTAATAATCAAAGAATTTGGTAACTATAAACGTCAACTAAACGTTAGATAATCCTTTGTTCAACAAAGGTTTGACCTTTTGTTCTAATTGCGTGTAAACTCAATTTAGAACTTTGTTTTAATCATGTTACTAGGTTTTTAGGTCTAAAATCATTACAGAAAGTGTATTTTACTAATAAATATAATAAAGTAAGAATTTGGTAAGTTTAAAAGTGAACAAAACATTAGATAATCATTTGGTCAACAAATGTTGACTTTTGATGTAATTGTGTTTAAACTCAATTTTAAACTTTGTTTAGTCAATTTACTTGTTTTTTAGGTCTAAAGTCATTATACATAGTGTATTTCACTATAAAATGTACTAAATTAAGAATTTGGTAACAATAAAAGTAAACTAAACGTTAGATAATTCTTTTGTTGAAAGCGGTTGACTTTTTGATGTCCTTGTGTTTAAACTAATTTTAAACTTTGTTTTAGTCAATTTACTTGATTTTTGGGTCTAAAATCATTATAAATAGAGTATTTCACTAATAAATGTACTAAATTAAGAATTTGGTAACTATAAAAGTGAACTAAACGTTAGATAATACTTTGGTCAACAAAAGTTGACTTTTTGATTTAATTGCATTTAAACTCAATTTAAAACAATGTTTTAGTCAAGTTACTTGTTTTTTAGGTCTAAAATCATTATACGTAGTGTATTTCACTAATAAATGTAATAATCAAAGAATTTGGTAACTGTAAACGTCAACTAATCGTTAGATAATCCTTTGTTCAACAAAGGTTTGACCTTTTGTTCTAATTGCGTGTAAACTCAATTTAGAACTTTGTTTTAATCATGTTACTAGGTTTTTAGGTATAAAATCATTACAGAAAGTGTATTTTACTAATAAATATACTAAAGTAAGAATTTGGTAAGTTTAAAAGTGAACAAAACATTAGATAATCATTTGGTCAACAAATGTTGACTTTTGATGTAATTGTGTTTAAACTCAATTTTAAACTTTGTTTAGTCAATATACTTGTTTTTTAGGTCTAAAGTCATTATACATAGTGTATTTCACTATAAAATGTACTAAATTAAGAATTTGGTAACAATAAAAGTAAACTAAACGTTAGATAATTCTTTTGTTGAAAGCGGTTGACTTTTTGATGTCCTTGTGTTTAAACTCAATTTTAAACTTTGTTTTAGTCAATTTACTTGATTTTTGGGTCTAAAATCATTATAAATAAAGTATTTCACTAATAAATGTACTAAAGTAAGAATTTGGTAACAATAAAAGTGAACTAAACGTTAGATAATACTTTGGTCAACAAAGGTTGACTTTTTGATTTAATTGCATTTACACTCAATTTAAAACAATGTTTTAGTCAAGTTACTTGTTTTTTAGGTCTAAAATCATTATACGTAGTGTATTTCACTAATAAATGTAATAATCAAAGAATTTGGTAACTATAAACGTCAACTAATCGTTAGATAATCCTTTGTTCAACAAAGGTTTGACCTTTTGTTCTAATTGCGTGTAAACTCAATTTAGAACTTTGTTTTAATCATGTTACTAGGTTTTTAGGTCTAAAATCATTACAGAAAGTGTATTTTACTAATAAATATACTAAAGTGAGAATTTGGTAAGTTTAAAAGTGAACAAAACATTAGATAATCATTTGGTCAACAAATGTTGACTTTTGATGTAATTGTGTTTAAACTCAATTTTAAACTTTGTTTAGTCAATTTACTTGTTTTTTAGGTCTAAAGTCATTATACATAGTGTAATTCATTATAAAATGTACTAAATTAAGAATTTGGTAACAATAAAAGTGAACTAAACGTTTGATAATCCTTTGTTCTAAAAATGTTGACTTTTTGATGTACTTGCGTTTAAACTTAATTTGAAACTTTGTTTTAGTCAATTTACTTGTATTTTAGGTCTAAAGTTATTATACATAGTGTATTTTACTAATAAATGTACTAAAGTAAGAATTTGGTAACTTTAAAAGTGAACTAAACGTTAGATAATCCTTTGGTCAACAAATGTTGACTTTTAGATTTAATTACTTTTAAACTCAATTTAAAACAATGTTTTAGTCAAGTTACTTGTTTTTTAGGTCTAAAATCATTATATGTAGTGTATTTCACTAATAAATGTAATAATCAAAGAATTTGGTAACTATAAACGTCAACTAAACGTTAGATAATCCTTTGTTCAACAAAGGTTTGACCTTTTGTTCTAATTGCGTGTAAACTCAATTTAGAACTTTGTTTTAATCATGTTACTAGGTTTTTAGGTCTAAAATCATTACAGAAAGTGTATTTTACTAATAAATATACTAAACTAAGAATTTGGTAAGTTTAAAAGTGAACAAAACATTAGATAATCATTTGGTCAACAAATGTTGACTTTTGATGTAATTGTGTTTAAACTCAATTTTAAACTTTGTTTAGTCAATTTACTTGTTTTTTAGGTCTAAAGTCATTATACATAGTGTATTTCACTATAAAATGTACTAAATTAAGAATTTGGTAACAATAAAAGTAAACTAAACGTTAGATAATTCTTTTGTTGAAAGCGGTTGACTTTTTGATGTCCTTGTGTTTAAACTCAATTTTAAACTTTGTTTTAGTCAATTTACTTGATTTTTGGGTCTAAAATCATTATAAATAGAGTATTTCACTAATAAATGTACTAAATTAAGAATTTGGTAACATAAAAAGTGAACTAAACGTTAGATAATACTTTGGTCAACAAAGGTTGACTTTTTGATTTAATTGCATTTACACTCAATTTAAAACAATGTTTTAGTCAAGTTACTTGTTTTTTAGGTCTAAAATCATTATACGTAGTGTATTTCACTAATAAATGTAATAATCAAAAAATTTGGTAACTATAAACGTCAACTAATCGTTAGATAATCCTTTGTTCAACAAAGGTTTGACCTTTTGTTCTAATTGCGTGTAAACTCAATTTAGAACTTTGTTTTAATCATGTTACTAGGTTTTTAGGTCTAAAATCATTAGAGAAAGTGTATTTTACTAATAAATATACTAAAGTAAGAATTTGGTAAGTTTAAAAGTGAACAAAACATTAGATAATCATTTGGTCAACAAATGTTGACTTTTGATGTAATTGTGTTTAAACTCAATTTTAAACTTTGTTTAGTCAATTTACTTGTTTTTTAGGTCTAAAGTCATTATACATAGTGTAATTCACTATAAAATGTACTAAATTAAGAATTTGGTAACAATAAAAGTGAACTAAACGTTTGATAATCCTTTGTTCTAAAAATGTTGACTTTTTGATGTACTTGCGTTTAAACTTAATTTGAAACTTTGTTTTAGTCAATTTACTTGTATTTTAGGTCTAAAGTTATTATACATAGTGTATTTTACTAATAAATGTACTAAAGTAAGAATTTGGTAACTTTAAAAGTGAACTAAACGTTAGATAATCCTTTGGTCAACAAATGTTGACTTTTAGATTTAATTACTTTTAAACTCAATTTAAAACAATGTTTTAGTCAAGTTACTTGTTTTTTAGGTCTAAAATCATTATATGTAGTGTATTTCACTAATAAATGTAATAATCAAAGAATTTGGTAACTATAAACGTCAACTAAACGTTAGATAATCCTTTGTTCAACAAAGGTTTGACCTTTTGTTCTAATTGCGTGTAAACTCAATTTAGAACTTTGTTTTAATCATGTTACTAGGTTTTTAGGTCTAAAATCATTACAGAAAGTGTATTTTACTAATAAATATAATAAAGTAAGAATTTGGTAAGTTTAAAAGTGAACAAAACATTAGATAATCATTTGGTCAACAAATGTTGACTTTTGATGTAATTGTGTTTAAACTCAATTTTAAACTTTGTTTAGTCAATTTACTTGTTTTTTAGGTCTAAAGTCATTATACATAGTGTATTTCACTATAAAATGTACTAAATTAAGAATTTGGTAACAATAAAAGTAAACTAAACGTTAGATAATTCTTTTGTTGAAAGCGGTTGACTTTTTGATGTCCTTGTGTTTAAACTAATTTAAAACTTTCTTTTAGTCAATTTACTTGTTTTTTAGGTATAAATTCATTATAAATAAAGTATTTCACTAATAAATGTACTAAAGTAAGAATTTGGTAACAATAAAAGTGAACTAAACGTTAGATAATACTTTGGTCAACAAAGGTTGACTTTTTGATTTAATTGCATTTAAACTCAATTTAAAACAATGTTTTAGTCAAGTTACTTGTTTTTTAGGTCTAAAATCATTATACGTAGTGTATTTCACTAATAAATGTAATAATCAAAGAATTTGGTAACTGTAAACGTCAACTAATCGTTAGATAATCCTTTGTTCAACAAAGGTTTGACCTTTTGTTCTAATTGCGTGTAAACTCAATTTAGAACTTTGTTTTAATCATGTTACTAGGTTTTTAGGTATAAAATCATTACAGAAAGTGTATTTTACTAATAAATATACTAAAGTAAGAATTTGGTAAGTTTAAAAGTGAACAAAACATTAGATAATCATTTGGTCAACAAATGTTGACTTTTGATGTAATTGTGTTTAAACTCAATTTTAAACTTTGTTTAGTCAATTTACTTGTTTTTTAGGTCTAAAGTCATTATACATAGTGTAATTCACTATAAAATGTACTAAATTAAGAATTTGGTAACAATAAAAGTGAACTAAACGTTTGATAATCCTTTGTTCTAAAAATGTTGACTTTTTGATGTACTTGCGTTTAAACTTAATTTGAAATTTTGTTTTAGTCAATTTACTTGTATTTTAGGTCTAAAGTTATTATACATAGTGTATTTTACTAATAAATGTACTAAAGTAAGAATTTGGTAACTTTAAAAGTGAACTAAACGTTAGATAATCCTTTGGTCAACAAATGTTGACTTTTTGATTTAATTACTTTTAAACTCAATTTAAAACAATGTTTTAGTCAAGTTACTTGTTTTTTAGGTCTAAAATCATTATACGTAGTGTATTTCACTAATAAATGTAATAATCAAAGAATTTGGTAACTATAAACGTCAACTAAACGTTAGATAATCCTTTGTTCAACAAAGGTTTGACCTTTTGTTCTAATTGCATGTAAACTCAATTTAGAACTTTGTTTTAATCATGTTACTAGGTTTTTAGGTCTAAAATCATTACAGAAAGTGTATTTTACTAATAAATATACTAAATTAAGAATTTGGTAAGTTTAAAAGTGAACAAAACATTAGATAATCATTTGGTCAACAAATGTTGACTTTTGATGTAATTGTGTTTAAACTCAATTTTAAACTTTGTTTAGTCAATTTACTTGTTTTTTAGGTCTAAAGTCATTATACATAGTGTAATTCACTATAAAATGTACTAAATTAAGAATTTGGTAACAATAAAAGTGAACTAAACGTTTGATAATCCTTTGTTCTAAAAATGTTGACTTTTTGATGTACTTGCGTTTAAACTTAATTTGAAACTTTGTTTTTGTCAATTTACTTGTATTTTAGGTCTAAAGTTATTATACATAGTGTATTTTACTAATAAATGTACTAAAGTAAGAATTTGGTAACTTTAAAAGTGAACTAAACGTTAGATAATCCTTTGGTCAACAAATGTTGACTTTTAGATTTAATTACTTTTAAACTCAATTTAAAACAATGTTTTAGTCAAGTTACTTGTTTTTTAGGTCTAAAATCATTATACGTAGTGTATTTCACTAATAAATGTAATAATCAAAGAATTTGGTAACTATAAACGTCAACTAAACGTTAGATAATCCTTTGTTCAACAAAGGTTTGACCTTTTGTTCTAATTGCGTGTAAACTCAATTTAGAACTTTGTTTTAATCATGTTACTAGGTTTTTAGGTCTAAAATCATTACAGAAAGTGTATTTTACTAATAAATATACTAAAGTAAGAATTTGGTAAGTTTAAAAGTGAACAAAACATTAGATAATCATTTGGTCAACAAATGTTGACTTTTGATGTAATTGTGTTTAAACTCAACTTAAAAATTTGTTTTAGTCAATTTACTTGTTTTTTACGCCTATAATCATTATACATAGTGTATTTCACGAATAAGTGTACTAAAGTAAGAATTTAATAACAATAAGAGTGAACTAAACGTTAGATAATTCTTTTGTTTAAAGCGGTTGACTTTTTGATGTCCTTGTGTTTAAACTCAATTTTAAACTTTGTTTTAGTCAATTTACTTGATTTTTGGGTCTAAAATCATTATAAATAGTGTATTTCACTAATAAATGTACTAAATTAAGAATTTGGTAACTATAAAAGTGAACTAAACGTTAGATAATACTTTGGTCAACAAGGGTTGACTTTTTGATTTAATTGCATTTAAACTCAATTTAAAACAATGTTTTAGTCAAGTTACTTGTTTTTTAGGTCTAAAATCATTATACGTAGTGTATTTCACTTATAAATGTAATAATCAAAGAATTTGGTAACTATAAACGTCAACTAAACGTTAGATAATCCTTTGTTCAACAAAGGTTTGACCTTTTGTTCTAATTGCGTGTAAACTCAATTTAGAACTTTGTTTTAATCATGTTACTAGGTTTTTAGGTCTAAAATCATTACAGAAAGTGTATTTTACTAATAAATATACTAAAGTAAGAATTTGGTAAGTTTAAAAGTGAACAAAACATTAGATAATCATTTGGTCAACAAATGTTGACTTTTGATGTAATTGTGTTTAAACTCAATTTTAAACTTTGTTTAGTCAATTTACTTGTTTTTTAGGTCTAAAGTCATTATACATAGTGTATTTCACTATAAAATGTACTAAATTAAGAATTTGGTATCAATAAAAGTAAACTAAACGTTTGATAATCCTTTGTTCTAAAAATGTTGACTTTTTGATGTTCTTGCGTTTAAACTTAATTTGAAACTTTGTTTTAGTCAATTTACTTGTTTTTTAGGTCTAAAATCATTATACGTAGTGTATATCTCTAATAAATGTACTAATCAAAGAATTTGGTAACTATAAACGTCAACTAAACATTTGATAATCCTTTGTTCAAAAAGGTTGACTTTTTGATGTACTTGCGTTTAAAGTCAATTTTAAACTTTGTTTTAGTCAATTTTCTTGTTTTTTAGTTTTAAAAACATTATACATAGTGTATTTCACTAACAAATGTACTAAAATAAGAATTTGGAAACTATAAAAGTGAACTAAACGTTAGATAATCTTTTTGTTCTAAAAGGTTGACTTTTTGATGTACTTGCGTTTAAAGTCAATTTTAAACTTTGTTTTAGTCAATTTTCTTGTTTTTTAGTTTTAAAATCATTATACATAGTGTATTTCACTAACAAATGTACTAAAATAAGAATTTGGAAAATATAAAAGTGAACTAAACGTTAGATAATCCTTTGTTCTACAAAGGTTTGACCTTTGGTTCTATTTGCGTTTAAACTCAACTTAGAAATTTGTTTTAGTCAAGTTAATTGTTGTTAAAGTCTAAAATCATTATACATAGTGTATTTCACTAATAAATATTCTAAAGTAAGAATTTTGTCACTATAAAAACAAACTAAACGTTATATAATTTTTTTTGGTCAACGATGGTTGACTTTTTAATGTAGTTCCGTTTAAACTCAACTTAAAAATTTGTTTTAGTCAATTTACTTGTTTTTTACGTCTATAATCATTATACATAGTGTATTTCACGAATAACTGTACTAATGTAAGAATTTAATAACAATAAAAGTGAACTAAACGTTAGATAATTCTTTTGTTTAAAGCGGTTGACTTATTGATGTCCTTGTGTTTAAACTCAATTTTAAACTTTGTTTTAGTCAATTTACTTGATTTTTGGGTCTAAAATCATTATAAATAGTGTATTTCACTAATAAATATAGTAAATTAAGAATTTGGTAACTATAAAAGTGAACTAAACGTTAGATAATCCATTGGTCAACAAAGGTTGACTTTTTGATTTAATTGCATTTAAACTCAATTTAAAACAATGTTTTAGTCAAGTTACTTGTTTTTTAGTCTAAAATCATTATACGTAGTGTATTTCACTAATAAATGTAATAATCAAAGAATTTGGTAACTATAAACGTCAACTAAACGTTAGATAATCTTTTGTTCAACAAAGGTTTGACTTTTTGTTCTAATTGCGTGTAAACTCAATTTAGAACTTTGTTTTAATAATGTTACTAGGTTTTTAGGTCTAAAATCATTACAGAAAGTGTATTTTACTAATAAATATACTAAAGTAAGAATTTGGTAAGTTTAAAAGTGAACAAAACATTAGATAATCATTTGGTCAACAAATGTTGACTTTTGATGTAATTGTGTTTAAACTCAACTTAAAAATTTGTTTTAGTCAATTTACTTGTTTTTTACGTCTATAATCATTATACATAGTGTATTTCACGAATAAGTGTACTAAAGTAAGAATTTAATAACAATAAGAGTGAACTAAACGTTAGATAATTCTTTTGTTTAAAGCGGTTGACTTTTTGATGTCCTTGTGTTTAAACTCAATTTTAAACTTTGTTTTAGTCAATTTACTTGTTTTTTAGGTCTAAAATCATTATAAATAGTGTATTTCACTAATAAATGTACTAAATTAAGAATTTGGTAACTATAAAAGTGAACTAAACGTTAGATAATGCTTTGGTCAACAAAGGTTGACTTTTTTTATGTAATTGCATTTAAACTCAATTTAAAACAATGTTTTAGTCAATTTACTTGTTTTTTAGGTCTAAAATCATTATACGTAGTGTATTTCACTAATAAATGTAATAATCAAAGAATTTGGTAACTATAAACGTCAACTAAACGTTAGATAATCCTTGGTTCAACAAAGGTTTGACCTTTTGTTCTAATTGCGTGTAAACTCAATTTAGAACTTTGTTTTAATCATGTTACTAGGTTTTTAGGTCTAAAATCATTACAGAAAGTGTATTTTACTAATAAATATACTAAAGTAAGAATTTGGTAAGTTTAAAAGTGAACAAAACATTAGATAATCATTTGGTCAACAAATGTTGACTTTTGATGTAATTGTGTTTAAACTCAATTTTAAACTTTGTTTAGTCAATTTACTTGTTTTTTAGGTCTAAAGTCATTATACATAGTGTATTTCACTATCAAATGTACTAAATTAAGAATTTGGTATCAATAAAAGTAAACTAAACGTTTGATAATCCTTTGTTCTAAAAATGTTGACTTTTTGATGTTCTTGCGTTTAAACTTAATTTGAAACTTTGTTTTAGTCAATTTACTTGTTTTTTAGGTCTAAAATCATTATACGTAGTGTATATCTCTAATAAATGTACTAATCAAAGAATTTGGTAACTATAAACGTCAACTAAACATTTGATAATCCTTTGTTCAAAAAGGTTGACTTTTTGATGTACTTGCGTTTAAAGTCAATTTTAAACTTTGTTTTAGTCAATTTTCTTGTTTTTTAGTTTTAAAAACATTATACATAGTGTATTTCACTAACAAATGTACTAAAATAAGAATTTGGAAACTATAAAAGTGAACTAAACGTTAGATAATCTTTTGTTCTAAAAGGTTGACTTTTTGATGTACTTGCGTTTAAAGTCAATTTTAAACTTTGTTTTAGTCAATTTTCTTGTTTTTTAGTTTTAAAATCATTATACATAGTGTATTTCACTAACAAATGTACTAAAATAAGAATTTGGAAAATATAAAAGTGAACTAAACGTTAGATAATCCTTTGTTCTACAAAGGTTTGACCTTTGGTTCTATTTGCGTTTAAACTCAACTTAGAAATTTGTTTTAGTCAAGTTAATTGTTGTTAAAGTCTAAAATCATTATACATAGTGTATTTCACTAATAAATATTCTAAAGTAAGAATTTTGTCACTATAAAAACAAACTAAACGTTATATAATTTTTTTGGTCAACGATGGTTGACTTTTTAATGTAGTTCCGTTTAAACTCAACTTAAAAATTTGTTTTAGTCAATTTACTTGTTTTTTACGTCTATAATCATTATACATAGTGTATTTCACGAATAACTGTACTAATGTAAGAATTTAATAACAATAAAAGTGAACTAAACGTTAGATAATTCTTTTGTTTAAAGCGGTTGACTTATTGATGTCCTTGTGTTTAAACTCAATTTTAAACTTTGTTTTAGTCAATTTACTTGATTTTTGGGTCTAAAATCATTATAAATAGTGTATTTCACTAATAAATATAGTAAATTAAGAATTTGGTAACTATAAAAGTGAACTAAACGTTAGATAATCCATTGGTCAACAAAGGTTGACTTTTTGATTTAATTGCATTTAAACTCAATTTAAAACAATGTTTTAGTCAAGTTACTTGTTTTTTAGTCTAAAATCATTATACGTAGTGTATTTCACTAATAAATGTAATAATCAAAGAATTTGGTAACTATAAACGTCAACTAAACGTTAGATAATCTTTTGTTCAACAAAGGTTTGACTTTTTGTTCTAATTGCGTGTAAACTCAATTTAGAACTTTGTTTTAATAATGTTACTAGGTTTTTAGGTCTAAAATCATTACAGAAAGTGTATTTTACTAATAAATATACTAAAGTAAGAATTTGGTAAGTTTAAAAGTGAACAAAACATTAGATAATCATTTGGTCAACAAATGTTGACTTTTGATGTAATTGTGTTTAAA
The DNA here is from genome assembly GCA_946800305.1 of Medicago arabica. NCBI lineage: Eukaryota > Viridiplantae > Streptophyta > Magnoliopsida > Fabales > Fabaceae > Medicago > Medicago arabica. The sequence goes on along the minus strand of OX326966.1, from coordinate 32,928,043 downwards.
CTCAACTTAAAAATTTGTTTTAGTCAATTTACTTGTTTTTTACGTCTATAATCATTATACATAGTGTATTTCACGAATAAGTGTACTAAAGTAAGAATTTAATAACAATAAGAGTGAACTAAACGTTAGATAATTCTTTTGTTTAAAGCGGTTGACTTTTTGATGTCCTTGTGTTTAAACTCAATTTTAAACTTTGTTTTAGTCAATTTACTTGTTTTTTAGGTCTAAAATCATTATAAATAGTGTATTTCACTAATAAATGTACTAAATTAAGAATTTGGTAACTATAAAAGTGAACTAAACGTTAGATAATACTTTGGTCAACAAAGGTTGACTTTTTTTATGTAATTGCATTTAAACTCAATTTAAATCTTTGTTTTAGTCAATTTACTTGTTTTTTAGGTCTAAAATCATTATACGTAGTGTATTTCACTAATAAATGTAATAATCAAAGAATTTGGTAACTATAAACGTCAACTAAACGTTAGATAATCCTTGGTTCAACAAAGGTTTGACCTTTTGTTCTAATTGCGTGTAAACTCAATTTAGAACTTTGTTTTAATCATGTTACTAGGTTTTTAGGTCTAAAATCATTACAGAAAGTGTATTTTACTAATAAATATACTAAAGTAAGAATTTGGTAAGTTTAAAAGTGAACAAAACATTAGATAATCATTTGGTCAACAAATGTTGACTTTTGATGTAATTGTGTTTAAACTCAATTTTAAACTTTGTTTAGTCAATTTACTTGTTTTTTAGGTCTAAAGTCATTATACATAGTGTATTTCACTATAAAATGTACTAAATTAAGAATTTGGTATCAATAAAAGTAAACTAAACGTTTGATAATCCTTTGTTCTAAAAATGTTGACTTTTTGATGTTCTTGCGTTTAAACTTAATTTGAAACTTTGTTTTAGTCAATTTACTTGTTTTTTAGGTCTAAAATCATTATACGTAGTGTATATCTCTAATAAATGTACTAATCAAAGAATTTGGTAACTATAAACGTCAACTAAACATTTGATAATCCTTTGTTCAAAAAGGTTGACTTTTTGATGTACTTGCGTTTAAAGTCAATTTTAAACTTTGTTTTAGTCAATTTTCTTGTTTTTTAGTTTTAAAAACATTATACATAGTGTATTTCACTATCAAATGTACTAAAATAAGAATTTGGAAACTATAAAAGTGAACTAAACGTTAGATAATCCTTTGTTCTACAAAGGTTTGACCTTTGGTTCTATTTGCGTTTAAACTCAATTTAGAAATTTGTTTTAGTCAAGTTAATTGTTGTTAAAGTCTAAAATCATTATACATAGTGTATTTCACTAATAAATATTCTAAAGTAAGAATATTGTCACTATGAAAACAAACTAAACGTTATATAATTTTTTTGGTCAACGATGGTTGACTTTTTAATGTAGTTCCGTTTAAACTCAACTTAAAAATTTGTTTTAGTCAATTTACTTGTTTTTTACGTCTATAATCATTATACATAGTGTATTTCACGAATAAGTGTACTAAAGTAAGAATTTAATAACAATAAGAGTGAACTAAACGTTAGATAATTCTTTTGTTTAAAGCGGTTGACTTTTTGATGTCCTTGTGTTTAAACTCAATTTTAAACTTTGTTTTAGTCAATTTACTTGATTTTTCGGTCTAAAATCATTATAAATAGTGTATTTCACTAATAAATGTACTAAATTAAGAATTTGGTAACTATAAATGTGAACTAAACGTTAGATAATACTTTGGTCAACAAAGGTTGACTTTTTGATTTAATTGCATTTAAACTCAATTTAAAACAATGTTTTAGTCAAGTTACTTGTTTTTTAGGTCTAAAATCATTATACGTAGTGTATTTCACTTATAAATGTAATAATCAAAGAATTTGGTAACTATAAACGTCAACTAAACGTTAGATAATCCTTGGTTCAACAAATGTTTGACCTTTTGTTCTAATTGCGTGTAAACTCAATTTAGAACTTTGTTTTAATCATGTTACTAGGTTTTTAGGTCTAAAATCATTACAGAAAGTGTATTTTACTAATAAATATACTAAAGTAAGAATTTGGTAAGTTTAAAAGTGAACAAAACATTAGATAATCATTTGGTCAACAAATGTTGACTTTTGATGTAATTGTGTTTAAACTCAATTTTAAACTTTGTTTAGTCAATTTACTTGTTTTTTAGGTCTAAAGTCATTATACATAGTGTATTTCACTATAAAATGTACTAAATTAAGAATTTGGTATCAATAAAAGTAAACTAAACGTTTGATAATCCTTTGTTCTAAAAATGTTGACTTTTTGATGTTCTTGCGTTTAAACTTAATTTGAAACTTTGTTTTAGTCAATTTACTTGTTTTTTAGGTCTAAAATCATTATACGTAGTGTATATCTCTAATAAATGTACTAATCAAAGAATTTGGTAACTATAAACGTCAACTAAACATTTGATAATCCTTTGTTCAAAAAGGTTGACTTTTTGATGTACTTGCGTTTAAAGTCAATTTTAAACTTTGTTTTAGTCAATTTTCTTGTTTTTTAGTTTTAAAAACATTATACATAGTGTATTTCACTATCAAATGTACTAAAATAAGAATTTGGAAACTATAAAAGTGAACTAAACGTTAGATAATCCTTTGTTCTACAAAGGTTTGACCTTTGGTTCTATTTGCGTTTAAACTCAATTTAGAAATTTGTTTTAGTCAAGTTAATTGTTGTTAAAGTCTAAAATCATTATACATAGTGTATTTCACTAATAAATATTCTAAAGTAAGAATATTGTCACTATGAAAACAAACTAAACGTTATATAATTTTTTTGGTCAACGATGGTTGACTTTTTAATGTAGTTCCGTTTAAACTCAACTTAAAAATTTGTTTTAGTCAATTTACTTGTTTTTTACGTCTATAATCATTATACATAGTGTATTTCACGAATAAGTGTACTAATGTAAGAATTTAATAACAATAAAAGTGAACTAAACGTTAGATAATTCTTTTGTTTAAAGCGGTTGACTTTTTTATGTCCTTGTGTTTAAACTTAATTTTAAACTTTGTTTTAGTCAATTTACTTGATTTTTGGGTCTAAAATCATTATAAATAGTGTATTTCACTAATAAATGTACTAAATTAAGAATTTGGTAACTATAAAAGTGAACTAAACGTTAGATAATACTTTGGTCGACAAAGGTTGACTTTTTGATTTAATTGCATTTAAACTCAATTTAAAACAATGTTTTAGTCAAGTTACTTGTTTTTTAGGTCTAAAATCATTATACGTAGTGTATTTCACTAATAAATGTAATAATCAAAGAATTTGGTAACTATAAACGTCAACTAAACGTTAGATAATCCTTTGTTCAACAAAGGTTTGACCTTTTGTTCTAATTGCGTGTAAACTCAATTTAGAACTTTGTTTTAATCATGTTACTAGGTTTTTAGGTCTAAAATCATTACAGAAAGTGTATTTTACTAATAAATATACTAAAGTAAGAATTTGGTAAGTTTAAAAGTGAACAAAACATTAGATAATCATTTGGTCAACAAATGTTGACTTTTGATGTAATTGTGTTTAAACTCAATTTTAAACTTTGTTTAGTCAATTTACTTGTTTTTTAGGTCTAAAGTCATTATACATAGTGTATTTCACTATAAAATGTACTAAATTAAGAATTTGGTAACAATAAAAGTGAACTAAACGTTTGATAATCCTTTGTTCTAAAAATGTTGACTTTTTGATGTACTTGCGTTTAAACTTAATTTGAAACTTTGTTTTAGTCAATTTACTTGTTTTATAGGTCTAAAGTTATTATACATAGTGTATTTCACTAATAAATGTACTAAAGTAAGAATTTGGTAACTTTAAAAGTGAACTAAACGTTAGATAATCCTTTGGTCAACAAATGTTGACTTTTAGATTTAACTACATTTAAACTCAATTTAAAACAATGTTTTAGTCAAGTTACTTGTTTTTTAGGTCTAAAATCATTATACGTAGTGTATATCTCTAATAAATGTACTAATCAAAGAATTTGGTAACTATAAACGTCAACTAAACGTTTGATAATCCTTTGTTCAAAAAGGTTGACTTTTTGATGTACTTGCGTTTAAAGTCAATTTTAAACTTTGTTTTAGTCAATTTTCTTGTTTTTTAGTTTTAAAATCATTATACATAGTGTATTTCACTAACAAATGTACTAAAATAAGAATTTGGAAAATATATAAGTGAACTAAACGTTAGATAATCCTTTGTTCTACAAAGGTTTGACCTTTGGTTCTATTTGCATTTAAACTCAATTTAGAATTTTGTTTTAGTCAAGTTAATTGTTGTTAAAGTCTAAAATCATTATACATAGTGTATTTCACTAATAAATATACTAAAGTAAGAATTTTGTCACTATAAAAATAAACTAAACGTTATATAATTTTTTAGGTCAACGATGGTTGACTTTTTAATGTAGTTCCGTTTAAACTCAACTTAAAAATTTGTTTTAGTCAATTTACTTGTTTTTTACGTCTATAATCATTATACATAGTGTATTTCACGAATAAGTGTACTAAAGTAAGAATTTAATAACAATAAGAGTGAACTAAACTTTAGATAATTCTTTTGTTTAAAGCGGTTGACTTTTTGATGTCCTTGTGTTTAAACTCAATTTTAAACTTTGTTTTAGTCAATTTACTTGATTTTTATGTCTAAAATCATAAAAAATAGTGTATTTCACTAATAAATGTACTAAAGTAATAATTTGGTAACTATAAAAGTGAACTAAACGTTAGATAATACTTTGGTCAACTAAGGTTGACTTTTTGATGTAATCGCTTTTAAACTCAATTTAAAACAATGTTTTAGTCAAGTTACTTGTTTTTTAGGTCTAAAATCATTATACGTAGTGTATTTCACTTATAAATGTAATAATCAAAGAATTTGGTAACTATAAACGTCAACTAAACGTTAGATAATCCTTTGTTCAACAAAGGTTTGACCTTTTGTTCTAATTGCGTGTAAACTCAATTTAGAACTTTGTTTTAATCATGTTACTAGGTTTTTAGGTCTAAAATCATTACAGAAAGTGTATTTTACTAATAAATATACTAAAGTAAGAATTTGGTAAGTTTAAAAGTGAACAAAACATTAGATAATCATTTGGTCATCAAATGTTGACTTTTGATGCAATTGTGTTTAAACTCAATTTTAAACTTTGTTTAGTCAATTTACTTGTTTTTTAGGTCTAAAGTCATTATACATAGTGTATTTCACTATAAAATGTACTAAATTAAGAATTTGGTATCAATAAAAGTAAACTAAACGTTTGATAATCCTTTGTTCTAAAAATGTTGACTTTTTGATGTTCTTGCGTTTAAACTTAATTTGAAACTTTGTTTTAGTCAATTTACTTGTTTTTTAGGTCTAAAATCATTATACGTAGTGTATATCTCTAATAAATGTACTAATCAAAGAATTTGGTAACTATAAACGTCAACTAAACATTTGATAATCCTTTGTTCAAAAAGGTTGACTTTTTGATGTACTTGCGTATAAAGTCAATTTTAAACTTTGTTTTAGTCAATTTTCTTGTTTTTTAGTTTTAAAAACATTATACATAGTGAATTTCACTATCAAATGTACTAAAATAAGAATTTGGAAACTATAAAAGTGAACTAAACGTTAGATAATCCTTTGTTCTACAAAGGTTTGACCTTTGGTTCTATTTGCGTTTAAACTCAATTTAGAAATTTGTTTTAGTCAAGTTAATTGTTGTTAAAGTCTAAAATCATTATACATAGTGTATTTCACTAATAAATATTCTAAAGTAAGAATTTTGTCACTATGAAAACAAACTAAACGTTATATAATTTTTTTGGTCAACGATGGTTGACTTTTTAATGTAGTTCCGTTTAAACTCAACTTAAAAATTTGTTTTAGTCAATTTACTTGTTTTTTACGTCTATAATCATTATACATAGTGTATTTCACGAATAAGTGTACTAATGTAAGAATTTAATAACAATAAAAGTGAACTAAACGTTAGATAATTCTTTTGTTTAAAGCGGTTGACTTTTTGATGGCCTTGTGTTTAAACTTAATTTTAAACTTTGTTTTAGTCAATTTACTTGATTTTTGGGTCTAAAATCATTATAAATAGTGTATTTCACTAATAAATGTACTAAATTAAGAATTTGATAACTATAAAAGTGAACTAAACGTTAGATAATACTTTGGTCGACAAAGGTTGACTTTTTGATTTAATTGCATTTAAACTTAATTTAAAACAATGTTTTAGTCAAGTTACTTGTTTTTTAGGTCTAAAATCATTATACGTAGTGTATTTCACTAATAAATGTAATAATCAAAGAATTTGGTAACTATAAACGTCAACTAAACGTTAGATAATCCTTTGTTCAACAAAGGTTTGACCTTTTGTTCTAATTGCGTGTAAACTCAATTTAGAACTTTGTTTTAATCATGTTACTAGGTTTTTAGGTCTAAAATCATTACATAAAGTGTATTTTACTAATAAATATACTAAAGTAAGAATTTGGTAAGTTTAAAAGTGAACAAAACATTAGATAATCATTTGGTCAACAAATGTTGACTTTTGATGTAATTGTGTTTAAACTCAATTTTAAACTTTGTTTAGTCAATTTACTTGTTTTTTAGGTCTAAAGTCATTATACATAGTGTATTTCACTATAAAATGTACTAAATTAAGAATTTGGTAACAATAAAAGTGAACTAAACGTTTGATAATCCTTTGTTCTAAAAATGTTGACTTTTTGATGTACTTGCGTTTAAACTTAATTTGAAACTTTGTTTTAGTCAATTTACTTGTTTTTTAGGTCTAAAGTTATTATACATAGTGTATTTCACTAATAAATGTACTAAAGTAAGAATTTGGTAACTTTAAAAGTGAACTAAACGTTAGATAATCCTTTGGTCAACAAATGTTGACTTTTAGATTTAATTACATTTAAACTCAATTTAAAACAATGTTTTAGTCAAGTTACTTGTTTTTTAGGTCTAAAATCATTATACGTAGTCTATATCTCTAATAAATGTACTAATTAAAGAATTTGGTAACTATAAACGTCAACTAAATGTTTGATAATCCTTTGTTCAAAAAGGTTGACTTTTTGATGTACTTGCGTTTAAAGTCAATTTTAAACTTTGTTTTAGTCAGTTTTCTTGTTTTTTAGTTTTAAAATCATTATACATAGTGTATTTCACTAACAAATGTACTAAAATAAGAATTTGGAAAATATATAAGTGAACTAAACGTTAGATAATCCTTTGTTCTACAAAGGTTTGACCTTTGGTTCTATTTGCATTTAAACTCAATTTAGAATTTTGTTTTAGTCAAGTTAATTGTTGTTAAAGTCTAAAATCATTATACATAGTGTATTTCACTAATAAATATACTAAAGTAAGAATTTTGTCACTATAAAAATAAACTAAACGTTATATAATTTTTTTGGTCAACGATGGTTGACTTTTTAATGTAGTTCCGTTTAAACTCAACTTAAAAATTTGTTTTAGTCAATTTACTTGTTTTTTACGTCTATAATCATTATACATAGTGTATTTCACGAATAAGTGTACTAAAGTAAGAATTTAATAACAATAAGAGTGAACTAAACGTTAGATAATTCTTTTGTTTAAAGCGGTTGACTTTTTGATGTCCTTGTGTTTAAACTCAATTTTAAACTTTGTTTTAGTCAATTTACTTGATTTTTGGGTCTAAAATCATTATAAATAGTGTATTTCACTAATAAATGTACTAAATTAAAAATTTGGTAACTATAAAAGTGAACTAAACGTTAGATAATACTTTGGTCAACAAAGGTTGACTTTTTGATTTAATTGCATTTAAACTCAATTTAAAACAATGTTTTAGTCAAGTTACTTGTTTTTTAGGTCTAAAATCATTATACGTAGTGTATTTCACTTATAAATGTAATAATCAAAGAATTTGGTAACTATAAACGTCAACTAAACGTTAGATAATCCTTTGTTCAACAAAGGTTTGACCTTTTGTTCTAATTGCGTGTAAACTCAATTTAGAACTTTGTTTTAATCATGTTACTAGGTTTTTAGGTCTAAAATCATTACAGAAAGTGTATTTTACTAATAAATATACTAACGTAAGAATTTGGTAAGTTTAAAAGTGAACAAAACATTAGATAATCATTTGGTCATCAAATGTTGACTTTTGATGTAATTGTGTTTAAACTCAATTTTAAACTTTGTTTAGTCAATTTACTTGTTTTTTAGGTCTAAAGTCATTATACATAGTGTATTTCACTATAAAATGTACTAAATTAAGAATTTGGTATCAATAAAAGTAAACTAAACGTTTGATAATCCTTTGTTCTAAAAATGTTGACTTTTTGATGTTCTTGCGTTTAAACTTAATTTGAAACTTTGTTTTAGTCAATTTACTTGTTTTTTAGGTCTAAAATCATTATACGTAGTGTATATCTCTAATAAATGTACTAATCAAAGAATTTGGTAACTATAAACGTCAACTAAACATTTGATAATCCTTTGTTCAAAAAGGTTGACTTTTTGATGTACTTGCGTTTAAAGTCAATTTTAAACTTTGTTTTAGTCAATTTTCTTGTTTTTTAGTTTTAAAAACATTATACATAGTGAATTTCACTATCAAATGTACTAAAATAAGAATTTGGAAACTATAAAAGTGAACTAAACGTTAGATAATCCTTTGTTCTACAAAGGTTTGACCTTTGGTTCTATTTGCGTTTAAACTCAATTTAGAAATTTGTTTTAGTCAAGTTAATTGTTGTTAAAGTCTAAAATCATTATACATAGTGTATTTCACTAATAAATATTCTAAAGTAAGAATTTTGTCACTATGAAAACAAACTAAACGTTATATAATTTTTTTGGTCAACGATGGTTGACTTTTTAATGTAGTTCCGTTTAAACTCAACTTAAAAATTTGTTTTAGTCAATTTACTTGTTTTTTACGTCTATAATCATTATACATAGTGTATTTCACGAATAAGTGTACTAATGTAAGAATTTAATAACAATAAAAGTGAACTAAACGTTAGATAATTCTTTTGTTTAAAGCGGTTGACTTTTTGATGGCCTTGTGTTTAAACTTAATTTTAAACTTTGTTTTAGTCAATTTACTTGATTTTTGGGTCTAAAATCATTATAAATAGTGTATTTCACTAATAAATGTACTAAATTAAGAATTTGGTAACTATAAAAGTGAACTAAACGTTAGATAATACTTTGGTCGACAAAGGTTGACTTTTTGATTTAATTGCATTTAAACTCAATTTAAAACAATGTTTTAGTCAAGTTACTTGTTTTTTAGGTCTAAAATCATTATACGTAGTGTATTTCACTAATAAATGTAATAATCAAAGAATTTGGTAACTATAAACGTCAACTAAACGTTAGATAATCCTTTGTTCAACAAAGGTTTGACCTTTTGTTCTAATTGCGTGTAAACTCAATTTAGAACTTTGTTTTAATCATGTTACTAGGTTTTTAGGTCTAAAATCATTACAGAAAGTGTATTTTACTAATAAATATACTAAAGTAAGAATTTGGTAAGTTTAAAAGTGAACAAAACATTAGATAATCATTTGGTCAACAAATGTTGACTTTTGATGTAATTGTGTTTAAACTCAATTTTAAACTTTGTTTAGTCAATTTACTTGTTTTTTAGGTCTAAAGTCATTATACATAGTGTATTTCACTATAAAATGTACTAAATTAAGAATTTGGTAACAATAAAAGTGAACTAAACGTTTGATAATCCTTTGTTCTAAAAATGTTGACTTTTTGATGTACTTGCGTTTAAACTTAATTTGAAACTTTGTTTTAGTCAATTTACTTGTTTTTTAGGTCTAAAGTTATTATACATAGTGTATTTCACTAATAAATGTACTAAAGTAAGAATTTGGTAACTTTAAAAGTGAACTAAACGTTAGATAATCCTTTGGTCAACAAATGTTGACTTTTAGATTTAATTACATTTAAACTCAATTTAAAACAATGTTTTAGTCAAGTTACTTGTTTTTTAGGTCTAAAATCATTATACGTAGTGTATATCTCTAATAAATGTACTAATCAAAGAATTTGGTAACTATAAACGTCAACTAAACGTTTGATAATCCTTTGTTCAAAAAGGTTGACTTTTTGATGTACTTGCGTTTAAAGTCAATTTTAAACTTTGTTTTAGTCAATTTTCTTGTTTTTTAGTTTTAAAATCATTATACATAGTGTATTTCACTAACAAATGTACTAAAATAAGAATTTGGAAAATATAAAAGTGAACTAAACGTTAGATAATCCTTTGTTCTACAAAGGTTTGACCTTTGGTTCTATTTGCATTTAAACTCAATTTAGAATTTTGTTTTAGTCAAGTTAATTGTTGTTAAAGTCTAAAATCATTATACATAGTGTATTTCACTAATAAATATACTAAAGTAAGAATTTTGTCACTATAAAAATAAACTAAACGTTATATAATTTTTTCGGTCAACGATGGTTGACTTTTTAATGTAGTTCCGTTTAAACTCAACTTAAAAATTTGTTTTAGTTAATTTACTTGTTTTTTACGTCTATAATCATTATACATAGTGTATTTCACGAATAAGTGTACTAAAGTAAGAATTTAATAACAATAAGAGTGAACTAAACGTTAGATAATTCCTTTGTTTAAAGCGGTTGACTTTTTGATGTCCTTGTGTTTAAACTCAATTTTAAACTTTGTTTTAGTCAATTTACTTGATTTTTGGGTCTAAAATCATTATAAATAGTGTATTTCACTAATAAATGTACTAAATTAAAAATTTGGTAACTATAAAAGTGAACTAAACGTTAGATAATACTTTGGTCAACAAATGTTGACTTTTTGATTTAATTGCATTTAAACTCAATTTAAAACAATGTTTTAGTCAAGTTACTTGTTTTTTAGGTCTAAAATTATTATACGTAGTGTATTTCACTTATAAATGTAATAATCAAAGAATTTGGTAACTATAAACGTCAACTAAACGTTAAATAATCCTTTGTTCAACAAAGGTTTGACCTTTTGTTCTAATTGCGTGTAAACTCAATTTAGAACTTTGTTTTAATCATGTTACTAGGTTTTTAGGTCTAAAATCATTACAGAAAGTGTATTTTACTAATAAATATACTAAAGTAAGAATTTGGTAAGTTTAAAAGTGAACAAAACATTAGATAATCATTTGGTCAACAAATGTTGACTTTTGATGTAATTGTGTTTAAACTCAATTTTAAACTTTGTTTAGTCAATTTACTTGTTTTTTAGGTCTAAAGTCATTATACATAGTGTATTTCACTATAAAATGTACTAAATTAAGAATTTGGTATCAATAAAAGTAAACTAAACGTTTGATAATCCTTTGTTCTAAAAATGTTGACTTTTTGATGTTCTTGCGTTTAAACTTAATTTGAAACTTTGTTTTAGTCAATTTACTTGTTTTTTAGGTCTAAAATCATTATACGTAGTGTATATCTCTAATAAATGTACTAATCAAAGAATTTGGTAACTATAAACGTCAACTAAACATTTGATAATCCTTTGTTTAAAAAGGTTGACTTTTTGATGTACTTGCGTTTAAAGTCAATTTTAAACTTTGTTTTAGTCAATTTTCTTGTTTTTTAGTTTTAAAAACATTATACATAGTGTATTTCACTATCAAATGTACTAAAATAAGAATTTGGAAACTATAAAAGTGAACTAAACGTTAGATAATCCTTTGTTCTACAAAGGTTTGACCTTTGGTTCTATTTGCGTTTAAACTCAATTTAGAAATTTGTTTTAGTCAAGTTAATTGTTGTTAAAGTCTAAAATCATTATACATAGTGTATTTCACTAATAAATATTCTAAAGTAAGAATTTTGTCACTATAAAAACAAACTAAACGTTATATAATTTTTTTGGTCAACGATGGTTGACTTTTTAATGTAGTTCCGTTTAAACTCAACTTAAAAATTTGTTTTAGTCAATTTACTTGTTTTTTACGTCTATAATCATTATACATAGTGTATTTCACGAATAATTGTACTAATGTAAGAATTTAATAACAATAAAAGTGAACTAAACGTTAGATAATTCTTTTGTTTAAAGCGGTTGACTTTTTGATGTCCTTGTGTTTAAACTCAATTTTAAACTTTGTTTTAGTCAATTTACTTGATTTTTGGGTCTAAAATCATTATAAATAGTGTATTTCACTAATAAAAGTACTAAATTAAGAATTTGGTAACTATAAAAGTGAACTAAACGTTAGATAATACTTTGGTCGACAAAGGTTGACTTTTTGATTTAATTGCATTTAAACTCAATTTAAAACAATGTTTTAGTCAAGTTACTTGTTTTTTAGGTCTAAAATCATTATACATAGTGTATTTCACTAATAAATGTAATAATCAAAGAATTTGGTAACTATAAACGTCAACTAAACGTTAGATAATCCTTTGTTCAACAAAGGTTTGACCTTTTGTTCTAATTGCGTGTAAACTTAATTTAGAACTTTGTTTTAATCATGTTACTAGGTTTTTAGGTCTAAAATCATTACAGAAAGTGTATTTTACTAATAAATATACTAAAGTAAGAATTTGGTAAGTTTAAAAGTGAACAAAACATTAGATAATCATTTGGTCAACAAATGTTGACTTTTGATGTAATTGTGTTTAAACTCAATTTTAAACTTTGTTTAGTCAATTTACTTGTTTTTTAGGTCTAAAGTCATTATACATAGTGTATTTCACTATAAAATGTACTAAATTAAGAATTTGGTATCAATAAAAGTGAACTAAACGTTTGATAATCCTTTGTTCTAAAAATGTTGACTTTTTGATGTTCTTGCGTTTAAACTTAATTTGAAATTTTGGTTTAGTCAATTTACTTGTTTTTTAGGTCTAAAATCATTATACGTAGTGTATTTCACTAATAAATGTACTAAAGTAAGAATTTGGTAACTTTAAAAGTGAACTAAACGTTAGATAATCCTTTGGTCAACAAATGTTGACTTTTAGATTTAATTACATTTAAACTCAATTTAAAACAATGTTTTAGTCAAGTTACTTGTTTTTTAGGTCTAAAATCATTATACGTAGTGTATATCTCTAATAAATGTACTAATCAAAGAATTTGGTAACTATAAACGTCAACTAAACGTTTGATAATCCTTTGTTCAAAAAGGTTGACTTTTTGATGTACTTGCGTTTAAAGTCAATTTTAAACTTTGTTTTAGTCAATTTTCTTGTTTTTTAGTTTTAAAATCATTATACATAGTGTATTTCACTAACAAATGTACTAAAATAAGAATTTGGAAAATATAAAAGTGAACTAAACGTTAGATAATCCTTTGTTCTACAAAGTTTTGACCTTTGGTTCTATTTGCATTTAAACTCAATTTAGAATTTTGTTTTAGTCAAGTTAATTGTTGTTAAAGTCTAAAATCATTATACATAGTGTATTTCACTAATAAATATACTAAAGTAAGAATTTTGTCACTATAAAAATAAACTAAACGTTATATAATTTTTTTGGTCAACGATGGTTGACTTTTTAATGTAGTTCCGTTTAAACTCAACTTAAAAATTTGTTTTAGTCAATTTACTTGTTTTTTACGTCTATAATCATTATACATAGTGTATTTCACGAATAAGTGTACTAAAGTAAGAATTTAATAACAATAAGAGTGAACTAAACGTTAGATAATTCTTTTGTTTAAAGCGGTTGACTTTTTGATGTCCTTGTGTTTAAACTCAATTTTAAACTTTGTTTTAGTCAATTTACTTGATTTTTGGGTCTAAAATCATTATAAATAGTGTATTTCACTAATAAATGTACTAAATTAAAAATTTGGTAACTATAAAAGTGAACTAAACGTTAGATAATACTTTGGTCAACAAAGGTTGACTTTTTGATGTAATTGCATTTAAACTCAATTTAAAACAATGTTTTAGTCAAGTTACTTGTTTTTTAGGTCTAAAATCATTATACGTAGTGTATTTCACTTATAAATGTAATAATCAAAGAATTTGGTAACTATAAACGTCAACTAAACGTTAGATAATCCTTTGTTCAACAAAGGTTTGACCTTTTGTTCTAATTGCGTGTAAACTCAATTTAGAACTTTGTTTTAATCATGTTACTAGGTTTTTAGGTCTAAAATCATTACAGAAAGTGTATTTTACTAATAAATATACTAAAGTAAGAATTTGGTAAGTTTAAAAGTGAACAAAACATTAGATAATCATTTGGTCAACAAATGTTGACTTTTGATGTAATTGTGTTTAAACTCAATTTTAAACTTTGTTTAGTCAATTTACTTGTTTTTTAGGTCTAAAGTCATTATACATAGTGTATTTCACTATAAAATGTACTAAATTAAGAATTTGGTATCAATAAAAGTAAACTAAACGTTTGATAATCCTTTGTTCTAAAAATGTTGACTTTTTGATGTTCTTGCGTTTAAACTTAATTTGAAACTTTGTTTTAGTCAATTTACTTGTTTTTTAGGTCTAAAATCATTATACGTAGTGTATTTCACTATCAAATGTACTAAAATAAGAATTTGGAAACTATAAAAGTGAACTAAACGTTAGATAATCCTTTGTTCTACAAAGGTTTGACCTTTGGTTCTATTTGCGTTTAAACTCAATTTAGAAATTTGTTTTAGTCAAGTTAATTGTTGTTAAAGTCTAAAATCATTATACATAGTGTATTTCACTAATAAATATTCTAAAGTAAGAATTTTGTCACTATAAAAACAAACTAAACGTTATATAATTTTTTTGGTCAACGATGGTTGACTTTTTAATGTAGTTCCGTTTAAACTCAACTTAAAAATTTGTTTTAGTCAATTTACTTGTTTTTTACGTCTATAATCATTATACATAGTGTATTTCACGAATAATTGTACTAATGTAAGAATTTAATAACAATAAAAGTGAACTAAACGTTAGATAATTCTTTTGTTTAAAGCGGTTGACTTTTTGATGTCCTTGTGTTTAAACTCAATTTTAAACTTTGTTTTAGTCAATTTACTTGATTTTTGGGTCTAAAATCATTATAAATAGTGTATTTCACTAATAAAAGTACTAAAATAAGAATTTGGTAACTATAAAAGTGAACTAATCGTTAGATAATACTTTGGTCGACAAAGGTTGACTTTTTGATTTAATTGCATTTAAACTCAATTTAAAACAATGTTTTAGTCAAGTTACTTGTTTTTTAGGTCTAAAATCATTATACATAGTGTATTTCACTAATAAATGTAATAATCAAAGAATTTGGTAACTATAAACGTCAACTAAACGTTAGATAATCCTTTGTTCAACAAAGGTTTGACCTTTTGTTCTAATTGCGTGTAAACTTAATTTAGAACTTTGTTTTAATCATGTTACTAGGTGTTTAGGTCTAAAATCATTACAGAAAGTGTATTTTACTAATAAATATACTAAAGTAAGAATTTGGTAAGTTTAAAAGTGAACAAAACATTAGATAATCATTTGGTCAACAAATGTTGACTTTTGATGTAATTGTGTTTAAACTCAATTTTAAACTTTGTTTAGTCAATTTACTTGTTTTTTAGGTCTAAAGTCATTATACATAGTGTATTTCACTATAAAATGTACTAAATTAAGAATTTGGTAACAATAAAAGTGAACTAAACGTTTGATAATCCTTTGTTCTAAAAATGTTGACTTTTTGATGTACTTGCGTTTAAACTTAATTTGAAACTTTGTTTTAGTTAATTTACTTGTTTTTTAGGTCTAAAGTTATTATACATAGTGTATTTCACTAATAAATGTACTAAAGTAAGAATTTGGTAACTTTAAAAGTGAACTAATTGTTAGATAATCCTTTGGTCAACAGATGTTGACTTTTAGATTTAATTACATTTAAACTCAATTTAAAACAATGTTTTAGTCAAGTTACTTGTTTTTTAGGTCTAAAATCATTATACGTGGTGTATATCTCTAATAAATGTACTAATCAAAGAATTTGGTAACTATAAACGTCAACTAAATGTTTGATAATCCTTTGTTCAAAAAGGTTGACTTTTTGATGTACTTGCGTTTAAAGTCAATTTTAAACTTTGTTTTAGTCAATTTTCTTGTTTTTTAGTTTTAAAATCATTATACATAGTGTATTTCACTAACAAATGTACTAAAATAAGAATTTGGAAACTATAAAAGTGAACTAAACGTTAGATAATCCTTTGATTTACAAAGGTTTGACTTTTGGTTCTAATTGCGTTTAAACTCAATTTAAAATTTTGTTTTAGTCAAGTTAATTGTTGTTAAAGTCTAAAATCATTATACATAGTGTATTTCACTAATAAATATACTAAAGTAAGAATTTTGTCACTATAAAAATAAACTAAACGTTATATAATTTTTTTGGTCAACGATGGTTGACTTTTTAATGTAGTTCCGTTTAAACTCAATTTAAAAATTTGTTTTAGTTAATTTACTTGTTTTTTACGTCTATAATCATTATACATAGTGTATTTCACGAATAAGTGTACTAAAGTAAGAATTTGGTAACAATAAAAGTGAACTAAACGTTAGATAATCATTTGTTCAAAGCGGTTGACTTTTTGATGTCCTTGTGTTTAAACTCAATTTTAAACTTTGTTTTAGTCAATTTACTTGATTTTTCGGTCTAAAATCATTATAAATAGTGTATTTCACTAATAAATGTACTAAATTAAGAATTTGGTAACTATAAAAGTGAACTAAACGTTAGATAATACTTTGGTCAACAAAGGTTGACTTTTTGATTTAATTGCATTTAAACTCAATTTAAAACAATGTTTTAGTCAAGTTGCTTGTTTTTTAGGTCTAAAATCATTATACGTAGTGTATTTCACTTATAAATGTAATAATCAAAGAATTTGGTAACTATAAACGTCAACTAAACGTTAGATAATCATTTGTTCAACAAAGGTTTGACCTTTTGTTCTAATTGCGTGTAAACTCAATTTAGAACTTTGCTTTAATCATGTTACTAGGTTTTTAGGTCTAAAATCATTACAGAAAGTGTATTTTACTAATAAATATACTAAAGTAAGAATTTGGTAAGTTTAAAAGTGAACAAAACATTAGATAATCATTTGGTCAACAAATGTTGACTTTTGATGTAATTGTGTTTAAACTCAATTTTAAACTTTGTTTAGTCAATTTACTTGTTTTTTAGGTCTAAAGTCATTATACATAGTGTATTTCACTATAAAATGTACTAAATTAAGAATTTGGTAACAATAAAAGTGAACTAAACGTTTGATAATCCTTTGTTCTAAAAATGTTGACTTTTTGATGTACTTGCGTTTAAACTTAATTTGAAACTTTGTTTTAGTTAATTTACTTGTTTTTTAGGTCTAAAGTTATTATACATAGTGTATTTCACTAATAAATGTACTAAAGTAAGAATTTGGTAACTTTAAAAGTGAACTAATTGTTAGATAATCCTTTGGTCAACAAATGTTGACTTTTAAATTTAATTACATTTAAACTCAATTTAAAACAATGTTTTAGTCAAGTTACTTGTTTTTTAGGTCTAAAATCATTATACGTAGTGTATATCTCTAATAAATGTACTAATCAAAGAATTTGGTAACTATAAACGTCAACTAAATGTTTGATAATCCTTTGTTCAAAAAGGTTGACTTTTTGATGTACTTGCGTTTAAAGTCAATTTTAAACTTTGTTTTAGTCAATTTTCTTGTTTTTTAGTTTTAAAATCATTATACATAGTGTATTTCACTAACAAATGTACTAAAATAATAATTTGGAAACTATAAAAGTGAACTAAACGTTAGATAATCTTTTGTTTTACAAAGGTTTGACCTTTGGTTCTAATTGCGTTTAAACTCAATTTAAAATTTTGTTTTAGTCAAGTTAATTGTTGTTAAAGTCTAAAATCATTATACATAGTGTATTTCACTAATACATATACTAAAGTAAGAATTTTGTCACTATAAAAATAAACTAAACGTTATATAATTTTTTTGGTCAACGATGGTTGACTTTTTAATGTAGTTCCGTTTAAACTCAACTTAAAAATTTGTTTTAGTCAATTTACTTGTTTTTTTACGTCTATAATCATTATACATAGTGTATTTCACGAATAAGTGTACTAAAGTAAGAATTTGGTAACAATAAAAGTGAACTAAACGTTAGATAATTCTTTTGTTTAAAGCGATTGACTTTTTGATGTCCTTGTGTTTAAACTCAATTTTAAACTTTGTTTTTGTCAATTTACTTGATTTTTCGGTTTAAAATCATTATAAATAGTGTATTTCACTAATAAATGTACTAAATTAAGAATTTGGTAACTATAAAAGTGAACTAAACGTTAGATAATAATTTGGTCAACAAAGGTTGACTTTTTGATTTAATTGCATTTAAACTCAATTTAAAACAATGTTTTAGTCAAGTTACTTGTTTTTTAGGTCTAAAATCATTATACGTAGTGTATTTCACTTATAAATGTAATAATCAAAGAATTTGGTAACTATAAACGTCAACTAAACGTTAGATAATCATTTGTTCAACAAAGGTTTGACCTTTTGTTCTAATTGCGTGTAAACTCAATTTAGAACTTTGCTTTAATCATGTTACTAGGTTTTTAGGTCTAAAATCATTACAGAAAGTGTATTTTACTAATAAATATACTAAAGTAAGAATTTGGTAAGTTTAAAAGTGAACAAAACATTAGATAATCATTTGGTCAACAAATGTTGACTTTTGATGTAATTGTGTTTAAACTCAATTTTAAACTTTGTTTAGTCAATTTACTTGTTTTTTAGGTCTAAAGTCATTATACATAGTGTATTTCACTATAAAATGTACTAAATTAAGAATTTGGTAACAATAAAAGTGAACTAAACGTTTGATAATCCTTTGTTCTAAAAATGTTGACTTTTTGATGTACTTGCGTTTAAACTTAATTTGAAACTTTGTTTTAGTTAATTTACTTGTTTTTTAGGTCTAAAGTTATTATACATAGTGTATTTCACTAATAAATGTACTAAAGTAAGAATTTGGTAACTTTAAAAGTGAACTAATTGTTAGATAATCCTTTGGTCAACAAATGTTGACTTTTAGATTTAATTACATTTAAACTCAATTTAAAACAATGTTTTAGTCAAGTTACTTGTTTTTTAGGTCTAAAATCATTATACGTAGTGTATATCTCTAATAAATGTACTAATCAAAGAATTTGGTAACTATAAACGTCAACTAAATGTTTGATAATCCTTTGTTCAAAAAGGTTGACTTTTTGATGTACTTGCGTTTAAAGTCAATTTTAAACTTTGTTTTAGTCAATTTTCTTGTTTTTTAGTTTTAAAATCATTATACATAGTGTATTTCACTAACAAATGTTCTAAAATAAGAATTTGGAAACTATAAAAGTGAACTAAACGTTAGATAATCCTTTGTTTTACAAAGGTTTGACCTTTGGTTCTAATTGCGTTTAAACTCAATTTAAAATTTTGTTTTAGTCAAGTTAATTGTTGTTAAAGTCTAAAATCATTATACATAGTGTATTTCACTAATAAATATACTAAAGTAAGAATTTTGTCACTATAAAAATAAACTAAACGTTATATAATTTTTTTGGTCAACGATGGTTGACTTTTTAATGTAGTTCCGCTTAAACTCAATTTAAATATTTGTTTTAGTCAATTTACTTGTTTTTTACGTCTATAATCATTATACATAGTGTATTTCACGAATAAGTGTACTAAAGTAAGAATTTGGTAACATTAAAAGTGAACTAAACGTTAGATAATCATTTGTTCAAAGCGGTTGACTTTTTGATGTCCTTGTGTTTAAACTCAATTTTAAACTTTGTTTTAGTCAATTTACTTGATTTTTCAGTCTAAAATCATTATAAATAGTGTATTTCACTAATTAATATACTAAATTAAGAATTTGGTAACTATAAAAGTGAACTAAACGTTAGATAATCCTTTGGTCAACAAAGGTTGACTTTTTGATTTAATTGCATTTAAACTCAATTTAAAACAATGTTTTAGTCAAGTTACTTGTTTTTTAAGTCTAAAATCATTATACGTAGTGTATTTCACTAATAAATGTAATAATCAAAGAATTTGGTAACTATTAACGTCAACTAAACGTTAGATAATCCTTTGTTCAACAAAGGTTTGACTTTTTGTTCTAATTGCCTGTAAACTCAATTTAGAACTTTGTTTTAATCATGTTACTAGGTTTTTAGGTCTAAAATCATTACAGAAAGTGTATTTTACTAATAAATATACTAAAGTAAGAATTTGGTAACTTTAAAAGTGAACAAAACATTAGATAACATTTGGTCAACAAATGTTGACTTTTGATGTAATAGTGTTTAAACTCAATTTTAAACTTTGTTTACTCAATTTACTTGTTTTTTAGGTCTAAAATCATTATACATAGTGTATTTCACTATAAAATGTACTAAATTAAGAATTTGGTAACAATAAAAGTGAACTAAACGTTTGATAATCCTTTGTTCTAAAAATGTTGACTTTTTGATGTACTTGCGTTTAAACTTAATTTGAAACTTTGTTTTAGTTAATTTACTTGTTTTTTAGGTCTAAAGTTATTATACATAGTGTATTTCACTAATAAATGTACTAAATAAGAATTTGGTAACTTTAAAAGTGAACTAATTGTTAGATAATCCTTTGGTCAACAAATGTTGACTTTTAGATTTAATTACATTTAAACTCAATTTAAAACAATGTTTTAGTCAAGTTACTTGTTTTTTAGGTCTAAAATCATTATACGTAGTGTATATCTCTAATAAATGTACTAATCAAAGAATTTGGTAACTATAAACGTCAACTAAATGTTTGATAATCCTTTGTTCAAAAAGGTTGACTTTTTGATGTACTTGCGTTTAAAGTCAATTTTAAACTTTGTTTTAGTCAATTTTCTTGTTTTTTAGTTTTAAAATCATTATACATAGTGTATTTCACTAACAAATGTACTAAAATAATAATTTGGAAACTATAAAAGTGAACTAAACGTTAGATAATCCTTTGTTTTACAAAGGTTTGACCTTTGGTTCTAATTGCGTTTAAACTCAATTTAAAATTTTGTTTTAGTCAAGTTAATTGTTGTTAAAGTCTAAAATCATTATACATAGTGTATTTCACTAATAAATATACTAAAGTAATAATTTTGTCACTATAAAAATAAACTAAACGTTATATAATTTTTTTGGTCAACGATGGTTGACTTTTTAATGTAGTTCCGTTTAAACTCAACTTAAAAATTTGTTTTAGTCAATTTACTTGTTTTTTTACGTCTATAATCATTATACATAGTGTATTTCACGAATAAGTGTACTAAAGTAAGAATTTGGTAACAATAAAAGTGAACTAAACGTTAGATAATTCTTTTGTTTAAAGCGGTTGACTTTTTGATGTCCTTGTGTTTAAACTCAATTTTAAACTTTGTTTTAGTCAATTTACTTGATTTTTAGGTCTAAAATCATTATAAATAGTGTATTTCACTAATAAATGTACTAAATTAAGAATTTGGTAACTATAAAAGTGAACTAAACGTTAGATAATACTTTGGTCAACAAAGGTTGACTATTAGATGTAATTGCGTTTAGACTCACTTTAGAACAGTGTATTAGTCAAGTTACTTGTTTTTTAGGTCTAAAATCATTATACGTAGTGTATTTCACTTATAAATGTAATAATCAAAGAATTTGGTAACTATAAACGTCA
The DNA here is from genome assembly GCA_946800305.1 of Medicago arabica. Classification (NCBI taxonomy): domain Eukaryota; kingdom Viridiplantae; phylum Streptophyta; class Magnoliopsida; order Fabales; family Fabaceae; genus Medicago; species Medicago arabica. Next base: position 32,906,267 of record OX326966.1, on the reverse strand, counting down.
ACTAAACGTTAGATAATCATTTGTTCAACAAAGGTTTGACCTTTTGTTCTAATTGCGTGTAAACTCAATTTAGAACTTTGCTTTAATCATGTTACTAGGTTTTTAGGTCTAAAATCATTACAGAAAGTGTATTTTACTAATAAATATTCTAAAGTAAGAATTTGGTAAGTTTAAAAGTGAACAAAACATTAGATAATCATTTGGTCAACAAATGTTGACTTTTGATGTAATTGTGTTTAAACTCAATTTTCAACTTTGTTTAGTCAATTTACTTGTTTTTTAGGTCTAAAATCATTATACATAGTGTATTTCACTATAAAATGTACTAAATTAAGAATTTGGTAACAATAAAAGTGAACTAAACGTTTGATAATCCTTTGTTCTAAAAATGTTGACTTTTTGATGTACTTGCGTTTAAACTTAATTTGAAACTTTGTTTTAGTTAATTTACTTGTTTTTTAGGTCTAAAGTTATTATACATAGTGTATTTCACTAATAAATGTACTAAATAAGAATTTGGTAACTTTAAAAGTGAACTAATTGTTAGATAATCCTTTGGTCAACAAATGTTGACTTTTAGATTTAATTACATTTAAACTCAATTTAAAACAATGTTTTAGTCAAGTTACTTGTTTTTTAGGTCTAAAATCATTATACGTAGTGTATATCTCTAATAAATGTACTAATCAAAGAATTTGGTAACTATAAACGTCAACTAAACGTTTGATAATCCTTTGTTCAAAAAGGTTGACTTTTTGATGTACTTGCGTTTAAAGTCAATTTTAAACTTTGTTTTAGTCAGTTTTCTTGTTTTTTAGTTTTAAAATCATTATACATATAGTATTTCACTAACAAATGTACTAAAATAATAATTTGGAAACTATAAAAGTGAACTAAACGTTAGATAATCCTTTGTTTTACAAAGGTTTGACCTTTGGTTCTAATTGCGTTTAAACTCAATTTAAAATTTTGTTTTAGTCAAGTTAATTGTTGTTAAAGTCTAAAATCATTATACATAGTGTATTTCACTAATAAATATACTAAAGTAAGAATTTTGTCACTATAAAAATAAACTAAACGTTATATAATTTTTTTGGTCAACGATGGTTGACTTTTTAATGTAGTTCCGTTTAAACTCAACTTAAAAATTTGTTTTAGTCAATTTACTTGTTTTTTTACGTCTATAATCATTATACATAGTGTATTTCACGAATAAGTGTACTAAAGTAAGAATTTGGTAACAATAAAAGTGAACTAAACGTTAGATAATTCTTTTGTTTAAAGCGGTTGACTTTTTGATGTCCTTGTGTTTAAACTCAATTTTAAACTTTGTTTTAGTCAATTTACTTGATTTTTAGGTCTAAAATCATTATAAATAGTGTATTTCACTAATAAATGTACTAAATTAAGAATTTGGTAACTATAAAAGTGAACTAAACGTTAGATAATACTTTGGTCAACAAAGGTTGACTTTTTGATTTAATTGCATTTAAACTCACTTTAAAACAATGTTTTAGTCAAGTTACTTGTTTTTTAGGTCTAAAATCATTATACGTAGTGTATTTCACTTATAAATGTAATAATCAAAGAATTTGGTAACTATAAACGTCAACTAAACGTTAGATAATCATTTGTTCAACAAAGGTTTGACCTTTTGTTCTAATTGCGTGTAAACTCAATTTAGAACTTTGCTTTAATCATGTTACTAGGTTTTTAGGTCTAAAATCATTACAGAAAGTGTATTTTACTAATAAATATTCTAAAGTAAGAATTTGGTAAGTTTAAAAGTGAACAAAACATTAGATAATCATTTGGTCAACAAATGTTGACTTTTGATGTAATTGTGTTTAAACTCAATTTTAAACTTTGTTTAGTCAATTTACTTGTTTTTTAGGTCTAAAGTCATTATACATAGTGTATTTCACTATAAAATATACTAAATTAAGAATTTGGTAACAATAAAAGTGAACTAAACGTTTGATAATCCTTTGTTCTAAAAATGTTGACTTTTTGATGTACTTGCGTTTAAACTTAATTTGAAACTTTGTTTTAGTTAATTTACTTGTTTTTTAGGTCTAAAGTTATTATACATAGTGTATTTCACTAATAAATGTACTAAAGTAAGAATTTGGTAACTTTAAAAGTCAACTAATTGTTAGATAATCCTTTGGTCAACAAATGTTGACTTTTAGATTTAATTACATTTAAACTCAATTTAAAACAATGTTTTAGTCAAGTTACTTGTTTTTTAGGTCTAAAATCATTATACGTAGTGTATATCTCTAATAAATGTACTAATCAAAGAATTTGGTAACTATAAACGTCAACTAAATGTTTGATAATCCTTTGTTCAAAAAGGTTGACTTTTTGATGTACTTGCGTTTAAAGTCAATTTTAAACTTTGTTTTAGTCAATTTTCTTGTTTTTTAGTTTTAAAATCATTATACATAGTGTATTTCACTAACAAATGTTCTAAAATAAGAATTTGGAAACTATAAAAGTGAACTAAACGTTAGATAATCCTTTGTTTTACAAAGGTTTGACCTTTGGTTCTAATTGCGTTTAAACTCAATTTAAAATTTTGTTTTAGTCAAGTTAATTGTTGTTAAAGTCTAAAATCATTATACATAGTGTATTTCACTAATAAATATACTAAAGTAAGAATTTTGTCACTATAAAAATAAACTAAACGTTATATAATTTTTTTGGTCAACGATGGTTGACTTTTTAATGTAGTTCCGCTTAAACTCAATTTAAATATTTGTTTTAGTCAATTTACTTGTTTTTTACGTCTATAATCATTATACATAGTGTATTTCACGAATAAGTGTACTAAAGTAAGAATTTGGTAACAATAAAAGTGAACTAAACGTTAGATAATCATTTGTTCAAAGCGGTTGACTTTTTGATGTCCTTGTGTTTAAACTCAATTTTAAACTTTGTTTTAGGCAATTTACTTGATTTTTCGGTCTAAAATCATTATAAATAGTGTATTTCACTAATTAATATACTAAATTAAGAATTTGGTAACTATAAAAGTGAACTAAACGTTAGATAATCCTTTGGTCAACAAAGGTTGACTTTTTTATTTAATTGCATTTAAACTCAATTTAAAACAATGTTTTAGTCAAGTTACTTGTTTTTTAAGTCTAAAATCATTATACGTAGTGTATTTCACTAATAAATGTAATAATCAAAGAATTTGGTAACTATTAACGTCAACTAAACGTTAGATAATCCTTTGTTCAACAAAGGTTTGACTTTTTGTTCTAATTGCCTGTAAACTCAATTTAGAACTTTGTTTTAATCATGTTACTAGGTTTTTAGGTCTAAAATCATTACAGAAAGTGTATTTTACTAATAAATATACTAAAGTAAGAATTTGGTAACTTTAAAAGTGAACAAAACATTAGATAACATTTGGTCAACAAATGTTGACTTTTGATGTAATTGTGTTTAAACTCAATTTTAAACTTTGTTTAGTCAATTTACTTGTTTTTTAGGTCTAAAATCATTATACATAGTGTATTTCACTATAAAATGTACTAAATTAAGAATTTGGTAACAATAAAAGTGAACTAAACGTTTGATAATCCTTTGTTCTAAAAATGTTGACTTTTTGATGTACTTGCGTTTAAACTTAATTTGAAACTTTGTTTTAGTTAATTTACTTGTTTTTTAGGTCTAAAGTTATTATACATACTATATTTCACTAATAAATGTACTAAAGTAAGAATTTGGTAACTTTAAAAGTGAACTAATTGTTAGATAATCCTTTGGTCAACAGATGTTGACTTTTAGATTTAATTACATTTAAACTCAATTTAAAACAATGTTTTAGTCAAGTTACTTGTTTTTTAGGTCTAAAATCATTATACGTAGTGTATTTCACTTATAAATGTAATAATCAAAGAATTTGGTAACTATAAACGTCAACTAAACATTAGATAATCATTTGTTCAACAAAGGTTTGACCTTTTGTTCTAATTGCGTGTAAACTCAATTTAGAACTTTGCTTTAATCATGTTACTAGGTTTTTAGGTCTAAAATCATTACAGAAAGTGTATTTTACTAATAAATATACTAAAGTAAGAATTTGGTAAGTTTAAAAGTGAACAAAACATTAGATAATCATTTGGTCAACAAATGTTGACTTTTGATGTAATTGTGTTTAAACTCAATTTTAAACTTTGTTTAGTCAATTTACTTGTTTTTTAGGTCTAAAGTCATTATACATAGTGTATTTCACTATACAATGTACTAAATTAAGAATTTGGTAACAATAAAAGTGAACTAAACGTTTGATAATCCTTTGTTCTAAAAATGTTGACTTTTTGATGTACTTGCGTTTAAACTTAATTTGAAACTTTGTTTTAGTTAATTTACTTGTTTTTTAGGTCTAAAGTTATTATACATACTATATTTCACTAATAAATGTACTAAAGTAAGAATTTGGTAACTTTAAAAGTGAACTAATTGTTAGATAATCCTTTGGTCAACAGATGTTGACTTTTAGATTTAATTACATTTAAACTCAATTTAAAACAATGTTTTAGTCAAGTTACTTGTTTTTTAGGTCTAAAATCATTATACGTAGTGTATTTCACTTATAAATGTAATAATCAAAGAATTTGGTAACTATAAACGTCAACTAAACGTTAGATAATCATTTGTTCAACAAAGGTTTGACCTTTTGTTCTAATTGCGTGTAAACTCAATTTAGAACTTTGCTTTAATCATGTTACTAGGTTTTTAGGTCTAAAATCATTACAGAAAGTGTATTTTACTAATAAATATACTAAAGTAAGAATTTGGTAAGTTTAAAAGTGAACAAAACATTAGATAATCATTTGGTCAACAAATGTTGACTTTTGATGTAATTGTGTTTAAACTCAATTTTAAACTTTGTTTAGTCAATTTACTTGTTTTTTAGGTCTAAAGTCATTATACATAGTGTATTTCACTATACAATGTACTAAATTAAGAATTTGGTAACAATAAAAGTGAACTAAACGTTTGATAATCCTTTGTTCTAAAAATGTTGACTTTTTGATGTACTTGCGTTTAAACTTAATTTGAAACTTTGTTTTAGTTAATTTACTTGTTTTTTAGGTCTAAAGTTATTATACATACTATATTTCACTAATAAATGTACTAAAGTAAGAATTTGGTAACTTTAAAAGTGAACTAATTGTTAGATAATCCTTTGGTCAACAGATGTTGACTTTTAGATTTAATTACATTTAAACTCAATTTAAAACAATGTTTTAGTCAAGTTACTTGTTTTTTAGGTCTAAAATCATTATACCTAGTGTATTTCACTTATAAATGTAATAATCAAAGAATTTGGTAACTATAAACGTCAACTAAACGTTAGATAATCATTTGTTCAACAAAGGTTTGACCTTTTGTTCTAATTGCGTGTAAACTCAATTTAGAACTTTGCTTTAATCATGTTACTAGGTTTTTAGGTCTAAAATCATTACAGAAAGTGTATTTTACTAATAAATATACTAAAGTAAGAATTTGGTAAGTTTAAAAGTGAACAAAACATTAGATAATCATTTGGTCAACAAATGTTGACTTTTGATGTAATTGTGTTTAAACTCAATTTTAAACTTTGTTTAGTCAATTTACTTGTTTTTTAGGTCTAAAGTCATTATACATAGTGTATTTCACTATACAATGTACTAAATTAAGAATTTGGTAACAATAAAAGTGAACTAAACGTTTGATAATCCTTTGTTCTAAAAATGTTGACTTTTTGATGTACTTGCGTTTAAACTTAATTTGAAACTTTGTTTTAGTTAATTTACTTGTTTTTTAGGTCTAAAGTTATTATACATACTATATTTCACTAATAAATGTACTAAAGTAAGAATTTGGTAACTTTAAAAGTGAACTAATTGTTAGATAATCCTTTGGTCAACAGATGTTGACTTTTAGATTTAATTACATTTAAACTCAATTTAAAACAATGTTTTAGTCAAGTTACTTGTTTTTTAGGTCTAAAATCATTATACGTAGTGTATTTCACTTATAAATGTAATAATCAAAGAATTTGGTAACTATAAACGTCAACTAAACGTTAGATAATCATTTGTTCAACAAAGGTTTGACCTTTTGTTCTAATTGCGTGTAAACTCAATTTAGAACTTTGCTTTAATCATGTTACTAGGTTTTTAGGTCTAAAATCATTACAGAAAGTGTATTTTACTAATAAATATACTAAAGTAAGAATTTGGTAAGTTTAAAAGTGAACAAAACATTAGATAATCATTTGGTCAACAAATGTTGACTTTTGATGTAATTGTGTTTAAACTCAATTTTAAACTTTGTTTAGTCAATTTACTTGTTTTTTAGGTCTAAAGTCATTATACATAGTGTATTTCACTATACAATGTACTAAATTAAGAATTTGGTAACAATAAAAGTGAACTAAACGTTTGATAATCCTTTGTTCTAAAAATGTTGACTTTTTGATGTACTTGCGTTTAAACTTAATTTGAAACTTTGTTTTAGTTAATTTACTTGTTTTTTAGGTCTAAAGTTATTATACATACTATATTTCACTAATAAATGTACTAAAGTAAGAATTTGGTAACTTTAAAAGTGAACTAATTGTTAGATAATCCTTTGGTCAACAGATGTTGACTTTTAGATTTAATTACATTTAAACTCAATTTAAAACAATGTTTTAGTCAAGTTACTTGTTTTTTAGGTCTAAAATCATTATACCTAGTGTATTTCACTTATAAATGTAATAATCAAAGAATTTGGTAACTATAAACGTCAACTAAACGTTAGATAATCATTTGTTCAACAAAGGTTTGACCTTTTGTTCTAATTGCGTGTAAACTCAATTTAGAACTTTGCTTTAATCATGTTACTAGGTTTTTAGGTCTAAAATCATTACAGAAAGTGTATTTTACTAATCAATATACTAAAGTAAGAATTTGGTAAGTTTAAAAGTGAACAAAACATTAGATAATCATTTGGTCAACAAATGTTGACTTTTGATGTAATTGTGTTTAAACTCAATTTTAAACTTTGTTTAGTCAATTTACTTGTCTTTTAGGTCTAAAGTCATTATACATAGTGTATTTCACTATACAATGTACTAAATTAAGAATTTGGTAACAATAAAAGTGAACTAAACGTTTGATAATCCTTTGTTCTAAAAATGTTGACTTTTTGATGTACTTGCGTTTAAACTTAATTTGAAACTTTGTTTTAGTTAATTTACTTGTTTTTTAGGTCTATAGTTATTATACATAGTGTATTTCACTAATAAATGTACTAAAGTAAGAATTTGGTAACTTTAAAAGTGAACTAATTGTTAGATAATCCTTTGGTCAACAAATGTTGACTTTTAGATTTAATTACATTTAAACTCAATTTAAAACAATGTTTTAGTCAAGTTACTTGTTTTTTAGGTCTAAAATCATTATACGTAGTGTATATCTCTAATAAATGTACTAATCAAAGAATTTGGTAACTATAAACGTCAACTAAATGTTTGATAATCCTTTGTTCAAAAAGGTTGACTTTTTGATGTACTTGCGTTTAAAGTCAATTTTAAACTTTGTTTTAGTCAATTTTCTTGTTTTTTAGTTTTAAAATCATTATACATAGTGTATTTCACTAACAAATGTTCTAAAATAAGAATTTGGAAACTATAAAAGTGAACTAAACGTTAGAGAATCCTTTGTTTTACAAAGGTTTGACCTTTGGTTCTAATTGCGTTTAAACTCAATTTAAAATTTTGTTTTCGTCAAGTTAATTGTTGTTAAAGTCTAAAATCATTATACATAGTGTATTTCACTAATAAATATACTAAAGTAAGAATTTTGTCACTATAAAAACAAACTAAACGTTATATAATTTTTTTGGTCAACGATGGTTGACTTTTTAATGTAGTTCTGTTTAAACTCAATTTAAAAATTTGTTTTAGTCAATTTACTTGTTTTTTACGTCTATAATCATTATACATAGTGTATTTCACGAATAAGTGTACTAAAGTAAGAATTTGGTAACAATAAAAGTGAACTAAACGTTAGATGATCCTTTGTTCAAAGCGGTTGACTTTTTGATGTCCTTGTGTTTAAACTCAATTTTAAACTTTGTTTTAGTCAATTTACTTGTTTTTTAGGTCTAAAGTTATTATACATAGTGTATTTCACTAATAAATGTACTAAAGTAAGAATTTGGTAACTTTAAAAGTGAACTTAACGTTAGATAATCCTTTGGTCAACAAATGTTGACTTTTGGATTTAATTAAATTTAAACTCAATTTAAAACAATGTTTTAGTCAAGTTACTTGTTTTTTAGGTCTAAAATCATTATACGTAGTGTATATCTCTAATAAATGTACTAATCAAAGAATTTGGTAACTATAAACGTCATCTAAACGTTTGATAATCCTTTGTTCAAAAAGGTTGACTTTTTGATGTACTTGCGTTTAAAGTCAATTTTAAACTTTTTTTTAGTCAACTTTCTTGTTTTTTAGTTTTAAAATCATTATACATAGTGTATTTCACTAACAAATGTACTAAAATAAGAATTTGGAAACTATAAAAGTGAACTAAACGTTAGATAATCCTTTGTTCTACAAAGGTTTGACCTTTGGTTCTAAAGTAAAAATTTTGTCACTATAAAAATAAACTAAACGTTATATAATTTTTTTGGTCAACGATGGTTGACTTTTTAATGTAGTTCTGTTTAAACTCAATTTAAAAATTTGTTTTAGTCAATTTACTTGTTTTTTATGTAACGCCCTAGTTGTTATTTATTTAATTTCAGTCGATTTTAATGAGTTTATACGATTTTAAATAATTTATGTTGATTCTATGGTGTGTTATATTTTATTATATGGTTGTTTTGATTATTTAATTAAAATAGGTGAGAATTAGAATTATTAGAAGGAAAGAAAAGTCAGAATCAGTTTCACGTAGAAACAATGAGAAACAGAGAAAAGGGAGAAAAACCTAGAACAAGAGAGAAGAAGCAAGAGGAGAGAAGAACACTGCTTTTTCAGGAAGATAATCTAAGGTAAGGATGAGACTAACTCTCAAATTTAGGTTCTATAATTCGTTGATGAATGTAGGGTTGTTAGGGTTGATGAATTGAATTAGGTTAAAGATGAATTGATGTTAATAACTTGATTAATTCATGAGAAATGTTGTTGTTATTGTTGTTCTGATGTTAGAATACATAGGAGTGATGAAATTCATCAAAATTGAGTCTTTAGGTGCTGAATTTGGGGTTTAGAGTTGAAAAGTAGAAGTCTGTTCGTACAGTTCGTAGTTCTGTCAATCGCCGCTCGCCACGGTGAGAAAACCCACTCGCGAGGCAAGCAATGCCTGTGTAGCTCGCCACAGCGAGCAGACCCACTCGTGAGGCGAGCAGTGAAACCCCGTAGCTCGCCACAGCGAGCAGATGCACTCGCCATGGCGAGTTGCTTAATTAAAAAGTTGTTAATTGTCTTAATGAGGTTTTTGGGCAGATTTTTATATCAATTTGAGTGCCTTAATATGTTTAGGGATGAATGACACCTTTTTACAGAATTAAATTCGGGTTTTGGGAACTTAAAAATGAAGATTTTAGGTGAAAAATGTCAAAAATGCCGAGAGCAACCACTTTTGCTCGCCTTGAGCTCGCCCCCAACTCGCCACGGCGAGGAGCTCAATTTTCTGAACTCGCCACGGCGAGTAGCCCAATTTTCTGAACTCGCCACGGCGAGTAATTCTGTAGGTTGCCTAAGTTGTTGAATTTTGTTGTGATGCTTCGTTGTGACCTTTTGTTGTGTCTTGTCGAATTAAGTTGGAGTCTTATGTCATAGCTGATTATGCATATAGTAGTTGTTGTTGCTGTTGTTGAGTTGTATGTAGATATACACTATTGAGTCCATTTCATACTCATACCTTGTTGAGGGCTTATGCCCTGGAGTGTTTCCACTCAATCGTTGAGGGCTTATGCCCTGGAGTGTTTATCACTCAATTGTTGAGGGCTTATGCCCTGGAATGTTATTTCATTCAACCGTTGGGGGCTTATGCCCCGGAATGCTTAGCATTCAACGCGCGTAAAATGGTACCACATGCATTTGTATTAGTCGCATTGTTGTTGTCGTAGCTGTTGTCGTCGTTGTTGTTGTAGGTTGAGTTGTCGGTGTCGTTGTCGATGATGTTGTTGAATTGTTTTAAAATTATAAACTGATAGCTGATTATTCATTATACTGTTGTTGTTGAATTTAATTGATGAATTATGTTATCTATTGTTGTTTTTGAGTCTCACCCCTTCTGCTGGAATTGCCGCCTTGTGGGCAAGTGCAGGTAACGAAGATTAGTAGAGATGTCGGCTCAAAATGTCTTAAGGCTCTGATACGTAACGGGACGGGAATTTGTTGCTTGTTTTCTCTTTCCTTACGTATTATTTATGAATTATGAAAACTTCGATGAGGCCTGCGTGCCAAAGACTTATTTAGTTGTTTTAAATTAATTCCGCTGCGAAGTTTTGAAGGTTAATCTTTATTGACTATTTTATTGGAGAATAATTATTCATCTATTAATTTGGAGATGTTATTGAATGAAAATGTAGCATTCCTTTTTGGTGAAAAAATCTGATTTAATTTGTTAATTAATAATGTTGGGAGAACGGGGTGTTACAATTGGTATCAGAGCAGGTCGGTCCGTCCGGCCAAGTAGTAGATTCGAGTCGAGCCTAGTAGAGTTGTGTGACAATTTTGTATTGTCTTTGATGTCCTGGTTGTTGTTGTAGTGTAGATTTTCGCAATGGCTGGAAGGAATGATGTTGCACTTGCTGCTGCTTTGCAAGCGATGGTTCAAGCTGTGGGTCAACAGAACAATGCTGGTGGTAACGACGGTGTTCGCATGCTGGAAACCTTCTTGAGGAACCATCCACCAACTTTCAAGGGCAGGTATGACCCTGATGGAGCGCAGACATGGTTGAAGGAGGTTGAAAGAATCTTCAGAGTGATGCAATGCACTGATGTTCAGATGGTGCGTTTTGGCACACATATGCTGGCCGAGGAGGCTGATGATTGGTGGGTGAGTGTGCAACCTGTTCTAGGGAACGAAGGAGCTGTGATCACTTGGGCTGTGTTCAGAAGAGAGTTTCTGAATAGGTATTTTCCGGAAGATGTCCGAGGTAAGAAGGAAATTGAATTTCTGGAACTGAAGAAAGGTGATATGTTAGTAACAGAGTATGTTGACAAAGTTTTATCCGCATTACACCCCTGAGACTGCTGAGTTCTCTAAGTGTATCAAGTTTGAGAATGGTCTGCGTGCTGAGATTAAGCGGGCCATTGGTTATTAGAAGATCCGCACCTTTTCTGATTTGGTGAGTAGCTGCAGAATTTACGACGAGGATACGAAGGCTCATTATAAGGTGATAAATGAAAGGAAGAGTAAGAGTCAGCAGAACCGTCCTAAGCCTTACAATGCTCCTGCTGATAAGGGTAAACAACAGGTGAATGATGAGAGGAGGCCCAAGAAGAATGAGACTCCTGCTGAAGTTGTCTGCTACTGTAACGCCCGTTTTAATTATTTAAATTATTTTATATAGTATAGAGTATATTTATATGATTTTGTGTGAATTAAGTGATATTCGAGATATTATATGACTTATATGTTGTGACTTATTTTATTGTTTAATAAAGTAAGATTAGAAAATAAAACAAATAATAAGTTGTGGGTTTGTTTTATAATTAGATATAGTTGTGGGGGAAATAAGATAAAATAAAACAAACAAAAAGAGGTTTAAAAGGGGAGAGTTAGGTTACAATTGTACAGAACATACAATTCAGAGCTTTGGGAGGAAAAAGGGAGAAAACGGAAGAGAAGAACCGGAGAGGCTGCTGCTCGAATTTCTTAAGGTAAGGGTGAGCCTTTCATTACAATATCATTAGAACATGTAATTCATGATTATAGTTAGCAAATTCTAGGTTTAATTCATGAGAATTAGGAATTAAGAGTTAGGTCAAAAAGTGGTAAATTGATGATTAAATGATGAAAAACTGTACCGTTGACGTAGTAAACCGTTTACAGACATTAGAATAACTCTTAGACATCATTATAGTCGAAAATCTGAAGAATTAGGATGAAATTTGGGGTTTTGGGTGAAAACCCTCGTAACCCCGTAACTGTTCTGTCGCCGCTCGCCACAGCGAGCAGCCATCAGCTCGCGAGGAGAGTAGAACAGCTCGCCATAGCGAGCAACCCCCAGAGGGCTCGCTAGGCGACCACACTACTCGTCGTAGCGAGCAACACCCAGGAGCTCGCCAGGCGAGTAACCCAACTCGCCATAGCGAGTAGTACCCCTGATGCTCGCGAGGCGAGCAACCCAGCTCGCCGTAGGAGTAACCCCTGTAATGGTTCGCGAGGCGAGAGATTCCACTCGCCATAGCGAGTAGTCCTGTAGCAGACAACCTTTTAGAATAATACGACTCTTGTCGCACGATTAGTTACGAGATTACCCCTGCTTTGGAAACTGAGTACTAAGATATTAAGAATAAATGTAGAGCTGTTAGCTGATAATTGATTCGTTATTGTGACCTATACATTTGTATATGCTTTTCTGAATCATAAGTGGTGATGTATGTGAATGTTTACGATTTTGCTATTGTTTGAGATGTTGATTGCTGCCATGCTGCCATGTTTTATTAATTAAAAGCTGCATGTGTTGTTATAAGATTCATGATGTTGTAATCCAAATTATTGGAGTTTATTTGAGATGTCTAAGCTTAAGAGATTGAGTCCATGCATATTCATCCAGAGACGAGGGCTCATGCCCTAGGAGCTTTTGCTCAACAGCGACGAGAGCTTATGCTCTAGGAGTATTTTTATGCTCAATAGCGACGAGGGCTTATGCCCTAGGAGTATATTTATACTCAATATGGTACCACATGCATGATTAAGATGTCTAAGTTGCATAAGTTGAGTCGATGTTGCATTGTCAAGTCAAACTATTAAGTTGATTTATGATGTTGTTTAAGATGCCACTTGATTGTTATTATGATATATTTGATGATGAAGTTATGCTGTTAATTGTAATTATATTTTATATGTTTAATGCTATTGTTATGAGAATCTCACCCCTTCTGCTGGAATTGCCGCCTTGTGGGCAAGTGCAGGTGATTAAGCTTTTGTTGCTGTTGCCGTTGTGAGTGGCTATCATCACCGTGTCCTTTAGGTGCTATGATACGTAACGGGATGGGAACCTTTATGTTTACTTTCTATTCCTTACTTATTGATTATAATTTAAGATTTCAGTTAATTTATGTCGAGACTTATTTATGAGGCCTGCGTGCCAAAACGATTTGTTAACATTAAATTTTATCCGCTGCGATGTTAGAACAGTTTTGACTAGAATAAATGTTTATTTATTCCTTTTTGAGAATTTAATGAGATGTAGCATTCCGTTTTAAATGATACTCTGATTTATTTATGAAATTTTGAAATTTGGGAAAACGGGGTGTTACAGCTACAAGTGTGGTGAGAAAGGCCACAAGAGTAATGCTTGCCACCGTGATGAGAAGAAATGCTTCCGATGTGGGAAGAAAGGACATACAATAGCTGAATGCAAACGTGGTGATATTGTCTGTTTCAATTGTGATGAAGAGGGTCATCTTAGTTCTTAGTGCAAGAAGCCTAAGAAGGCTCAGCTTGGAGGGAAAGTGTTTGCATTGTCTGGTACACAAACGGACAATGAGGATCGACTTATTAGAGGTACTTGCTATTTTGATGATACTCCTTTAATTGCAATTATAGATACTGGTGCTACACATTGTTTTATTGCTGTTAGTTGTGCTTATAAGTTGGGACTTACTATGTCTAATATGGATGGAGAAATGATTGTTGAAACTCCAGCTAAGGGTTCAGTGACTACTTCTCTTGTTTGTTTAAGTTGTCCACTGTCTGTGTTTGGTAGTGACTTTGAAGTTGATCTTGTATGCTTACCGTTGACGGGTATGGATGTAATCCTTGGGATGAACTGGTTAGAGTATAACCATGTCCTCATCAATTGTTTTAGTAAGACAGTACGTTTCTCTTCCGCTGAAGAAGAGAGTGATGTTGATTTCTTGAGTACTAAGCAGTTGAAGCAGATAGAGCGCAATGAGATTCTGATGTTTTCCTTGATAGCATATTTGTCGGTGGAGAATCAAGCAGTGATTGATAGCCTACCAGTCGTGAATGAATTTCCAGAAGTTTTTCCTGATGAGATTCCCGATGTGCCGCCAGAGAGGGAAGTTGAATTCTCTATTGATCTTGTTCCGGGTACGAAGCCTGTGTCGATGGCTCCTTACCGTATGTCAGCAGCTGAGTTAGCAGAGTTGAAGAAGCAGTTGGAGGATCTACTTGATAAGAAGTTTGTAAGACCAAGTGTTTCACCTTGGGGAGCGCCGGTATTGTTGGTTAAGAAGAAAGATGGTAGCATGAGGCTGTGTATAGATTATCGTTAGTTGAATAAAGTGACGATAAAGAATAGGTATCCACTTCCGAGAATTGATGACTTGATGGATCAGCTAGTGGGTGCACGTGTGTTTAGTAAAATTGATTTGAGGTCAGGTTATCATCAGATCAAGGTGAAGGATGAAGATATGCAGAAGACGGCGTTCAGAACGCGATATGGTCACTATGAGTATAAAGTGATTCCTTTCGGTGTTACTAATGCACCTGGTGTATTTATGGAGTATATGAACAGAATTTTCCATGACTTTCTGGACAGATTTGTTGTTGTTTTTATTGATGATATTCTGATTTATTCTAAGACTGAAGAAGAGCATGTAGAGCATTTGAAGATTGTTTTGCCAAGTGTTGAAAGATAAGAAGTTGTATGCCAAATTATCAAAATGTGAGTTCTGGTTAAGTGAAGTAAGTTTTCTTGGCCATATTATTTCTGGTAGTGGTATTGCGGTTGACCCGTCGAAAGTTGAAGCGGTATCGCAATGGGAGACTCCGAGGCCAGTTACAGAGATTAGAAGTTTTCTGGGCTTAGCAGGCTATTACCGCAGATTTATCGAAGGATTTTCGAAGTAGGCACTTCCCTTGACACAGTTGACCTGTAAGGGTAAAGCTTTTGTGTGGGATACTAAGTGTGAGAATAGTTTCAATGAGTTGAAGCAACGGTTGACGACTGCTCCGATTTTGATTTTACCGAAGCCGGAAGAACCTTTTGTTGTTTATTGTGATGCGTCCAAGTTGGGCTTAGGTGGTGTACTTATGCAGGATGGTAAGGTGGTAGCTTATGCTTCGAGACAATTGAGGATACATGAGAAGAACTATCCTACACATGATTTAGAGTTGGCTGCTGTGGTTTTTGTGTTGAAAATTTGGAGACATTATTTGTACGGTTCCAGATTTGAGGTGTTCAGTGATCATAAAATTTTAAGTATTTATTCGATCAGAAGGAGTTAAATATGAGGCAGAGAAGATGGCTCGAGTTGTTGAAGGACTATGATTTTAGTTTGAATTACCACCCAGGTAAAGCCAATGTGGTTGCAGATGCCTTGAGCAGAAAGACGTTGCATATGTCTGCTATGATGATGAAGGAGTTCGAGTTGCTTGAGCAATTTAGAGACTTGAGCTTGGTTTGTGAATTGGCACCTCAGAGCGTGCAGTTGGGTATGTTAAAGATCAATAATGAATTCTTGAACAGTATCAAGGAAGCGCAGGAAGCTGATGTTAAGTTTGTAGACTTGATGGTTGCTAGCAATGAAGCGGAAGATAGTGATTTCCAGGTTGATGATAAAGGTGTGTTAAGATTCCGAGGCAGAATTTGTATTCCTGATAATGAGGAGCTGAAAAAGTTGATTTTAGAAGAAAGTCACAGGAGTAGCTTAAGTATTCATCTGGGAGCTACGAAGATGTACCACGACTTGAAGAAAATGTTTTGGTGGTCTGGATTGAAGCGGGATGTCGCGCAATTTGTTTATGCATGTTTGACTTGTCAGAAATCTAAAGTTGAACATCAGAAGCCTGCAGGGTTGTTGACACCATTAGATGTGCCATAATGGAAGTGGGATAGCATATCCATGGATTTTGTAACGAGCTTACCGAATACTCCGAAGGGGCATGATGCCATTTGGGTAGTTGTTGACAGGTTAACAAAGTCAGCACATTTTATTCCGATCAATATCAATTATCCAGTAGCTCAGTTGGCAGAGATTTACATTCATAATATTGTGAAGTTGCATGGTGTTCCATCGAGTATTGTGTCGGATAGAGATCCGAGGTTTACTTCAAGGTTTTGGAAGAGTTTGCAGGAGGCTTTAGGTTCTAAGTTGAAGTTGAGCTCGGCTTATCATCCTCAAACAGATGGTCAGTCAGAGAGGACGATTCAGTCGTTAGAAGATTTGCTAAGAGTGTGTGTACTTGAGCAAGGTGGAGCTTGGGATAGTCATCTACCGTTGATTGAGTTCACGTACAACAACAGTTATCATTTGAGTATTGGTATGGCACCATTTGAAGCTTTGTATGGTCGAAGGTGTAGAACTCCGTTGTGTTGGTTTGAATCGGGAGAAAGTATAGTGTTGGCACCGGAATTAGTCCAGCAGACTACAGAGAAAGTTAAGTTGATAAGAGAACAGATGAAAGCGTCGCAGAGTCGGCAAAAGAGTTACCATGACAAGCGTAGGAAGGAACTTCAATTCCAAGAGGGTGACCATGTGTTCTTGAGAGTCACTCCCATGACAGGTGTAGGTCGTGCGTTGAAGTCTAAGAAGTTGACTCCAAAGTTTATTGGTCCTTATCAGATATCGGAGAGGATTGGGCCAGTGGCATATCGAATAGGTTTGCCACCACATCTTTCGAATCTGCATGATGTGTTTCATGTGTCGCAGCTGCGGAAGTACGTAGCGGATCCTTCGCATGTTATACCAAGAGATGACGTGCAAGTTAGAGACAACCTTACGGTGGAGACTTTACCGTTGAGATTTGATGATCGTAAGGTGAAGAAGTTGAGAGGCAAGGAGATACCTCTGGTGAGAGTTGTCTGGGGTGGAGTAACTGGTGAAAGCTTGACTTGGGAGCTGGAGAGTAAGATGCTAGAGTCTTATCCTGAGTTGTTTGCTTGAGGTAATATTTCGAGGACGAAATTCTTTAAGTGGGGGAGAGTTGTAACGCCCTAGTTGTTATTTATTTAATTTCAGTCGATTTTAATGAGTTTATACGATTTTAAATAATTTATGTTGATTCTATGGTGTGTTATATTTTATTATATGGTTGTTTTGATTATTTAATTAAAATAGGTGAAAATTATAATTATTCGAAGGTTGGGGAGTAAAGTGAATTATTTAATATTTTAATAGGAGTTAATTAGAATTAAGGAGAAATTAAGTGGTATTAATAGGAGTTAGAAGGAAAGAAAAGTCAGAATAAGTTTCACGTAGAAACAGTGAGAAACAGAGAAAAGGGAGAAAAACCTAGAACAAGAGAGAAGAAGCAAGAGGAGAGAAGAACGCTGCTTTTTCAGGAAGATAATCTAAGGTAAGAGTGAGACTAACTCTCAACTTTAGGTTCTATAATTCGTTGATGAATGTAGGGTTGTTAGGGTTGATGAATTGAATTAGGTTAAAGATGAATTGATGTTAATAACTTGATTAATTCATGAGAAATGTTGTTGTTATTGTTGTTCTGATGTTAGAATACATAGGAGTGATGAAATTCATCAAAATTGAGTCTTTAGGTGTTGAATTTGGGGTTTAGGGTTGAAAAGTAGAAGTCTGTTCGTACAGTTCGTAGTTCTGTCAATCGCCGCTCGCCACGGCGAGCAATGCCTGTGTAGCTCGCCACAACGAGCAGACCCACTCGCGAGGCGAGCAGTGAAACCCCGTAGCTCGCCACAGCGAGTAGATGCAGTCGCCATGGCGAGTTGCTTAATTAAAAAGTTGTTAATTGTCTTAATGAGGTTTTTGGGCAGATTTTTATATCAATTTGAGTGCCTTAATATGTTTAGGGATGAATGACACCTTTTTACAGAATTAAATTCGGGTTTTGGGAACTTAAAAATGAAGATTTTAGGTGAAAAATGTCAAAAATGCCGAGAGCAACCACTTTTGCTCGCCTTGAGCTCGCCCCCAACTCGCCACGGCGAGGAGCTCAATTTTCTGAACTCGCCACGGCGAGTAGGTAGCTCGCCACGGCGAGTAGGTAGCTCGCCACAGCGAGTAGCCCAATTTTCTGAACTCGCCACGGCGAGTAACACTGTAGGTTGCCTAAGTTGTTGAATTTTGTTGTGATGCTTCGTTGTGACCTTTTGTTGTGTCTTGTCGAATTAAGTTGGAGTCTTATGTCATAGCTGATTATGCATATAGTAGTTGTTGTTGCTGTTGTTGAGTTGTATGTAGATATACACTATTGAGTCCATTTCATACTCATACCTTGTTGAGGGCTTATACCCTGGAGTGTTTCCACTCAATCGTTGAGGGCTTATGCCCTGGAGTGTTTATCATTCAATTGTTGAGGGCTTATGCCCTGGAATGTTATTTCATTCAACTGTTGGGGGTTTATGCCCCGGAATGCATAGCATTCAACGCGCGTAAAATGGTACCACATGCATTTGCATTAGTCGCATTGTTGTTGTCGTAGCTGTTGTTGTCGTTGTTGTTGTAGGTTGAGTTGTCGGTGTCGTTGTCGATGATGTTGTTGAATTGTTTTAAAATTATAAACTGATAGCTGATTATTCATTATACTGTTGTTGTTGAATTTAATTGATGAATTATGTTATCTATTGTTGTTTGTGAATCTCACCCCTTCTGCTGGAATTGCCGCCTTGTGGGCAAGTGCAGGTAACGAAGATTAGTAGATATGTCGGCTCAAAATGTCTTAGGGCTCTGATACGTAACGGGACGGGAATTTGTTGCTTGTTTTCTCTTTCCTTACGTATTATTTATGAATTATGAAAACTTCGATGAGGCCTGCGTGCCAAAGACTTATTTAGTTGTTTTAAATTAATTCCGCTGCGAAGTTTTGAAGGTTAATCTTTATTGACTATTTTATTGGAGAATAATTATTCATCTATTAATTTGGAGATTTTATTGAATGAAAATGTAGGATTCCGTTTTGGTGAAAAACTCTGATTTAATTTGTTAATTAATAACTATGGGAGAACGGGGTGTTACATTTTACGTCTATAATCATTATACATAGTGTATTTCACGAATAAGTGTACTAAAGTAAGAATTTGGTAACAATAAAAGTGAACTAAACGTTAGATAATCCTTTGTTCAAAGCGGTTGACTTTTTGATGTCCTTGTGTTTAAACTCAATTTTAAACTTTGTTTTAGTCAATTTACTTGATTTTTAGGTCTAAAATCATTATAAATAATGTATTTCACTAATAAATGTACTAAATAAAGAATTTGGTAACTATAAAAGTGAACTAAACGTTAGATAATCCTTTGGTCAACAAAGGTTGACTTTTTGATTTAATTGCATTTAAACTCAATTTAAAACAATGTTTTAGTCAAGTTACTTGTTTTTTAGGTCTAAAATCATTACACGTAGTGTATTTCACTAATAAATGTAATAATCAAAGAATTTGGTAACAATAAACGTCAACTAAACGTTAGATAATCCTTTGTTCAACAAAGGTTTGACCTTTTGTTCTAATTGCGTGTAAACTCAATTTAGAACTTTGTTTTAATCATGTTACTAGGTTTTTAGGTCTTAAATCATTACAGAAAGTGTATTTTACTAATAAATGTACTAAAGTAAGAATTTGGTAACTTTAAAAGTGAACAAAACATTAGATAATCATTTGGTCAACAAATGTTGACTTTTGATGTAATTGTGTTTAAACTCAATTTTAAACTTTGTTTAGTCAATTTACTTGTTTTTTAGGTCTAAAATCATTATACATAGTGTATTTCACTATAAAATGTACTAAATTAAGAATTTGGTAACAATAAAAGTGAACTAAACGTTTGATAATCCTTTGTTCTAAAAATGTTGACTTTTTGATGTACTTGCGTTTAAACTTAATTTGAAACTTTGTTTTAGTCAATTTTATTGTTTTTTAGGTCTAAAGTTATTATACATAGTGTATTTCACTAATAAATGTACTAAAGTAAGAATTTGGTAACTTTAAAAGTGAACTTAACGTTAGATAATCCTTTGGTCAACAAATGTTGACTTTTGGATTTAATTGCATTTAAACTCAATTTAAAACAATGTTTTAGTCAAGTTACTTGTTTTTTAGGTCTAAAATCAGTATACGTAGTGTATATCTCTAATAAATGTACTAATCAAATAATTTGGTAACTATAAACGTCAACTAAACGTTTGATAATCCTTTGTTCTACAAAGGTTTGACCTTTGGTTCTAATTGCGTTTAAACTCAATTTAGAATTTTGTTTTAGTCAAGTTAATTGTTGTTAAAGTCTAAAATCATTATACATAGTGTATTTCACTAATAAATATACTAAAGTAAGAATTTTGTCACTATAAAAATAAACTAAACGTTATATAATTTTTTTGGTCAACGATGGTTGACTTTTTAATGTAGTTCCGTTTAAACTCAATTTAAAAATTTGTTTTAGTCAATTTACTTGTTTTTTACGTCTATAATCATTATACATAGTGTATTTCACGAATAAGTGTACTAAAGTAAGAATTTGGTAACAATAAAAATGAACTAAACGTTAGATAATCCTTTGTTCAAAGCGGTTGACTTTTTGATGTCCTTGTGTTTAAACTCAATTTTAAACTTTGTTTTAGTCAATTTACTTGATTTTTAGGTTTAAAATCATTATAAATAGTGTATTTCACTAATAAATGTACTAAGTTAAGAATTTGGTAACTATAAAAGTGAACTAAACGTTATATAATCCTTTGGTCAACAAAGGTTGACTTTTTGATTTAATTGCATTTAAACTCAATTTAAAACAATGTCAAGTTACTTGTTTTTTAGGTCTAAAATCATTATACGTAGTGTATTTCACAAATAAATGTAATAATCAAAGAATTTGGTAACTATAAACGTCAACTAAACGTTAGATAATCCTTTGTTCAACAAAGGTTTGACCTTTTGTTCTAATTGCGTGTAAACTCAATTTAGAACTTTATTCTAATCATGTTACTAGGTTTTTAGATCTAAAATCATTACAGAAAGTGTATTTTACTAATAAATGTTTTAGGTCTAAAATCATTAAGCAGATGTTTTATTTGAAATAGTGGGTTTTAACTCTACTCACGTTGAAATGATTTTGAAATAAAAAGTAGTGTTACATCCTGTTTTATGTTGAACTCTGATAAAATTTAAGTATGTTTATATGTTGGGAAAACGGGGTGTTACATCAAGGGTCTCTGTTGACCATTATATAACCCCAAACTAAGCTGCAATGCAATTGCGGGGGTCGTATGAACGGTCAACAATGACCATTACACCACAAACGTTCCTACAAAACTTAAATTTTTTGTAGAAAATGAATGAAAAGAGATGAAGTGAAGAATGAAGGAATTTGTTGAACATGCAATCCTATTTATAGCCTAACACAAGTTTTAGGTAATTTGGAAGTCAATGAAAACATGTTTTTCATTCAAAACCGTCCAAAAAACGCATTAAAACTCCATTAACCAGCCAAACCTTTGGTGAAACACATCGTCCACTAGTGGCTGGAGCCATTGGTATAACTTACCCCCTTCCTCATAGAAATAGTTTTAGGTTCTTATGTAATAAGCTCAAAAAGTTTCAACATTATTGTAATGTATTATTCATATATCAATAAAATGAGTTTTTTTATATCTTTTTTTTCTTTTTATTTCTGTTTTATTTTACGAATTTGAAAGCTTAAAATAAAAAAAATTCTGGAAAAAGGGCTTTCCAGATTTTAAAATCCAGAAAACACTTACAATCTAGTTCGGAAAATAAAATCCGGACCAGGGATATTTTTAGAAAAATTAGGGTGCACAAGAATAACATAGTGTGGTAAAAGTAATAATCTTTTGTTAAAAGAAATTAGAATATACAACCTCACATTTCCAAACAAGATGAATTAGAAAGGAATTTTTTTTTTAGATCTAGCACTTTTTTTTTTCCGTAAAGATCTCAAAAAATAGTTTTCTACAATTTTTTAGATCTAAAAAATTCTTAGATCTAAATTTGAATTCTTTTATATCTACATTTTTTAAATCTAATCTACAAATAAATTCATAGATCTGAATTTTTTATTTCTTAGACCTATGATAAAGAATTCATCAAATTTTTAGATCTAAATTTGAATTCATTTATATTCTATGATACAGAATTCAACAAATTTCCCAACCTTTAGATCTAAAAAAAAAGGTTTTGCCTTTTGTTTCCTTTCCTTTACCCTAGATTCCTTCTTCAACCCATAACTGGTTATAGATAGCAAATACTTTGTTTTCTCTTTAATTGGTTTGCCTGTTCTTTTTACACCTTCTGGTGCTCCATTCATCCCCTTTCCTTTTCCGGTTTTTTTTGGTTTCCTCAACCGTTTTAACCTCCTTTCCTGTGATTTTCCTCTCTACGTATCTTTCTTTCTCCATTATCATGTATATGTCCAAAGATAAAGGAATCCAACCTCTGA
Source organism: Medicago arabica (assembly GCA_946800305.1). Classification (NCBI taxonomy): domain Eukaryota; kingdom Viridiplantae; phylum Streptophyta; class Magnoliopsida; order Fabales; family Fabaceae; genus Medicago; species Medicago arabica. The sequence continues at coordinate 32,883,700 of OX326966.1, read as the reverse complement.
ACATGTCTTCTACCTATGATCCAGATTTCTCTCCTTATGTTAACAGACCCTTTAAGATTCAAAAACTGCAAATTGATTCTCCTTCCCATAATCAATTCTCACCTGAATACCATCACCATTATGCAGCCGGTACTAGTGGGACTCCTCAACAACATCATCAAGACACTTTTCAACCTGCACAAAATCAAGAAAATCAACCAATGAATTGAAGCACTGAGGATCACTCTGCAGATCCTTTCTTCTACTACCAAGAAAACCATGTTCAAGCAAGCGTTAAACAATGCAATAATAGCCTCGTTGGCAAAATCCTATCAGAAATACCTATATCTACTCAAATTCTACATAAAACCTTGAATGGAATATGATGTAACCCTAAAGGCCTCAAGATCATTTAAATAGAGGGAAAAAGATTCCAAATTCAGATGGACAAGGAAGAAGATCTAATTAGGATTCAAAAAGGTTGTCCATGGATTATTAGGAACACCTGGCTAATTCTGCATCACTGGGGCAAAAACTTAGATATGTCAACTCTGGATTTCACTCATGTGCCATTAAGGATTCAATTTTGGGGTCTTCCCCTCCACTGCAAATCAAGTACAGACTCACTTTCAGCACTCTAACCAAATAGTCCAACAATTTATTCCAGGGCAAGGTACTATCACCCACATACAGCCTAGTGATAAGGCCACAAGCCCCAAAATCATTAAGAGGAAGATTGGTAATGTTGAACTTATGGATACAACAATGGCTACATGTGAAGATGGAATAGCATGCCTTACTAACATGGTCAGCCAGCATATATGAATTTCTTCTCTTGAAACTACAGAGGGCTTGGAAAGCCTTCTGCACTACAGTTAGAGCTTTGAAAAAGCTCCTTAGATATCATAATCCAGATTTAGTTTTTCTCATGGAGACAAAGCTAAAAGTGTTAGATCCTAAAGCTAAGTCAAACCTTCTATGTGGTTCTCTCTCCAATTTACATATGATTGATTGCTCCTTCGTTAATGGACACTGGGCTGGAGGTCTAGTAGTTTCATGGAATGATGTATTAAAATTTGATTTTCTTGAATCTAAGAAAGTTCTAATTTATATGTACATTACTACTTGTTATCTTAATGTGTCTTGGTTTGTTACTGGTATATATGGTTATCCATACACCCCCAAAAAACACTGGATGAACTTATGTGGATGTTTTAGAGTGATGGTATTTATACAGTAAAAAGTGGCTACAGGGCTATCAAAGGTTGGCAATCTCAACAAAATCCTATACCCTCTAGCAGTAACTCAACTCAACTGAATTGGAAATTTTTTTTGTCACCATCTACCATTCCAAGACACAAAATGATTTTATGGAGGATTCAACACAGTACTCTTCCTGTCAAAAGTGAGTTAAGCAAGAGGGGTCAGCCCTGCACTATTCTTTGCCCCAGATGTAACACTAGATTTGAAACAACTACGCATACTTTTATGACCTACCCAAACATCCTAAAACTCTGGTATGGTTCTAGTCTAAACATCAATTTCACAGATCAACCAAATCCTAATTTTTCAGATTGGCTATATGATACAATTATACACAAAGACGACCAAACCATAATTCAAACAGCTGCTAGAATCTATTCTATTTAGTCTGCGAGAAATCTTAGCATTTTCGAAGCCAAAATATTACCTGAAGAGGATATCATTTCGCGTGCTTACAAAAGTATCCTGGACTATCGCAGTGTTGTTCTTCCAGCCACAGCTCCTCCGGTTACCGCCGCGGAAACCCAACTCCACTGCACAGCTCCTTCAGACAACATTTCTTCTAGATCGTCGTGGTGGCTCAAGCCTGATCCAAACTTTGTCAAGGTGAATTCCGATGCAAACTTACAGTTTAAAGGTATCTGGGGTCTCGGCGGGATCATCAGAAATGAAGAGGGTTTAGTCATGGTTGCTGCGACATGGCGACAACCTATGTTTGAGGATACCGTTTCGGCGGAGGCTGGTGCCTTAATGAGAACGATGCAGTTAACTAGAGTTTGTGGGTTTCGAAGAGTTATTTTTGAAGGTTATAACGAAGCTCTGATGCGTAAGATTCAAAGTGAGAAGATACAAGATAGATCTTATCTTTGTTCATTTATTCAGGAAATCCTCTTCCTCAAATCCTAGTTTGACAAGTGTCTATTGTTTACCGATAGATCTAGTAATACAACAACAGATAATTTGACCCAACTAGCCGATACGGAGCCCAATTGGTCTGGATAGAAGATGTACCAATAGCTACACATGATGTATATTTCCATGATATAATTCAACAATACAACATCTTTTACTTCAAAAAAAAAAAACAGGTTTTTTTATTTCCCAATATTAGATCTAAAATTCTTTTCCTGAACTAATGTTAATATGGAAGAAGAATTGATGGGTTTGTTATCTTGTTCTTTGCACTTAGTTTTGTATTACTTAATCCAGCTTGTTGTATTCTATTTCCCCTCGCTCACTGCCTCACAAACCTTGATGAAAGAAGAAAGAATTTCCATATAAAAAAATTCTCAGTTCTTCCCGTTTACAAATCAATCTACAAGAAAATGTTGATATGAGTATTTTGGAAATTGGCGTATTGAATTTATGAAAAGTTTTGGTGGCCAATATTTTATGTTGCGGTGAAGTGAAATGATAAAAGGGTAAATTTGGTAATTTTATTATTTTGTAGGGGTAAAAGATTAAATTTAGGGGTATAAGGTATAACTTCCTTAATATTTTGTGTGTTGAGTTTTGTTAATCTTGAGAATGAACATTTAGTCTTAGACATTAAATATCTAAGTGTTATTTTTTGGTGGGAAATTAACAAAGGTTGATTTGGAGTTAGTTGTCAATTAAATTAGGTTTTTCCAAATTTTACTTTTGCAAATAATATAACCTATTTATAGAAAATTGTTTGAGTTTTGATGGAAGAATACCCTGTTCAATTAGGTTTTGCCAAATTTTACTTTTGCAGATAATATAACTTGTTTAAAGAATATTGTTCGAGTTTTGATGGAAGAATACCCTGTTCTACTAGAGAATAGAGGGAGCACAATCTGTAACAATAAGGAATGGTTGTTGTTTGAGTTTTGCATTAGTACATTTGTGAAACCAGCTAAGGTAAAAAAAATAAAATAGTGAGTAGTAGTGACCACTATCTCTATCAAAAACTTTGATTAGTTTTTTCTAGTTGATAGTTTATGCTACAAGTTTGACCATAAATTATGTTACAAGTTTTTAGGAATTGAATTTTGTATTTCTAGTTGATAATTTAAATAATACTCATAGAAAGCTTTTATTAATTGTACAATGTCCTTTACTTATTATCTGCAATATTTTGTTGTACCTTTGACTTGTTTTGAATTTGTTTGCCATCTACACTCTATTTTGTAATTGGCATAATTGTCAGTGGTCTAGTAGAGACAAACATTATACTAGATCTACTAATCAAAGACACCTAAAGATTTTTAAATGATTATTGTCATTAACGATGTTTTCGATTAGTTGGAGTCTCTTTTATTTTAAGTTCAATACTTTTGTTTTGATATCGATACTGACTCTATGTTATGATTCTTTGCATATATAAAGTTCGTCAGGTTATTAATATTATAACCATTTATGTATCATTTTCTACAAATATTGAATTCGCAAACTTCAGTTTTATCTCGAGAAAGACTTTAGTTGGACAAGTTGAAAATATGCATGATTTAAAGATCATATTACATAAAATTTTCTTTCCAGTCATCCATATTGATCTATGTAATCAAGTTCGTTGATACGGTAGTTTGTGAGGTTTTATCAAGTTATACGTCAGTGAAGACAACCACGGTGGTCCAATTATATAAAGAGAAATAACATTCATTTGCGCACCTAACAAATTATGATGTTATTATTTAATTATATTCCAATGTCATTATTATGTGGGCAAATCTTTATAATACTAAATTAGTTATTTATCAATTTGGAGCCTTCATTGATTAGTGATCAAATTAAGTAATTAGAATAGTTAAATGTTTATTTAGATAACCAATTAATTATTCGATATGGATTCAGTTTGAATGGACATCTAAATGACTTATTAACGGAAAAATGAGAAACTCGAATTGACCATCACACTATAGGAGGCTATATAGTCCCCAATACACCGTACACGAAATGCTCTTTCTTCTTCCGATATGAAGAGAACTTGAGGCATAAAGTACCAGTTGAGGAAGAACCAAGCCGATCGATTCAAATATTTGTTGTGTGTTTCAGGTCACCTCTTCTCTATGTTTTTCAAATCTTTTCAGTTGAAAGGATTGTCCTTAAAGCTTCATCAGATATTCCAAATACCTGATTATTAATATCCTTAATGGACCAAACATGTTGCAGATTCAACATATTTATGTGCAATTTTTTGTTTGCTTCTGCTAATAATTCATAATTATTTTGTATTGAATAAGTTTTATGAATTGTGTTTTTATTGCGACCTAATTCTAACATGCAAGTGTCTCAATGTAACACCCCGTTTTCCCAACATAAAATTTCATAACAAATAATCAGTTTTTTCCACATAAACGGAATGCTACACTTCTTAAAAATCATAAATGGAATAAATAACAATTTATCCTTCATAAATTGGTCAACATAAATATTCAAAACTTCGAAGCGGATATTAATTCAACAATATAATTAGTCTTGGCACGAAGGCCTCATCAAAACATCTCGTAATAATCCAAAATTTAAATCATAGTCATGTAAAATCATAAGCAATACGTAAGGAATAGAAAATAGCCACAAAAGTTCCCATCCTGTTACGTATCAGAGCACCTAAAGACACAGTGAGAGATAGCCACTCACGACAGCAACCAATAACTACTTATTCTCGATCACCTGCGAGTTACTCATACGAAGAGCAACATTTCCAAGCAGAAGGGGTGAGATTCACAAACAATAATGTTAAGCATATAATTCACCAATTATATTTAACAACATAAATATCATCAACATATCATAACAATGGTCATGTAGCATCATTATCATCATCAATATCAACTTCATAAATCAACTTAACAATTTGACTCGACAATGCAACTTAACTCGACTATGCAACTCTATCATTTTACTCATGCATGTGGTACCATTCTAGGGCATAAGCTCTCGTCGTTTTTGAGCATAAATATACTCCTAGGGCATGAGCCCTCATCGCTATTGAGCAAAAGCTCCTAGGGCATGAGCCCTCGTCTTTAAATGAGTATGCATGGACTCAACATCTTACAACTTAGACAACATGAACGTCTTATATGACTACAATAATTTGGATCAACATCTCACAGCTTAGACCGATACATGCAGCTTTAATCAATAGTAAACAGCAACATGTCAGCACATCAATAATCTCAAGATATAACAATGTCAAAATGTAATCATTGTCTCAAAAAATCACTTATAATTCACATAATGCATATACGATTATATATATCATCAGTAACAACATTAAATCATCTTATAACTACTTTGTTGGAACAAAGGTGTTTAGCAATACCACGTCTTGAGTTTTGATGATAACAAGGTATTAAAAGTTGTCAATTGGATATTGCTAATATTTGTTTAAGTATGCAGGATATCAATCAAGATTTATATCTTAGAAAGTATTCTGTTTGAACAATGTTAAAGAGCAAAGATCCAGAGAAGCTTGTTGCTTGTGATTCTGTATCGAAGAGAGTCTGAAGACTATTTCGAAGAGAGTCTGAAGACTGTATCGAAGAGAGTATGAAGACCGTATTGAAGAGAGTCTGAAGACTATCAGAATCTGAAAACATAGAGAGTCTGAAGATCATCAGAAGCTAAGTGCTACATTAAGTCTGAAGCCTGAAATCTTAAGATTTGCTAACAAGGATTTCCACAAGCATTACGATGCAAAAGAAACTCTCATTTGGAGTAACGGCTAGCTTCAAAGTCAACTTGAGCGTGGGATGCTCAACGACAAAGAATGCAGGCCAGTACAGAGTACGTTGTACGAACTCTGTTTCCACTACTCCACTACCTCGTACAGTTTGACAACTGTGTCTACCGGTATTAATCTTCAAAGGGAATGGAATTCAAATTATGCAATTGAAGGACTATTACCAAATCAAGCAACAGATCAACAATCATTGATCAAGCTTCAGAAATCATCCTGATGTGCTGGATGACTCAACGTCTCTTTCCTACGCCTATATAAAGGATAGAAGACATGAAGAATTGTTGGACTCTACAACTAGAAAACTACGCTGTATTGCTATCGTATTCATCTGAGTCTTAACAAAGCACATCATCAACTTAGATTATTCTTACAAACTGAGCATTCTAGAATTTCTAAGTTAAACAGAAACACAGAGTCTGTCTGTGTCTAAAACAGAGTCTGTCTTTGTTGTAATAGAAACACGTTTGATTATTTGTCAAGTGTTTCAACACTATTCAATTTTCTGTAATTGTGTCAGAAGTCTCTTGCTTGTGTGCTTGAGCAAAGAAGTCTCTTGACTGCGTCCTTGAGCAAGGAAGTCTCTTGCTTGTGTGCTTGAGCAAAGAAGTCTCTTGGCTGCGTCCTTGAGCAAGGAAGTCTCTTAGTTGTGTCTTTGAGCATTGGAAGTCTCTTGCCTGCGTGCTTGAGCATTGGAAGTCTCTTACTGTGTGTTTGAGCAACTTGTAATAGATATTACATTTTAGTGAACTCTCCTTGGAAGTACAAGGGGGACAGGACTACTTCCGGTTTGTGGAAGGAACCTGTATAATTGCTTGTGTTCTCTCTTCTCTCTATCTCTTGATTATTTCCGCTGCATCAGAACCTAATCTCCTATCAGACTCTGATCTCCTTTAGACTCTGATATTAAGGAATTAGATTCTCACTCTTCAAGAGCTGCGAAAAGCTAACACAATTCAACCCCCCTTCTTGTGTTTTTCTCACCTTCAGTTGGTATCAGAGCTTCGGTTCTGTTGTCATAGCACTTAACCGTGTGACAGAAAAGATCCAGAGAAAAACATGTCTTCAAGTGAACCTTCTTCTTCTGGTGCTACTTCTGGTGCTGCTATACCATATGACTATGGATCCAATAACAACAGTAAAAAGGCTGATTATGGAAAAATTCCTAAGTTCAATGGTGATCCTGAAGAATTTTCTTGGTGGAAAACCAACTTCTATAGTTATGTCATGGGTCTTGATGAAGAACTCTGGGACATACTTGAAGATGGTGTTGGTGTCTTACAACTTGATGACGAAGGTGCTGCCATTGACCGCAAACTTCACACTGCTGCTCAAAAGAAAATCTACAAGAAACGTCATATCATCAGAGGGGCTTTTGTCACTGCTATTCCTAAAACGGAATACATGAAGATTAGTGACAAATCTACTGCTAGAGCCATGTTTGCTTCTCTCTATGCTAACTATGAAGGAAGCAAAAAGGTCAGGGAAGCTAAAGCTCTTCTATTAGTTCATCAGTATGAACTATTCAAGATGAAAGAGGATGAAAGTATTGAGCAGATGTACTCAAGATTTCAAACTCTAGTATCTGGTCTTCAGATACTAAAGAAGAGTTATATAGCTTCTGATCATGTTAGCAAGATTCTAAGGATCTTACCCTCTAGATGGAGACCAAAGGTCACTGCAATTGAGGAGGCTAAAGATTTAAACACATTAAGTGTTGAAGATCTTGTAAGCTCTCTCAAGGTTCATGAGTTAAGTCTCAATGAACATGATTCTGCAAGAAAGTCCAAAACCATTGCTTTAAAATCAAAAGGAAGGTCCTCAAAGGCTCTCAAGGTTGAAGAGTCTGAAAATGAATCTTCAGGTTCTGAAAGCTCAAAGGAGGATCCTGATATTGCAAAGGAAATGGCTATGCTTTCAAGCAGAATGCAGTACCTTGCTAAGAAGAACAAGAGATTTCTGAGCAAGAGCAGTGGGAAGGGTTTCAAAAAGGAGGAACAGAAAGGTTGCTTCAACTGCAAGAAGACTTGACATTTTATTGCTGATTGTCCAGAGCTGCAGAAGGAGAAATCCAAGTCAAAGAGGCCAACCTTCAAGTCAAGCAAGTTTAAGAAGCAGATCAAGAAAAGTTTGATGGCCACGTGGGAAGATCTTGATAATGAGTCAGGGTCTGAGGATGATGATGCTGATGGTGAAGCTAATGTAGCTGTTGGACTAATGGCTACAACCGAATCTGTTAAAGAGACACCTAAGGCAGAATCAGATGCAGACTTTGAAAGTGAAACAGAGGTATATTCTGAACTTACAAGATCTGAACTAGTAGAATCTGTCAAAGAACTTCTTGGTCATTTTAAAGCTAAAACCACTGAGTTGAAGAAAGTCAAACAACAGCTTGATAAGCTGTCAAAAAGACATAATTCAACTCTATTGGAGTTAGAAAATTTAAAAGAAGAAAATGACACTTTATTGATCAAGAAGTGTAGCTGTATATACTTGAGTGGATGTTGCTCTGCAAGAATTTATTGCTACTGGAATTGCCAGATCAAGGGTTGCGTCCATGATCTATAGCACTTATCAGAACAGAGGACAGGGTCTTGGATTCATTGGAGGAAGCTCTAATGAAGTGATTCTGAAACCTGGTCCTGATGGAGCCAGAAAAGCGTTGAAAAATCACTTTGTGAGTGAGTCTGATGAAGTCAACGCAGTGACTCACTCAGAACCTATAACTTCAAGTTCTAAGGTTCTGACTAAGTCAAAATCTCAGAATGTAAAGTTAAAAGTTCTGAAAAACCTTGAACCTAAAGCTTCAAAGATTCAGACTCTAAAACATTCAGAGTCTGATAAACGGACTTTGAAAAAGCCAGAGTCTGAAAAACTAAAGCCTAAGTTTCAAAGAAGAGAAACTGTGAATGACAAGTTGAAACCTAAACCAAACGGTTCTAAACCTAAGGTATGGGAGAAAACACTGCCAATGACTTCAAGACGCAACTTACGAAAGGAATTCAACGGTTCAAAGACTAACCCAAGAGGACCCATGAGAATATGGGTACCTAAGTCTGAAATTATTGATGCTGCAGGTATGTCTAAAAGGACTAGAAAAGCAAAAGGCTTGGTACCTGGAAAGTGGTTGCTCGCGTCACATGACGGGAGAAAAGTCTATGTTCCTAACCCTAACCATGAAAGAGGGAGGAACTGTGGGATTTGGAGGAAACCAGACTGGCAAAATCATTGGTACTGGAACCATTGGTAACTCTCTTATCTCAATCAGTAATGTGTGGTTCGTTGATGGACTTAGACATAACCTACTAAGCATAAGTCAATTATGCGACAGTGGTTATGATGTATTGTTTAATAAGAACAACTGCACTGTGGTTAACAAGGATGATCAGTCCATAGTCTTCAAGGGAAAAAGAAGAAACAATGTCTACAAGATAAAATTCTCAGAACTGACTGATCAAATGGTAGTGTGCCTTTTGTCAATGGGTGATAAGAAGTGGTTGTGGCATAGACGATTGGGACATGCTAATTGGAGATTAATCTCTAAGCTTAGCAAGTTGCAACTTGTCAAAGGCCTACCAGACATTGACTATCACTCAGATGCTCTTTGCGGAGCATGTCAGAAAGGGAAAATTGACAAGAGTCCCTTCAAGCCGAAAGAAATTGTTTCAACTTCCAGACCCTTGGAGTTACTTCATATTGACTTATTTGGACCAGTTAGCACTGCATCCTTATATGGAATTAATTTGGACTAGTCATTGTTGATGACAACAGCAAATGGAGTTGGGTTAAGTTTCTGAAAACTAAAGATGATTCATATTCTGTGTTTAGTAAATTCTGTTGGAACAAAGGTGTTCAACAATACCACGTTTTGAGTTTTGATGATTAACAAGGTATTAAAAAGCTATCAATTGGATATTGCTAATATCTGTTTAAGTATGCAGGATATCAATCATGATTTATATCTTAGAAAGTATTCTGTTTGAACAATGTTAAAGAGCAAAAATCCAGAGAAGCTTGTTGCTTGTGATTCTGTATTAAAGAGAGTCTGAAGACTGCATTGAAGAGAGTCTGAAGACTGTACCGAAGAGAGTCTGAAAGACTGTATCAGAGTCTGAAGACTATCAGAATCTGAAAACCAAGAGAGTCTGAAGATTACCAGAAGCTTAGTGCTACAGTGAGTCTGAAGCCCAAAATCTGATAATCTGCTAACAAGGATTTCTACAGCATTGCGATGCAAAAGAAACTCTCAAATGGAGTAACGGCTAGCTTCTAAGTCAACTTGAGCGTGGGAAGCACAAAGACAAAGATTGCAGGCCAGTACAGAGTACGTTGTACGAACTCTGTTTCCACTACTCCACTACCTCGTACAGTTTGGCAACTGTGTCTACCGGTATTAATCTTCAAAGGGAATGGAATTCAAATTATGCAATTGAAGGACTATTACCAAATCAAGAAACAGATCAACAGTCATTGATCAAGATTCAGAAATCATCCTGATGTACTGGATGACTCAACGTCTCTTTCCTACGCCTATATAAAGGATAGAAGACTTGAAGAATTGTTGGACTCTACAACTAGAAAAATTACACTGCGTTGCTTTCGTATTTAACTGAGTCTTAACAAAAACACATCATCAACTTAGATTCTTACAAACTGAGTATTCTAGAATTTCTAAGTTACACAGAAAAACAGAGTCTGTCTTTTGTGTAAAATAGAGTCTGTCTTTGTTGTAATTGAAACACATTTGATTGTTGTCAAGTGTTTCAACTCTATTCAATTTTCTGTAATTGTGTAAGAAGTCTCTTGCTTGTGTGCTTGAGCAAAGAAGTCTCTTGGCTGCGTCCTTGAGCAAGGAAGTCTCTTAGTTGTGTCTTTGAGCAAAGGAAGTCTCTTGCCTGCGTGCTTGAGCATTGGAAGTCTCTTACTGTGTGTTTGAGCAACTTGTAATTGATATTACATTTTAGTGAACTCTCCTTGGAAGTACAAGGGGGACATGACTACTTCCGGTTTGTGGAAGGAACCTGTATAATTGCTTGTGTTCTCTCTTCTCTCTATCTCTTGATTATTTCCGCTGCATCAGAACCTAATCTCCTATCAGACTCTGATCCCATTCAGACTCTGAGTTTAAGGAATTAGATTCTCACTCATCAATGTTGGAACAAAGGTGTTCAACAATACCACGTTTTGAGTTTTGATGATAACAAGGTATTAAAAAGTTGTCAATTTGATATTGCTAATATTTGTTTAAGTATGCAGGATATCAATTAAGATTTGTATCTTAGAAAGTATTCTGTTTGAACAATGTTAAAGAGCAATAAATCCAGAGAAGCTTGTTGCTTGTGATTCTGTATCGAAGAGAGTCTGAAGACTGTATCGAAGAGAGTCTGAAGACTGTATCGAAGAGAGTCTGAAGATTGTACTGAAGAGAGTCTGAAGACTGTATCAGAGTCTGAAGACCATCAGAATCTGAGAACCAAGAGAGTTTGAAGATTATTAGAAGCATAGTGCTACAGTGAGTCTGAAGCCACAAATTTGATGATCTGCTAACAGTGATCTCTACTGCATTGCTATGCACAAAGAAACTCTAATGGAGTAACGGCTAGCTTCTAAGTCAACTTGAGCGTGGGAAGCACAAAGACAAAGATTGCAGGCCAGTACAGAGTACGTTGTACGAACTTTGTTTCCACTACTCCACTACCTCGTACAGTTTGGCAACTGTGTCTACCGGTATTAATCCTCAAAAGGAATGGAATTCAAATGATGCTATTGAAGGACTATTACCAAATCAAGCAACAAATCAACAGTCATTGATCAAGCTTCAGAAATCATCCTGATGCGCTGGATGACTCAACGTCTCTTTCCTACGCCTATATAAAGGATAGAAGACTTGAAGAATTGTTGGACTCTATAACTTAGAAAAACTGCATTGCGCTGCTTTCGTATTCAACTGAGTCTTAACAAAAGCACATCATTAACTTAGATTCTTACAAACTGAGTATTCTAGAATTTCTAAGTTTCACAGAAAAACAGAGTCTGTCTTTTGTGTAAAACAGAGTCTGTCTTTGTTGTAATTGAAACACATTTTGATTGTTATCAAGTGTTTCAACTGTATTCAATTTTCTGTAATTGTGTAAAAGTCTCTTGCTTTTGTGCTTGAGCAAAGGAAGTCTCTTGGCTGCGTCCTTGAGCAAAGGAAGTCTCTTAGTTGTGTCTTTGAGCAAGGAAGTCTCTCGCCTGTGTGCTTGAGCAAGGAAGTCTCATACTGTGTGTTTGAGCAACTTGTAATTTGATATTACATTTTAGTGAACTCTCCTTGGAAGTACAAGGGGGACATGACTACTTCCGGTTTGTGGAAGGAACCTGTATAATTGCTTGTGTTCTCTCTTCTCTCTTTATCTCTTGATTATTCCGCTGCAATCAGAACCTAATCTCCTATCAGACTCTGATCTCTTTCAGACTCTGAGTTTAAAGGAATTAGATTCTCACTCTTCAAGAGTTGCGAAAAGAAAACACAATTCAACCCCCCCTTCTTGTGTTTTTCTCACCTTCAATCAAGAGCTGCGAAAAGCTAACACAATTCAACCCCCCCTTCTTGTGTTTTTCTCACCTTCAGTTGGTATCAGAGCTCCGGCTCTGTTGTCATAGCACTTATTCGTGTGACAGAAAAGATCCAGAGAAAAACATGTCTTCCAGTGAACCATCTTCTTCTGGTGCTACTTCTGGTGCTGCTATACCATATGACTATGGATCCAATAACAGCAGTAAAAAGGCTGATTATGGAAAAATTCATAAGTTCAATGGTGATCCTGAAGAATTTTCTTGGTGGAAAACCAACTTCTATAGTTATGTCATGGGTCTTGATGAAGAACTCTGGGACATACTTGAAGATGGTGTTGGTGTCTTACAACTTGATGACAAAGGTGCTGCCATTGACCGCAAACTTCACACTGCTGCTCAAAAGAAAATCTACAAGAAACATCATATCATCAGAGGGGCTCTTGTCAATGCTATTCCTAAAACGGAATACATGAAGATGAGTGACAAATCTACTGCTAGAGCCATGTTTGCTTCTCTCTGTGCTAACTATGAAGGAAGCAAAAAGGTCAGGGAAGCTAAAGCTCTTCTGTTAGTTCATCAGTATGAACTATTCAAGATGAAAGATGATGAAAGTATTGAGCAGATGTACTCAAGATTTCAAACTCTAGTATCTGGTCTTCAGATACTAAAGAAGAGTTATATAGCTTCTGATCATGTTAGCAAGATTTTAAGGAGCTTACCTTCTAGATGGAGACCAAAGGTCATTGCAATTGAGGAGGCTAAAGATTTAAACACTTTAAGTGTTGAAGATCTTGTAAGCTCACTCAAGGTTCATGAGTTAAGTCTCAATGAACATGATTCTGCAAGAAAGTCCAAAACCATTGCCTTAAAATCAAAAGGAAGGTCTTCAAAGGCTCTCAAGGTTGAAGAGTCTGAAAATGAGGCTTCAGCTTCTGAAAGCTCAGAGGAGGATCCTGATGTTGCAAAGGAAATGGCTATGCTTTCAAGCAGAATGCAGTACCTTGCTAAGAAGCACAAGAGATTTCTGAGCAAGAGCAGTGGGAATGGGTTCAAAAAGGAGGAACAAAAAGGTTGCTTCAACTGCAAGAAGACTGGACATTTTATTGCTGATTGTCCAGAACTGCAGAAGGAGAAATCCAAGTCAAAGAGGCCAACCTTCAAGTCAAGAAAGTTTAAGAAGCAAATCAAGAAAAGTCTGATGGCCACCTGGGAAGATCTTGATAATGAGTCAGGGTCTGAGGATGATGATGCTGATGGTGAAGCTAATGTAGCTGTTGGACTAATGGCTACAACCGAATCCGTTAAAGAGACACCTGAGGCAGAATCAGATGCAGACTCTGAAAGTGAAACAGAGGTATATTCTGAACTCACAAGATCTGAACTCGTAGAATCTGTCAAAGAGCTTCTTGGTCATTTTAAAGCTAAGACCACTGAGTTGAAGAAAGTCAAACAACAGCTTGATAAGCTGTCAAAAAGACATAATTCAACTCTGTTGGAATTAGAAAATTTAAAAGAAGAAAATATCTCTTTATTGATCAAGAAGTGTAGCTGTAAATACGTAAGTGAGCAAGATGTTGCTCTGCAAGTATTTATTGCTATTGGAATTGACAGATCAAGGGTTGCGTCCATGATCTATAACACGTATCAGAACAGAGGACAAGGTCTTGGATTCATTGGAGGAAGCTCTAATGAAGTGATTCTGAAACCTGGTCCTGATGGAGCCAGAGAGGCGTTGAAAAATCACTTTGTAAGTGAGTCTGATGAAGTCAACACAGTGACTCATTCAGAACCTACAACTTCTACTTCTAAGGTTCTGACTAAGACAAAATCTTAGAATGATAAGTTAAAGGGTCTGAAAAACTTTGAACCCAAAGCTTTAAAGACTCAGACTCTGAAAAACTAAAGCCTAAGTTTCAAAGAAGAGAAACTGTGAAAGGCAAGTTGAAACCTAAACCAAACGGTTCCAAACCCAAGGTATGGGAGAAAACATTGCCAATGACTTCAAGACATAACTTACGAAAGGAGTTCAATGGTTCTAAGACTAACCAAAAAGGACCCATGAGAATATGGGTACCTAAGTCTGAAATTATTGATGCTGCAGGTATGTCTAAAAGGACTAGAAAAGCAGAAGGCTTGGTACCTGGACAATGGTTGCTCGCGTCACATGACGGGAGAAAGGTCTATGATCCTAACCCTAACCATGAAAGAGGGAGGAATTGTGGGATTTGGAGGAAACCAGACTGGCAAAATCATTGGTACTGGAACCATTGGTAACTCTTTGATCTCAATCAGTAATGTGTGATTTGTTGATGGACTTAGACATAACTTACTAAGCATAAGTCAATTATGTGACAGTGGTTATGATGTATTGTTTAATAAGAACAACTGCACAGTGGTTAACAAGGATGATCAGTCCATAGTCTTCAAGGGAAAACGAAGAAACAATGTATACAAGATAAAATTCTCAGAACTGACTGATCAGAAGGCAGTGTGCCTTTTGTCAATGGGTGATAAGAAGTGGCTGTGGCATAGACGTTTGGGACATGCTAACTGGAGATTAATCTCTAAGCTTAGCAAGTTGCAACTTTTCAAAGTCCTACCAGACATTGACTATCACTCAGATGCTCTTTGCGGAGCATGTCAGAAATGGAAAATTGTCAAGAGTCCCTTCAAACCGAAAGAGATTGTTTCTACTTCCAGACCCTTGGAGTTACTTCATATTGACTTATTTGGACCAGTTAGCACTGCATCCTTATATGGAAGTAAATATGGACTAGTCATTGTTGATGACTACAGCAGATGGTGTTGGGTTAAGTTTCTAAAAACCAAAGATGATTCATATTCTGTGTTTAGTAAATTCTGCATCCAAATTCAATCAGAGAAGGAAATGAAAATCTTGAAAGTCAGAAGTGATCATGCAGGAGAATTTGAAAATGAACCGTTTGAGGTTTTCTGTGAAACACATGGAATTATTCATGAATTCTCTACACCTAGAACTCCACAACAAAATGGAGTCGTAGAGAGAAAGAACAGAACCTTACAAGAGATGGCTAGAACCATGATCCATGAGAACAATCTGGCTAAGCATATTTGGGCAGAAGCAGTAAACACAGCTTGTTATGTTCAGAACAGAATCTATATCAGACCTCTGTTGAACAAAACAGCTTATGAACTCTTTAAAGGAAGGAAACCCAACATATCTTATTTTCATCAGTTCGGATGTACGTGCTATGTCCTGAACAATAAAGTCTACCTAAAGAAATTTGATGCCAAAGCTCAAAAGGGAATCTTTTTAGGTTACTCTGAACGCTCTAAGGCATACAGGCTGTATAATTCAGAAACACAATGTGTTGAAGAATCTATGCATGTTAGATTCGATGACAAAGTGCCTGGAAGTGAAACTCCAGTGCAAGATGAAAGTCATGCAGAATCTCAAGATTCTGATGATAACTCAGAATCTGATCAGATTCCAGAATCTGAAGATACTTCAGAAGCTGGAGCATCCCCTGATATTTCTAATGAAGAAGCTTCTGATGAAGCTCAAGATGGTTCTTTGCAAGCTAGTCAATCCAAACAATCTTTCAAATACAAGTCTTCACATCCAGAGGATCAGATAATTGGCAATAAGGAAAGTCCCATGAGAACTAGATCGCACTTCAGACAAGAAGAGTCTGATTTGGGATTATTATCTGTTATTGAACCAACCTTTGTTGAAGAAGCTCTTGAAGATGAAGGATGGATTCTGGCAATGCAAGAAGAACTGAATCAATTCAAAAGAAATGAAGTATGGTATCTAGTAGCTAAGCCTGATTACAAGAACATCATTGGAACCAAGTGGGTGTTCAGAAACAAGCTTAGTGAACAAGGAGAAGTAATCAGAAACAAGGCCAGACTTGTTGCGCAGGGCTACAGTCAACAAGAAGGCATTGATAACACAGAAACGTTTGCTCCAGTTGCAAGATTGGAAGCAATCAGGTTACTTCTTTCCTATGCAGTTAATCACAACATAACCCTGTATCAAATGGACGTTAAGAGTGCATTTCTTAATGGTGTCATTTCTGAAGAAGTATATGTCAAACAACCTCCTGGCTTTGAAGATTTAAAGCATCCAGAGCATGTTTATAAATTGAAGAAATCACTCTATGGCTTGAAACAAGCTCCCAGAGCTTGGTATGAAAGACTAAGTAATTTCATAATTCAAAACAACTTTGAACGAGGGCAAGTTGACACTACACTATTCAGAAAGACTCTGAAGAAAGACATTCTTATAGCTCAGATTTATGTTGATGATATCATTTTTGGTTCTACTAATAGTTCACTTTGCAAAGAGTTTTCCAAAGTAATGCAGGATGAGTTTGAAATGAGCATGATGGGAGAATTGAAGTTCTTTCTTGGAATTCAAATCAACCAATTCAAAGATGGAGTCTACGTTGATCAGTCCAAATATACGAAAGAGCTTCTGAAGAAGTTCAATCTTGAGGACTGCAAAGAAATGAATACTCCAATGCATCCAACCTGCACTCTGAGCAAAGAAGATCAAGGAACCAAAGTTGATCAGAAGCTGTATAAAGGTACGATTGGTTCTTTGTTATACCTAACTTCATCCATACCAGATATTTTATATAGTGTATGTCTGTGTGCAAGGTTTCAATCAGATCCTAGAGAGTCTCACTTAACTGCCGTTAAGAGAATCTTTAGATATCTGAAAGGAACTACTAATCTTGGACTTCTTTACAAGAAATCCTCTGACTACAAGCTAGTTGGATTCTGTGATGCTGACTATGCTGGAGACAGGATTGAAAGAAAATCTACCTGTGGCAATTGTCAATTCCTGGGAGAGAATCTGATATCCTGGGCTAGCAAGAGACAAGCAACCATTGCTTTGTCTACAGCAGAAGCAGAATACATCTCAGCTGCTAGTTGTTGTACACAGCTACTCTGGATGAAACATCAGCTTGAGGACTATCAAATAACTGAACATCATTTTATTAGAGACTATGTTCAAAAGGGAATTTTAGATATTCAATTCATTGATACTGATCATCAATGGGCTGATATATTTACTAAACCCTTATCTGTTGAAAGATTTGATTTCATAAAGAAAAATTTGAACATGTGCTATGTCTCTGGGTAATGTGCGTCTCTGAAAACAGAATTCATACTCTGAAAAAATATTCAGAAGCTATTTGGGAATTAGACTCTTTTTTGGAGACTCTGATAAAAGCTTCTGATAAACTATTCAGACTCTGGTAACGAATCTTTAGACTCTCAGAAGCTCGTATTAGTGGAAGCATGACTGTTGAGTTTAGTAACACCTGCCCCACTACGGTGACAGTTACTTTATAGTTTCTCAGACGTGGCCTGTCTGTATTGGGTAAGAACTCAAAGGGCAATGATTTCTTTACGTTGAACAAGTAACCTTCGCATTGTCCCAATACTTTTACAGCTGCATGCTATATGTATTTATTGTTTGTGTTTGTTTGTCCCCTATTCTTTCCAAACGGTTTTCAAACTCTTTCTCTATAAATACATAACACACACAACTCACTTCTCTTTTCACTCTTTGATTTTTCTCTCTGAACAAATTTCTTGTTTTCAATACTTTGCAAAACTTTTTGTTCTCAAATCAAAACACTTAGAAACCCCTATAATGGCAAGTGATCTCATCCAATCTGGTGTCATAATCAAGTCTGGAACATCCTACGTTAACAAACCCAGAACGATGAACATCATCAAGGAGACTCTGGAAATTCAAGTTGAATCTCCAGTAGATTTTGGTTCTCTTAGTCGTCATGGAGTTGACGTTTCTTCTCATTTCTTATCACAAGGAATGATGAACTACTTTGATATGTTGAATGGACTAACATATCAGGAGCTTGTTAGAAATTTTTGGGTTAGGTCAGAAGTCTACGACAAACCTGAAGCTACTTTGGAAGAAACAGTTGCAATCTCAAACAACCCAAGTTGGCTGGTAAGAAAAGAGACCAAATGGTTTTAAGACCGTACAATGGTCTTGAAGGTCTGCTGTAATGGGAATACCAATAGTTATCACTGAAGAAGTGGTAGCCAGAGCTTGTCAGATGGAGATCTCTGGCAAATTTCAATGGAATGTCAACAAGAAAAGTGAACGGGTTGTTATCTGCAACAAACTGTTATTTGATGGGAGACCCTCAAATAAATTAGTGGATATGCATCCTGAGCATAGGGTGCTTCTGAAGATCATACTGGACAGTATGCTTCAGAAAGGAGGAGGAACAGACACATTGTCTGTTGATCACAAAGTTCTTCTTTATTTTCTAATCAACAAAATAAAGATTAACTTTCCAAGATATGTGATGCACCACATGTGCTGGGCCATCAAGAAGAGTCAATCAAAAACCAGAAGGCAAGTTCCATTTGGAAGATTAATATCTGAGATTCTGTATCAAGGAGGCCTCTTGAAGGTCTTATCAGAATCAGGTGTGGTATCAGATATTCATCTTGGAATGGTGACAGGAAGGATGATCAATGGCAAGACTCTGCAGTACATGAAGATTGTCAGAAGATTCAATCCATCTAAGCATGATATGATGGAATCTTTTGTGCAATCTGACTTAATGATGGACTTCCCCCCAATATCCAAAGAAGATAATCCTGAAGTTCTTGCAAGATTTGTGGTGGATTACTTCAAGGATACTGGTAGAATAATCAACTATTCTGCCATTCCTGAGACTGCTGGAGGAGGACCTCTTAAGGTCAAGGGAAAAAGGACCAAGGAAGTGGTTCTTAAGGAAGAGGAAGAGAAGCAGGAGCCTCTCAAGAAAAAGATCAGATCTTCTGCTCTTCCAGGAGTGACAATTGGTTCCCCTAAGACCATAGCTCCTAAGCCTTCATCAGCATCTTCTGCACTTCGTGAAATTAAGGATGAGAAGAAAACCAAGAAAGATGAGAAGAAAGCGAAGAAAGGCAAGGCTGACAGAGACTATGTCAAAATAGCTCAAGATATTGCTGATTTCCTTGATGCTGACTCTGATGGTGAAGAAAGTCAGATCAAGAAGAGAAAGGTGGATGTGGTTCCTGTGGCTAAGGATGTAGCACAGAAGATAGGTACTTCTGTATCTATGATTGAGGATGAACATGCTGCTGGCAAGGCAATGGCAGCAAAAGTGGTGGCTGAAGAATTGAAGGAAGAGACTGTCAAAGAAGCTGCTAAGTTGCTTGCTTCTGCTCTTAAACAGAAGGATCCTGTAGCTACTGCAGAAGCTGAGTTATCAGAAGCTACTGTGTCTGATCACTATGCTTCTCCAGAAGCTGACATTGGCACCTCTGTCAACGTCGCATATAGCTCATCTTCCTCTTTGAATCAAGAGTCAGAATCTGATTCAGAATTAGAAAACAAACCTTTAAGCCAAATTCTTCCATCACTCAGAAATTCATCCCCCTCACCAATCAAACCCTTATCATCCCATAACCCTTTGGACCCTGCAGTAGTTGAATATGTTGATTCAACTATGGACAGAGTGGTTCAAGACACCATCAAAGTGTCTATGAACTTACCTGCTGACCATCCTGCTCAACCATCTTTTCTTAAACCCCTTCAGGCAATTCAACCTTCTGAAAAACCTGAAGTAACTGCACAATCTCAACCATCCCCCCAACTTGAAACCATTTGTGTAGACTCTCCAGACACTCTAGATTCTCTTGAAAAACATCTAGGCGGATAACTACCAAAAACCCCTGCAAAATCCAAATCAACAAAAGCTACATAATCTGTTTCCAAACCAGGCCCTGTACCTGAACCTACAGAAAGTCTTACCTTAGCTTCTGCTGAACTTTCAGAACCTGTTGTTGAACCAGCCTCTGAAAATCTGGAACAAGCTTCTGATATCATATCAGAAACTGTAACAGAATGTAGAGCAGAAACTAGAAGAGTTCCCCAACCTCTTTGTGATCCTATAACTATCTTCCCAGAGTTTGAAGCCTTTCTAGCCTTAAGAGCCTCTCTACCCTCAACCTCTGAACCTCATATTGACTTATTTGATTCAAACAAGATAGATGAGTTCTATGCTTCTTCAAGCAATAAGCTCAAAGACATTATTGAGCAAAGGTTTGTGCCCATCCTCAATGTGAGCTATGAGGACAAGTTCTCTTCAGTGAAGACTGAGTTCTTGGAATTTATCACCAAAATTCAGAAAGCTGCTGCAGGGAACAAGCACTTGTCACTGCCAAGCATGTTGAAGAAGTCAAGCGGGCTGAGAAAGCTATTATCTTGGAAAGAGCTCCTATTCTGAGGATTAGAGATACACCATTCTTTGATGAAGATCAGTATAATCCAAGGGAATCTATGGTTTATAACTCTTTGAAGAGGAGACTGTACAAAGTTCAAGAAGAAGCCAGACTAGAAAGAGAAGCGCATTTAAGGAGAACTGAGGCTCTGGAAGAGATGGTAAAGAAACAGCAAGAGGATCCCCAGAAATTGATGGATCATCTTGCCAAACAAAACCAACTTTAGTTTAATTTCGTTTTGTTTTGTAATTCTTGTTTGCTATCTTCTGAACTGTTTTTGCTTACAATTTATACAAGTTTTATTTGATTCTTTTTGCATTCAATTTTTTTTATACTCTGAATCTTCTATTTTTTTTTCTTCTGAATCTCATTTTTTTCTTCTCTTAAAACATGTTACACCCTTACCTTAAGTCATTTAAAAAGGGGGAGGAACTTGTTCTAAACTTCTTTTTGTTGATGACAAAAGGGGTGAAGGTGAGAAAAACACAAGAAGGGGGGGTTGAATTGTGTTTTCTTTTCGCAACTCTTGAAGAGTGAGAATCTAATTCCTTTAAACTCAGAGTCTGAATGAGATCAGAGTCTGATAGGAGATTAGGTTCTGATAGCAGCGGAATAATCAAGAGATAAAAAGAGAACAGAGAACACAAGCAATTATACAGGTTCCTTCCACAAATCGGAAGTAGTCCTGTCCCCCTTGTACTTCCAAGGAGAGTTCACTAAAATGTAATATCAAATTACAAGTTGCTCAAACACACAGTATGAGACTTCCTTGCTCAAGCGCACAGGCGAGAGACTTCCTTGCTCAAAGACACAACTAAGAGACTTCCTATGCTCAAGGACGCAGCCAAGAGACTTCCTTTGCTCAAGCACAAAAGCAAGAGACTTTTACACAATTACAGAAAATTGAATAGAGTTGAAACACTTGACAACAATCAAAATGTGTTTCAATTACAACAAAGACAGACTCTGTATTACAAAAGACAGACTCTGTTTTTCTGTGAAACTTAGAGATTCTAGGATACTCAGTTTGTAAGAATCTAAGTTTATGATGTGCTATTGTTAAGCCTCAGTTGAATACGAAAGCAGTGCAATGCAGATTCTAAGTTGTAGAGTCCAACAAGAGTCTCAGTCTCACAATTCTTCAAGTCTTCTATCCTTTATATAGGCGTAGGAAAGAGACATTGAGTCATCCAGCGCATCAGGATGAGTTCTGAAGCTTGATCAATGACGGTTGATCTGTTGCTTGATTTGGTAATAGCCCTTCAATGGCATCATTTGAATTTCATTCCCTTTGAGGATTAATACCGGTAGACACAGTTGCCAAACTGTACGTGGTAGTGGAGTAGTGGAAACAGAGTTCGTACAACGTACTCTGTACTGGCCTGCAATCTTTGTCTTTGTGCTTCCCACGCTCAAGTTGACTTAGAAGCTAGCCGTTACTCCATTAGAGTTTGTTTGCGCATAGCAATGCAGTAGAGATCACTGTTAGGAGATTATCAGATTTGTGGCTTCAGACTCACTGTAGTACTAAGCTTCTGATAATCTTCAGACTCTCTTGGTTTTCAGATTCTGATGGTCTTCAGACTCTGATACAGTCTTCAGACTCTCTTCAGCACAGTCTTCAGACTCTCTTCGATACAGTCTTTAGACTCTCTTCGATACAGAATCACAAGCAACAGGCTTCTATGGATTTATTGCTCTTTAACATTGTTCAAACAGAATGCTTCTTAAGATACAAATCTTAATTTATATCCTGCATACTTAAACAAATATTAGCAATATCCAATTGACAACTTTTTAATACCTTGTTATCATCAAAACTCAAAACGTGGTATTGCTGAACACCTTTGTTCCAACAATCTCCCCCTTTTTGATGATGACAAACATTAGTATTTAAAAGGTCAATTGTTGTTAATCTAATTAACAAGTTGACTTAAGAGGTTCTGAGGTTTGTAAGCTCAGAGTCTGAGGTTTGAAAGCTCTGACTCCCCCTGAGTCTGATAGTTCTTAAGTTGAGGTTTGTAAGCTCATCTTGAGTTCTATCCAGGTTAATTAAATTGTTTTTCAAACGCAATCAAATTCTTACTCAGAATATATAGAAAATTGATTCTTAAACAGGGCTCAGAGTTTAACTAAGCACCTTTCGCAGATTTCCCATTAACTTTTACGTAGAACATGCATTGTAATTAAAGACGGTTTTCTTTCCTCCCTGATATAAATACTTTCCCTTCTCCCCCTTTTGTCATCAACAAAAAAAAAAGTTCAGAACATGGTTCCTCCCCCTTTTTAAATGACTTAAGGTAAGGGTGTAAACAAGATTTTAGAGAAGAAAGAGATTCAGAGGGAAAATATAGAAAATTCGGAGCATAAAAAGAAATTGAATGCAAATAGAAACAAAAACAACTTGTATAAATTGTAAGCAAAAAAAAAAAGTTCAGAGGATAGCAAACAAGAATTACAAAAAAAAATAAACAAGACGAAATTAAACTAAGGTTGGTTTTGTTTGGCAAGATGATCCATCAGTTTCTGGAGATCCTCTTGCTGTTTCTTTACCATCTGTTCCAGAGCCTCAGTTCTTCGCAAATGTTCTTCTCTTTCCAGTCTAGCTTCTTCTTGAATTCTATACATCTTCCTCATCAAAGAATTGTAAGCCACTGATTCTCTAGGAATATACTGATCTTCATCAAAGAAGGGTGTATCTCTTATCCTCAGAATAGGAGCTTTTACCATAGCTACAACTTTCTCAGCCTGCTTTACTTCTTCAACATGCTTGGCAGTTATGAGAGCTTGTTCCCTGGCAGCAGCTTTTTGAATTTTGGTGATAAAATCCAAAAACTCAGTCTTCACTGAAGAGAACTTGTCCTCATAGCTAACACTAAGTATTGGCATAGACCTTTGCTCAATAACTTCTTTGAGCTTATTGCATGAAGAAGCATAAAACTCATCAATCTTATTTGAATCAAATAAGTCAGTTTGAGGTTCAGAGGTTGAGGGTTGAGAAGCTCTTAAAGCTAGAAAAGTTTCAAAAGAAAAATAGGTTAAGGGGTCACAAAGTGGTTGAGAAATTCTTCGGGTCTTAGCTTTACAAGCTGTTACAGTTCCTGATACACTATCAGAGGCTTGTTCCAGATTTTCAGAAGCTGGTTCAATAACAGGTTCTGAAGGTTCAACAGAAGCTAAGGTCAGATTCTCTGTAGGTACAGGTACAGGGTCTGGTTTGGAAATGGATGAAGTAGCTTTTGTTGTTTTGGATTTTGCAGGGGTTTTTGGTAGTTCTCCTCCTAGATGTTTTTCAAGTGAATCTAGAGTGTCTGGAGAGTCTACACAAATGGTTTCAGTTTGGGGGGGTGTTTGATTGGATTGAATGGTTGCTTCAGGTTTTTCAGAAGGTTTAATTACCTGAAGTGGTTTGAGGAATGAAGGTTGAGCAGGATGGTCAGCAGGAAGATTCATAGACACTGTAATTGTGTCTTGAATTACTCTGTCCATAGTTGAATCAACATAATCAACTACTGCCTGGTCAAGAGGGTTATGGGATGATATGGGTTTGATTGGTGAGGGAGATGAATTTTTGAGAGATGGAAGAATTTGGCTCAAGGGTTTGTTGTCAGATTCTGAATCTGATTCTGACTCATGATTCAAAGAAGAAGATGAGCTATATGCCATGTTGCCAGAGGTGCCAATGCCAGCTTCTGGAGAGGCAAAATGATCAGACACAGTAGCTTCTGATAACTCAGCTTCTGCAGGTTCTGAAGTACTCTTCTGTTTAAGAGCAGAAGCAAATAACTTAGCAGCTTCCTTGACAGTCTCTTCCTTCAGCTCTTCAGCAATCAAATCTGCTGCCATAACCTTGCCAGCAGTGTGTTCATCCTCAATCATAGATACAGACGTACCTATCTTCTGTGCTACATCCTTAGCCACAGGAATCACTCCCACCTTTCTCTTCTTGATCTGACTCTCTTCACCTTCAGAGTCAGAATCAATGAAATCAGCAATTTCTTGAGCTAACTTGTCATAGTCTCTGTCAGCTTT
Organism: Medicago arabica; assembly: GCA_946800305.1. NCBI lineage: Eukaryota > Viridiplantae > Streptophyta > Magnoliopsida > Fabales > Fabaceae > Medicago > Medicago arabica. The sequence continues at coordinate 32,858,901 of OX326966.1, read as the reverse complement.
GCCCATTATTGCTTTCTTATCAGCTTTCTTAGCCTTCTTCTCATCTTTCTTAGGCTTCTTCCCATCCTTAATTTCACGAAGTGCAGAAGGAGCAGAAGATGCAGAAGGAGAACCAATTGAAACTCCAGGAAGAGCAGAAGATTTGATCTTTTTCTTGAGAGGCTCCTGCTTCTCTTCCTCTTCCTTGAGAACCACTTCCTTGGTCCTTTTTCCTTTGACCTTAAGAGGGCCTCCTCCAGTAGTCTCAGGAATAGCAGAATAGTTGATTATTCTACCAGTCTCCTTGAAGTAATCCACCACAAATCTAGCAAGAACTTCAGGATTATCTTCTTTGGATATGGGAGGGAAGTCCATCATCAAATCAGATTGTACATAAGATTCTCTCATATCATGCTTAGAGGGATTGAATCTCTTGACAATCTTCATGTACTGCAGAGTCTTGCCATTGATGATTCTGCCAGTCACAGTTCCAAGATGAATATCTGATACCACACCAGATTCTGATAAGACCTTCAAAAGACCTCCTTGATACAGAATCTCAGATATTAATCTTCCAAAAGGAACTTGCCTCCTGGATTCTGATTGACTCTTCTTGATGGCCCAACACATGTGGTGCATCACATATCTGGGGAAGTTGATCTTTATTTTGTTGATAAGAAAATAAAGAAGAACTTTGTGATCCACAGATAATTGGTCTGATCCTCGTCCTTTCTGAAGCATACTATCCAGTATAATCTTCAGAAGCACCCTATGCGTAGGATGCATATCCACCAATTTATTTGAGGGTCTCCCTTCAAATAACAACTTGTTGCAGACAACAGCCCATTCACTCTTCTTGTTGACATTCCACTGAAATTTACCAGAGTTCTCCATCTGACAAGCCCTGGCTACCACCTCTTCAGTGATAACTATAGGAATTCCCATCACAGCAGACCTAATTTCAAGGCCATTGTATGGTCTTAAACCCATTTGGTCTCTGTTTTTGCCAGCAAGACTAGGGTTGTTTGAGATTGCTACTGTTTCTTCCAAAGTAGCTTCAGCTTTGTCGTAGACTTCTGACCTGACCCAAAAATCTCTAACAAGCTCCTGATATGTTGGTCCATTCAACATACCAAAGTATCTCATCATTCCTTGTGCTACGAAATGATGTGCAACGTCAACTCCATTGCGACTGATTGAACCAAAATCAACTGGCGATTCAACTTGAATTTCCAGAGTCTCTTTGATGATGTTCATTGTTCTGGGTTTGATAATGTAAGAACCTCCGGACTTGATTATGACACCAGATTGGATGAGATCACTTGCCATTAGGGTTTTCTAAGAGTTTGATTTGAGAACAAAAAGATTTGCAAAGTATTGAAAAACAAGAAATTTGTTCAAAGAGAAAATCAAAGAGTGGAAAGAGAAGTGAGTTGTGTGTGTTATGTATTTATAGAGAAAATGTTTGAAAGCTGTTTGGAAAGAGTAGGGGACAAACAAACATAAACAATAAGTACAATATAGCATGCAGCCGTAAACGTATTGGGACAAGGCGAAGGTAACTTGTTGTAACGTAATGAAATCATTGCCCTTTTGAGTTCTTACCCAATACAGACAGGCCACGACTGAGAAACCGTAAAGTAACTGTCACCATAGTGGGGCAGGTGTTACTGAACTTAACAGTCACGCTTCCACTAATACAGCTTCTGAGAGTCTAAAGATTCCTTACCAGAGTCTGAATATTTTACCAGAAGCTTTCATCAGAATCTCCAAAAGAGAGTCTGATTTCCAGATAGCTTCTGAAAGATATCAGAGTCTGAATTCTGTTTTCAGAGGCGCATATTACCCAGAGACATAGCACATGTTCAAATTTTTCTTTATGAAATCAAATCTTTCAACAGATAAGGGTTTAGTAAATATATCAGCCCATTGATGATCAGTATCAATGAATTGTATATCTAAAATTCCTTTTTGAACATAGTCTCTTATAAAATGATGTTTAATTTCAATATGCTTTGCCCTTGAATGCAGAATTGGATTTTTAGACAAACATATAGCTGCTGTATTATCACAATAAATTGGGATATGGTTTTCAGTTATTTGATAGTCCTCAAGCTGATGTTTCATCCAGAGTAGCTGTGTACAACAACTAGCAGCTGAGATGTATTCTGCTTCTGCTGTAGACAGAGCAATGGTTGCTTGCCTCTTGCTAGCCCAGGATATCAGATTCTCTCCCAAGAATTGACAATTGCCACTTGTAGATTTTCTTTCAATCCTGTCTCCAGCATAATCAGCATCACAGAATCCAACTAGCTTGTAGTCAGAGGATTTCTTGTAAAGAAGTCCAAGATTAGTAGTTCCTTTCAGATATCTAAAGATTCTTTTAACAGCAGTTAAGTGAGACTCTCTAGGATCTGATTGAAACCTTGCACACAAACATACACTGAACATAATATCTGGTCTGGATGCAGTTAGGTATAACAAAGAACCAATCATACCTCTATACAGCTTCTGATCAACTTTGGTTCCTTGATCTTCTTTGCTCAGAGTGCAGGTTGGATGCATTGGAGTATTCATTTCTTTGCAGTCCTCAAGATTGAACTTCTTCAGAAGCTCTTTCGTATACTTGGACTGATGAACGTAGACTCCATCTTTGCATTGGTTGATTTGAATTCCAAGAAAGAACTTCAATTCTCCCATCATGCTCATTTCAAATTCATCCTGCATTACTTTTGAAAACTCTTTGCAAAGTGAACTATTTGTAGAACCAAAGATAATATCATCAACATAAATCTGAACTACAAGAATGTCTTTCTTTAGGGTCTTTCTGAATAGAGTAGTGTCAACTTGTCCTCGTTCAAAGTTGTTTTGAATCAAGAAATTACTCAGTCTTTCATACCAAGCTCTGGGAGCTTGTTTCAAGCCATAGAGTGATTTCTTTAATTTATAAACATGCTCTGGATGCTTTAAATCTTCAAAGCCAGGAGGTTGTTTGACATATACTTCTTCAGAAATAACACCATTAAGAAAAGCACTCTTAACATCCATTTGATACAAAGTTATGTTGTGATTGACTGCATAGGAAAGAAGTAACCTGATTGCTTCCAATCTTGCAACTGGAGCAAAAGTTTCTGTGTAATCAATGCCTTCTTGCTGACTGAAACCTTGTGCAACAAGTCTGGCCTTGTTTCTGATTACTTCTCCTTGTTCACTAAGCTTGTTTCTGAACACCCACTTGGTTCCAATGATGTTCTTGTGATTAGGCTTAGCTACTAAATCCCATACTTCATTTCTTTTGAATTGATTCAGTTCTTCTTGCATTGCCAGAATCCATCCTTCATCTCCAAGAGCTTCTTCAACAGAAGTTGGTTCAATAACATATAATAATCCTAAAGCAGACTCTTCTTGTCTGAAATGCGATCTAGTTCTCATAGGACTTTCTTTATTGCCAATTATCTGATCTTCTGGATGAGAAGACTTGTATTTGAAAGATTGTTTGGATTGACTAGCTTGCAGAGAACCATCTTGAGCTTCATCAGAAGCTTCTTCAAAAGGAACTTCAGGGGTTGTTTCAGCTTCTGAAGTATCTTCAGATTCTGGAATCTGATCAGATTCTGAGTTATCATCAGAATCTTGAGATTTTTCATGACTTTCATCATGCACTGGAGTTTCACTTCCAGGCTCTTTGTCATCAAATCTTACATGCATAGATTCTTCCACACATTGTGTTTCTGAATTATACAGCCTGTATGCCTTAGAGCGTTCAGAGTAACCTAAAAAGATTCCCTTTTGAGCTTTGGCATCAAATTTCTTTAGGTAGACTTTGTTGTTCAGGACATAACATGTACATCCGAACTGATGAAAATAAGATATGTTGGGTTTTCTTCCTTTAAAGAGTTCATAAGCTGTTTTGTTCAACAGAGGTCTAATATAGATTCTGTTCTGAACATAACAAGCTGTGTTTATAGCCTCTGCCCAAAAATGCTTAGCCAGATTGTTCTCATGGATCATGGTTCTAGCCATCTCTTGCAAGGTTCTGTTCTTTCTCTCTACAACTCCATTTTGTTGTGGAGTTCTAGGTGCAGAGAACTCATGAATAATTCCATGTTTTTCACAGAAAACCTCAAACGGTTCATTTTCAAATTCTCCTCCATGATCACTTCTGACTTTCAAGATTTTTATTTCCTTCTCTGATTGAATTTGGATGCAGAATTTACTAAACACAGAGTATGAATCATCTTTAGTTTTCAGAAATTTAACCCAACACCATCTGCTGTAGTCATCAACAATAACTAGTCCATATTTACTTCCATATAAGGATGCAGTGTTAACTGGTCCAAATAAGTCAATATGAAGTAACTCCAAGGGTCTGGAAGTTGAAACAATTTCTTTCGGCTTGAAGGGACTCTTGACAATTTTCCCTTTCTGACATGCTCCGCAAAGAGCATCTGAGTGATAGTCAATGTTTGGTAGGCCTTTGACAAGTTGTAACTTGCTAATTTTAGAGATTAATCTCCAGTTAGCATGTCCCAAACGTCTGTGCCACATCCATTTCTTATCACCCATTGACAGAAGGCACATTACCTTCTGATCAGTCAGTTCTGAGAATTTTATCTTGTATACATTGTTTCTTCGTTTTCCCTTGAAGACTATGGACTGATCATCCTTGTTAACCACTGTGCAGTTGTTCTTATTAAACAATACATCATAACCACTGTCACATAATTGACTTATGCTTAGTAAGTTATGTTTAAGTCCATCAACTAACCACACATTACTGATTGAGATCAGAGAGTTACCAATGGTTCCAGAACCAATGATTTTGCCAGTCTGGTTTCCTCCAAATCCCACAGTTCCTCCCTTTTTCATGGTTAGGGTTAGGAACATAGACCTTTCTCCCGTCATGTGACGCGAGCACCCACTGTCTAGGTACCAAGCCTTGTGCTTTCTTAGTCTTTTTAGACATTCCTGCAGCATCAATAATATCAGACTTAGGTACCCATATTCTCATGGGTCCTTTTTGGTTAGTCTTAGAACCATTGAACTCTTTTCGCAAGTTTTGTCTTGAAATCCTTGGCAATGTTTTCTCCCAAACCTTAGGGTTGGAACCGTTTGGTTTAGGTTTCAACTTGCCTTTCTCAGTTTCTCCCCTTTGAAACTTAGACTTTGGTTTTTCAGACTCTAGCTTTTTCAGAGTCTGTTTATCAGACTTTGAATCTTTCAGAGTCTGAGACTTTAAAGCTTTGGGTTCAAAGTTTTTCAGACCCTTTAACTTAACATTCTGAAGTTTTGACTTAGTCAGAATCTTCGAAGTAGAAGTTGTAGGTTCTGAATGAGTCTCTGTGTTGACTTCATCAGACTCTTTTACAAAAAGATTTTTCAACGCCTCTCTGGCTCCATCAGGACCAGATTTAAGAGTCATTTCATTTGAGATTCCTCCAATGAATCCAAGACCCTGTCCTCTGTTCTGATACGTGCTATAGATCATGGATGCAACCCTTGATCTGTCAATTCCAGTAGCAATAAATTCTTGCAGAGCAACATCTTGCTCACTTAAGTATTTACAGCTACACTTCTTGATCAATAAAGAATTATTTTCTTCTTTTAAATCTTCTAATTCCAACAGAGTTGAATTATGTCTTTTTGACAGCTTATCAAGCTGTTGTTTGACTTTCTTCAACTCAGTGGTCTTAGTTTTAAAATGACCCAGAAGCTCATTGACAGATTCTATAAGTTCAGATCTTGTTAGTTCAGAATATACCTCTGTTTCATTTTCAGAATCTGTATTTGATTCTGCCTCAGGTGTCTCTTTAACAGATTCGGTTGTAGCTATTAGTCCAACAGCTACATTAGTTTCACCATCAGCATCATCATCTTCAGATCCTGACTCATTATCAAGATCTTCCCAGGTGGCCATCAGACTTTTCTTGATCTGCTTCTTAAACTTGCTTGACTTGAAGGTTGGCCTTTTTGACTTGGATTTCTCCTTCTGCAGTTCTGGACACTCAGCAATAAAATGTCCAGTTTTCTTGCAGTTGAAGCAACCTTTCTGATCCTCCTTTTTGAACCCCTTCCCACTGCTCTTGCTCAGAAATCTCTTGTTCTTCTTAGCAAGGTACTGCATTCTGCTTGAAAGCATAGCCATTTCCTTTGCTATATCAGGATCCTCTTCTGAGCTTTCAGAAGCTGAAGACTCATTTTCAGATTCTTCAACCTTGAGAGCCTTTGAAGACCTTCCTTTTGATTTTAAAGCAATGGTTTTGGATTTTCTCGCAGAATCATGTTCATTGAGACTTAACTCATGAACCTTGAGTGAGCTTACAAGATCTTCAACACTTAAAGTGTTTAAATCTTTAGCCTCCTCAATTGCAGTGACCTTTGGTCTCCATCTAGAGGGTAAGCTCCTTAAAATCTTGCTAACATGATCAGAAGCTATGTAACTCTTCTTCAGTATCTGAAGACCAGATACGAGTTTGAAATCTTGAGTACATCTGCTCAATACTTTCATCCTCTTTCATCTTAAATAGTTCATATTGATGAACTAATAGAAGAGCTTTAGCTTCCCTGACCTTTTTGCTTCCTTCGTAGTTAGCACAGAGAGAAGCAAACATGGCTCTAGCAGTAGATTTGTCACTCATCTTCATGTATTCCGTTTTAGGAATAGCAGTGACAAGAGCCCCTCTGATGATATGATGTTTCTTATAGATTTTCTTTTGAGCAGCAGTGTGAAGTTTGCGGTCAATGGCAGCACCTTCGTCATCAAGTTGTAAGTCACCAACACCATCTTCAAGTATGTCCCAGAGTTCTTCATCAAGACCCATGACATAACTATAGAAGTTGGTTTTCCACCAAGAAAATTCTTCAGGATCACCGTTGAACTTAGGAATTTTTCCATAATCAGCCTTTCTACTGCTGTTATTGGATCCATATTCATATGGTATAGCAGCACCAGAAGTGGCACCAGAAGAAGACGGTTCACTGGAAGACATGTTTTTCTCTGGATCTTTTCTGTTACACGGTTAAGTGCTAAGTCAACAGAGCCGGAGCTCTGATACCAACTGAAGGTGAGAAAAACACAAGAAGGGGGGTTGAATTGTGTTTTCTTTTCGCAACTCTTGAAGAGTGAGAATCTACTTCCTTTAAACTCAGAGTCTGAATGAGATCAGAGTCTGATAGGAGATTAGGTTCTGATAGCAGCGGAATAATCAAGAGATAAAAAGAGAACAGAGAACACAAGCAAGTATACAGGTTCCTTCCACAAATCGGAAGTAGTCCTGTCCCCCTTGTACTTCCAAGGAGAGTTCACTAAAATGTAATATCAAATTACAAGTTGCTCAAACACACAGTATGAGACTTCCTTGCTCAAGCGCACAGGCGAGAGACTTCCTTGCTCAAAGACACAACTAAGAGACTTCCTATGCTCAAGGACACAACCAAGAGACTTCCTTTGCTCAAGCACAAAAGCAAGAGACTTTTACACAATTACAGAAAATTGAATAGAGTTGAAACACTTGACAACAATCAAAATGTGTTTCAATTACAACAAAGACAGACTCTGTATTACAAAAGACAGACTCTGTTTTTCTGTGAAACTTAGAGATTCTAGGATACTCAGTTTGTAAGAATCTAAGTTTATGATGTGCTATTGTTAAGACTCAGTTGAATAAGAAAGCAGTGCAATGCAGATTCTAAGTTGTAGAGTCCAACAAGAGTCTCACAATTCTTCAAGTCTTCTATCCTTTATATAGGCGTAGGAAAGAGACATTGAGTCATCCAGCGCATCAGGATGAGTTCTGAAGCTTGATCAATGACGGTTGATCTGTTGCTTGATTTGGTAATAGCCCTTCAATGGCATCATTTGAATTTCATTCCCTTTGAGGATTAATACCGGTAGACACAGTTGCCAAACTGTACGTGGTAGTGGAGTAGTGGAAACAGAGTTCGTACAACGTACTCTGTACTGGCCTGCAATCTTTGTCTTTGTGCTTCCCACGGTCAAGTTGACTTAGAAGCTAGCCGTTACTCCATTAGAGTTTGTTTGCGCATAGCAATGCAGTAGAGATCACTGTTAGGAGATTATCAGATTTGTGGCTTCAGACTCACTGTAGTACTAAGCTTCTGATAATCTTCAGACTCTCTTGGTTTTCAGATTCTGATGGTCTTCAGACTCTGATACAGTCTTCAGACTCTCTTCAGCACAGTCTTCAGACTCTCTTCGATACAGTCTTCAGACTCTCTTCGATACAGAATCACAAGCAACAGGCTTCTATGAATTTATTGCTCTTTAACATTGTTCAAACAGAATGCTTCTTAAGATACAAATCTTAACTTATATCCTGCATACTTAAACAAATATTAGCAATATCCAATTGACAACTTTTTAATACCTTGTTATCATCAAAACTCAAAACGTGGTATTGCTGAACACCTTTGTTCCAACAAGGGGGAGAAGGGAAAGTATTTGTGTTTTCTCTACAGGGAGAAGGGAAAATTATGAGATTTGTATTTTCTTTTAAATACATTGCATGTTCTATGTAAAAGTTAAAGGGAAATCTGTGAAAGGTGCTTAGTTAGACTCTGAGCCCCTGTTTAAGAATCAGTTCTCTAAATTCGTTTAATATTCTGAGAATGAATTCGATTGCTTATGAAAATGAATTTAATTAACCTAGATAGTACTTAAGAGGAGCTTACAAACCTCAACTTAAGAACTATTAGACTCAGGGGGAGTCAGAGCTTACAAACCTCAGACTCTGAGCTTACAAACCTCAGACCCCTTTAAGTCAACTTGTTAATTAGATTAACAACAATTGACCTTTTAAATACTTATGTTTGTCATTATCAAAAAGGGGGAGATTGTTGGAACAAAGGTGTTCAGCAATACCACGTTTTGAGTTTTGATGATTAACAAGGTATTAAAAAGTTGTCAATTGGATATTGCTAATATCTGTTTAAGTATGTAGGATATCAATCAAGATTTATATCTTAGAAAGTATTCTGTTTGAACAATGTTAAAGAGCAAAAATCCAGAGAAGCTTGTTGCTTGTGATTCTGTATTAAAGAGAGTCTGAAGACTGCATCGAAGAGAGTCTGAAGACTGTACCGAAGAGAGTCTGAAAGACTGTATCAGAGTCTGAAGACTATCAGAATCTGAAAACCAAGAGAGTCTGAAGATTACCAGAAGCTTAGTGCTACAGTGAGTCTGAAGCCCAAAATCTGATAATCTGCTAACAAGGATTTCAACAGCATTGCGATGCAAAAGAAACTCTCAAATGGAGTAACGGCTAGCTTCTAAGTCAACTTGAGCGTGGGAAGCACAAAGACAAAGATTGCAGGCCAGTACAGAGTACGTTGTACGAACTCTGTTTCCACTACTCCACTACCTCGTACAGTTTGGCAACTGTGTCTACCGGTATTAATCTTCAAAGGGAATGGAATTCAAATTATGCAATTGAAGGACTATTACCAAATCAAGCAACAGATCAACAGTCATTGATCAAGCTTCAGAAATCATCCTGATGTGCTGGATGACTCAACGTCTCTTTCCTACGCCTATATAAAGGATAGAAGACTTGAAGAATTGTTGGACTCTACAACTAGAAAAATTACACTGCGTTGCTTTGTATTCAACTGAGTCTTAACAAAACTGAGTATTCTAGAATTTCTAAGTTACACAGAAAAACAGAGTCTGTCTTTTGTGTAAAACAGAGTCTGTCTTTGTTGTAATTGAAACACATTTGATTGTTGTCAAGTGTTTCAACTCTATTCAATTTTCTGTAATTGTGTAAGAAGTCTCTTGCTTGTGTGCTTGAGCAAAGAAGTCTCTTGGCTGCGTCCTTGAGCATGGAAGTCTCTTAGTTGTGTCTTTGAGCAAAGGAAGTCTCTTGCCTGCGTGCTTGAGCATTGGAAGTCTCTTACTGTGTGTTTGAGCAACTTGTAATTGATATTACATTTTAGTGAACTCTCCTTGGAAGTACAAAGGGGACAGGACTACTTCCGGTTTGTGGAAGGAACCTGTATAATTGCTTGTGTTCTCTCTTCTCTCTATCTCTTGATTATTTCCGCTGCATCAGAACCTAATCTCCCATCAGACTCTGATCCCATTCAGACTCTGAGTTTAAGGAATTAGATTCTCACTCTTCAAGAGCTGCGAAAAGCTAACATAATTCAACCCCCCCTTCTTGTGTTTTTCTCACCTTCAAATTCTGCATCCAAATTCAATCTGAAAAAGAATTGAAAATCTTGAAAGTCAGAAGTGATCATGGATGAGAATTTGAAAATGAGCCTTTTGAGGTTTTATGTGAAAAACATGGAATTATTCATGAATTCTCTGCACCTAGAACTCCACAACAAAATGGAGTTGTAGAGAGAAAGAACAGAACCTTACAAGAAATGGCTAGAACCATGATCCATGAGAACAATCTGGCAAAGCATTTTTGGGCAGAAGCAGTAAACACAGCTTGTTATGTTCAGAACAGAATCTATATCAGACCTCTGTTAAACAAAACAGCATATGAACTCTTTAAAGGAAGGAAACCTAACATATCTTATTTTCATCAGTTCGGATGTAGTTGTTATGTCCTGAACAATAAAGTCTACCTAAAGAAATTTGATGCTAAAGCTCAAAAGGGAATCTTTTTAGGTTACTCTGAACGTTCTAAGGCATACAGACTGTATAATTCAGAAACACAATGTGTTGAAGAATCTATGCATGTCAGATTCGATGATAAAGTACCTGGAAGTGAAACTCCAGAGCAAGATGAAAGTTACGCAGAATCTCAAGATTCTGATGATAACTCAGAATCTGATCAGATTCCAGAATCTGAAGATACTTCAGAAGCTGGAACATCCCCTGAAGTTCCTAATGAAGAAGCCTCTGAAGAAGCTCAAGATGGTTCTCAGCAAGCTAGTCAATCCAAACAATCTTTCAAATACAAGTATTCGCATCCAGAGGATCAGATTATTGGCAATAAAGAAAGTCCCATGAGAACTAGATCGCACTTCAGACAAGAAGAGTCTGCTTTGGGATTCCTATCTGTTATTGAACCAACCTCTATTGAAGAAGCACTTGGAGATGAAGGTTGGATTCTGGCAATGCAAGACGAACTGAATCAATTCAAAAGGAATGAAGTATGGGATCTTGTAGCTAATCCTGAACACAAGAACATCATTGGAACCAATTGTGTGTTCAGAAATAAGCTTAGTGAACAAGGAGAAGTAATCAGAAACAAGGCCAGACTTGTTGCGCAGAGCTACAGTCAACAAGAAGACATTGATTACACAGAATCATTTGCTCCAGTTGCAAGATTGGAAGCAATCAGGTTACTTCTTTTCTATGCAGTAAATCACAACATAACTCTGTATCAAATGGACGTTAAAAGTGAATTTCTTAATGGTGTTATTTCTGAAGAAGTGTATGTCAAACAACCTCCTGGCTTTGAAGATTTAAAACATCCAGAGCATGTTTATAAATTGAAGAAATCACTCTATGGTTTGAAACAAGCTTAGTATGAAAGACTGAGTAATTTCTTAATTCAAAATAACTTTGAACGAGGGCAAGTTGACACTACACTATTCAGGAAGACTTTAAAGAAAGACATTCTTATAGTCCAGATTTATGTTGATGATATCATTTTTCGTTCTACAAATAGTTCACTTTGCAAAGAGTTTTCCAAAGTAATGTAGGATGAGTTTGAAATGAGCATGATGGGAGAATTGAAGTTCTTTCTTGGAATTCAAATCAACCAATGCAAAGATGGAGTCTATGTTCATCAGTCCAAATACACGAAAGAGCTTCTGAAAAAGTTCAATCTTGAGGATTGCAAAGAAATGAATACTCCAATGCATCCAACCTGCACTCTGAGCAAAGAAGATCAAGGAACCAAAGTTGATCAGAAGCTGTATAGAGGTATGATTGGTTCTTTGTTATACCTTACTGCATCCAGACCAGATATTTTATACAGTGTATGTCTGTGTGCAAGGTTTCAATCAGATCCTAGAGAGTCTCATTTAACAGCTGTTAAGAGAATCTTTAGATATCTGAAAGGAACTACCAATCTTGGACTTCTTTACAAGAAATCCTCTGACTACAAGCTAGTTGGATTCTGTGATGCTGACTATGCTGGAGACAGGATTGAAAGAAAATCTACCTGTGGCAATTGTCAATTCTTGGGAGAGAATCTGATATCCTGGGCTAGCAAGAGGCAAGCAACCATTGCTTTGTCTACAGCAGAAGTAGAATACTCAGCTGCTAGTTGTTGTACACAGCTACTCTGGATGAAACATCAGCTTGAGGACTATCAAATAACTGAACATCATTTTATTAGAGACTATGTTCAAAAAGGAGTACTAGATATTCAATTCATTGATACTGATCATCAATGGGCTGATATATTTACTAAACCTTTATCTGTTGAAAGATTTGATTTTATAAAGAAAAATTTGAACATGTGTTATGTCTCTAGTTAATGTGCACCTCTGAAAACATAATTCAGACTCTGAAAGATATTCAGAAGCTAATTATGAATCAGACTCTCTTTTGGAGACTCTGGTAAATATAAGCTTCTGATAAACCTTCAGACTCTGGTAAGGAATCTTTAGACTCTCAGAAGCTCGTATTAGTGGAAGCGTGACTGTTAAGTTCAGTAACACCTGCCCCACTACGGTGACAGTTACTTTATAGTTTCTCAGACGTGGCCTGTCTGTATTGGGTAAGAACTCAAAGGGCAATGATTTTATTACGTTAAACAAGTTACCTTCGCATTGTCCCAACGCTTTTACGGCTGCATGCTATATGTATTTAATGTTTGTGTTTGTTTGTCCCCTATTCTTTCCAAACGGTTATCAATTTTTTTTCTTCTATAAATACATAACACACACAACTCACTTCTCTTTTCACTCTTTGATTATTTCTCTGAACAAATTTCTTGTTTTCAACCTCTTGTAAAACCTTTTGTTCTAATATCAAACACTTAGAAACCTCTAAAATGGCAAGTGATCTCATCCAATCTGGTGTCCTAGTCAAGACTGGAAAATCTTATGTGATCAAACCAAGGACGATGAATTTTATCAAAGAGACTGTGGAAATTCAAGTCGAATCTCCAATAGATTTTGGTTCTCTCAATCGTCACGGAGTTGACGTATCTTCTCATTTCTTAGCACAAGGAATGATGAACTACTTTGGTATGTTGAATAGACCAACATATCAGGAGCTGGTAAGAGATTTCTGGGTTAGGTCAGAAGTCTTCGACAAGGATGAAGCTACAATCGAAGAAACTGCTGCAATAATGAACAACCCCAAGCTGGCTGGCTAGAATAGAGATGAAATGGGTTTAAGACCGTACAAGGGTCTTGAAATAAGGTCTGATGTGATGGGGATCCCAGTCCTTATCACTGAAGAAGTGGTTGCCAGGGCTTGTCAAGTGGAGAACGCTGGTAAATTTCAATGGAATGTTCAGAAGAAGAGTGACTGGACAATTATCTGCAACAAACTTTTATTTGAAGGGAGACCCTCAAATAAACTGGTTGATATGCATCCTGAGCATAGGGTGCTTCTGAAGATTATACTGGACAGTATGCTTCAGAAAGGAGGAGGAACATACACTCTGTCTGTTGATCACAAAGTTCTTCTTTATTTTCTGATTAACAAGATAAAGATCAACTTTCCAAGGTATGTGATGCACCACATGTGCTGGGCAATCAAGAAAAGCCAATCAGAATCTAGAAGGCAAGTTCCTTTTGGAAGGCTAATCTTTGAGATTCTGTATCAAGGAGGCCTCTTGAAGGTCTTATCAGAATCTGATGTTGTATCAGATGCTCATCTTGGAACTGTGACAGGGAGAATCATCAATGGTAAAACTCTTCAGTACATGAAGATTGTTAGAAGATTCAATCCTTCTAAGCATGATATGAGGGAATCTTATGTGTAATCTGACTTGATGATGGACTTCCCTCCTATATCCAAAGAAGATAATCCTGAAGTTCTTGCAAGATTTGTGGTGGATTACTTCAAGGATACTGGTAGAATAATCAACTATTCTGCCATTCCTGAGACTGCTGGAGGAGGACCTCTTAAGGTCAAAGGAAAAAGGACCAAGGAAGTGGTTCTCAAGGAAGAGGAAGAGAAGCAAGAGCCTCTCAAGAAGAAGATCAAATCTACTGCTCTTCCAGGAGTGACTATTGGTGCCCCTAAGACCATAGTTCCCATGCCTTCATCAGTATCTTCTGCATCCAAGGAAATCAAGGATAGGATAAAAGAAACCAAGGATGAGAAGAAAGCTAAGAAAGACGAGAAGAAGGCTAAGAAAGATGAGAAGAAAGCGAAGAGAGGCAAGGCTGACAGAGATTATGTCAAACTAGCTGAAGAAATTGCTGAATTCCTTGATGCTGACTCTGATGGTGAAGAAAGTCAGATCAAGAAGAGAAAGGTGGATGTGGTTCCTGTGGCTAAGGATGTAGCACAGAAGATAGGTACTTCTTTATCTATGATTGAGGATGAACATGATGCTGACAAGGCAATGGTAGCAGAAGTGGTCGCTGAAGAATTAAAGGAAGAAACTGTTAAAGAAGCTGCTAAGTTGCTTGCATCTGCTTTGAAACAGAAGAATCCAGTAGCTACTGCAGAAGCTGATTTATCAAAAGCTACCATGTCTGATCATTATGCTTCTCCAGAAGCTGGAATAGGCACCTCTGGCAATGTGGCATATAACTCATCTTCCTCTACGAATCAAGAGTCAGAATCTAATTCAGAATCAGATAACAAACCCTTGAGCCAAATTCTTCCTCAAGTAACATCTTAATCAACATCATAATCAACATCATAATTCCAACTTAATAGTTTGACTCGAAAATGCAACCTCGACTCGACTTAGGGAACTTAGACATTTTAATCATGCATGTGGTACCATATTGAGTATAAATATACTCCTAGGGCATAAGCCCTCGTCGCTATTGAGCATAAAAATACTCATAGAGCATAAGCTCTCGTCGCTATTGAGCAAAAGCTCCTAGGGCATGAGCCCTCGTCTCTAGATGAATATGCATGGACTCAACTTCTTAAATCTTAGACATCTCAAAATAAACTCCAATAATTTGGATTACAACATCATAAATCTTATAACGACACATGCAGCTTTTAATCAACAACAACATGGCAGCATGGCAACAATCAACATCTCAAACATAGTAAAATCGTAAACATTCACATACATCATCTCTTATAATTCAAAGGAAGCATATACAAATGTATAGGTCACTATAACAAATCAAGCATTAGTTAACAGCTCTACAGGTCGTCTTAATATATCAGTACTTAATTCTAATCCAGGGGTAATCTCATAACCTATCGTGCGACGAAGGTCGCATTATTCTAGAGGCAGCCTGCTACAGAGCTGCTCGCTATGGCGAGTGGGATCTCTCGCCTTGCGAGCCAGCAGAGGTCACTTGCTATGGCGAGTGGAACTTCTCGCCTCGCGTACCATCAAGGGTAACTCGCTTTGGCGAGTTGGGTTGCTCGCTTTGCGAGCATCAGGGGTACTACTCGCTATGGCGAGTTGGGCTGCTCGCCTGGCGAGCTCATGGGAGTTACTCGCTATGGCGAGTAAGATTGTTCGCCTCGCGAACCTTCTAGGGGTTGCTTGCTATGGAAAGCTGTTTGGCTCGCCTCGCGAGCTAATGAATACTCGCTGTGGCGAGCGACAGAACAGTTACGGGGTTACGAGGGTTTTCACCCAAAACTCCAAATTTCATCCTATTCCTTCCCAATTTCGACTATAAAGATGTTTAGGGGTTATCCTATTGTCTGTAAACAGTTTTCTACAACATTGGTACAGTTTCTCATCATCTAATCATCAGTTCATCACTTTTTGACCTAATTCTTAAGTCTTAATTTCTCATGAAAAACTCCTAAACATGTTAACTATAATCATGAATCATAAGCTTAATGTAATTGCAATGCTAGGCTCACCCTTACCTTAAGAAAATTGAGCAGCAGCCTCTCTGGTTCTTCTCTTCTGTTTTCTCCCTTTTTCTCCCAAAACTCTGAATTGTACGTTCTAAACAATTCTAAACTTAATTCCCCCTTTTAAACCTCTTTTTGTTTTATTTTATCTTATTTCCTCACAACTTTATCTAATTCTAAAACAAACCCACAACTTAACATTTATTTTATTTTCAAATCTTATTTTATTAAACAATAAAATAAGTCACAACACCTCATAAAAATCACATAAATCATATACTTCACTTAATTCACACAAAATCATATAAATATTATCTATACTATATAAAATAATTTAAATAATTAAAACGGGCGTTACATTTCAGAGAATAAATGTATGCTTCAATTCATGCAAGAGAGCATTTGCAACAACCTGTAGGCCCTTGATTGGCCTTGATGGATGCTTTTTGAAGGGCATGTATGCTAGACTCCTTTTGGCTGCAATTGGAAAAGATGGGAACAACCAGATGCTGCCTATTGCATTTGCAATAGTAGAAGCTAAAACAAAGGAATCATGGGACTGGTTTCTTGACCTTTTTTTGGGTGACTTGAATGGTATTCTAGCAAAGAAGGGGACTTTCATCTCAGACCAAAAAAAGGAATGTGAATGTAATTTACTTTGCAAACTATAATATGTATTAATTAAGATTGCTTTGTTATGTAATTGTGTACTGATGATATGTTGTTTAACTGAAGGGACTGGTAAACACTATTGCATCAATTCCTGATGTTGTTGAGCATAGGTTATGTGTGAAGCGCATGTATGGGAATTTTAAGAAGAGACATGCAGGGGGAGCATTTGAAAGAAGAAATGTGGATAACAGCTAGGTGTTCTACAATGGTTGAATTTAACAAGGATATGGACAATCTCAAGAAAATTGATGAATCTGCATGGAAGGAGTCGAATGAATTGGCACCAGATATGTGGACAAGGGCTGCCTTTAGCACTAACACATGTTGTGATTTACAAGTAAACAACATGTGTGAGGCCTTTAATTCTGCAAGTTTTTTCTTTAAGGGAATTGCCTATCATCTCACTCATTGATGGTCTGAATCAATACATAACAAATAGGATAGTAAAACTTAGGGATTTTATGTTGAGGTATGAAGGAGAAATTTGTCCTATAATTGACAAACTGTTTGATAAATCCAAGAATGAAGCTGAGGGTTGGTCTCCAACTTGGAGTGGAGATAGAGACTATGCCAGATTTTCTGTTTAAAATGGGAGTGATGCATATGTGGTTAATCTCAAAGAAAAGACATGTGCATGTAGAAAATGGGATCTAACTGACATTCCTTGTCTTCATGCAATTGCTTGCATCTGGTACAACCAGCAAAACCCAGATGAGTTTATTGCTCATTGGTACAGGTTAGTTTACAGGAAATCCACCTTTTGGATATTTTTGACAATTTGATACTTCCCTCAAATGGACCAAAATTGTGGCCACAACTTGACTTGGAACCTATATTCCACCCTATATGAGAAGGGCGCCAGGTAGGCCCAAAAATCATAGAAAGAAATCAAATGATGAACCAAAGAAACCTTATGCTTCTGCTTCTGGTATGCAAACTTTGATCAAAAGGAACCAAGTGACTGTGAGGTGCACAAGGTGTTGTGTTCTAGGTACAAAAAGAAAGAGTGGTGAATTGGAGACTCTTCAAACACAACAATCAGTTAAAAGAAATGAAGTGGCAACTATTTACTATGACTTGAGACTTATTTTATATTTTGGGTTGTAATGAAATTTAAGTACTCTTTTAATTGCATATTATTTTGCGTTGTAATGTTTAAGTACTCAGACTTTATGTCATATTTTAATACCTTTGGAACCTAAGTCCTCTTTTGGGTTGTAATGTTTAAGTACTCATACATATTATGTACTCTTTTGGAACCTAAGTCCTCTTTTGGGTTGCAACTTAATATCAAGTTTATGTTATGTGTTATTTTATGTCCACTATATCTTGTATTCATATCAGTAACTTGCATATGTTCATAAAAACAAACTTTTTCATTAAATTGCCAAAAGCTAAGGCTACAAAATACATCAACATCATTCAGGTTCTTACAACAAAGAACAACAACACAAACTTAACAACTTAATAATAACATTTAACCTTATTTCATAGATAACCCTAGAGGTAAAACCACGCACATGAACAACATAATTCCCAACACAACTATGGCAATCACAAGACTTCTTTCCTTCTTCATCAATTCATAATTCATCCTTAACAGTCCTTGAATTTTTTTCTTTTGTCTCTTGTCTCTCAGGCACCTCAGGATCATACCAAATAAAAAATTGCATTTTCTTCTCACATTCATGAAACCTCCTCCCTTGATTTTCTTCAGTCCAAGCAGTGATTAACGGGGAATCAACACCACAATGACAAATAACCTTGCTTCAATGTTTCAAGGAAGACCCACTGACCGATGAAGATGAATATTCTACCATTTTTGTTTCTAGAAAAATCACGAACAAGAATATGAAGATGCAAATGCAAATTTAATCATGAAGAGGAAGGGATCTAAAAACGATTCCAATAACAAGGAAGATGTGAATCGAAACTGAATGAAGGAGAGGGTGAAGATGGATATTTCGTACAGGAAGAAAGGATTGGTAGACTCACATGCCTTCCTTTTCCATTTTCCTTTTTTTTTTATTTTTTTTCATTCATTAAATCTAGGTTGGAATTAAAGTAAACGAAAAATTAGACGTGGCACCTCATTCAGGGTTGAACAAGTCAAAATTGGGCTATGGGACTAAAATTGCTAAAGGGGGTAAACATAGAAGGCTTGGAAAGAGTTGCTTTTTTTTAGGGGGCCAAAATCACAACATTTGAATACTTAGGGAGCCAAAACTGTTATTAAGCCTAAATTGTATACAATTTTTTTGTTATATATAACCTTCGTTTATTTAGTATTTTTTTGTGTCTAGATGTAATTGATTTGATGATTGGTTGGTCAGTTTCTTTTGTTAGGCTTAAATGCTTTTGCGACCCCTTAACTTATAAAAAGTAATGAATTTGGTTCCTAAAAAAAATAACAACTTTACCCCTTAGTTTTACAAAACGGTACAAAGTTGTTGAGAAGACGTCACAATTTTTTTAAAGATTAAGAGCAAAAGATTTTATTTCCTTAAATATACAGGGTCAAAAGATCATAATTCACTAAAGAGTTCAACTCGCTTATGGCGTGTTTCATCAGTCCAGTAGTGCAGAAACGTGTTTTGGACATCAAAACCTTAAAATCAAGTGTTGTAATACATATATTACTTCCAAAATGTCATAAAAACAATAGGAATGGAATGCATGGCAAACATTAACATCATTCTAGTAAATCAATGCATAAGGGGTCCTAAATCCCTAATTAATGAGAATCTAACTAAATACAATTTCTCACACAACAATCCATATAACCCAAGGGTAAGAACTGTCTAAGAACTCACCAATCAAGACTTCTGAAATAATCACCAGCTCAAGCTCCAATTTCCAACTTTGGCCAATTCAAACTCTAGCCAGTTGATTCATTCTATGATAATATTAGAGTTGAAAATCAAACTAAATTCAAGCTTCTACTTGTTCCTAGTTCATGTGGGTACCAAACATAAGCTCAATTCATGAGGGAAAGAAGGTTTGGAAATTTGGTGTGTAGAGGGAGAGTGAGCTACGTTTTCTTAGAGAGAAGGGAGAGCAAGTTTTATAATTTTGCTTCTAGAGAGAAAAAGAGCATGAAAAAGAAGGGAAATTCCCCTTCTGGCCGTAAATAGTCCATGCAACTAAGTTACTAAAATACCCTTAATCTTAAACGTACTTAATTTGATATTGATAACTAAACCTGTGCTTGACTGACCTTGCATGACAATATTTTGCGTCATAATTAACTTTGATGGACATTTGTCCTCTGACATACCCAAATGATAAAAGTCCAATAACTGATGAGTGGGATGTTACACTCTACCCTCCTTAAACATTTTACCTGACAACCACTATGATTAATACTTAACATCTTTGCTTCTAGATCTCATATAACATCATCGCCAGGTGAACTCTTTCAGTTAACATTTACTAAAAGAATCTCTTACTTCTGAAGTAATTGACATCGTGATCTACTAATCGATCTGGTCCTGGCTAAAATGTCAAGTCCGACTTTTGTCATACGACATTCAACTGCACTGATTGAAAAAAAATCCATAATATACTTCCTTAACTGAAAACGTGAAGCACACCATGCCGCTCCGTCATAATAGCACATGTCGAACTATCAATTTATTGAACCGACACACCTGAGTATTTAAAATGGTCCACATATCTTGAACATAATTTTTTAATTCTCAAAATTCCCAATTTTCAACGTATCTACAAGAACAAATGATCTTCCTTTACTGAGTTTTAAAGGTCTCCGCCTCTTATCTGCGTAACTTGTCTGATGACTCTGTGTCGTTCTTACCTTTCCTTAAAATACTAGACAGATGTTCAACCCCTATGAATTCTGTAACGCCCTAGTTGTTATTATTTATTTTGGTTGATTTTTAATATTTTATACGATTTTAAATGGTTTATGTTGATTTGATGGTGTGGTATAATTTATTATATGATTATTTTATTGTTTAATTAAAAAGGTGGGAAGTTATGATTATTGGAAGTTTGGGGATTAAAAAGAATTGACTAATATTTTTAATTAGGAGTTAATTAGAAATAAGTGAGAATTAATTAGAATTAATAGGGACTTAGAGAAAGGAGAAGTCAGAAAACAGTTTCACGTAGAAACAGAGAGAAACAGAGAAAAGGGAGAAAACCAAGAACCAAGGGGGAAGAGCCAAGTGAGGAGAATTGTAGAGCTTTGTTCATCAAAATTCAGGTAAGGGTGAGACTAACTCTCAATTTTAGGTTATATAATTCGTTAATTGATGTTGTTGTTGTTAAGGCTGATGAACTGAATTAGGTTGAAGAAGAATTAGTTTTAAAAACTTGATGGATTCATGAAAATGTTGTTGTTTATTGCTGTTCTGATGTTAGTTTGTATAGAAGTAATGCAATTCATCAAAATTGGGGTTTAGGGTTGAAAAGGAGAAGTCTGTTCGTACAGTTCGTAGTTCTGTAAATCGCCACTCACCACAGCGAGCAAACCCACTCGCCAGGCGAGTAAAACCTGTGTAGCTCGCCACAGCGAGCAAACCCACTCGCCAGGCGAGTAAAACCAGTATAGCTCGCCACAGCGAGCAAATGCACTCGCCACGGCGAGTTGCTTTAATTAAAAATCATTAATTGTCTTAATGATGTTTTTGGATCAATCTTTATATCAATATGAGTACTTTAATATGTTTAGGAATGAATGGCACCTTTTACAGAATCAAATTTGGGTTTTGGGAACTTAAAAATGAAGATTTTGGGTGAAAAATGTCAAAAATGCCGAGAGCACCCAGTTTTGCTCGCCTTCAGCTCGCCTTGAACTCGCCTTAGCGAGTAGCACGTTTTCCAGAACTCGCCATAGCGAGTAAAGTAGCTCGCCACGGCGAGCATCTACTGTAGCATCCTTTATTCGTTGAATTTTTGCCGTGAGACTTTGTCGTATCCTTTTGTTGTGTTCCTTCGATCAAGTTGGAGTTTATGTCATAGTTGAATATGCATATAGTAGTTGTTGTTGCTGTTGTTGAGTTGTATGCAGATATACACTATTGAGTCCATTTCATACTCATACATTGTCGAGGACTCATGCCCTTGAGTGTTTACACTCAATCGTTGAGGGCTTATGCCCTGGAGTGTTTATCACTCAACTGTTGAGGGCTTATGCCCTGGAATGTTATTTCATTCAAACTGTTGGGGGCTTATGCCCCGGAATGCTAGTCATTCAAACGCGTTAAATGGTACCACATGCATTTGCATTAGTCTCATTGCTGTCGTCGTGGTTATTGTTGTCGGTCTAGTCGTTGATGTCCTAGCTTGTTGATGATGTTGCTGATTGTTTAATTATAACTTGACAGTTGCTTATTGTTTACATTGATGTTGTTTAATTTAATTGATGAATTATACTATCTATTGTTGTTTGTGAATCTCACCCCTTCTGCTTGAAAATGTTGCCTTCCCTATGGGTAACTTGCAGGTAACGAAGATTAGTAGAGATGTCGGCTCAAAGTGTCTTAGGGCTCTGATACGTAACGGGATGAGAATTTTATTACTTGCTTTCTCTTTCCTTACGTATTACTTATGAATTATGAGACTTTTGATGAGGCCTGCGGGCCAAAGACTAATTTGTTGATTTGAATTAATTCCCCTGCGAAGTTTGAAAGTTTATTATTGACTACTTTTATTAAGAACAAATAGTTATTTATTCATTTGGAGATTTTGTTGAAAGAAATGTAGCATTCTGTTATGTGAATACTCTGATTTTATTTATGAATTTTTATGTTGGGAAAACGGGGTGTTACAATTGGTATCAGAGCAGGTTGGTCCGTCCGGCCAAGTAGTAGAGTCGAGTCGAGCCTAGTAGAGTTGTGTGACAATTTTTATTGTCTTTGATGTCCTGATTGTTGTTGTAGTGTAGATTTTCGAAATGGCTGGAAGGAACGATGTTGCACTTGCTGCTGCTTTGCAAGCGATGACTCAAGTTGTGGGTTAATAGAACAATGCTGGTGGTAACGACGGTGTTCGCATGCTGGAAACCTTTTTGAGGAATCATTCACCGACTTTCAAGGGCAGGTATGACCCTGATGGAGAGCTGACATGGTTGAAAGAGATTGAAAGAATCTTCAGGGTTATGCAATGCACTGATGTTCAGATGGTGCGCTTTGGCACACACATTCTGGCTGAGGAGGCTGATGATTTGTGGGTGAGTATGCAACCAGTTCTAGGGAACGGAGGAGCTGTGATCACTTGGGCTATGTTCAGAAGAGAGTTTATGAACAGGTATTTCCCAGAAGATGTCCGAGGTAAGAAGGAAATCGAATTTCTAGAATTGAAGCAAGGTGACATGTCTGTAATGGAGTATGCTGCCAAGTTTGTTGAGTTGGCAAAGTTTTACTCGCATTACACTCCTGAGACTGCTGAGTTCTTTAAGTGTATCAAGTTCGAGAATGGTCTGTGTGCTGAGATTAAGCGGGCCATTGGTTATCAGAAGATCCGCAATTTTTCTGATCTGGTAAGTAGCTGGAGGATCTACGAAGAGGATACGAAAGCTCACTACAATGTGATTAATGAAAGGAAGAGTAAGAGTTAGCAGAGCCGTCCTAAGCCTTATAGTGCTTCTGCTGATAAGGGTAAACAACGGGTGAATGATGAGAGAAGGCCCAGGAAGAATGAGACTCCTGTTGAAATTGTCTGCTATAGATGTGGTGAGAAAGGCCACAAGAGTAATGCTTGCCACCGTGATGAGAAGAAATGCTTCCGATGTGGGAAGAAAGGTCACACAGTAGCTGAATGCAAACATGGTGATGTTGTTTGTTTCAATTGTGATGAAGAGGGTCATCTTAGTTCGCAGTGTAAGAAGCCTAAGAGGGCTCAGAGTAGTGGAAAGGTGTTTGCATTGTCTGGTACACAGACGGACAATGAGAATCGACTTATCAGAGGTACTTGTTTCTTTAATAGTACTCCTTTAATTTCTATCATTGATACTGGTGCTACTCATTGTTTTATTGCTGTTGATTGTGCACATAAGTTGGGTCTAGTTATGTCTAATTTGAGTGGAGAAATGGTTGTTGAAATTCCAGCTAAGGGTTCATTAACTACTTCTCTTGTTTGTTTAAGATGTCCGTTGTATGTGTTTGGTAGAGATTTTGAAGTTGATCTTGTATGTTTACCGTTGACGGGTATGGATGTAATCCTTGGAATGAACTGGTTAGAGTATAACCATGTTCTCATCAATTGTTTTAGTAAGACGGTATGTTTCTCTTCCGCTGAAGAAGAGAGTGGAGTTGATTTCTTGACTACTAAGCAGCTGAAGCAGATAGAGCACGACGGAATTCTGATGTTTTCCTTGATAGCGTATTTGTCGGTGAAGAATCAAGCGGTGATTGATAGTCTACCAGTTGTAAATGAATTCCCAGAAGTTTTTCCTGATGAGATTCCTGATGTGCCACCAGAGAGGGAGGTTGAATTCTCAATTGATCTTGTTCCGGGTCGATGGCTCCTTACCGTATGTCAGCTTCTGAGTTGTCAGATTTGAAGAAGCAGTTAGAAGACTTGGTTGATAAGAAGTTTGTAAGACCGAGTGTTTCACCTTGGGGAGTGCCGGTATTGTTAGTTAAGAAGAAAGATGGTAGCATGAGGTTGTGTATAGATTACCGTCAACTGAACAAAGTCACGATAAAGAATAGATATCCACTTCCGAGGATTGATGATTTGATGGACCAGCTAGTGGGTGCACGGGTATTTAGTAAGATTGATTTGAGATCAGGTTATCATCAGATCAAGGTGAAGGATGGAGATATGCAGAAGACGGCCTTTAGGACGCGTTATGGTCACTATGAGTATAGAGTGATGTCTTTCGGTGTTACTAATGCACCTGGTGTATTTATGGAGTATATGAACAGAATTTTTCATGATTTTCTAGATAAATTTGTAGTTGTGTTTATTGACGATATCCTAATTTATTCCAAGACTGAAGAAGAGCATACAGAACATTTAAAAATTGTATTGCAAGTGTTGAAAGAAAAGAAGTTGTATGCCAAGTTGTCCAAATGTGAGTTCTGGTTAAGTGAAGTAAGTTTTCTTGGCCATATTATTTTCGTTAATGGTATTGCAGTAGACCCATCAAAGGTTGATGCTATATCACAATGGGAGACTCCGAAGTCAGTCAGAGAGATTAGAAGTTTTCTGGGTTTACCAGGTTATTACCGCATATTTATCGAAGAGTTTTCGAAGTTGGCACTTCCATTGACTCAGTTGACCTGTAAAGGTAAAACTTTTGTGTGGGATACTCAGTGTGAGAATAGTTTCCATGAGTTGAAGCGAAGGTTGACGACTGCTCCAATTTTAATTTTACCAAAGTCGGATGAACCTTTTGTTGTTTTTTGTGATGCGTCTAAGTTGGGCTTTGGCGGTGTACTTATGCAGGATGGTAAGGTGGTAGCTTATGCTTCGAGACAGTTAAGAATCCATGAGCGGAATTATCCTACACATGATCTAGAGTTGGCTGCTGTCGTTTTTGTGTTGAAAAAGGTGGAGGCATTATTTGTACGGTTCCAGATTTGAAGTGTTCAGTGATCGCAAGAGTCTAAAATATTTATTTGATAAAAAAGAATTGAATATGAGGCAGAGAAGGTGGCTTGAGTTGTTGAAGGACTATGATTTTAGCTTGAATTACCACCCAGGTAAAGCCAATGTGGTTGCAGATGCCTTGAGCAGAAAGACGTTGCACATGTTTGCTATGATGATAAAAGAATTCGAGTTGCTTGAGCAATTTAAAGACTTGAGTCTAGTTTGTGAGTTGGCACCTCAGAGCGTGCAGTTGGGTATGTTGAAGATCAATAATGAATTCTTGAACAGTATCAGAGAAGCGCATAAAGTTGATGTTAAGTTTGTAGACTTGATGGTTGCTAGTAATGAAACTAAAGATAGTGATTTCCAGATTGATGATCAGGGTGTGTTGAGATTCCGAGGCAGAATTTGTATTCCTGATAATGATGAGTTGAAAAAGTTGATTTTAGAAGAAAGTCACAAGAGTAGCTTAAGTATTCATCCGGGAGCTACAAAGATGTATCACGACTTGAAGAAATTGTTTTGGTGGTCCGGATTGAAACGAGATGTTGCACAGTTTGTGTATGCATGTTTGACTTGTCAGAAATCTAAAGTTGAACATCAGAAGCCTGCAGGGTTGTTGACACCATTAGATGTGCCAGAGTGGAAGTGGGATAGCATATCCATGGACTTTGTAACGAGTTTACCGAATACCCCGAGAGGGCATGATGCCATTTGGGTAGTTGTTGACAGGTTGACAAAGTCAGCATATTTTATTCCGATCAATATTAATTATCCGGTAGCTCAGTTGGCGGAGATCTACATTCATAATATTGTGAAGTTGCATGGTGTTCCATCAAGTATTGTGTCGGATAGAGATCCGAGGTTCACTTCAAGGTTTTGGAAGAGTTTGCAAGAGGCTTTGGGTTCAAAGTTGAGGTTGAGTTCCGCTTATCATCCTCAAACAGATGGTCAGTTGGAGAGAACGATTAAGTCAATAGAAGATTTAATGAGAGTGTGTGTACTTGAGCAAGGTGGAGCTTGGGATAGTCATCCACCGTTGATTGAGTTCACGTACAACAACAGTTACCATTCGACTATTGGTATGGCACCATTCGAAGCTTTGTATGGTCGGATATGTAGAAATCCGTTGTGTTGGTTTGAATCGGGAGAAAGTATAGTGTTGGGCCGGAAATAGTCCAACAGACTACAGAGAAGGTCAAATTGATAAGAGAGCGGATGAAAGCGTCGCAGAGTCGGCAGAAGAGTTACCATGACAAGCGTAGGAAGGACCTTGCGTTTCAAGAGGGTGACCATGTGTTCTTGAGAGTCACTCCTATGACAGGTGTAGGTCATGTGTTGAAGTCTAAGAAGTTGACTCCAAAGTTTATTGGTCCTTGTCAGATATCTGAGAGAATTGGGACAGTGGCATATCGAGTAGTTTTGCCACCACATCTTTCGAATCTGCATGATATGTTTCATGTGTCGCAATGCGGAAGTATGTAGCGGATCCTTCGCATGTTATACCAAGGGATGATGTGCAGTTTAGAGACAACCTTACGGTGGAGACTTTTTCGTTGAGAATTGATGATCGTAAGGTGAAGAAATTGAGAAGCAAGGAGATACCTCTAGTGAGAGTTGTTTGGGGTGGAGTAACTGGTGAAAGTTTAACATGGGAGCTGGAAAGTAAGATGCTAGAGTCTTATCTAGATTTGTTTGCTTGAGGTAATATTTCGAGGACGAAATTCTTTAAGTTGGGGAGAGTTGCAACGCCCTAGTTGTTATTATTTATTTTGGTTGATTTTTAATATTTTATACGATTTTAAATGGTTTATGTTGATTTGATGGTGTGGTATAATTTATTATATGATTATTTTATTGTTTAATTAAAAAGGTGGGAAGTTATGATTATTGGAAGTTTGGGGATTAAAAAGAATTGACTAATATTTTTAATTAGGAGTTAATTAGAAATAAGTGAGAATTAATTAGAATTAATAGGGACTTAGAGAAAGGAGAAGTCAGAAAACAGTTTCACGTAGAAACAGAGAGAAACAGAGAAAAGGGAGAAAACCAAGAACCAAGGGGGAAGAGCCAAGTGAGGAGAATTGTAGAGCTTTGTTCATCAAAATTCAGGTAAGGGTGAGACTAACTCTCAATTTTAGGTTGTATAATTCGTTAATTGATGTTGTTGTTGTTAAGGCTGATGAACTGAATTAGGTTGAAGAAGAATTAGTTTTAAAAACTTGATGGATTCATGAAAATGTTGTTATTTGTTACTGTTCTGATGTTAGTTTGTATAGAAGTAATGCAATTCATCAAAATTGGATTTTTGGGTGTCAAATTTGGGGTTTAGGGTTGAAAAGGAGAAGTCTGTTTGTACAGTTCGTAGTTCTGTAAATCGCCACTCGCTACAACGAGCAAACCCACTCGCCAGGCGAGTAAAACCTGTGTAGCTCGCCACAGTGAGCAAAACCAGTATAGCTCGCCACAACGAGCAAATGCACTCGCCACGGCGAGTTTCTTTAATTAAAAATCATTAATTGTCTTAATGATGTTTTTGGATCAATTTCTATATCAATATGAGTACCTTAATATGTTTAGGAATGAATGGCACCTTTTACAGAATCAAATTTGGGTTTTGGGAACTTAAAAATGAAGATTTTGGGTGAAAAATGTCAAAAATGTCGAGAGCACCCAGTTTTGATCGCCTTCAGCTCACCTTGAACTCGCCTTAGCGAGTAGCGCATTTTCTTGAACTCACCATAGCGAGTAAAGTAGCTCGCCACGGCGAGCATCTACTGTAGCATGCTTTATTCGTTGAATTTTTGCCGTGAGACTTTGTCGTGTCCTTTTGTTGTGTTCCTTCGGTCAAGTTAGAGTTTATGTCATAGTTGAATATGCATATAGTAGTTGTTGTTGCTGTTGTTGAGTTGTATGCAGATATACACTATTGAGTCCATTTCATACTCATACATTGTCGAGGACTCATGCCCTGGAGTGTTTACACTCAATCGTTGAGGGCTTATGCCCTGGAGTGTTTATCACTCAACTGTTTGGGGCTTATGCTCTGGAATGTTATTTCATTCAAACTGTTGGGGGCTTATGCCCCGGAATGCAAGTCATTCAAACGCGTTAAATGGTACCACATGCATTTGCATTAGTCGCATTGCTGTCGTTGTGGTTGTTGTTGTCGGTCGAGTCGTTGATGTCCTAGCTTGTTGATGATGTTGTTGATTGTTTAATTATAAACTGACAGTTGTTTATTGTTTACATTGATGTTGTTTAATTTAATTGATGAATTATACTATATATTGTTGTTTGTGAATCTCACCCCTTCTGCTTGAAAATGTTGCCTTCCCTATGGGTAACTTGCAGGTAACGAAGATTAGTAGAGATGTCGGATCAAAGTGTCTTAGGGCTCTGATACGTAACGGGATGGGAATTTTATTACTTGCTTTCTCTTTCCTTACGTATTACTTATGAATTATGAGACTTTTGATGAGGCCTGCGTGCCAAAGACTAATTTGTTGATTTGAATTAATTCCGCTGCGAAGTTTGAAAGTTTAATATTGACTACTTTTATGAAGAACAAATAGTTATTTATTCATTTGGAGATTTTGTTGAAAGAAATGTAGCATTCCGTTATGTGAATACTCTGAGTTTATTTATGAATTTTTATGTTGGGAAAACGGGGTGTTACAAATTCTCTTAAATAACTTCCGAAATTATATTGGATTCCAACATACATTCAATTTCAATCAGACTTGAGCTGAAGATGAAAGGTGATTTCCAAAAATCAGAAAATTTCCAATTTCCTTAAGCTGAACAAATTCAATAATGCTTGTCTTAGTTGTGATTCGTGAATTGACTGATATATTTAGGATATAGGGGAAACAAAGCTGGTCGAGCTGAAGCATCTGACATCTTTTAGAGAATCCCTTGCTGCAACATACCACTACAAATCTGACTCAAGTTACCAGCACTTGATTACCTTAACTAGATTTTTTTGAACATCCCATCTGATCATCTGACTGACACTGTTGTCGACCCTGCTAACTGTAACTTTCTCAATTGGATTCAATCCTCGAGTGATTCACCAAAATGCTGAAAGTACAAGCTAACATGCATCATCCATAAATCATATTTGAATCGTAAAGGTAGTACGGCTAATGGTTTATTTCTCGAAGTATCCTTATATATTGTCATAAAACATTATACATTTAGATAAAGTTAGGATACTATTAATCCTATTCAATAATGCTTGTCTTAGTTGTGATTCGTGAATTGACTGATATATTTAGGATATAGGGGAAACAAAGCTGGTCGAGCTGAAGTATCTGACATCTTTTAGAGAATCCCTTGCTGCAACATACCACTACAAATCTGACTCAAGTTACCAGCACTTGATTACCTTAACTGGGTTTTTTTGAACATCCCATCTGATCATCTGACTGACACTGTTGTCGAACCTGCTAACTGTAACTTTCTCAATTGGATTCAATCCTCGAGTGATTCACCAAAATGCTGGAAGTACAAGCTAACATGCATCATCCATAAATCATATTTGAATCGTAAAGGTAGTACGGCTAATGGTTTATTTCTCGAAGTATCCTTATATATTGTCATAAAACATTCTACATTTAGATAAAGTTAGGATACTATTAATCTTATTCTGAGTAGTGTCTTCCCATTTCAAATACTTGTTACTACACTTGATATTTCGAATGTTACTTTAAGTTATAGGAAAATCTTCTGGACGCTACATGTATTAATTTTGCCTCCTACATGAGTTTTTTCTCGTTGACTGATAGTACTTGTGCATACCTTAAAATTACCGAACTAAGCTACCAGATTAGCATACTAGGGACAATCCCAGTTTTTCTTGATTTATTGAGTTAGGAACTCAATTTTTCATGTCTTTTGAAAAGCATAAACAATAGATACATCTTCTTTCAACTCATGAGTAGGAGAAACATACTTCAACATCCGTCTCAAGGACAGTTAAACTTTGCAAGATAAGTATGATCAAAGGTTGTGAGATGACCTTTGCCGAAACCCCGAAAGAGCGGCTTAAGCAAAAAATGAGCGTCTCGGTGGTCTAAAAACCCAACAGAGCGGTCTAGGCAAAAATTAGGGGCATACAAAAAATATATTCTCGGTAGATTGAAAACCCGAAAGGGCGATCCAGGCAAAAGTTAGGGATTTTCTAAAAAAAAAGAGAAAAAAACAATACATAAAAAAGGTATCACAGTTCAAGTGGGCCAAATGGAAGAATACAACTTATGCTAGTTTACAAATGGCGACTTCTGTCAGACTCCTGATTGATGGTTTTATCCCCAATAAATGACAACTTCTGCCAGACTTCTGATTGGTGGGCTTTATCCCCAAAGAATGATTACTTCACCATCAACAGAGACATTATATTGGGCTTTCCCCCATTAGTGATTTGATTATTGAGCTTTACCCTATCAGTCGTTTCATTAATGGACTTTACCCCATCAGCGATTTGATTAATCTCCAATGATATTATCCTCAATGAAGATTGCCGACTGTTTATACTGTGATGTCAGTTCGCCTCCCATTTTATCTGTCCTGTTTTGTTTCATCGAGTCCACTTATCATATACAATCATACGGTCATACAAGTTTCATGCATATATTCATACATTCATTCATGTACATAGACATGCATATAAATATTCACACACATATAACAGGCACAATATCATTTATACATGCTTTAATCACTCTGAGTCTTGCTTTAGCTATATCATTAAAAGTGTCATCCCTAGTGTGTCTGATCCAGAAAGGTCACCGATCATCAGTATTTATGGCATGTTCTTCATCGAACATTTTGCAAATACAGTTTAACCTTTTGCATTATTATTTCAAATGGCATGTTCTTCATCGAATAATTTGCAAATACAGCTTAACCTTTACCATAAGTATTTCAAATGGCATGTTCTTCATCGAACAGATTGCAAATACAATTTAACCTTTTTCATCAGTATTTCAAACAACATGTTCTCCATCGAACAGTTTGCAAATACATCTTACCTTGTTTCTTCAGTATTTCAAACAACATGTTCTCCATCGAACAATTTGCAAATACATTTTACCTTGTTTCCTCGGTGTTTCAAACAACATGCTCTCCATCAAACAGTTTGCAAATACATTTTATTTTGTTTCTTCAGTATTTCAAGCGGCACGTTCTCCATCGAACAGTTTGCAAATACGTTTTAATCTTTTTCCTCATTAGTATTTCAAATGGCATGTTCTTCATCGAACAATTTGCAAATACAGTTCAACCGTCCTCATTAGTATTTCAAGTGGCAGGTCTCACCAAACAATCATTTTACCAATACTTTTAAATTTCCCCTAGTGTCCGTTCAATTTTATCTTGTGTGTCCTTTGTTAGACCTACCCTTGAACCGGTAGCGGGCAATTTTACCCCATTCGTCTTTGATAGCCCTACCAATGTAACGATAACAGATAGATTTCTTTCTTGCATATTCGTCTTTACCAATGTAACGGTAATAGACAAATTTATTTCCTGCATATTCGTCATTACCCTTGTACCGGTAATAAACATATTTATTTCCTATATGTTCACCTTTCATTAAACTATCTAGAACACTGATCATATTATTATATTCATGAGCATTACATTCTCAACATTTCAATTGGTCAAAATTGGCGTACTTGATATCTAATTCTCTTCGACCCATTAATTTAAAAATTTCATCTTTTCAAATCCCCGTGATGGAGAAACTTAAATAGGGGCATCTGTTAAATAGGGGCATCTGTCATATCCCATTGATTTATTCATCTTTTAAAAGCCGAGAAATTTCTTCGTCTCAGAGGAAATTTCAGCAGAGTGGTATTATGATTACTTAACATGGAATAAAAACAATAGGAATGGAATGCATGGAAAACATTAACATCATTCTAGTAAATCAATGCATAAGGGGTCCTAAATCTCTAATTAATGAGAATCTAACTAAATACAATTTCTCACACAACAATCCACATAACCCAAGGGTAAGAACTGTCTAAGAACTCACCAATCAAGACTTCTGAAATAATCACCAGCTCAAGCTCCAATTTCCAACTTTGGCCAATACAAACCCTTGCCCCTTGATTCATTCTATGATGATATTAGAGTTGAAAATCAAACTAAATTTAAGCTTCTACTTGTTCCTAGTTCATGTGGGTACCAAACATAAGCTCAATTCATGAGGGAAAGAAGGTTTGGAAATTTGGTGAGTAGAGGGAGAGTGAGCCACGTTTTCTTAGAGAGAAGGGAGAGCAAGTTTTATAATTTTGCTTCTAGAGAGAAAACAAGCATGAAAATGAAGGGAAATGCCCCTTCTGGCCTTAAATAGTCCATGCAACTAAGTTACTAAAATACCCTTAAATAGTCCATGCTAACTGGAGGTCAATCTCTAAGCTTATCAAGTTACAACTAGTCAGAGGCTTACCAGACATTGATTATCATTCAGATGCTCTCTGTGGAGCATGCTAGAAAGGTAAAATTGTTAAAACTTCTTTTAAACCAAAAGAAATTGTTTCTACCTCCAGACCCTTGGAGCTACTCCATATTGATTTGTTTGGACCTGTCAGTACTGCATCCTTATATGGAAGTAAATATGGATTTGTCATAGTTGATGAGTACAGTAGATGGAGTTGGGTTAAGTTTCTGAAGTCTAAAGATGATTCATATACTGTGTTTATAAAGTTTTGCATCCAAGTACAACCTTAAAAAGAAATGAAAATCTTAAAAGTCAGAAGTGATCATGGAGGAGAATTTGAAAATGAGTCATTTGAAATATTTTGTGAAAAACATGGAATCATCCATGAATTCTCTTCTCCTAGAACTCTACAGCAAAATAAGGTTGTAGAGAGAAAGAATAGAACTTTACAAGAAATTGTAAGAACCATGATTCATGAAAACAATCTGGCTAAACATTTTTGGGCAGAAGCAGTAAACACAACATGTTATGTTTAAAACAGGATCTATATCAGACCCTTATAGTATAAAACAACATATGAACTCTTTAATGGTAGGAAACCTAACATATCTTACTTTCATCAGTTTGGATGTACATGTTATATTCTAAACAACAAAGTCTATCTAAAGAAATTTGATGCCAAAGCCCAAAAATGAATCTTTTTAGGTTACTCTGAATGGTCTAAGGCATACAGACTGTATAATTCAGAAACACAATATGTTGAAGAATCTATGCACATCAAATTTGATGACAAGGAGCCTGAAAGTAAAACTCTAGAGCAGGATGAAAGTTTTGCAGGTTCACAAGAGTTTGATGATAACTCAGAACCTGATCAGACTCCAGAGTCTGATGATACTCTAGAAGTTGTAGCATCCCCTGAAGTTCCTGATGAAGTAGCTTATGAAAAAGCTCAAGATGGATCTCAACAAGCTGATCAATCTAAATACACTTTCAAATACAAGTCTTCACATCCTGAGGATCAAATTATTGGCTACAAAGAAAGTCCCAGAAAAACTAGATCATATTTCAGACAATAAGAGTATGCTTTGGGATTGTTATCAATAATAGAACCTGCATCAGTTGACGAAGCACATGCAGAGGAAGGATGGATCCTAGCTATGCAAGATGAACTCAATCAATTCAGAAGGAATGATGTATGGGATCTAGTAGCTAAGCCTGAGCACTAGAAAATTATTGGAACTAAATGAGTGTTCAGAAACAAGCTTAGTGAGCAAGGATAATCAGAAACAAAGCCAGACTTGTTGTTCAAGGCTACAGTCAACAAGAAGGCATTGATTACACTAAAACATTTGCTCCAGGCAAGATTGGAAGCAATCAGGTTACTTTTTTCCTACGCAGTAAATCACAACATAATTATGTATCAAATGGATGTTAAGAGTGCATTTCTTAATGGTGTCATTACTGAAGAAGTGTATGTCAAACAACCTTCTGGTTTTGAGGATTTAAAACATCCTGGCCATGTTTATAAACTGAAGAAATCACTACACTATTCAGAAAGACTCTGAAGAAGGACATTCTTATTGTTCAAATCTATGTTGATGATATCATTTTTGGTTCAACTAATGGTTCACTTTGCAAAGAGTTCTCTAAGGCAATGCATGATGAATTAAAAATGAGCATGATGGGAGAATTGAAGTTCTTTTTAGGAATTCAAATCAACCAATGCAAAGATGAAGTCTATGTTCATCAATCCAAGTATACTAAAAAGCTTATGAAGAAATTCAATCTTGAAGATTGTAAGGAAATGAGCACTCCAATGCATCCAACCTGTACTATAAGCAAAGAAGATCAAGGAACAAAAGTTGACCAGAAGCTGTAAAGAGGTATGATAGGTTCTCTGTTATATCTCACTACATCCAGACCAAATATTTTATTCAGTGTATGCTTGTGTGCAAGGTTTCAATCAGATCCTAGAGAATATCATTTAACTGTTGTTAAGAGAATCTTTAGATATTTGAAGGGAACCACTAATCTTGAACTTCTTTATAAGAAATCTTCAGATTATAAGTTGGTTGGATTCTATGATGCTGACTATGCTGGTGACAGAATTGAAAGAAAATCAACCAGTAGCAATTGTCAATTTCTGGGAGAGAATCTGATATCTTGGGCTAGCAAGAGACAAGCAACTATTGCTTTGTCAACAGTAGAAGCAGAATACATCTCAGCTGCTAGTTGTTGTACACAACTACTCTGGATGAAACATCTGTTAGAGGATTATCAAATAACTGAAAACTGTATCCCAATTTATTGTGATAATACAGCTGCTATTTGTTTGACAAAGAATCCAATTCTACATTCAAGAGCCAAGCACATTGAAATTAAAAATCATTTTATTAGAGACTATGTTCAAAAAGGAATTCTAGATATTCAATTCATTGATACTGATCATCAATGGGCTGACATATTTACTAAGCCTTTAACTGTTGAGAATTTGATTTTATTAAGAAAAAATTGAACATGTGTTTTGTCTCTATGTAATGCTTGCCTCTGAATTAGAAATCAGCTTCTGAAAGTTACTCAGACGCTATTTGAGTATCAGACTCTCTTTTGGAGACTATGAGAAAAATGAGCTTCTGAAAGAAACTCATACTCTATTAAGGAGACTTGGACTCTGAGTAGCATGTATTAGTGGAAAGGTGGCAATTATAACTAACGACACCTGCCCCACTACAGTAAAAGTTACTTTTTGGTTCTCAGGCTTGGTCTGTCTGTATTGGGTAATAACTCAAAGGGCAATGATAGTATTCATTTTAACATGTATCCTCACGCCTTCCCCTAGCTTTTTGTCTCTGTGTTTTGTCTGTCTTTAATGTTGTTGTCTGTTTGTCCCCTTTTGAATTGCAAACGTTTTGACAAAATTCACTAAGTCATTCACACACTACGCTCACATTTACTACCTACACCTTCTTTGTTCTGAACTTTCTCTCTCTCTCTCTCTCTCTCTCTCTCTCTCTCTCTCTCTCATTCTCTGAAAAACTTTTGAAAAATCTCAAAACATAGAACCATTCTCAAATGGAAACTTCAAGCAGTGCACCGATCCTGAAGATCAACCCAGGCTAATCGTATGTAATCAAACCCAGAACCATGTCTATGGTTAAAGAAACTCTAGAAGTTCAAGTGGAATCTCCCGTAGATTTTGGTGTTCTTCACATACACGGGATTGATATTCATACACACATTCTCAGTCAAGGAATGGCTAAATACTTTGGTATCCTGAATGGACCAACATATCAAGAACTCGTAAGGGATTTATGGGTACGGGCTGAAGTCTACGACAAAGAAGCTGCTTTGTTTGAAGAAGTTCAAGCTGTGAACAAGGATGCGTCTCTGACGGGGAAGACCAGGGCTGAAATGGGTCTTGAACCGTACAGAGGCATGGAAGTTAGGTCTGCTGTGATGGGAATTCCAATTACCATCAATGAAAAAATAATTGTAAGAGCCTGCTGATGACACCTTGTCATTACTTAATTTTCTATGTATTTTGATTACAATTTAGAGTTCACAAGGCAACTTAAGCAGCAAGAAAAGCATAAAAACTGAAGAATTCATAAAGGATCAAAACGTGTCACGATTGGGACAAAACGTGACACGATTCAAGAAGACTAAAACATGCTCTCTGCCAAGGCAAAAACGTGTCACGATGACCAAAACGTTACACGATTTGAAGAAACCCTAATTTAGAAGTTTGTTATACAAGGCAAATCGTGTCACGATTCTGCATAAATGTGACACGATTTTAGGCGAATTTCTGTGCCTATTTAAGCTGAAGGCTATTCTGAAAACAAGGGTTACGATTTGAGAAGAGCAAAAAGCGATTTTTAGACTTGAAGACGGCTGCAGGGGCGATTTCTTCACCTTGTAACCAGTTCATGTATGTATTGTTACCTCTAATGATTATGTTATTTATAAATTCAATTATGAGTAGCTAAATCCATTAGAGGTTAGGTCTGAGATGATTCTTTGTAACCCTAATTGATATATGTTGTTGTGAAACTCTATTTATTGTGAATGACAATTTAGTTTTTATTCAATTAAATTGTTCTGAATGCTTTTTATATCCTGATCAAATATAAATATGATTTGGTGAGAACGAACGACTACTGACCATAGCTTTTGACTTTGACCTAATTGAATTGTTCTAATAATTATAATTAATCTAGGAATGGATAATTCTTTATTAGTGATATTAGGTTAACGTACTTCAAACCTTCGAAGATTATTAGACCACCTAAGGGATTAGGGGCTGTAATCTTAGAAGAGGGTCCTAACTCAAGGGATTGATTAGGACTATTTTGTTAACTATCGTGAAACTAGAAAATCATTCATAAGAATAGGTACAGTGACCAATTAGGGGAACTCAGATGATTCGAAGACCTAACTCATCTCTCTCTTATTTTTTTTACAATCAATTTACTTTCTGTTACTAAGTTTTATGCTATTAAACCAATCTACTGCCTAGTGGCAAAACAAAACAACTTTTATTACATCCTAATTTAATAACGTACTTGACTTTTTGAGATTAAAACCAGTCCTTGTGGGAACGATATTTTTACTACTTCGATAGTATTTGGTACACTTGCCAAAATTCTATCAAGTTTTTGGCGCAGCTGCCGAGGACTGTTGATTTATTTCAACAAGGCAATCACGTTATAATTTAGGATTTCTGCAATTTATTTTCTGTTTAAAAATATTAAATTGATTCAGTGTTCATTATTTAATTTGCATTGTGCAGTGCTACTAAGGCATTTTGCTGTTTATGCGAGGTAGAAGGAGTTCCGACGACCTAGAATACGATCCTGAGATCGAAAGGACTGCAAGAGCTAATCGGAAAACCGTCCGGTTGGCCAAATCAAAGTCAGTTCCACCGGGTGTACGTGAACAACTACCTAATTCAACACTAGTTGAACCTGAATCAATCTCTTCTCCTAAATCTATCACGATGGGAGATCAACCACAAAGGTCTAAGTTAGGAGACTATGGTTTAGCTAACAACCGTGGTCGACTAACTCACACCTTCCAACCTGCTAATCCTGTTGCGTTTGACATCAAGACTTATGTTCAAAATGGCTTAAAGGAGAAACAATTCGATGGGTCTGATGCGATGAGCCCTCATGAACATCTACCACTTTCATGAAACCTGTGAGTTTTGTGTACCTCCAGCCATGGTGACTGAAAACCAAAAGAAGCTGAGGTTGTTTGCTTTTACTATCACCGGGATAGCAAAGGATTGGTTACTTTCTTTACCTAGTGGAACCATTCAAACATGGGAGGAACTTGAGCTGAAGTTTTTAGAGAAATACTTTCCGATGTCTAAATATTGGGATAAGAAGCAGCAGATTTCAAACTTCAGGCAAGGGGAAAGTGAATCACTATATGATGCATGGGAGCGATTCAATTTGATTGTTGTTTATGTTATTTATATTGTTTATATGAGTTATTAAAGAAGAGCTATGTAGAATATTTGTATTACTAAGTGATGTTGTTATGATGATTACATGATGTTGCTTATGAGTTGTTAAAGAAGTACTATATGAAGAATTATTATTATTAATTGATGATGTCTATGTTGTTAAATGCATTTGATGAATTATATGCTCATTGTTATTGTTTGTGAAATCTCACCCCTTCTGCTTGAAAACTGTTGCCCTTCGTATGGGTAACTTGCAGGTAACCAAAAATAGTTGCGGTCGTGTGAGGTTTCTCTCGCGTGTGTCTTAGGTGCTCTGATACTTAACGGGATGAGAATTTTGTTTTCGTTTTCTATTCCTTACATATTGTTTTATGAACATGTTGATGAACTAAATTTATGAGATTTTGTGTTGAGGCCCTTGTGCCAAAGATTGTTTTGAAAAGTTGAAATATTTCCGCTGCGATGTATTAAAAGATTTTTATTCTATTTATGATTTTATGAAAAGAAGTGTGACATTCTGTTTACATTGAATTACTCTGATATTATGCAATTAAAAAAAATCAAGTTGGGAAAACGGGGTGTTACAGAGTACTTTGATGATGGGTTTGAGAGGGCCCGTGCGCAAGCCGCGCATTATTATCCTGAAGGGAACTTTTCTGATATGGATGCAGCCAAAGTTATTGTCGATGGGCAGCTCGTAGATGAGGAATGACCTCAAACTAAGTATTGCATTATGTCTTTTTAATTTCTTCTTTGGGCGACCCTGCGTGGCGCTTTTGTTTTGCTTGTACTGAGGGCGACCTCTTATGGCGCCCTGTTGACTTTTTAAAGATGGTCCTTACTGGATTATCCCTTGACATTACGTTTATACTTCTTTGCATTGTTTCTACCTATCTTTTTTATTTGCGCTTTTGGTTTTCGTACTTCTTGATTCTTCGACCTTCGCTTAGTTAATTTGGTTAGGAATGTTTAGGCGACGTTAATGCTACGTTTAGAATTCGCCCGCTTATCTTGAGCGATATTGGTCGTTATAATTGTATGCTAAACCTTCATTTTGCTCTTAAGTTTGCGCTACCGGCCGGCCTATATTGAGCCGTTGTTGACTTTAGGATTGACGCGTAGTGACGACTTATATTTAACCAACGTGGGTTTTAAGATTGCGTAACGTGGCGACGTATATTTAACCATCGTGGGTTTTAAGGTTGCGCAACGTGGCGACTTATTTTTAACCACCGTGGGTTTTGAGAGTGCGCAACGTGGCGACTTATATTTAACCACCGTGGGTTGTGAGATTGCGCAACGTGGCGACATATATTTAACCACCGTGGGTTGTAAGATTCAGCGGCAAGCTTTGTTGTTACGAAATGTTTGTTGTCGCCATAGTGTTTTATTCACCTTGGCACCGAGGAGAAACATAAGAGTATAAACAGCAGAAAAGTAAGCAACGTAGATGAGTCATTACACATTTTTTGAAGAAGATAGGGTGCCTCGTTAAAAACCCCTGCCCTTGCAGGGGAAAAGAGTGCTGCCCTATCCCTTTTTATTAGATAAAAAATAGAAAAAATAGCATATAGCTTTTCTGGTTAGAAAAAGAAATACAAAACATGAAAATAAAAGCTGGCCTATAAGGCTCTAACTATAATAATGACGTAGGTTGACCACATTCCAGGTATGTGGCACTACTTCCCCATTCATTTCTTCTAACTTATAAGCTCCGTGAGGGAACTTCTCTCTGATCTTGTAAGGACCCTCCCAATTTGGGAGTAGCTTTCCAATTCTGGTTGGGGCGACAACCTTTTTCAGAACGAGGTCGCCTACCTTCATTTCTCTGGGAATTACTCTAAAGTTGTATCGGCGGGCTGCTCTCTGCTTGGCAGCGAACTCTCTAATGTGAGCTTGCTCTCTGACTTCATCGATCATGTCCAAGCTACATCATACACCTACTTCGTTTGCTTCTCACAATAAATTTAGTTGATAAGTTTAAACAGAATACAGGCGAGATAACAGAATTTGATGAAAACCTGCAAAATCATTTGTTAATTTCCTTAAACTATTCCGAGAGTTACCTTCTTCAGAAAAATTATCTTGCCTCCACGTAGGAGTGTCTAACTCGATTGGGAGCATCACATCGGTGCCATAGACCATTGTGAATGGTACTTCCTTGGTTGTAGAATGCGGTGTTGTGTGATAAGACCAAAGTACCTGTACTTATTATGTTGAATAATTTTCACTTGTCATGCTGACACTATGTGCTTCTTATTATTGGAAAATTTGTATAAAGGAAGGGAAATGGATGTAGAAATTACCTCATGAAGATGTTCTTCCCAAAGGCTCTTGGCGACTTCCAGCTTTTTCTTGATTCCATTTAGGATTACTTTATTGCTGACTCTGCTTGTCCGTTAGCTTGAGGGTGAACGTCTGATACAAATTTTGTTTGTATTCCCAGATGTTTGCAAAAATCCACTACTGTAGCACTAGCAAACTGAGTTCCGTTGTCTGATACTATGAACTTAGGGAAACCAAAACGGCATATAATCTTCTTCTAGTAAAATTTCTTTACTCTTTCAGCGGTGATTTTGGCGACTGCTTCTGCTTCAATCCATTTAGTGAAATAATCTACTCCTACAATAAGGATCTTCAACTGTCCTGGCGCTAAAGAAAAAGGTCCTACAATGTCGACCGCCCATTTGTGAAAGGGCCAAGGAGAGTATACTAAAGTCAATTTATGTGCTGGGGCGTGCTTCTTGTCGGAGAACTTTTGACATTTATCACATTTTTGGACATATTCACAGCTGCCTTGAAGCATAGTAGGCCAGTAATATCCTGCACGGAGCAGCTTTGCAGCAAGAGCTCGTCCTCCGATGTGGCTTCTGCAAACTCCTTCATGAACCTCCAAAAGGACTAACTCAGTCTCGCCTTCTGCTAGGCAACGTAAAATTGGAGTAGCTTTTCCCATTTTGTACAGCTTCCCTGACATGATGGTGAATTTAGAGGCCCTTTTTCGGACAATCTGCTCTTCATCTTCATCTTTTTCTTTGAAAGATCTTGTTAAGTACTTCAGTAGTGGTGCCATCCACCCTTCACTCTCTTCTATTAACGAATTCACCTTTAAATTTTTTGTACACGGAGATGTGATTACCTCTTGGATAACGGTTCTGTTGTTACCTGGTCTCTTAGTGCTGGCGAGCTTGGCAAGCAAGTCTGCTCGAGAGTTTTGCTCTCTTGGGACGTGAATGGCCTCAAAGAATTTGAAAGTTGCTGCTAAACTCTGAACTTTGGCCAGATACTTGACAAGTTGGGCGTCCTTCGTTTGATACTCTCCTGTGATTTGACTGGTTACTAATTGAGAATCACTCTTTGCTCGTAAGTTCTCGGTCCCCATCTCTCTCGCCAAGGTCATACCGGCGATGATAGCTTCATACTCTGCTTGATTGTTGCTTGCTTTTAACTCAAAACGAAGGGATTGCTCGATTAAAAGCTCGCTGGGTCCCTCTAGTATTATTCCTGCTCCACTTCCTTTAAGGTTGGAAGAGCCATCAACTGACAACAGCCATACATATGGAATTTCTTCTTCGAGTGGTGAGGCGAATTTGACGACGAAGTCTGCCAAAACTTGTGACTTGATAACGCTTCTTGGTACGAATTGAATGTCGTATTCTGATAATTCTATTGACTATGCCACTATCCTCCCCGCCAAATCTAGTTTACTGAGGACTTGTCTAACGGGGTAGTTTGAACCTGGCCAAGTAGTCTCATAGAGACTC
The DNA here is from genome assembly GCA_946800305.1 of Medicago arabica. Taxonomy (NCBI): domain Eukaryota; kingdom Viridiplantae; phylum Streptophyta; class Magnoliopsida; order Fabales; family Fabaceae; genus Medicago; species Medicago arabica. Next base: position 32,817,052 of record OX326966.1, on the reverse strand, counting down.
ACTGTGCCCTTGACGGACGTTGAAAAGGCTAGTGGCGGAGACCTTTCGGTGACGGCTTGCCGCGAATTGTTGAGTGAGCTTCCTGGTTATGTCTTGGTAACTCATGATAGAGAAACGAGGAAGGTTCATATACCAACGCAAAGCTGCATCTGCTAGGGTTCCTGCGGAAAGTTTGCACTTGAGAGAGTCGGATGCGCCCACAACGGCCATACGAGTGTTGAACGCCGTTATGTGCTCCATTGGGTCACTTTTCCCATCAAAAGATGAAAGATGGGGAGGCTTGAAGTTTTCTGGAATCGGAGTGTTCCATATCTCCACTGAAAGGGGCTGTGGCTCTGGGTCCTCCATCTCGCCATGTTGAGATTCGTCTTTCTCCTCCTGTTGTTTTTGTTGAACGGTTTCCACCAAGGCGCGTAAAGCCTCGTTCTGCTCTCGTAGGAGAGCCATGTCTGTTCTCAGGGTCTCAAAATCCTCAGGGGTGGCCATGAGGAAAGCGGAGGCTACTTTTGGACCTGAGAAGCTTTGAGTGCTGGATTTTCTGAACCACATAAGTGTTATGTGATTCGGAAAGCTGATGAGGGTTCCTGAACCATGGTTGCGATTCAAGAAGGTGGTCTAGGTTAGTTTTACCTTTTCCCACAGACGGCGCCAACTGTACTTGCAAAAAGTACGAGTAGTGAATACTAGGGTTTTCTCTGTCTATTAGGGTTTAGACTGATTATTGGAGGCCTTGAGAATGCTCTTAAGGGTTGTATTTATAGCCTGCTGTGGGCTTAGGCTTCGGTGGCTTGGTCTCCAAGCCACAGGGGTACTTTAGTATATTTGGCGAGTTCTAGACGTTTCTAGAAGCCACTTGAGGCGGCGCCCTGGAAGGGACGCGCCCTGGGCCTTAGAACTCTTCTGGAGGGCGCTAAGGCCTCTTGGAGGGTTTGCAGGCCCTTCTCGGGGTCTTTAAGACTCCTAGGAATATGATGACTGTAACACCCCGTTTTCCCAAAATAAAAATTTCATAATTAAATCAGAGTTATCATGTAAAACGGAATGCTACATTTCTTAAATTCTCGTAAGGGGATAAATAAACATTTATTCTGATCAAAATTGTTCTAACATCGCAGCGGATAAAATTCAATGTTAACAAATCGTTTTGGCACGCAGGCCTCATAAATGCGTCTCAACATAAATTAACTGAAAACTTAAATCATAAACAAATACGTAAGGAATAGAAAGTAGCTATAAAAGTTCCCATCCCGTTACGTATCAGAGCACCTAAGGACACTGTGACGGTAGCCACTCACAACAGCAACAGCAACTAAAGCTTAATCACCTGCACTTGCCCACAAGGCGGCAATTCCAGCAGAAGGGGTGAGATTCTCATAACAAAAACATTAAACATATAATTCAATAATTACAATTAACAGCATAACTTCATCATCATATATCATAATAATAGTCAAGTAACGTCTTAAACAACATCACAATTCAACATCATAGTTCAACTTAGTAGTTTGACTTGACAATGCAACTTCGACTCAACTTATGCAACTTAGACATCTTAATCATGCATGTGGTACCATATTGAGTATAAATATACTCCTAGAGCATAAGCTCTCGTCGCTATTTGAGCATAAAAATACTCCTAGAGCATAAGCTCTCGTCGCTGTTGAGCAAAAGCTCCTAGGGCATGAGCCCTCGTCTCTGGATGAATATGCATGGACTCAATCTCTTAAACTTAGACATCTCAAATGAACTCCAATAATTTGGATTATAACATCATAATTCTTATAACAACACATGCAATTTTTAATTATTAACAACATGGCAGCATGACAGCAATCATAATCACAACATAGTAAAATCATAAGCATTCACATACATCATCACTTATAGTTCAAAAGAAGCATATAAAAATGTATAAGTCACTTATAACAATCACACATCAGTTAACGGCTAAACTGGTCGTCTTAATATTTCAGCACTTAATTCTAATCCAGGAGTAATCTCATAACTAATCGTACGACAAGAGTCGCATTATTCTAAAGGTAGTCTGATACAGAACTACTCGCTATGGCGAGTGGGATCTCTCGCCTCGCGAACCATTACAGGGGTTACTCGCTACGGCGAGTTGAACTGCTCGTTTCGCGTACCATCAAGGGTAACTCGCTATGGCGAGTTGGGTTGCTCGCCTTGCGAGCATCAGGGGTACTACTCGCTATGGCGAGTTGGGTTACTCGCCTGGCGGGCTCCTGGGTGTTACTCGCTATTGCGAGTAAGTTGTTTGCCTCGCGAACCTTCTAGGGGGTTGCTCGCTATGGCGAGCTGTTTGACTCGCCTCGCGAGCTGAAGAATACTCGCCGTGGCGAGTTGGCTGCTCGCTGTGGCGAGCGACGACAGAACAGTTACGGGGTTACGAGGGTTTTCACCCAAAACCCCAAATTTCATCCTAATTCTTCAAAATTTCGACTAATACAATGTTTAAGGGTTATTCTATGGTCTGTAAACAGTTTCCTACGTCAACGGTACAGTTTCTCATCATCTAATCATCAATTCACCACTTTTTGACCTAACTCTTAATTCTTAATTGTCGTGGATTAAACCTAGAATTGTTAACTATAATCATGAACTACATGTTCTAATGAAATTGTAATGATAGGCTCACCCTTACCTTAAGAAAATCGAGCGGCAGCCTCTCCGGTTCTTCTCTTCTGTTTTTCTCCCTTTTTCTCCCAAAGCTCTGAATTGTACGTTCTGTACAATTCTAAACCTATTCTCCCCCTTTTAAACCTCTATTTGTTTTATTTTATCTTATTCCCTCACAACTTTATCTAATTCTAAAACAAACCCACAACTTATTATTTGTTTTATTTTCAAATCTTATTTTATTAAACAATAAAATAAGTCTCAACACATCACATAAGTCACATAAATCACATAATATCTCGAATATCACTTAATTCACACAAAATCATATAAATATACTCTATACTATATAAAATAATTTAAATAATTAAAACGGGCGTTACAATGACGGTCCAGTCTAAGACATTAAATATCTAAGTGTTATTTTCTGGTGGGAAATTAACAAAGGTTGATTTTGAGTTAGTGGTAAATTCAATTAGGTTTTGCTGAATTTTCCTTTTGCAAATAATATAACCTATTTAAAGAATATTGGTTGAGTTTTGAAGGAAGAATACCCTGTTCAATTAGGTTTTGCAAAATTTTAATTTTGCAGATAATATAATCTAGGCTTAAATGCACTTTTCACCCCCTATGTTTCAAAAAGTTACGATTTTGGCCCCCTTTTAAAAAAAATGGATATTTTGACCCCTTAACTTTTGGCCCTCTTTTGATTAGCTGATTTTATGCCAATTTCTCAATCTCTGATGGTGTAAATTGGCATGGGGATAGAAGGATGCTAATAAGTGAAGTCCAAACTTGCATGGTGTCCAAACTGGCATGATAAGTGGAATCCAAACTGATAAGTGGATCCTTCTTTAGGGGGCCAAAAGTTACACCATGCCAGTTTAGAATCCATTTATCAACATCCTTCTATCCCCATACCATTTTACACCATCAGAGACTGTGAAATTGTCATAATCTCCATCAAAATCAGTTAATCAAAAGAGGGCCAAAAGTTAAGGGGTCAAAATTTCCATTTTTTTTAAAAGGGGGCCAAAATCGCAACTTTTTGAAACATAGGGGGTGAAAAGTGCATTTAAGCCTATAATCTATTCAAAGAATATTGTTTGAGTTTTGAAGGAAGAATACCCTGTTCTACTAAAGAATAGAGAGAACACAATCTGTGTCAATAAGGAATGGTTGCTGTATGAGTTTTGCATTAGTATAATTGTGAAACCAGGTATGGTAAATATAATAAAATAGTGAGTAGTAGTGACCACTATCTCTATCAAAAACTTTGATTAGTTTTGTTAGACTAATAATGTGTATTTGTCATCTTGATGTGCACATGTTTGAGAAGAATATCATCATACCAACAATGATTGATTTTAAAATGGAGGACTCAAGTGTCTCGGAGATTAATAGTTGTAATAGACCAACTTTATCGTTATCTTCTCGATAATTTGAATAATACGCATAGAAAGCTTTTATTATTTTGACAACGTCCTTTTTTTATTATCTGCAATATTTTGTTGTCCCTCTAGCTTGTTTTTAATTGGTTTCCCATCTACACTCTGTTTTGTAATTGGCTTAATTTTCCGTGGTATAGAACATGTAGAGACAAAATTTATACTAAATCTACTAATCAAAAACTTTATACTAGTTGGAGTCTCTTTTATTTTAAGTTCAATACTTTTGTTTTGATATCGATACAGACTTTATGTTATGATTCTCTGCATATATAAAGTTTATCAGGTTATTATTGTTATAACCATTTATGTATCATTTTGTACAAATATTGAATTTTCTACCTTTGTTTTTTCTCGAGAAAGACTTTTGTTGGACCAGTTGGAAATAGGCATAATTTAGAGATCAAATTACATAAAATTTTCATTCCATTCATTCATATTGATCTATGTAATCAAGTGTGTTGATATGGGAGTCTGCGAGGTTTTGTCACATTATACGTGAGTGAAGACAACCACGGTGGTCCATATATCTAAAGATAAATAGCATTCATATGTTCACCTAACAAATTATGATGTTATTATTTAATTATAGTCCAATATCATTATTATGTGGCAAATATCTTTATAATACTAAATTAGTTATTTATCAATTTGGAGCCTTAATTGATTAGTGATCAAATTAAGTAATTAGACTAGTTAGATTTTTTTTAGATAGCCAATTAATTATTTGATATGGATTCAATATGAATGGAAAACAACCACGGCATGCTCTTTCTTCTTCCAATATGAAGAGAACTTGAGGCATAAAGCACCGGTTGAGGAAGAACCAAACCGATCGTTGCCCATATTTGTTGTGTGATTAAGGTCACCTCTTCTCTATGTTTTTCAAATCTTTACAGTTGAAAGGACTGTCATTAAAGCTTCATCAGATATTCCAAATACCTAATTATTAATATCCTTTATGGACTAAACATGTTGTAGATTCCTACATATTTATGTACAATTTTTTATTTGCTTCCCCTAATAATTCATAATTATTTTGTATTGAATAAATTTTATGAATTCTGTTTTTACTACGACCTAATTCCATCATGAAAGTGTCTCAGCACTTCTTGCTACTCCATGGGTTCAGACATTAGTAGTTGTAATAGACTTTTAAAATAAAAAGCCATAACCTTATAAAAAAGTTTGAGAAAAAATGTATTAATAAAGATGAATATCAGAAAAAGAAACTTTCAAAACCAACAAAAATATATCAATTGAATCAGTAAAATAGGCCTCATTATGTACATCCATTGTGCTGGATGAGACCATTGAACATTTTATTGGTGAATTTTACAAAAACCTTTTTCATTGGTGAACTAAAATAACTTTTTACAAACACTTTTTCTACACATTTGTTTTCTAGAATTTAATTTTTTAATTAAAAAAAAATAGTGGTATTTAGTAAAATCTAGATGGAGAAAATCTAAAAAGAAACCAATAAAATAGGTTTATATTCGTCGTATGTTTGTTAAATCCAAATTTATAGGCCCAATTCCAAGCTCGTATAATTATGTATTAGTTAAATTGAGTTTGCTAGACCCGAGCCCAAACTTGTTCCTAACCCTAAAGTCACCACGGCCTCTTTCTACTCATTCTATATATTAGTCGCCGATGCATCTCGATTTCGCAGGTTCTTCTCCTACTATCTTTATACCTCGTTTCTTCTCCATTTTTTTCTTGATATATGCTGTATTTTATATTTTGTTTCTTCGTATCTCGATTGTTCTAAGCTTTTTTTTTAATTTTTTTAAACAATCGAGATATCAAGAAACAAAAACAACATATAAATCCGACAATTACTATTGTATTAATATTCTACCAAACTCATAAACAAACTAGGTTTTTAAGTATAATTTATGAAATCCATTTTGGATTTGATTTTATAAATCAACATTGGGTTGCTACACTCTCGATCTAATTATTTGACCCAGTTATGTGGTTGGTTTCTAGTCAAGATACTATGTCCTCTCGATCAATCCCGTGTGAATAACAACTGATTAAGATTAAGTTGAACACGACGTTGGCGATTCTGTTATGAAAATAAGATTAAATGTCTATTATCAAGTCAACGAAGTACAAAAGGTATGTCATTAATACCAAATATCCAATATTAATTATATTCATTTTCCATTATATGAATTGATAGGCATATCATATTGTGTGCTTTCTGTTTTGAATCATTTAAGCTAATGTTGATATTTTTGATGCTGTTCATTATGATATTATGTGAATATATTTTGTTAAGATTGAGTTATATTAAACTAGAATATGAATTCTCTGAAAGAAATGAAAGAAGAGAAACTTGTTCTTACAATTTTAGAGGATGTTTGTTACATTTTAAAAATAAATAAATTACATTTCTTTGAAAAATATGATCAAATTTAAGAGTTTGGTTAGTTAAATAAATGGCCCCTATGAGTATTCAAAATTTTGTTTTTTCTCTAAAAAAATCAATATTTTTAATCCATGTAAAACAAGATATTTTTTATACACTAAATTTGTTTTACAATTATCACTACTCTAATAAAATGAATTACCCTTCGTATGAAGTAAATAAAATAAAGAAGAAAAAAAACTAAAGTCTACTAGGATTGTAACACTACAAGAAACTTGACTTTTAGTGACAGCCAAAATCTGTCACTAGAAGCACATATCCGTAGGTAAAAGTACATTTGACTTTGAGTGCCGGGTGTCAACTTTAATGAGGTGTTATGTGATACTTTTGGTCTGTCCCTAAATGTTCTAATGTCTGTCACTAAAAGTCCAATCGATGATTAGTGGAATTTATCAATGGAGAAAATGGTGGTAATATTACATGTCTTTCACCTCGACGACTTTGTTTGTTATAACAATGTTTTTGTTCATTCATTTAATCAAATTGTTTGTAGTAAACTCTCCTTGATAATTTAATGAGGTTAATACACAATCTCTTCTTCATTTTTTCTATGCATAACTTGCATTAAAGATTGATATGATTTGACAGATACAAAAGGAGCTTCAATAAATATGAAAAAGAAGAATAGGCGGACGAAAAAAGAATCAAAAGAGAAAGAACTTTCTCCAAATATTATAATTAAAAACGATAATAAGGTTAGACTCTTACCATTTATTCTTTTTGAGAATTCTTGTTGAGTATAAGGTGTATTAAAGGGTGATGTTATGTGTGAGGATATGGTAGTTTTGACTACCCCATGAGTATATAATACGATAGTTTATATGGTAGTTTTGACTACCGTATGGTCACACATAACATCACCCTTTAATACACCTTATACTCAAACAAGAATTCTCAAAAAGAATAAATGGTAAGAGTATAACCTAATAATCGTTTTCAATTTTAATATTTGGAGAAAGTTCTTTTTCTTTTGATTCTTTTTTCTTTCTCCTATTCTTCTTTTTCAGTTTTATTGAAGCTCATTTTGTATCTGTCAAATCATATCAATCTTTAATGCAAGTTATGCATATAAAAAAATGAAGAAGAGATCGTGTATTAAGCTCATTAAATTATCAAGGAGAGTTTACTAAATACAATATGATTGAATGAATGAACAAAAACATTTCTATAACAAGCAATGTCGTCAAGGTGAAAGACATGAAATATTACCACCATTTTCTCCATGAATAATTTCCAGTATATCATCAATCGAGCATTTATCTTCCTGCCTCTCTACTTATATATATATATATATATATGTATATATATATATATATTCATACATACTAAATGGGGTTAATATTTTCCTAATTTTTTTTCTGTGTGCCATATTTTCCCTCTATAAATCCCATCACTTATACGTTCAAGACATTACTATAAATTGAGGTCCTTGAAGATGCTTCTGCTTCAAATATTCATTCACAGAGCTATTACTTCACATAAAACGAAGAATTTTATTTGAAAGGATTCATGGTTGTATATAAGTATGTTGAGCTTATTCTGGAAGATGGTTCCAAACTACCTGTTAGATTCATGTTTGATCCAGCTGATTATGAGTTTGTATATTATTACCTTATGTGGATGGTCTACTACTAACCTCTTCCACTTCATAACATTCTAGAATTTGACATGTTTCAAATTGATGTTGTGAATGATGCCCAAATATTTGTGATATTACATTTTCAATGATTCTGTTTGAAAAACGTAAAATTCTAGAATATCATGAAATTGAAAAGGTTAGTCATAGACCGTAATCGTCAGGTAATAATCTACAAGTTCATGATCAGTTGGATCAAATGTGAAACCAACAGGTAATTTGAAACCACCTTTCAAAACAAGCCCATCACACATATTTATAGCCATGGATCCTCTCATATAAAAGTGCTAGCTCTATGTAAAGTAATAACTCTTTGGATAATTATTTGAATCAAAAGATCTTCAATGACGTCAATTTATAGACCATGTCTTGAATGTAAGAGAGATAAATGTAGTGAGAGAAAATGAGGGACACAACCGAAAATGAGGAAAAAAACATAACTCCAATACTAATATGTAAGGAAAAATGTAAAATCCTAGTAGACTTTAGTTTTTTTTCTTGTATTTTATTTTATTTATTGCGTAAGAATTATCATGCATTTAATTTCAAGCAATGATAACTGTGCAACCATTTTATTGCATAAAAAATCACACTTTTTATAGGAACTAAAGAGTGTGGTTTTTTTATAAGGGCCACAAACAAAAATATTATTATTTATAGAGATCATTTAGTTAATTAAACAAACTCTTAAGGTAGATTATATATTTCAAAAAATTTATTTATTTTTCTAATATTATTAAACAAACGTCCTCTAAATTAAAAGTAAAAAAAAAAAAAGAGATTCCCTGATAATCTATATTCTACTTAGTTATAATATTATATATATATATATATACACACACACACACACACACACACACACACACACACACACACACACGTATATCAATACCTCTTACAAGCGAAAATAGTCTCTTTGCTCAACGATGAACCCCAATTTTGGTGGGTTGCTTCTTTGTTCAAGATAGTTGGCATGCTTTTGTCAAGTTTGTTTCTTGATTAACCAACACCACTTTATCCACAAGTTCCAAGTCTTCCTTCTGACCACTCTTAATCTCTTCCAAAGTATTGCTTGTCAACTTCAACATACCCAGCCTTACACCATCAGGCGTTAACTCACTAACCAAGCTCAAATCTCAAAACTGCTCAATCAATTCCAATTCTTTAACCATCAAAGTAGACACATGCAAAGTCTTCCTACTCAAAGCATCGGCTACCACATTAGCCTTTCCAGGATGATAACTCAACTGAAAATTAAAATCCTTGAGATACTATATCCATCTCCTCTGCCTCATATTCAATTCTTTCTGATCAAACAAATACTTCAAACTCTTATGATCACTGAACACTTCAAACTTAGAACCATAAAGATAATGCCTCAAAATCTTCAAAGCATACACAACTGCCGCCAATACCAAATCATGAGTCGGATAATTCTTCTCATGCACTTTCAATTGCCTCGAAGCATAAGCCACAACCTGAATATTCTGCATAAGCATACCACCAAGACCCATCTTAGAAGCATCACAATACACAACAAACGATTCCTTTGGATTTGGCAAAATCAACACTAGAGCTGAAGTCAACCTCTTCTCCAACTCTTGGAAACTCTCTTCACACTTAGCATCCAAAACGAAAGCTTGTCCTTTCTGAGTCAACTGTGTCAATGGCAACGCTAACTTAGAGAACCCCTCGATGAATCTCCGATAATAACCTGCCAATCCAAGAAAGCTTCTAATCTCAAAAACAGACTTAGGTGATTCCCACTGTAACACTGCACCAACCTTTGCCGGATCCACGACAATACCTCCCTTAGAAATCACATGACCAGGGAAACTCACTTCCCGCAACCAAAACTCACACTTCGACATCTTGGCATACAACTTGCTCTCCTTCAAGACATTCAACACAATTCTCAGATACTCAGCATGCTCCTTCTCAGACTTAGAGTATATCAAAATATCATCTATAAACACCACAACAAAACGGTCCAGATAAGGATGAAATATTATATTCATATACTCCATGAAGACACCTGGGGTATTAGACACTCCAAACGGCATCACAGAATACTCATAGTGTCCATACCTCGTTCGGAATGTGGTTTTGGATACATCATCCGCCTTCACTCTAATCTGATGATATCCTAACCTCAAATCAATCTTACTAAACACCTTCACACCAACCAACTGATCCATCAAATCATCAATCCTAGGAAGCGGATACCGATTCTTGATCGTCACTTTATTCAACTGTCGGTAATCCACACACAACCTCATGCTTCCATCCTTCTTCTTAACTAACAACACAGGAGCACCCCACGGCGAAACACTCGATCTAATGAACTGCTTTTCAAGCAACTCTTCCAACTGCTTCTTCAACTCACCCAACTCAGATGCAGACATTCGATACGGTGCAATCGAGATAGGGCTCGTTCCTGGAAACAAGTCAATTGCAAACTCGACCTCTCTCTCCGGTGGCAACTCAGTAATGTCGTCCGAAAAAACTTCTGGGAACTCTTGCACTACCGGAAAATCACCACTCCTCTTCACCTTACTTTCCTTCAAGGAAGCAAACAACATGAACACACTAGCTTCACCATCCAAGGACTTCTTCACTTGCTCTGCAGTTAACAAACCTCCACTTACTTCACTTTGTCATTTTTCCCAAAGCTCCAAGTTTCCAAGACAAAACAAGATATAGTTAATTGGAACCAATTGAAATCATTTTCATTTATCATATAATCTCTACACTACTTTAATCCCATTCCATTTCCTTGAATTTCAAATTTTAGAAAAATCAACGTTCTTGACAATTTTTCAAAGTTGGAATTTAATTTCATAAACCAAGTCCAATTCTTGTTCAAGGAAGTGTTCCAGTAGGATTAATTGTACAAACAGTGATTATATAAGTTAAAAGAAGTGTTTTAAGAAGTTCGGATTGGCCCTCGGAAGTTCGGAACAAAGTTTTAAAAGTGCTGGAAAAAGTTATGCACGCTTAAGCGTCCACCTGCACGCTTAAGCATCCATAAGTCAGTAGCTTCTGGTCCTGTTCGCTTACAGCTTCGCTTAGTGTTCGCTAAAGCGAACAGTCATCAGACATCAACTGCAGCGTCGCTTAAGCGACTATTCAGAATTCTGCAGAAAAATGCTACGGGTTCCAACCCATTTTCACCCAAAACTCCCAATTTTGATCCCCCAAATCCCAAAACGTGTTCCAGAAAGTGTTTATAGGCCACAATGGTTATAACACACCTACATGAACTCAAATTATTCATCATAAACAACAACTCAACTCATTTCAACAAATTTCATAAATTTCTCAAAACACCAACAACATTTATAAATTTCATCTCCAATTCACATACAATGATTCCAGTTCAACAATTCAACTAGCAATAGTTCATAAATCATTCACAACACCAACTGAACACGAATTCATACATGTTACAACATCACAACCTCATTTCTCATCAATTTTTCACATAAACTCAAATGTCAATTTTCATACATTTTCGACATGCTAATTCAACAACGATTACACCATCACCATATAATTCATGTTTAAAAACATAACATCAACATCCAAACACGAATTTACAGAATCATTTCAATTGATCAAAATCATAGAAAAGGGTAGAAATGAGAATTTGAAAATTATGCATGAAAACTAGCCCTCTTACCTCCAACACTAAGAATCCTAGCTCAAGCTTCAATTTGGCTCCTAGATTCAATTCCCCCTTTAGCTTCAACCCTTTCTTCTAGCTCCTCTCTCTAGTCTCTATTTTTCTACTCTTTGTGTTTTGTGTGAATGACAAGGTCTAACCCTAGTTTCTCAAAGTTATGGGTCAATTATTCACAAACCCTTAATGGGCTCAACTCAATTCTAGTGGACTTAACCCACTCTGGCTAAATTCTAAAATGTTACTACTATTATCAACGGTAAAATGCTAGTAACGCTCAATTAATGGTAAAACGTCGATAGCGGTCACTAAACGGTAAATCACTAATTACTACACCGATAACTTAGTAAAATGATAATTCTCACTAATCACTAAACTAATCTCTCTCCAAATTACCAATTTACCCTTTCTAGTGAAATGACTAAAACACCCTTCTAATACGAAAACTCATGAAAATGCACACAGACATGATTATACACACATAAAACAATTAAAATCAAATAATCACAAAATCGGGCTGTTGCAGTGATAATGCAGGAATGAATCTGGGGAGGCGCAAAAGTGGAGGAGGATCATCAAAAGATGATCTAGCATTGAATGAGGGAGGCACTGGCAGTGATTCTTCAAGTTCTCATCAGAAAGATGTTTATTAGTTACATAGTTCCTTCTTAGCTAGCTCTTCATTCCTATTATAAATATAATTCCATGGGTATATGAAAATTCTTCACATTCTTTGTGAGAAGAATATTCTGCCATGGACGAAGGAAGAAAAGCTCCAAAATGGAGAAATAAATAAACTATTTTCATTAGCTTGTGAAGGTTTGTTACAATCGGTTATATACACAAATGTGCCAGCACATAACAACTCTAACTAACTAGATGCAAATGAAATTACAAGTGAAATTAAAATGTAAATGTAAATGAATCTAACTAGTTAACTTGCGCGCTAAGCTATCTCTCTTTGTCTTTAATTTTTCAATATGTTGATACCCCCTCGCAAATTGGAGGTTGGCAGATGTCTACCATCCCTAGTTTGAGCATGCATTCATGAAATTGCTTGGGACCAGATGCCTTAGTGAAAACATCAGCAATTTCAATTTTGGGAAGTGACTGGTAACAAGCGCATGACTCTATTTTGAATTTTGTCACGCACAAAATGACAATCAATGTCCAAGTGTTTGGTACGTTCATGAAATACTGGATTGGCTGATATATGCAAAGCACTCTGATTGTCACAGTAGAGCACAAGTAAACATCAAAGAGCTTGCTTCAAGTCATGAAGGAGAAAACACAGCCATTGTAATTCTCTAGTTGCAGAAGCTAGCGCTTTGTATTCTGCTTTAGCATATGAACATGAAACAGTTGACTGCTTCTTTGATTTCCAAAAAACCAAAGACTTTCCAATGAAGAAACAGTACCCTGATATAGAACGGCGCGTATCGACACATCCACCCCAGTCTGCAACACTAAAGCCAAGTAATTGAAGTTCAGATGAATGAGGAAATAAGGGACCCCTTCCTGGTGAGCGTTTCAAGTATCTTAAAACTATAAGAGCTTTTTTGTGACTCAATTCAGTAGAAGAACCCATAAATTGACTTAATTGTCGTACTCCAAAAGCTATATCTGAAGGTGAGAAAAACACAAGAAGAGGGGGGGGGGGGGGGGTTGAATTGTGTTTACTTTTTCGTAACTCTTGAAGAGTAAGAATTTGTTTTCCAGGATCAGAGTCTGAATAGATTCAGAATCTGATGGAAGACCAGAGTCTGTTGCAGCGGAAATAAACAAGAGATAGAGAGAAAGAGAGAACACAAGCAATTATACAGGTTCCTTCCACAAACCGGAAGTAGTCCTGTCCCCCTTCCACTTCCAAGGAGAGTTTCACTAAAATGTAATATCAATTACAAGTTGCTCAAACACACAGTAAGAGACTTCCAATTGCTCAAGCACGCAGGCAAGAGTCTTCCAATGCTCAAAGACACAACTAAGAGACTTCTTTGCTCAAGCACACAAGCAAGAGACTTCTAACACAATTTACAAAAAATTGAATAGAGTTGGAGACACTTGACAAACAATCAAATGTGTTCCAATAACTTAAACAAAGACAGACTCTGTTTTTCTAATAAACTTAGAAATTTTAGAATACATAGTTTGTTAGAATTTTATAAGTTGTTGATGTTTTTCTAGTTTGACTCAGTTAGAATACAATAGCTTGACAGCGTAGTTTTTTAGTTGTAGAGTCCAACATATTCTTCAAGTCGTTTATCCTTTATATAGGCGTTGGAAACAAACGTTGAGACAATCCAGCACATCAAGAGAATTCTAGAAGCTTGATCAATAGTTGTTGATCTGTTGCTTGATATGGTAATAGTCCTTCAAATGCATATTTTGAATCCCATTCCTTTTGAAGCTTAATACCGGTAGACACAGTTGCCAAACTCTACGAGGTAGTGAAGTAGTGAAAACAGAGTTCGTACACACGTACTCTGTCCTATTCTGTATTCTTTGTCGTTGAGCATCCCACGCTCAAGTTGACTTTCAAGCTAGCCGTTACTCCAAGTGAGTGTTTCTTATGCATTGAAATGCCTTTAGAAATCCTTCTAAGCAGATCTTCAGATTGTAGGCTTCAGACTCACTGTAGTACTTCAACTTCTGATGATCTTCAGACTCTCTTGATCTTCAGGTTCTGATAGTCTTCAGACTCTCTTGATCTTCAGGTTCTGATAGTCTTCACTCTCTTGATCTTCAGGTTCTGATAGTCTTCAGACTCTCTTGAACTTCAGATTCTGATAGTCTTCAGACTCTCTTGAACTTCAGATTCTCTTGGTCTTCAGAACTTCTTGACACAGCTTCTGATGATTCTTCAGACTCTCTAGATCTTTAGAATCACAAGAAACAAGCTTCTCTTGATTTTGCTCTCAAAATGTTCAAATAGAATACTTTCTAAGATTGAAATCTTGATTAAGATCCTGCATACTTAAACAAATATTAGCATATCCAATTGACAATTTTTAATACCTTGTTATCATCAAAACTCAAAACTTGGTATTGATGAACACCCTTGTTCCAACAATATCAGGACGCGTAGTAGTAAGGTACAACAATCTTCCAACCAAATGCCTATAGCCAGTAATATCAATGTAAAGAGAACCAACAACTTAAGATAAACGATTGGAAGGGTCAAGATAAACGATATGAAGTAGGAGTGATTTTAGTAAATAGTGTGTGATCTGTAGTGGCTTGAGTGAAGCCCTGAGCATACTGAAACTGAGTAAGCTTCTCAAACCATTTCCTGCTAGCCTTCTTAAGGCCATGGAGTGATTTTAGGAGCTTGCAAACTTGGCTAAGTTTGGGACAAGTAACACCTTGAGGTACCTTCATATACACTGCTTCATGTAAATCTCCATATAATAAGGCGTTATTTACATCAAGCTGATGGTTGATAACTTTGCAACAGGTGAGAAGGTTTCAAAATAATCTAGTCCTTCAGTTTGACTAAATCCTTGTGCAACCAAACGTGCCTTGAAATGTTCAATACTTCCATCTGCATGTCTTTTGATCTTATATACCCATTTACTAACTATTGGTATAACATCAGAGGGAAGGTCAACAAA
Organism: Medicago arabica; assembly: GCA_946800305.1. Lineage (NCBI taxonomy): Eukaryota > Viridiplantae > Streptophyta > Magnoliopsida > Fabales > Fabaceae > Medicago > Medicago arabica. The sequence goes on along the minus strand of OX326966.1, from coordinate 32,801,598 downwards.
ATCCCAAGTGTTATTAACATTGAGTGCCTCTATTTCTGCCTGCATAACAGTTAAACACCTAGAGTCTTTACTAGCTGAAAGGAAACTAGTAGGCTCAATCTCAGTATTTAAAGAGTATGCATAAGCTAGATGCTTAGGAGAAAGAGCTGAGTAACTGAAAAATTCATCCATAGGATAGTTACCACTTGTGGAACTACAAATGTAATCTTGTAAATGAGTTGGTGCCTGAGAATTTCAAGAGGACTTTCTGATAGTGACTGATACAATATCAACATCCCTCTCTTCAGTATCACTAATAACATCTTCATGTCGAACTTCAACATTATCTTCAGAGGAAGGCACACCATTAACACTAACAGGCAGAGTGTGGGTGACTTGACTATCAAGGTAAATATGTTTTGAAGGAACTGTAGTGATACTAGAAGAATGAAAGGGAAATTCTAAATCAAAGAATTTCACATTTCTGGAAATTAAAACTTCAGAAGTATGAACATCAACAAGAACATCACCAAGTGGTCCCCAAATATCAAATGAACTAATTCAAAAGGAGACTTAGCATTCTTACTACTAACAGGAAAGGGTAAAATCTTCTGCCTACACATCTGACCCACATCACAAGCAGTGTGTTGACTAGTAGAAACATAGTTATACAATTTATTCATGCACATCATTTAATCTTTAGACAGATGACCAAGCATGAGATGCCACAACACTCCATCAGGCATATGCTCTTTATGTAATTTTTCTGAAGCAGATACACTAGACACTGACCTTGATTGTGTTTATCATCAGTCTTCAAGTAATAAAGGCTATGTCTCTCTTCAGCTAAACCAATCTTCTTCAAACTGTCCCTTTCTTGTATTATACATACATCAGCCTCAAATTGCAGGATGTAATTTTGCTCTTTAATTAACTTGGATACAGAAATAAGATTCACAACAAATTGTGGCAAGTACAAAACATTATCTATGCTCAATTCATGTGTAAGTCTTATTTGTCCTTTGCAATTGGCTTCTACAGTATTCCCATTAGGTAAATTAACACTAATAGGTTCAATTTTAGTGCAATTACTAAACCAATTCAAGTCAAAACAGGTATGATGTGTAGCTTCTGTAACTACAATCCATCCAGTATCATTATGCTTATTATCAAAATTAGCATAGCATGAATTACCTTCACTGTATGAGGAGAAACTGATACCTTTTACCACATTTGATGAGCACTTTGTCTCCAGGTTATTCTTTTCCAATAAAGACATCAAATTTTGATATTGCTCCTTTGTAAGAGTGACTCCTGCACTATCTTCATTTCTGCTAGAGGATGCAACTTGCCCCTTACTTTCTACATCATCTGCATCAACCATGTTTGCATAGGAGTTTCCTCCACCTCTTCGCCAATTTGGTGGATATCCATGTTTCTTATAACATGTTTCAATAGTGTGATTTGTACTTTCATAAAAGGTGCAATACCTTCCATTTCTTCTTCCTCTTCCTTTATAAGCACTATAACCTGTACCTCTGCCAAATTTCTTTTGTCCATTCATAGCATTGTCCAATATTGTGGTATCCTCTAGTGGTGTATTTTGAATATTAATAACACCATATTTTAGTTTCCTTTCCTATTGTTGTTAGCTCGTAAATTTTCTTAGTTGCATCGAAGAAAGTCAAAAGGAATTTAAATACGTTATTAAAGAAGATGTTTCATTTTGTAGATGGTTCGATTGGAATGTTTCTTTGGCCAATGAATAAGGCTCTCTTATCGAAAGATAGTTGCACACAGTTATTTATCGAAAGGAAGTTGTGGAAAGGACAACCAGAAAGAAGCAATTTCAGATCGAACAGATGGATAAGGATTGTTCGTTTATAGCAGTTGTAGTTTTGAATTCGAATTTAGGTAGTTATGTTTATAGCATAAATAGTAGTTTTTCATAGGAAAAAAGGGTCACAACCAATCATACAAAACTTACACTAAAATTATCCGCATGGAAGAGAGAAACGAGTCGCAATTTGCAATGAATGAATCTGTGTAACAATTTACATTCACACAATGCAATTTAAGTTCATTTTCTTAAGTATATTTGCAGTTCGTTTTATCTTATTTAAAGCAATTCATTTTAGTTTGTCTTGAAGTAGTTTTAACGAGTTTAACTAGGTTAAATTCGACAAACATTACTCATAAGTTTTACTTTACTTTCTTGAAGAATCATTACCAAATCCAAAGAATATTAAAGAAACTAAACACAAATATGTCCTTAAGATTTACTGGTTGATCTTGCAAGTAATTAATTTAAACCAGCGATTGTTTACCAAATTTCAACGTAAAAAAATTGGCTCGCCCGGTGGGACTTTTTTGTGTCTAGTTTGAATTTGGTTTTGTTGAGAAATCTGTTGGTTTCGATTCAAAATCTACATGATACGTGTTGTGTATGCATTTGAGAAGTAAAAAACAACTTCCTGAGATGGTACGTCCTTAGAATCAAACTGCGGCGGCATCGCAAAATGCCAACGGAAAGGAAGCAAGAACTATTCCAACAAGTTCTCAAAGTAATGCACAAGCAAGAGCTTCTAATGTTGCAGACACGGTAATAACGCCGGTGGGATCGACGGATCCGGCGCGTGTGGTGTCACCTATGCACACAACGGCCGTATGGAATGCCTACCACTTTGATGCAGGGATTACATACAAACCCATCCACGTTTTCAGAAAGTTTGGTGATCCTGGGACAAGTATGCCCGGTCGAATGGCGCAACAATCATTAACTAATGCCTCTTTGAATGCTTTGAGGCAGCAAATGGAAGAAAGTAACCATGAAATGGTTAATATGGTACCCAATAGATTGGTACCATCATTATTCCGTTAATAGGGGATACCAATAATAGTTACCAAGCCCTGTCAACCCAGATGGAGAGAATAGCCAACATCTTTGGCGCTCCTCCGGCACGCACTACACCAGTGCCCCAGAATTCAAATACATGGGTAGTAGAAAATCTGGTAGAAGAGCCAAATAACCAAGGGTTAGGGAATCAAGTGCAACCACCAAGGGCGCAACAACAAGCCCTAGAGGAACCCGAAAGGATCCCAATATTGGTGAATAGGCACCAAGATGCAGACCAAGTGGTCATGCATGCCCGTCGAAATAACTATGAAATCAAGAATAACTTAACAGATATGGTCGAAACTTTGTTGGCCCAGAACGGCTTTAACATGGGTTTGCACAGGCCAAATTTTGTATCAGCCTTATCTGAATACGTCCTAATGACCGACTTACCAAGGAATTGGAAAGTCCCCAAATTCACTAAATTTGCAGGGGAAACCAATGAGTCAACGGTGGAACACATTGCTCGATATTTAATGGAGGCTGGTGATATAGCAAATAACGAGAACTTGAAGATGAAATATTTTCCATGTTCCTTAACAAAGAATGCCTTTACATGGTTTACGACGTTGCCGTCACATTCCATCTTTAGTTGGAATCAATTAGAGAAGGCTTTTCATGAACAATTTTATATGGGCCATTCCAAAATTAGTTTGAAGGAATTGACCAGTGTCCGACGTAGAACACATGAATCAATAGATGACTATCTGAATAGATTCCGTCTCCTTAAGGCTAGATGTTTTACCTCGGTGCCAGAGCACGAATTAGTCGAAATGGCTACTGGTGGCCTTGACTATTCCGTCCGTAAGAAATTAGATACCCAGTATCTTAGGGATATGGCACAATTGGTTGATAGTGTTCGTCAAGTCGAAAGACTCAAGGCTGAGAAAGCCCAGACAAACAAGTTCGTCAAAAAGGAGAAAATAGCTTACGTAGATATGTATGAGAGTGATCCAGATTTCGATTGGGGATCAGACATTGTCGAAGACAATGAAGTAAATGTGGCAGAATTGAAAGATGGGCCACCTTATACTTGTAAGCTTTTAAGGCCTTCGAACGGAAAAAATCCGGAAGAACCTAAAAATTACAAATACCCTCCTAAAACATACACTTTTGATATTTCCAAATGTGACGAAATTTTTGACCTCCTGGTTTCAGACGTCATAATTTTAGTACCCAAAAATATGAGGTTGTCGCCTTTAGAACAAAGGGAAAAGAGGGGTTTTTGCATATTCCATGGGTTTTTAGGCCATAATTTGTCTCGTTGTACTCGTTTCAGGGATTCTGTACAAAAGGCCCTCGATGAAGGAAGGTTGAAGTTTGGAGACAAAGCCAAACAACAAGTGCATAATGAGGTTGAATCCTCAAAGAAGGTCGATTCAATGTATGCTGAAGTGGTAGACATCAATATGGTAGACATTGTCGAAAACTTTAGTGAAAAGACCACCACTGAAGCATGGGTGCCAGAGGAGGAACCGTCAGAGGATACAGAGATGGTTGTTGAGAACCATCAACCTAGTTTTGCAGAGGTCATTGAAGACCAGTTTGCTGAGAATATGAAAATAACATATCCACAGGCTGAAGAGGATTTGATAGATTTCCTCAACAGGTGCAAAATATCCAACACGGAGACTATGCTGTGTCCCAGGTGCAGTGCAGTTTTTGATAAGGAAGCAGCGAAGTCTATAGAAGGATTCCAGCCTCGCCCCAAACGGAACAATAGATGGGTGGATAAACGCCCAAAGTTTAGTTTCAACAAAAGAGGTGTTCCCTATAAGACCAATGCATTCGATCGAAGTCTTAACAGGAATTGAAAGCAGACGTTCAGCCCACCTGCCAGAGCTCCTATAGATTCATGGGTTTTTTCTGGGGGCAGAAAGACTGGTCACCTGACACAGCCAACTAAATGGGTGAAAAAGGTAGCCCCAGCAACTAACCAGAATGAGGCGTTAAACCTTAAGCAGTATGCTTATAACAATAATTACAAAGGGAAGAATTCCATGACCAAAACACAATGGCGTAGGTACCAGCGCCATAAAAAAACAGGTGTTCTGAAGGATACAACTAACACCGGCAGGGAAGCTAAAAAACAGGTACCAGTGTTTGAAATGGTCAGACGACAAGCCATTGACAGAATTTTCCCACCTTTAACTGTTTTGAAGGATGAGGTCCCAAAGGAAGAGGACGAAATGACTTCAAATTTCTCTGGATCCGATCCTAGCCTTGATATAGTATGCAATGTGGTGTCAATGCTCCCTGTGGAATATGATGTGCCCTCAGAAGTTAATGAGATCGAAAGCGATTTCACGAAAGAAATGGCTAGTCACAAGCCATTACGTTACTACGTGTTGAACAATGGTTGTATAGAGAACCAACATGCATTGTTCGAAAGGCCGGACTTCCCAATGAAACATCACCTGAAGCCTTTGTTCATCCAGGCTAAGATCAATGGTGTTGGAGTAAACAAAGTCTTGGTTGATGGGGGAGCTACAGTGAATTTGATACCGCAGTCATTCCTTAGCAAGATTGGCGTCCTCGATTCAGACTTGAAGCCTCACAATGTGGTCCTTACCAATTATGAGGGAAAGACCGGAAGTTCCCTTGGGGCTGTCGAATTGGAATTAATTGTAGGGAGTCTTAACAGAACCACCATGTTCTTGGTGGTGCCATCCAAGGCTAACTTCAACGTGTTGGTGGGGAGAGATTGGATACATGGTGTGGGGGCAGTGCCTTCAACCTAACACCAGAGGTTGGCCATTTGGCGAAGTGATGGCCTGGTAGAGAACATCGAAGCCGACCAATGTTTTTTCTAGCTGAGGTAAATAATATTACCAGTAGTAACTTCGATAAACAGCTAGCTGTGATCCCACCTTGCATGTCCCTCGGCCCAACCTACGAGGTTCAGGAGAACAAATTTGTTTTCTTTGAAATTAGACTCAGAGGCTGGATTTATCTGGGAATGGGAAGTTTTCGATCAGGACTATGTGGTTGTGAACTATGAGGAAGCGTCTCCGCTCAGAGGTATGACAACAAGGTCGAGGACCTCAACTTATATAGACAGAGGATTTATTCCAAGAGGCCCTTCCCGTACCATCCCACTGGAGGAGTGGGATAAAGATGACTGAACCATGTCTGAACCCAATGTCTGGGATAAAATTACGGCCTATGTGGCCGAAGCCAAAAGAAAAACGGCCATAAAGGCCGAGACTCCAAATGAAGAAACATTAGAAAGTTTAGCAGAGGGGTCTGAGGAAGGATTCTATGATGATCAAAGATTAGATTGTATTTATGATGAAGACTGTTCGTTCGTAAATTTTAGTTTCCTTTCTTGTTGTTGTTAGCTCGTAAATTTTCTTAGTTGCATCGAAGAAAGTCAAAAGGAATTTAACCACGTTATTAAAGAAGATGGTTCATATTGATGATGGTTCGATTGAAATGTTTCTTTGGCCAATGAATAAGGCTCTCTTATCGAAAGATAGTTGCACACAGTTATTTATTGAAAGGAAGTTGTGGAAAGGACAACCAGAAAGAAGCAGTTTCGGATCGAACAGATGGATAAGGACTGTTCGTCTATAGCAGTTGTAGTTTTGAATTCGAATTTAGGTAGTTATGTTTATTTAGTATAAATAGTTGTTTTTCATAGGAAAAACGGGTCACAATCCAATCATACAAAACTTACACTCAAATTATCCGCATGGAAGAGAGAAACGAGTAACAAGTTGCAATGTATGAATATGTGTACCAATTTACATTCAGGCAATGCAATTTAAGTTCATTTTCTTAAGTATATTTGCAGTTCGTTTTATCTTATTTAAAGCAATTCATTTTAGTTTTTCTGGAAGTAATTTTAACGAGTTTAACTGGGTTAGATTCGACAAACATTACTCATAAGTTTTACTTTACTTTCTTGAAGAATCATTACCAAATCCAAAGAATATTAAAGAAACTAAACACAAATATGTCCTTAAGATTTACTGGTTGATCTTGCAAGTAATTAATTTAAACCAGCGATTGTTTACCAAATTTCAACGTAAACAGTTGCATAACCATAGAGAATACTCTATTAATTGGTGGCAAATGATCCATTACTAAAACATGGGATGCCACTCCTTGATACTCTTCATTCAAACCAATTAAGAACTGTATAGTTTTATCTTCTACTCTAAATTCTTTTGCATTCCTCATAGTAGCACAAAGTACATGCTATGGGACATTTACATTGAGGCATTGGTCCATATTGTTCCAATTCGTCCCATAGACCTCTCAACTCAGTAAAGTAATCTGTGATTTTATGACTCCCTTGCATCAAATTAGCAATTTCCTCATGCAACTGAGCAACTCTAATTCTATCACCTTTCATGAACCGACCTTTCAAATCATTCCACATATCTATAGCATTTTCTATGAAAACTACACTTTGTGAAATTGAAGGTGTAATAGAATTAATAATCCATGCATGCATCAGATTATTGCATCTTTCCCAAGCGCTCCGGTCAAGTTATCTTCATCTACAATTGGTATGGAACCGTCCACAAACTTCAACTTGTTCTTCATAGCCAACGTTATTCTCATCTTCATGGACCAAGCGTGGTAGTTATCACTAGTTAACTGTGGCGTAACACTGACAGTCGAAGAATTTTCTGATGGATGAACAAAAAATGGATCAAGACCTTGATCCTGATTCTGATTATTGTTGTTTCTCACCATGATTTAACAAATAAAAAATCTTAACAAACACTGAATTGAACGAAATCGAACAAATAATTGAATCAAGATTGAAACTAGAAACAAGAAGAAAATTTTAACGAGAAAGAAATAACGGAAGAAGAAGAAGAAGAAGAAGAAGAAGAAGAAGAAGAAGAAGAATAGGAGATTGATGTTCTAAAGAATGAAACACGTAATCAAACGCAAGAAATCAGAGTAGTAATGGTTGCGGGAGCAGAGCAAGCTTGAACTTGCTCTGATACCATGTGAGAAGAATATTCCACCATAGATGAAGGAAGAAAGCTACAAAATGGAGAAAGAGATAAACTATTTTCATTATCTTGTGAAGGTTTGTTACAATTGGTTATATACATAAATGTGCCAGCACATAACAACTCTAACTAACTAGATGCAAATGAAATTACAAGTGAAATTAAAATGTAAATGCAAATGCATCTAACTAGTTAACTTGCGCGCCAAGCTATCTCTCTTTGTCTTTATTTTCTTCATATGTTGATATTCTTGACATTAGTTACATATTTCAATAATAAAAAATTATTCTTCTAGTGACCAAAAAATGAAGAAGCATCTTAAGAACGAGGCACCAAATAAGATGATCAGTTCCACTACTGACAATCAGAAGGAAGGTGGTGGCAACAATAGTGATTCTTCAACACTACCATTAGATTCTCCTATCAACATAACACCAGCAAAGAGAAAATTAGAAGGACCTTGTGAAAATACAATTTCTTCCCAGAAAAGAAATGGAAGCCCTCCTGGCTTGCATACCATGAATTTCAATGCTGGTCAGGTTCATAACACTATTCAATCTTAACATTTCATATACAATTTTATAGGATTTGGTGGAGGCTATATACCAACTATCTGCGTCATATGATCATTGACATTTTGTTAGCATAATTTATGCGACCGGTTCTGTATCAGGCGTTGTCTTTTGTGATCAATATGGTTCTTACAAGAGCATGGTAATTAATTCAAGCTCCAAACTTCATTAAATTAAAATTTGATTCTTGTAATATGTAAACTTCTTTTTCTATTTTATAGTATTATTTGTTTCAATTTGCTACATGCAGGAAAATTCTTATGACTTATTTACCTAAATTATATCTCGGTGTTCAAGATGGTCATCCTTGACGCAAAAATGCAAGATACGCCATTTCCTTTCATGATTAGTATGGAAACAATTTCGAAAGTGTCGACATGGGTCGCCTCATATCTACCGGCCCTGTTGAAGTAAGGAAATCATATTAACAAACTTACTATTGACTGAAATTTATGTGAGACTTATATTCAAAATGGTAGAACTTAGATGAAATTTATGTGAGACTTATATCCAAGGTAAGGGTGAGACTAACTCTCATTAATCATAAACATGAATTCTGAATTGTTGTTGTTGATTTGTATTGTTTAAGAAATTAGGGTTGAATCAATTAGGTTGCTATAAGCTTAGATAATCCGTTAAATCAATGTAAAAACTGCTGCATAGGTTGTAGTTAATCAGTAGGTGACGTTTCAGATCAATTTTGGGAAGTTTGGATGTCAAAAATTGGGTTTTTGGGGCAAATTCTGGGTTGATGTTTGTATTGTTCGTCCCCCTGTTCGTCGTCACTCGCCACTGCGTGAAGGTGAGAAAAACACAAGAAGGGGGGGTTGAATTGTGTTAGCTTTTCGCAGCTCTTGAAGAGTGAGAATCTAATTCCTTAATATCAGAGTCTGAAGGAGATCAGAGTCTGATAGGAGATTAGGTTCTGATGCAGCGGAAATAATCAAGAGATAGAGAGAAGAGAGAACACAAGCAATTATATAGGTTCCTTCCACAAACCGGAAGTAGTTCTGTCCCCCTTGCACTTCCAAGGAGAATTTCACTAAAATGTAATATCTATTACAAGTTGCTCAAACACACAGTAAGAGACTTCCAATGCTCAAGCACGCAGGCAAGAGATTTTCAATGCTCAGAGACACAACTAAGAGACTTCTTTGCTCAAGCACACAAGCAAGAGACTTCTGACACAATTTACAGAAAATTGAATAGAGATGAAACACTTGACAAACAATCAAACGTGTTTCTATTACAACAAAGACAGACTCTGTTACGAACAAAGACAAACTCTGTTTTTCTGTTTAACTTAGAAATTCTAGAATACTCAGTTTGTAAGAATAATCTAAGTTGTTGATGTGTTTTTGTTAAGACTCAGTTGAATACGATAGCAATGCAGCGTAGTTTTTCTAGTTGTAGAGTCCAACAATTCTTCAAGTCTTCTATCCTTTATATAGGCGTAGGAAAGAGACGCTGAGTCATCCAGCACATCAGGATGATTTCTGAAGCTTGATCAATAGCTGTTGATCTGTTGCTTGATATGGTAATAGTCCTTCAATTGCATATTTTGAATTACATTCCTTTTGAAGATTAATACCGGTAGACACAGTTGCCAAACTGTACGAGGTAGTGGAGTAGTGGAAACAGAGTTCGTACAACGTACTCTGTACTGGCCTGCATTCTTTGTCGTTCAGCATCCCACACTCAAGTTGACTTCGAAGCTAGCCGTTACTCCAAATGAGAGTTTCTTTCGCATCGTAATGCCTTTAGAAATCCTTGTTAGCAGATCTTCAGATTGCAGGCTTCAGACTCACTATAGCATTCAGCTTCTGATGATCTTCAGACTCTCTTGATTTTCATATTCTGATAGTCTTCAGACTCTCTTCGATACAGTCTTCAGACTCTCTTCGATACACTCTTCAGACTCTCTTCGATACAGTCTTTAGACTCTCTTCGATACAGAATCACAAGCAACAAGCTTCTCTGGATCTTTGCTCTTAAAATGTTCAAACATAATACTTTCTAAGATATAAATCTTGATTGATATCCTGCATACTTAAACAAATATTAGCATATGCAATTGACAATTTTTAATACCTTGTTATCATCAAAACTCAAAACGTGGTATTGCTGAACACCTTTGTTCCAACACAGCGAGCGATCATCCTCGCATCGCGATCTGTAGATAACTCGCCATGGCGAGCACCCTTATTCACCTCGCGAGTGACCCAATTATCACTCGCTACGGCGAGCACATGGCAGAGAGCCACTACCGCTTCGCCACGGCGAGTAACCCCACTCGCCATGGCGAGTTAGTCAGTAGGTGTCTCGACCTTGTGTCATTGAACATGTTTCTGTTTCGAGTTGGACTTAGGTTTTAATTATGAAGTTGTTGTTGATTAAGTAGTGTATTCCAGTAGTTGTAGTTGACATGAAAAATCTTTCGTGGATGTTTGATTATGTGTTACGTCGTTGCATGTTGTTCAAGTTGTATTGTTGCATAACCATTGGTCTAAGTTGAGGGATTGATGCCATGTTAATCTCCCCCTTTTGATGATGACAAACATCAGTATTTAAAAGGTCAATTGTTGTTAATCTAATTAACAAGTTGGCTTAAGGGGTCTGAGGTTTGTAAGCTCAGAGTCTGAGGTTTGTAAGCTCTGACTCCCCCTGAGTCTGATAGTTCTTAAGTTGAGGTTTGTAAGCTCCCCCTAAGTTCTATCCAAGTTATTTGAATTCATTTTCATAAGCAGTTAGATTCATTCTCAGAATAATAAACGAATTTAGAGAACAGATTCTTTGAACAGGGGCTCAGAATCTAACTAAGCACCTTTCACAAATTTCCCTTTAACTTTTGCATAGAACTTGCACTTTTGCAGATTAATGAAAAACGACACAAAAAAATATCTCACAAAGCTTTCCTTTCTCCCCCTTTTGTCATCAACAAAAAGGTTTAGAAACAAGTTTCTCCCCCTTTTTAAATGACTTTAGGTAAGGATAAAAACAAATTTTAAGGAACATGAGATTCAGAGGGAAAAACATAGAAGATTCAAAGCATAAAATATATTAGATGCACAAAGATCAAATAATAACTTGTATAAACTTGAAAGCAAAAATAGTTCAGAAGAAAAAATAAACAACATACAAGGGTTACAAACAAAACATAAAGAATTTAAACTAAGGTTGGTTTTGTTTGGCAAGGTGATCCATCAATTTCTGGAGATCCTCTTGCTGCTTCTTGACAATCTCTTCCAAAGCCTCAGTTCTTCGCAAATGTGCTTCTCTTTCAAGCCTTGCTTCTTCCTGAACTCTATGCAGTCTTCTTCTTAAAGAGTCAAAAACCATTGATTCCCTTGGATTGTATTGATCTTCATCAAAGAATGGTTTATCCCTAATCCGCAGAATAGGAGCTTTCTCCTTGGTTTGAACTTTCTCAGCTCTCTTCACTTCTACCACATGCTTGGCAGTAACAATGGCTTGTTCCTTAGCAGCAGCCTTCTGAATTTTGGAGATAAAATCCAAAAACTCAGTCTTCAATGTGGAGAACTTATCCTCATAGCTTACATTGAGGATAGGCACAAACCTTTGCTCAATAATGTCCTTGAGCTTAGAGTTTGATAAAGCATAAAACTCATCTATCCTGTTTGAATCAAATAGGTCGTGAGGTTCAGAGGTTGAGGGTTGAGAGGCTCTTAAAGCTAGATAGGTTTCAAAGCCAGGTACAACTGTTATAGAATCAGAAAGGGGTTCAGGAACCGTTTCAGACACAGGCTCTACTATGCCTTCAGTCACAGGTTCTGATAGGATATCAGAAGCTTGTTCCAGAATCTCAGAGACTGGTTCTTCTACAGGTTCTGAGGGTTCAACAGAAGCAACGGTGAGAATTTCTTTAGGTTTAGGTACAGAGTCTGGTTTGGAAACAGATTCTGTAGCTTTTGTTGATTTGGATTTAGCAGGGGTTTTTGGTAGTTCTCCTCTTAGGTGTTTCTCAAGAGAATCTAGGGTGTCTGGAGAGTCTACACAAATAGGCTCATGTTGGGGGGATGATTGAGTTGAATGAATGGTTACTTCAGGCTTTTCAAAAGGTTGAATTGCCTGAAGTGGTTTGAGAAAAGATGGTTGAGCAGGATGGTCAGCAGGTAAGTTGATAGACACTGTGATAGTGTCTTGAATAACTCTGTCCATAGTTGAATCAACATATTCAACTACTTTGGGATCAAGTGGGTCATGAGATGATAAGGGTTTGATTGGTGAGGGGGATGAATTTCTGAGGGAGGGAAGAATTTGGCTCAAGGAATTGTTATCTGATTCTGAGTCAGATGATGACTCTTGATTCATAGAGGAAGATAAGTTAAATGCTACATTACCAGAGGTGCCTATTCCAGCTTATGGAGAAGCATAATGATCATGAAGGTGAGAAAAACACAAGAAGGGGGGGGGGGGGGGGGGTTGAATTGTGTTTTCTTTTCGCAACTCTTGAAGAGTGAGAATCTAATTCCTTTAAACTCAGAGTCTGAATGAGATCAGAGTCGGATAGGAGATTAGGTTCTGATTGTAGCGGAATAATCAAGAGATAAAGAGAGAAGAGAGAACACAAGCAATTATACAGGTTCCTTCCACAAACCGGAAGTAGTCCTGTCCCCCTTGTACTTCCAAGGAGAGTTCACTAAAATGTAATATCAAATTACAAGTTGCTCAAACACACAGTATGAGACTTCCTTGCTCAAGCACACAGGCGAGAGACTTCCTTGCTCAAAGACACAACTAAGAGACTTCCTTTGCTCAAGGACGCAGCCAAGAGACTTCCTTTGCTCAAGCACAAAAGCAAGAGACTTTTACACAATTACAGAAAATTGAATACAGTTGAAACACTTGACAACAATCAAAATGTGTTTCAATTACAACAAAGACAGACTCTGTTTTACACAAAAGACAGACTCTGTTTTTCTGTGAAACTTAAAAATTCTAGAATACTCAGTTTGTAAGAATCTAAGTTGATGATGTGCTTTTGTTAAGACTCAGTTGAATACGAAAGCAGCGCAATGCAATTTTTCAAGTTATAGAGTCCAACAATTCTTCAAGTCTTCTATCCTTTATATAGGCGTAGGAAAGAGACGTTGAGTCATCCAGCGCATCAGGATGATTTCTAAAGCTTGATCAATGACTGTTGATCTGTTGCTTGATTTGGTAATAGTCCTTCAATAGCATCATTTGAATTCCATTCCCTTTGAGGATTAATACCGTTAGACACAGTTGCCAAACTGTACGAGGTAGTGGAGTAGTGGAAACAGAGTTCGTACAACGTACTCTGCACTGGCCTGCAATCTTTGTCTTTGTGCTTCCCACGCTCAAGTTGACTTAGAAGTTAGCCGTTACTCCATTAGAGTTTCTTTGTGCATAGCAATGCAGTAGAGATCACTGTTAGCAGATTATCAAATTTGTGGCTTCAGACTCACTGTAGCACTATGCTTCTGATAATCTTCAGACTCTCTTGGTTCTCAGATTCTGATGGTCTTCAGACTCTGATACAGTCTTCAGACTCTCTTCGGTACAGAATCACAAGCAACAAGCTTCTCTGGATTTATTGCTCTTTAACATTGTTCAACAGAATACTATCTTAATTGATATCCTGCATACTTAAACAAATATTAGCAATATCCAATTGACAACTTTTTTAATACCTTGTTATCATCAAAACTCAAAACGTGGTATTGCTGAACACCTTTGTTCCAACAGATCAGACACGGTAGCTTCTGATAAATCAGCTTCTGCAGGAGCTACTTGACTCTTCTGTTTCAGAGCTGATGCCAGCAACTTAGCAGCTTATTTAACAGTTTCTTCCTTTAGTTCTTCAGCAACCACTTCTGCTGCCATTGCCTTTCCAGCAGCATGTTCATCCTCAATCATAGATACAGAAGTACCTATCTTCTGTGCTACATCCTTAGCCACAGGAACCACATACACCTTTCTCTTCTTGATCTGACTTTCTTCACCATCAGAGTCAGTATCAAGGAATTCAGCAATCTCTTCTGCTAACTTCACATAATCTCTGTCAGCCTTGCCATTCTTCACTTTCTTCTCATCTTTCTTAGCTTTCTTCTCATCCTTCTTCGCTTTCTTCTCATCCTTGGGTTTCTTAACCCTCTCCTTAATTTCCTTGGATGGAGAAGGTACAGATGAAGGCATGGGAGCTGTAACACCCCGTTTTCCCAAAATAAAAATTTCATAAATAAATCAGAGTATCATGTAAACGGAATGCTACATTTCTTAAATTCTCATAAGGGAATAAATAAACATTTATTCTGGTTAATTAAATTCACTTTCATAATCAATCAGATTCATTCTCAGAATATTCAGAAAATTGATTCTAAAACAGGGCTCAGAGTCTAACTAAGCACCTTTCGCAGATTTCCCTTTAACTTATACGTATACATGCAATGTAATTTTTCTCTCCTCCCTGACATAAATACTTTCCCTTCTCCCCCTTTTGTCATCAACAAAAAAAAGTTCAGAACAAGTTTCTCCCCCTTTTTAAATGACTTAAGGTAAGGGTGTAAACATGTTTTAAGGAAGAATGAGATTCAGAGGGAAAACATAGAAGATTCAGAGCATAAAAAAAAAAAATGAATGCAAATAGAATCAAAAACAACTTGTATAAATTGAAACATAAAGTAAGCTCAGAAGATAGTAAACAAGAATTACAAAAAAAATAAGCAAAAATGAAAGTAAACTAAGGTTGGTTTTGTTTGGCAAGATGATCCATCAGTTTCTGGAGATCCTCTTGCTGTTTCTTTACCATCTCTTCCAGAGCCTCAGTTCTTTGCAAATGTGCTTCTCTTTCCAGTCTAGCTTCTTCTTGAATTCTATACAATTTCCTCTTCAAGGAATTGTAAGCCACTGATTCTCTAGGAATATACTGATCTTCATCAAAGAAGGGTGTATCTCTTATCCTCAGAATAGGAGCTTTTTCCAGAACTGCAACTTTCTCAGCCCGCTTTACTTCTTCAACATGCTTGGCAGTAACAAGAGCTTGTTCCCTGGCAGCAGCCTTCTGAATTTTGGTGATAAATTCCAAAAACTCAGTCTTTACTGAAGAGAACTTATCCTCATAGCTCACATTGAGTATTGATATAAACCTTTGCTCAATCACTTCTTTGAGCTTATTGCATGAAGAAGCATAGAACTCATCTAACTTACTTAAATCAAATAAGTCAGTTTGAGGTTCAGAGGTTGAGGGTTGAGAAGCTCTCAAAGCTAGAAATGTTTCAAAACCTGGGAAATAGGTTATAGGATCACAAAGAGGTTGGGAAACTCTTCTGGTGTTAGCTCTACATTCTGTTATAGTTTCTGATACAATATCAGAAGCTTGTTCCAGATTTTCAGAAGCTGGTTCAACAACAGGTTCTGAAGGTTCAACAGAAGCTAAAGTCAGATTCTCTGTAGGTTCAGGTACAGGGTCTGGTTTGGAAACAGATGAAGTAGCTTTTGTTGATTTGGATTTTGCAGGGGTTTTTGGTAGTTCTCCTCCTAGATGTTTTTCAAGAGAATCTAGAGTGTCTGGAGAGTCTACACAAATGGTTTCAGTTTGGGGAGATGGCTGTTTGGATTGAATGGTTGGTTCAGGCTTTTCAGAAGGTTGAATTACCTGAAGTGGTTTGAGAAATGAAGGTTGAGCAGGATGGTCAGTAGGAAGATTCATAGACACTGTGATTGTGTCTTGAATCACTCTGTCCATTGTTGAATCAACATAATCAACTACTGCAGGGTCAAGCGGGTTATGGGATGATATGGGTTTGATTGGTGAGGGAGATGAATTTTTGAGAGATGGAAGAATTTGGCTCAAGGGTTTGTTGTCAGATTCTGAATCTGATTCTGACTCATGATTCAAAGAAGAAGATGAGCTATATGCCACGTTGCCAGAGGTGCCAATGCCAGCTTCTGGAGAGGCATAGTGATCAGACACAGTAGCTTCTGATAACTCAGCTTCTGCAGTTTATGAAGGGTTCTTCTGTTTAAGAGCAGAAGCAAGCAACTTAGCAGCTTCCTTGACAGTCTCTTCCTTCAACTCTTCAGCAATCAAATCTGCTGCCATAACCTGAAGTGGTTTGAGAAATGAAGGTTGAGCAGGATGGTCAGCAGGAAGATTCATAGACACTGTGATTGTGTCTTGAATCACTCTGTCCATTGTTGAATCAACATAATCAACTACTGCAGGGTCAAGCGGGTTATGGGATGATATGGGTTTGATTGGTGAGGGAGATGAATTTTTGAGAGATGGAAGAATTTGGCTCAAGGGTTTGTTGTCAGATTCTGAATCTGATTCTGACTCATGATTCAAAGAAGAAGATGAGCTATATGCCACGTTGCCAGAGGTGCCAATGCCAGCTTCTGGAGAGGCATAGTGATCAGACACAGTAGCTTCTGATAACTCAACTTCTGCAGTTTATGAAGGGTTCTTCTGTTTAAGAGCAGAAGCAAGCAACTTAGCAGCTTCCTTGACAGTCTCTTCCTTCAACTCTTCAGCAATCAAATCTACTGCCATAACCTTGCCAGCAGTGTGTTCATCTTCAATCATAGATACAGAAGTACCTATCTTCTGTGCTACATCCTTAGCCACAGGAATAACATCCACCTTTCTCTTCTTGATCTGATTCTCTTCACCACCAGAGTCAGCATCAAGGAAATCAGCAATATCTTGAGCTATCTTGTCATAACCTCTGTCAGCTTTGCCTATTATTGCTTTCTTCTCAGCTTTCTTAGCCTTCTTCTCATATTTCTTGGCTTTCTTTCCATCATTAATTTCACGAAGTGCAGAAGATGCAGAAGGAGAACCAATTGAAACTCCAGGAAGAGCAGAAGATTTGATCTTTTTCTTGAGAGGCTCCTGCTCTCTTCCTCTTCCTTGAGAACCATTTCCTTGGTCCTTTTTCCTTTGACCTTAAGAGGGCCTCCTCCAGCAGTCTCAGGAATAGCAGAATAGTTGATTATTCTACCAGTCTCCTTGAAGTAATCCACCACAAATCTAGCAAGAACTTCAGGATTATCTTCTTTGGATATGGGAGGGAAGTCCATCATCAAATCAGATTGTACATAGGATTCTCTCATATCATGCTTAGAGGGGTTGAATCTCTTGACAATCTTCATGTACTGCAGAGTCTAGCCATTGATGATTCTACTGGTCACAGTTCCTAGATGAATATCTGATACCACACCAGATTCTGATAAGACCTTCAAGAGGCCTCCTTGATACAGAATCTCAGATATTAATCTTTCAAAAGGAACTTGCCTCCTGGTTTCTGATTGACTCTTCTTGATGGCCCAACACATGTGGTGCATCACATATCTGGGGAAGTTGATCTTTATTTTGTTGATAAGAAAATAAAGAAGAACTTTGTGATCCACAGACAATGTGTCTGTTCCTCCTCCTTTCTGAAGCATACTGTCCAGTATAATCTTCAGAAGCACCCTATGCTCAGGATGCATATCCACCAATTTATTTGAGGGTCTCCCTTCAAATAACAACTTGTTGCAGACAACGGCCCATTCACTTTTCTTGTTGACATTCCACTGAAATTTACCAGCGCTCTCCATCTGACAAGCCCTGGCTACCACCTCTTCAGTGATAACTATTGAATTTCCCATCACAGCAGACCTTATTTCAAGACCATTGTACGGTCTTAAACCCATTTGGTCTCTGTTCTTGCCAACAAGCTTGGGGTTGTTTGAGATTGCTATTGTTTCTTCCAAAGTAGCTTCAGCTTTGTCGTAGACTTCTGACCTAACCCAAAAATCTCTAACGAGCTCCTGATATGTTGGTCCATTCAACATACCAAAGTACCTCATCATTCCTTGTGATAAGAAATGAGGTGCAACGTCAACTCCATGACGACTGAGTGAACCAAAATCTACTGGAGATTCAACTTGATTTTTCAGAGTCTCCTTGATGATGTTCATTGTTCTGGGTTTGATAACATAGGATCCTCCGGACTTGATTATGACACCAGATTGGATGAGATCACTTGCCATTAGGGTTTTCTAAGAGTTTGATTTGAGAACAAAAAGTTTTGCAAAGTATTGAAAAACAAGAAATTTGTTCAGAGAGAAAATCAAAGAGTGAAAAGAGAAGTGAGTTGTGTGTGTTATGTATTTATAGAGAAAAAGTTTGATAACTGTTTGGAAAGAGTAGGGGACAAACAAACACAACCAATAAATACATATAGCATGCAGCCGTAAACGTATTGGGACAAAGCGAAGGTAACTTGTTTAACATAATGAAATCATTGCCCTTTGAGTTCTTACCCAATACAGACAGGCCACGTCTGAGAAACTGTAAAGTAACTGTCACCATAGTGGGGCAGGTGTTACTGAACTTAACAGTCACGCTTCCACTAATACGAGCTTCTGAGAGTCTAAAGATTCCTCACTAGAGTCTGAATATTTTATCAGAAGCTTTCATCAGAGTCTCCAAAAGAGAGTCTGATTGCCAAATAGCTTCTGAATATTTTCAGAGTCTGAATTCTGTTTTCAGAGGCGCATATTACCTAGAGACATAGCACATGTTCAAATTTTTCTTTATGAAATCAAATCTTTCAACAGATAAGGGTTTAGTAAATATATCAGCCCATTGATGATCAGTATCAATGAATTGAATATCTAAAATTCCCTTTTGAACATAGTCTCTTATAAAATGATGTTTAATATCAATATGCTTTGCTCTTGAATGCAGAATTGGATTCTTAGACAAACATATAGCTGCTGTATTATCACAATAGATTGGGATATGGTTTTCAGTTATTTGATAGTCCTCAAGCTGATGTTTCATCCAGAGTAGCTGTGTATAACAACTAGCGGCTGAGATGTATTCTGCTTCTGCTGTAGACAGAGCAATGGTTGTTTGCCTCTTGCTAGCCCAGGATATCAGATTATCTCCCAAGAATTGACAATTGCCACTGGTAGATTTTCTTTCAATCCTGTCTCCAGCATAATCAGCATCACAGAATCCAACTAGCTTGTATTCAGAGGATTTCTTGTAAAGAAGTCCAAGATTAGTAGTTTCTTTTAGATATCTAAAGATTCTCTTAACAGCAGTTAAGTGAGACTCTCTAGGATCTGATTGAAACCTTGCACACAAACATACACTGTATAAAATATCTGGTCTGGATGCAGTTAGGTATAAAAAAGAACCAATCATACCTCTATATAGCTTCTGATCAACTTTGGTTCCTTGATCTTCTTTGCTCAGAGTGCAGGTTGGATGCATTGCAGTATTCATTTCTTTGCCAAACTGTACGAGGTAGTGGAGTAGTGGAAACAGAGTTCGTACAACGTACTCTGCACTGGCCTGCAATCTTTGTCTTCGTGCTTCCCACGCTCAAGTTGACTTAGAAGCTAGCTGTTACTCCATTAGAGTTTCTTTGTGCATAGAAATGCAGTAGAGATCACTGTTAGCAGATTATCAAATTTGTGGCTTCAGACTCACTGTAGCACTATGCTTCTGATAATCTTCAGACTCTCTTGGTTCTCAGATTCTGATGGTCTTCAGACTCTGATACAGTCTTCAGACTCTCTTCGGTACAGAATCACAAGCAACAAGCTTCTCTGGATTTATTGCTCTTTAACATTGTTCAAACAGAATACTATCTTAATTGATATCCTGCATACTTAAACAAATATTAGCAATATCCAATTGACAACTTTTTTAATACCTTGTTATCATCAAAACTCAAAACGTGGTATTGCTGAACATCTTTGTTCCAACAGATCAGACACGGTAGCTTCTGATAAATCAGCTTCTGTAGGAGCTACATGACTCTTCTGTTTCAGAGCTGATGCCAGCAACTTAGCAGCTTATTTAACAGTTTCTTCCTTTAGTTCTTCAGCAACCACTTCTGCTGCCATTGCCTTTCCAGCAGCATGTTCATCCTCAATCATAGATACAGAAGTACCTATCTTCTGTGCTACATCCTTAGCCACAGGAACCACATACACCTTTCTCTTCTTGATCTGACTTTCTTCACCATCAGAGTCATATCAAGGAATTCAGCAATCTCTTTTGCTAACTTCACATAATCTCTGTCAGCCTTGCCTTTCTTCGCTTTCTTCTCATCTTTCTTAGCTTTCTTCTCATCCTTCTTCGCTTTCTTCTCATCCTTGGGTTTCTTAACCCTCTCCTTAATTTCCTTGGATGGAGAAGATACGGATGAAGGCATGGGAGCTGTAACACCCCGTTTTCCCAAAATAAAAATTTCATAAATAAATCAGAGTATCATGTAAACGGAATGATACATTTCTTAAATTCTCATAAGGGAATAAATAAACATTTATTCTGGTCAAAATTGTTCTAACATCGCAGCGGATAAAATTCAATGTTAACAAATCGTTTTGGCACGCAGGCCTCATAAATACGTCTCAACATAAATCAACTGAAACTTAATTCATAATCAAATACGTAAGGAATAGAAATAAACATAAAGGTTCCCATCCCGTTACGTATCAGAGCACCAAAGGACACAGTGAGGGAAGCCACTCACAACAGCAACAGCAACTAAAGCTTAATCACCTGCACTTGCCCACAAGGCGGCAATTCCAACAGAAGGGGTGAGATTCTCAAAACAAAAACATTAAACATATAATTCAACAATTACATTTAACAAAAGCTATTGAGCAAAAGAACTATTGAGCCCTCGTCGCTATTGAGCAAAAGCTCCTAGGGCATGAGCCCTCGTCTCTGGATGAATATGCATGGACTCAATCTCTTAAATCTTAGACATCTCAAAAGAACTCCAATAATTTGGATTATAACATCATAATTCTTATACAACACATGCAGCTTTGAATTACTATCAATATGGCAGCATGGCAGCAATCAACATCACAAACATAGTAAAATCACAAACATTCACATACATCATCTCTTATAGTTCAGGAAAGCATATACAAATGTATAGGTCACCATAACGAATCAAATCTCAGTTAACAGCTCTACAGGTCGTCTTAATATCTCAATCCAGGGGTAATCTCATAACTAATCGTGCGACAAGAGTCGCATTATTCTAAAGGTAGTCTGGCACAGAACTACTCGCTATGGCGAGTGGGAACCCTCGCCTCGCGAACCATCAGGGGTAACTCGCTATGGCGAGTTGGGTTGCTCGCCTTGCGAGCTCCTAGGTGCTACTCGCTATGGCGAGTAGGTTGTTCGCCTCGCGAACCTTCTAGGGGTTGCTCGCTATGGCCAGCTGTTAGGCTCGCCTCGCGAGCTGATGAATACTCACCGTGGCGAGCTGGCTGCTCGCTGTGGCGAGCGATGACAGAACAGTTACGGGGTTACGAGGGTTTTCACCCAAAACCCCAAATTTTCATCCTAATCCTTCAAATTTTCGACTATAATGATGTTTAAGGGTCATCCTATGGTCTTAAACAATTTTCTGCAACATTTGTACAATTTCTCATCATCTAAACCTCAATTCCTCACTTTTGACCTAACTCTCAAATCCCTAATTCTGATGAATTAACCCTAGAATCTGTTAACTATAATCATCAATTACATATTCTAATGAAATTGTAATGATAGGCTCACCCTTACCTTAAGAAAATCGAGCAGCAGCCTCTCTGGTTCTTCTCTTCTGTTTTCTCCCAAAACTCTGAATTGTACGTTATGTACAATTCTAAACCTATTTCCCCCTTTTAAACATCTTTTGTTTTATTTTATCTTATTTCCTCACAACTATATCTAATTCTAAAACAAACCCACAACTTATTATTTGTTTTATTTTCAAATCTTATTTTATTAAACAATAAAATAAATCTCAACCTTCATAAAATCACATAACTCATATAAATCACATAATATTTCAAATATCACTTAAATTCACACAAAATCATATAAATATTACCTATACTATATAAAATAATTTAAATAATTAAAACGGGCGTTACAACTCTCTCCAACTTATAAGATTTTCGTCCTCGAAAATTTACCTTAAGCAAACAACTCGGGATAAGACTCCAGCATCTTACTCTCTAGCTCCCAAGTCAAGCTTTCACTAGTCGCTCCGTCCCAAATGACTTTCACAAGAGGTATCTCCTTGCCTCTCAATCTCTTCACTTCACGGCCTTCGATCCTCACTGGTAAGGTCTCAACCGTCAGGTTATCTCTAACTTGCACATCATCCCTTTGAATCACATGGGATGGATCTGGAATATACTTCCGAAGTTGCGACACGTGAAACACATCATGCAAATTTGACAGATGCGGCGGTAAACCTACTCGATACGCCACTGTCCCAATTCTCTCTGGTATCTGATACGGACCAATAAACTTCGGGGTTAACTTCTTCGACTTCAATGCACGACCCACACCGGTCATGGGAGTAACTCTTAGGAATACATGGTCTCCCTCTTGGAACTCAAGGTCCTTCCTACGCTTATCATGATAGCTCTTTTGCCGACTCTGCGACGCTTTCATCTTTTCTTGAATCATTTTTACCTTCTCAGTAGTTTGTTGAACAATTTTTGGTCCTAAAACCACATTCTCACCTGACTCAAACCAACACAACGGGGTTCTACATCTCCGGCCATATAAAGCCTCGAAAGGTGCCATACCGATACTAGAATGATAACTGTTATTGTACGTGAACTTTATCAACGGGAGATGACTATCCCAAATTCCTTCTTGCTCAAGTACACAAACTCTCAACAAATCTTCCAACAACTGAATCGTTCTTTCCGACTGACCATCTGTCTGCGGATGATATGCCGAACTCAACTTTAACTTAGAACCTAAAGCCTCTTGCAAACTCTTCCAGAATCTAGAAGTAAACCTCGGGTCTCTGTCTGATACGATGCTCGAAGGAACACCATGCAGCTTCACTATTTCACGAATATAAATCTCTGTCAACTGAGCTATAGGAAAACTGATGTTAATCGGAATAAAATGAGCCGACATCGTCAGTCTATCAACAATTACCCAAATGGTGTCATTCCCTTTAGGCGTATTCGGCAAACTCGTCACAAAATCCATGGATATACTATCCCATTTCCACTCCGGCACATCTAAAGGTATCATCATCCCAGCCGGCTTCTGATGTTCCACTTTCAACTTCTGACAAACCAAACACGAATACACAAAATGTGCCACATCACGTTTCAATCCAGACCACCAAAACAACTTCTTCAAATCATGATACATTTTTGTAGCTCCCGGGTGAATACTCAAGCTACTTCTATGACTCTCTTCAAGAATCATTTTCTTCATCTCGTCATCATCTGGAATGCAAATTCTACCTCGGAACCTCAAGACACCTTGATCATCGACCTTAAAGTCACCGTCTTCGGTCTGATTGCTAGCAACCAACAAGTCCACAAACTTAATATCCAATTTCTGCGCCTCTTTAATACTTTTCAAGAATTCATTATCAATCTTCAGCATTCCCAACTTTACACTCTGAGGTGACCATTCACAAACTAAACTCAAATCTCTAAACTGTTCCAGCAACTCAAACTCTTTAGCCATCATAGCGGACATATGCAAAGTCTTCCTACTTAAGGCATCTGCAACAACATTAGCTTTACCCGGATGATAATTCAAACCAAATTCATAATCTTTCAACAACTCAAGCCACCTTCGCTGTCTCATATTCAATTCCTTCTAATCAAACAAATACTTCAAGCTCTTGTGATCACTGAACACTTCAAACCTCGAACCGTACAAGTAATGTCTCCAAATCTTAAGCACAAATAACACTGCAGCTAATTCAATATCGTGAGTAGGGTAATTTCGTTCATGGATTCTCAACTGTCTCGATGCATAAGCAACCACTTTACCATCTTGCATAAGCACACCACCTAAACCCAACTTGGACGCATCACAATACACAACAAAAGATTCATCGGACTTAGGCAAAATCAAAACTGGAGCCGTCGTCAGACGCTTCTTCAATTCATTAAAACTATTCTCGCAGTGAGCATCCCACACAAATGCTTTACCTTTGCAAGTCAACTACGTTAACGGAAGTGCCAACTTCGAAAATCCTTCTATAAATCTTCTGTAGTACCCAGCTAATCCCAAAAAGCTTCTAATCTCGGTAACCGACTTAGGAGTCTCCCATTGCGATACTGCTTCAACTTTAGACGGATCAACTGCAATACCATTACCAGAAATAACATGGCCAAGAAAACTCACCTCATTTAACCAGAATTCGCACTTCGACAATTTAGCATAAAGTTTCTTCTCCTTCAACACTTGCAAGACTATCTTCAAATGTTCTGCATGCTCTTCTTCAGACTTGGAGTAAATCAAAATATCATAGATGAACACAACCACGAATCGATCCAAGAATGCATGAAAAATTCGGTTCATGTACTCCATAAACACACCAGGTGCATTCGTAACACCGAAAGGCATCACTTTGTATTCATAATGCCCGTAACGCGTCCTAAACGCTGTCTTCTGCATATCTTCATCTTTCACTTTAATCTGATGATATCCCGACCTCAAATCAATCTTGCTAAACACTCGTGCACCCACTAACTGATCCATTAAATCATCAATTCTCGGAAGTGGATACCTATTCTTTATAGTTACTTTATTCAGCTGCCGGTAATCAATGCACAACCTCATACTACCGTCTTTCTTCTTTACTAGTAATATCGGCGCTCCCCAAGGAGAAACACTTGGTCTAACAAACTTCTTCTCAAGCAAATCTTCTAATTGTTTCTTCAACTCAGCCAACTCGGAAGCTGACATGCGATAAGGTGTCATAGACACATGCTTCGTTCCCGGAATAAGGTCGATCGAAAATTCAACTTCTCTTTCTGGAGGCACATTAGGAATTTCATCGGGAAACACTTCTGGAAAATCACATACCACTCTATGCTTATCAATCAACGTTTGGTTCTCAATAGATAAAGATGCCATCAAAGAAAACATCAACATTCCTTCACGTTCTAACTACTTCAGCTGTTTAGTAGATAAAAACTCAGCTCCACTTTCTTCTTCATCAGAAGAGAAATACACCGACTTGCGAAAACAATTAATATGTACATGATTGTACTCTAACCAATTCATACCCAGAATCACATCCATACCACTCAAGGGTAGACAGACTAAATCAATTTCAAAATCACGATCATACATCGACAGAGGACATTTTAAACACACGAGAGAAGTGGTCACCGAACCCTTAGCTGGAGTTTCGACAACCATTTCCCCATTCATATTAGACATAGAAAGTCCCAACTTAGCAGCACAATCAATGGCAATAAAACAATGTGTAGCACCAGTGTCAATAATAGCAATTAAAGGAGTACTATCAAAATAAGAAGTACCTCTGATCAAACGATCCTCATTCTCTGTCTGTGTGCCAGTCAAAGCAAACACTCTACCAGTAGTCTGAGCATTCTTAGGCTTCTTGCATTGTGAACCAAAAAGACCTTCTTCGTTACAATTAAAGCACACCACATCATCATATTTGCATGCTGAAGTAGCATGTCCCTTCTTACCACAGCGGTAACACCGCTTCACATCTCCAGTACAAGCATTACTCTTGTGGCCTTTCTCACCACTATTATAGCAGACAATCTCAGCAGGAGCATCCTTTTTCTGAGGTCTCCTCTCATCATTAACTCTTTGCTTGCCCTTATCAGTAGGGGCACTATAAGGCTTCGGACGACTCTGCTGTCCTTTACTCTTTCTCTCATTCACGACCTTGTAGTGAGCTTTAGTGTCCTCCTCATAAATCCTGCAGCTGCTCGCCAGCTCGGAAAAATTACAAATCTTCTGGTAACCAATTTTCCTCTTGATATCAGCACGCAACCATTCTCGAACTTGATGCACTTAGAAAACTCAGCCGTCTCCGCAGTATAGTGTGGATAGAACTTAGCCAACTCCACAAACTTGGCAGCATACTCAGTCACCGACATGTTCCCTTGTTTCAGCTCAAGGAACTCAATCTCCTTCTTCCTGCGAACATCTTCCAGAAAGTAACGGTTCAGGAACTCCCACCTAAACACAGCCCAAGTAACAGCAGCACCTCCATTCTCTAAGACCGGTTGGACACTCACCCACCAGTTATCAGCTTCCTCTGCCAGCATGTGCGTACCAAAGCGCACCATTTGAACGTCCGTACACTGCATCACTCTGAAAAATCCTTTCGACCTCCTTGAGCCATGTCTGAGCTCCATCGGGGTCGTACCTTCCCTTGAACGTAGGTGGATGATTCCTCAGAAAAGTCTCCAACATCCTCACACCATCATTTCCACCAGCATTCTGTTATTGGCCCACAGCTTGAGCCATCGCTTGTAATGCAGCAGCAAGAGCAGCATCATTTCTTCCAGCCATCTTAGTTCACTACATAACGAGAACGGGTTAGAGAAATTCAAACAGAATTAAACTAACACTCGACACTAACGACTCGATCTACTTGGCCGGACGGACCGACCTGCTCTGATACCAATTGTAACACCCCGTTTTCCCAAAATAAAAATTTCATAAATAAATCAGAGTATCATCTAAACGGAATGCTACATTTCTTAAATTCTCATAAGGGAATAAATAAACATTTATTCTGGTCAAAATTGTTCTAACATCGCAGCGGATAAAATTCAATGTTAACAAATCGTTTTGGCACGCAGGCCTCATAAATACGTCTCAACATAAATCAACTGAAACTTAATTCATAATCAAATACGTAAGGAATAGAAATAAACATAAAGGTTCCCATCCCGTTACGTATCAGAGCACCTAAGGACACAGTGAGGGCAGCCACTCACAACAGCAACAGCAACTAAAGCTTAATCACCTGCACTTGCCCACAAGGCGGCAATTCCAACAGAAGGGGTGAGATTCTCAAAACAAAAACATTAAACATATAATTCAACAATTACATTTAACAACATAACCTCATCATCATATTTAGTACAATAGTCAAGTAACATCTTAAACAACATCATAATTCAACTTATTAATTTGACTAGACAATGCAACTTCGACTCAACTTATGCAACTTAGACATCTTAATCATGCATGTGGTACCATATTGAGTATAATTATACTCCTAGGGCATAAGCCCTCGTCGCTATTGAGCATAAAAATACTCCTAGAGCATAAGCTCTCGTCGCTATTGAGCAAAAGCTCCTAGGGCATGAGCCCTCGTCTCTGGATGAATATGCATGGACTCAATCTCTTAAATCTTAGACATCTCAAAAGAACTCCAATAATTTGGATTATAACATCATAATTCTTATACAACACATGCAGCTTTGAATTACTATCAATATGGCAGCATGGCAGCAATCAACATCACAAACATAGTAAAATCACAAACATTCACATACATCATCTCTTATAGTTCAGGAAAGCATATACAAATGTATAGGTCACCATAACGAATCAAATCTCAGTTAACAGCTCTACAGGTCGTCTTAATATCTCAATCCAGGGGTAATGTCATAACTAATCGTGCGACAAGAGTCGCATTATTCTAAAGGTAGTCTGGCACAGAACTGCTCGCTATGGCGAGTGGGAACCCTCGCCTCGCGAACCATCAGGGGTAACTCGCTATGGCGAGTTGGGTTGCTCGCCTTGCGAGCTCCTAGGTGCTACTCGCTATGGCGAGCAGGTTGTTCACCTCGCGAACCTTCTAGGGGTTGCTCGCTATGGCGAGCTGTTAGGCTCGCCTCGCGACCTGATGAATACTCGTTGTGGCGAGCGACGACAGAACAGTTACGGGGTTATGAGGGTTTTCACCCAAAACCCCAAATTTTCATCCTAATCCTTCAAATTTTCGACTATAATGATGTTTAAGGGTCATCCTATGGTCTGTAAACAATTTTCTGCAACATTGGTACAATTTCTCATCATCTAAACCTCAATTCCTCACTTTTGACCTAACTCTCAAATCCCTAATTCTCATGAATTAACCCTAGGATCTGTTAACTATAATCATCAATTACATATTCTAATGAAATTGTAATGATAGGCTCACCCTTACCTTAAGAAAATCGAGCAGCAGCCTCTCTGGTTCTTCTCTTCTGTTTTCTCCCAAAACTCTGAATTGTACGTTCTGTACAATTCTATACCTATTTCCCCCTTTTAAACCTCTTTTGTTTTATTTTATCTTATTTCCTCACAACTATATCTAATTCTAAAACAAACCCACAACTTATTATTTGTTTTATTTTCAAATCTTATTTTATTAAACAATAAAATAAATCTCAACCTTCATAAAATCACATAACTCATATAAATCACATAATATTTCAAATATCACTTAAATTCATACAAAATCATATAAATATTACCTATACTATATAAAATAATTGAAATAATTAAAACGGGCGTTACAGGAGCTATGGTCTTAGGGGCACCAATAGTTACTCCTGGAAGAGCTGTAGATTTGATCTTCTTCTTGAGAGGCTCTTGCTTCTCTTCCTCTTCCTTAGGAATCACTTCCTTGGTCCTTTTCCCTTTAACCTTAAGAGGTCCTCCTCCAGCAGTCTCAGGAATGGCAGAATAGTTGATTATTCTACCAGTATCCTTGAAGTAATCCACCACAAATCTTGCAAGAACTTCAGGATTATCTTCTTTGGAAATAGGAGGGAAGTTCATCATCAAGTCTGATTGCACATAAGATTCCCTAATATCATGCTTAGAAGTATTAAATCTTCTGACAATCTTCATATACTGAAGAGTTTTACCGTTGATGATTCTCCCAGTAACTGTTCCAAGATGAGCGTCTGATACAACACCAGATTCTGATAAGACCTTCAAGAGGCCTCCTTGATACAGAATCTCAGAGATTAGCCTTCCAAAAGGAACTTGTCTTCTGGATTCAGATTGGCTTTTCTTGATAGCCCAGAACATGTGGTGTATCACATACCTTAGAAAGTTTATCTTTATTTTATTTATCAGAAAATAAAGAAGAACTTTGTGATCAACAGACAGAGTGTCTGTTCCTCCTCCTTTCTGAAGCATACTATCCAGTATGATCTTCAGAAGCACCCTATGCTCAGGATGCATATCAACTAGCTTATTTGAGGGTATCCCTTCAAATAGAAGTTTGTTGCAGATAACAGTCCAGTCACTCTTCTTCTGGACATTCCACTGAAATTTACCTTCATTCACCACTTGACAAGCCCTGGCAACCACCTCTTCAGTGATAAGGACTGGAATCCCCATCACAGCAGACCTGATTTCAAGACCCTTGTACGGTCTTAAACCTATTTCTTCTCTGTTTTTGCCTGCCAGCTTGGGGTTGTTCATAACTGCAGCAGTTTCTTCAATCGTAGCTTCATCCTTGTCGAAGACTTCTGACCTAACCCAGAAATCTCTTACTAGCTCCTGATATGTTGGTCCATTCAACATACCAAAATAGTTCATCATTCCTTGTGCTAAGAAATGAGAAGAGACGTCTACTCCGTGACGATTAAAAGAGCCAAAGTCTATAGGAGATTCAACTTTTATTTCCAGAGTTTCTTTGATGAGATTCATAGTTCTTGGTTTAATCACGTATGATTTTCCAGTTTTGACTAACACACCAGATTGGATGAGATCCCTTGCCATTGAGAGGTTTCTAGGTTTTTGATTTTTGAGAACAAAAAGTTTTACAGAGATTGAAAACAAGAAAATTGTTCAGAGAAAAAATCAAAGAGTGAAAAGAGAAGTGAGTTGTGTGTGATAAGTATTTATAGAAAAAGAGTTTGATAACCGTTTGGAAAGAATAGGGGACAAACAAACACAAACAATAAATACAAAGCGCATGCAGCCGTAAAAGTATTGGGACAATGCGAAGGTAACTTGTTAAACGTAATGAAATCATTGCCCTTTGAGTTCTTACCCAATACAGACAGGCCACGTCTGAGAAACTATAAAGTAACTGTCACCGTAGTGGGGCAGGTGTTACTGAACTCAACAGTCATGCTTCCACTAATACGAGCTTCTGAGTGTCTAAGATTCTTTACCATAGTCTGGAGGTTTATCAGAAGCTTATGTCACCAGAGTCTCCAAAAGAGAGTCTGATTCTTAATTAGCTTCTGAAAATATTTCAGAGTCTAAATTCTGTTTTCAGAGGCGCACATTAACCAGAGACATAACACATGTTCAAATTTTTCTTTATAAAATCAAATCTTTCAACAGATAAAGGTTTAGTAAATATATCAGCCCATTGATGATCAGTATCAATGAATTAAATATCTAGTATTCCTTTTTGAACATAGTCTCTTATAAAATGATGTTTAATCTCAATGTGCTTTGCTCTTGAATGCAGAATTGGATTCTTTGATAAACATATAGCTGCCGTATTATCACAATAAATTAGGATACAATTTTCAGTTATTTGATAATCCTCAAGCTGATGTTTCATCTAGAGTAGCTGTGTACAACAACTAGCAGCTGAGATGTATTCTGCTTCTGCTGTAGACAAAGCAATGGTTGCTTGCCTTTTGCTAGCCCAGGATATCAGATTCTCTCCCAAGAATTGACAATTGCCACTGGTAGATTTTCTTTCAATCCTGTCTCCAGCATAGTCAGCATCACAGAATCCAACTAGCTTGTAGTCAGAGGATTTCTTGTATAGAAGTCCAAGATTGGTAGTTCCTTTCAGATATCTAAAGATTCTCTTAACAGCTGTTAAGTGAGACTCTCTAGGATCTGATTGAAACCTTGCACACAGACATACACTGAATAAAATATATGGTCTGGATGCAGTTAGGTACAACAAAGAACCAATCATACCTATATACAGCTTCTGATTAACTTTGGTTCCTTGATCTTCTTTGCTTAGAGTGCAGGTTGGATGCATTGGAGTATTCATTTCTTTGCAATCCTCAAGATTGAACTTCTTCAGAAGCTCTTTCGTGTATTTGGATTGATGAACATAGACTCCATCGTTGCATTGGTTGATTTGAATTCCTAGAAAGAACTTCAATTCTCCCATCATGCTCATTTCAAACTCATCCTGCATTACTTTGGAAAACTCTTTGCAAAGTGAACTATTTGTAGAACCAAAAATGATATCATCAACATAAATCTTAACTATAAGAATGTCTTTCTTAAGAGTCTTTCTGAATAGTGTAGTGTCAACTTGCCCTCGTTCAAAGTTATTTTGAATTAAGAAATTACTCAGCCTTTCATACCAAGCTCTGGGAGCCTGGATGTTTTAAATCTTCAAAGCCAGGAGGTTGTTTGACATACACTTCTTCAGAAATGACACCATTAAGAAATGCACTCACTTCTTCAGAAATGACACCATTAAGAAATGCACTCTTAACGTCCATTTGATACAGGGTTATGTTGTGATTTACTACATAGGAAAGAAGTAACCTGATTGCTTCCAATCTTGCAACTGGAGCAAATGTTTCTGTGTAATCAACGCCTTCTTGTTGACTGTAGCCCTGCGCAACTAGTCTGGCCTTATTTCTGATTACTTCTCCTTGTTCACTAAGCTTATTTCTGAACACCCATTTGGTTCCAATGATGTTCTTGTGTTCAGGCTTAGTGTCGTACCCTAATTTTTGACCAATATATTTTTTTAGTTTTTATTTTATTCGTACGTTGATCGTTTTTTCAGTCGTCCGTTAGCGCGCTATTTCCCGTAATATCTGCCTGTGTTCGTATTTGCGGTCGCGTCTATTTTTCTTTCGTCGTTTATATTTTAATGTCGCTCGCGTATTAATTTCGTAATTTTTACTCGCGTTTTGCGTATTTTAGTGTAGCGTAACGGTCGCGTCTTTAAAGTTCATTTTATTCACGTCGTCGTTTTATTGTTTTATTTAGCGTAAAAAAAGCCGCGTATCTCAGTCGTGTCAGACAAAATTTCGGCAGAGAGGTATTTTAAAATACCTCATTTTTTGGTTCCGACGGGACATTTTTTTTATTTATTATTTAATTTTCGTTTTTATTTTTAATTATTTATTTAGTTATTTATTTTTCCATTTATTTAATCTGTTGTTATTTATTTATCAGTTTTATTATTTTTTAAGTCATTGTACACTTGTCATTTTGTCATTGGTCCTGTCCAACTTTTTCTCCAAGAAACTGCAGGGGTATTTTTGTCATTGTCAGTGTATCAGTGATCAATACTATAAGAGTACTGTTCATGCGTCAGAATGGTCCCCCAGAGTCAGATCAGTCAGAATCAAGTCAGAAAAGTCATAATTCATCAAAAAAAAACAAAAACATTTTCTCTCTCCGAAAATCAAGATCAAACTCATAAAAATCCTCAAGAACATGATGAACATCACATGAACATCATGATGAACACCAAGAACACAAAAATCCAGCAACTTTCTCAACTCACCATTGAACCAAAATCACTAAAACAACATTAGATCCATCACAACCAAATCCGAAAAAACAACATTAGATCCATCACAACCACAAATCCATAACCCACAACCACAAATCATAAACACAACCATAAATCCATAACCCACAACCACAAATCCGAACTCATTTTTCGGATCTAAACAACAAGCCAAAACCAAATCAACACAAACAAAATCCGAACCCCGTCAAAACACCAACACAAACCATTTTCGGCCAAGAACAAACTCAAGAGGCCGAAACCGAACTCATCCAAGAGGCCAAGATCACAAAACCGAACTCAAAGAAGAACAAGGCACAAAAAAAAAACGAAGAACAAGTGGAAGAGGAAACCGAAAACAAAGGAAAAAGAAGAAGCAAGAGGTAACTTTCATGATTTTTTTTGTGGTTTTTTGGTTGATTTCTTTTGTAGATCTAGGTATATTTAAGACTTCTTTTGAAAAACTATGTGTGGATTTGGATAGAGGAGGAGGAGAGGAAGCTTTGGGTAAAAAAAATTTCAAAAAAAAATAGGTTCAAAGCTCCGACGCGGCGGTGCTACGGCCGGCCACCGCGCCGGAGCGCTCCCCTCCGCCGTGAACCACCACCCTCTCCGGCCACCCCCCTTCGCCGGCGGTCTCCCTTCTAGAGAGAAGGGAGAGCTCTTTTTTTTCTTTGTAATTTTAGAGAGAGAGGGAAATGAAGGAAATGAGAAAAAAGCCATAAAAAAGCCTTATATACTCATTTAATTGAGTTGGGGCGGGTCACCCATGGGTTGACCCAGTACCCGCCCCAGCTCAGTGACCCATGACCCAGCCCTTTTGTTACTACTATTTTGCTGTTTGTACCCCCTATCTGCTACTGCACCCCCTGTATTTTTTGTAGTAATTTTTGTTTTTTTTCAATTTCATGCACCTATCTTTTAATTAATTCATATAAGATTTAGATTATATTTCATGCATTTTTATTAGTGTCTTAATTTTCATATCATGTATTTTTTTTTTTTATTTTAATTTTATCTCTTATGTTCTAGTTCATGTTAGGCTTTAAAGTAACATTTCATATTTTTTCCATTTTGTCTAATGTTTTAATTATTATGCATTTATTATTTGATTATGGTTTAATTCCTATCGTATGCATTTTGTTTAATTAGCATTTCAAGTATCATGCATTGTATAGTTTACCTATTAATTTAATTTCAAACTCATGCATTTTTCTAATTAATTTTTTCTTTTTCGAAAACTTGCGTTTCATATTTTTTTAAATAAATATGCTTGATGTCATGCATTTTATTTGGTAGTTATTCTCATATGTGAGGTTCCTTTTATGCTTAATGTTTCGGTATATTTCGTTTTGCATCATCTCTAATATAATCTCATGCATCTTTTAATTTTTTTGTTATGTATTTATTTATCATACTTAGTGTGTAATTAGGGAATTGATGTAATTTATTTTCGCGCATTTTTTTCTTTTTGAGACCATAGAATGTATTTAGGGTATGTAATATGTAACCGGCACACGCACTGACACGCGCACCGACACTCCACTTTATTTATCGCTTTACGCTATTTTATTTTTTTCGCCGTTACGCGATTTCATCGTTAGCTTAGAAAAATATTTTTCTCAAAAAAAATCAAAAAAAATCAAATTCAATTTTCTTTTAAGTAAACCTTGGTATGTAATCCAAGTGTCTTTTATTTTATTTTCCTTAATCAAATGTTAATTAATTTAATATCCACATTAGACATGGATTTCGTGCAATTAAAATTAACCAACTTCATCGTATTTTCTTCTCATGCCTTGAGGCCTCTCATCTCTTCTTAAAATCTTTTCAAAAAAAATGTTAAAATCAATTCAACTCATCAAATAAGTTCTTAAGCCGAACTACTTGATTTTGATCCCGATTTATTTGGGTAAGTAGGCAAAGGGTTTCGACCCTTCCAAATCAATAAAAAATAACCAAAAACATGCTTCATCTTTCTCCTTTCTTTCACTTTAATTTTTAAACTCTTTTGATAAGTAAAATCAATTTAGCGCAAGATTAGAGAATAGGTAGAAGGTTCCTATGGGATACCATAGTCGGTTCGGGTGCTTAACACCTTCCCCAATCGAAACCAACCTCCGAATCCAAGGTCTCACAAGTGTTTTTACTCACTTTTTCCCTTCCCGCGAATAAAAGTTGAGAGTTCAAAGATTAAAGGTTCAAATCCGATTAATGATTTTGATACCCGAAAATCGAGAGCACAGAAATGGCGACTTCACTGGGGATCTTTTGAGGGTTAAGCCTATTTTATCTTTCTTTACTTTTGCGCTTTATTTGCTTATGCTTTTGTAAAAACGTACCTAATTGTTTACTTTTTTACGTGAGTGGCGAGATAAGTCCTATACCCGGGCTTGAGTGAAATATAAGATAGGAGTGGTAGAATCATAGTGACATGCCGAGAGTATTCTCGTGTGGTGGAACATGTGATATAACCACACTTAGCGGAGGATCTTGAAGTGATATACGTCGGCGTGTGTTGTCGCGTTTAGACATTATTACTTTTAAGTTTCCGTCGAAGCTAAGGACCTTAGTTACCTTTAACCCATCTTGGCCATTAGGATGTAGTGCGGTGGCTAACCAAGTGTTATCTTGGTCTTAGTCGACACGCGATGCTACACTCAAACTAGACTCTCCTATGGACGCTGTTGGACCAGGTGTTGTCCCGGGCATCCAATAAAGTTCGGAGGGGGTTGTAATTTGGGAACTTGGTAGAACCCGTGATACAGGTACATGTGGAACCATAGTCCTTACCAAACGGCGTTGTTACCCTCAGCTCCAACATTGTGGACTTAACCTCCCATGTTTTCTATGTTCTTTAGCGTAATCATGCTTACATGCATTCATCCATAAACTTCTTTTTCATCCAAAAATCAAAGGATTTAGACAAGTCTTCTTGTAAACATCAAAGGTATGACTTTGTAAGAACGAACAATAAGAAATCCAACATTCAAAAATCTTAACTAAGCTTTTGTTTTTGATAAGAACTTCTTCCTTAATTTCGTTCTTACCTTTTGAAAAGGAACTGATTGCAATATCTTTACGAGTTTTCAACTCAAACCATGTTCCTCTGCGATGTTTACAATTCACTTTGACAAATCCTTCGATAACAAAAATTATATTTTTTGCATAAGCATATCATGCATCATTTGGCATTCATAGTTTCTAGTCTGTGTCTCACATGGTGTCTTCTCAATAAAAGGTCAATCCATCAGTCTACTCGCATCTACAACACTCGGGCAAATCAGAATGGATCACCTTGAACAAGAGAACCACAAGCTTCATGAAGAGGTGACAACCCTCCGGGCCGAAAATGAGATTTTGAGGAACTTAGTATCTTTGATGACGTTTGCACAAAGTCAGCTATTAACTCTTCCTATTGTCAGCACTCAAGCTTAGCCGGTTGCTTCCACTACCACGATTTCAATTGTGTTCGCTAGTACTCCTCAAAATGCTATGCTGGAAGGTTATCTCTGGAGCACACCTTTAAGTTCTGATGAAGTATTCCGTCCTGTTGTCTCTGAGGTTCAAGCTCCTTTTGTGCAAATGACAACGCCTATCCCTCAATCGGGCCCTTTGTTCCCTCAAGCTGCTATGACCTACTCATCTCCTTTGGTCAACACTGTTAAGCAAAACCACGAACCCATTCATCACTCAGAAGGTGTGGTTGCATGTAACCGGATAGATGAACTTGAAGAAAAGTTTGATAAAATACGGCTGGAATTGAAAGCTCTCCGTGGGACAAAACTGTTTGGCCAGGATGCTTATGACCTTTGCTTGGTTCCCAATGTCGTGATACCACCCAAATTCAAGATCCCTGATTTTGAGAAGTACAAAGGGAATACTTGCCCTAAGGATCATCTGGTGATGTATGCGAGAAAAATGTCTGCTCATATCAAGGATGATGAACTCCTTATCCATTGTTTCCAAGAGAGTTTGACTGGTGCCGCACTGACATGGTACATGGGTTTGAGCAAGGTTGATATCAAAACATTTAATGATTTGTGCGAGACTTTCGTTCAGCGATACAACTACAACTTGAACTCGGCCCCAAAAAGAGGTGAATTGCATGCCATGACCCAAGATGATAATGAGTCCTTCAAAACTTATGCCCAACGTTGGAGAGATTTCGCCGCGCAAGTCCGTCCATCTCTAGAAGAGAAAGAGTTGCCCGAGATTTTCCTTGATACTCTGGATCGGTTCTATTATGAGCGTATGTTGACAAGTGCATCCGGCAGCTTCGCAGAGATGATAACTGTGGGTATGCGCATTGAAGAATTGGTCCAAAAAGGACGTTTGGTCAAAGGAAGTTTTCCCACTGATGGATCAGAGGATGAAGACCAGGAAGCGAGTATGGTGGAAGGTTGGCCTCAACAACAGTATTTGGCTTATCACCCTGTTGCCTCTATTATGCCAATCACAAACGTTGTTTCAAATCCAGTGTGTGAACCCCAGTTTCAACAACAGCCTCGACAACAGGCTCCAAGAACACAGATTGATCCTATTCCTATGAAATATGCAGATTTGTTTCCAATATTGCTTGAAAGGAATTTGGTCTACACCAAGGCACCTCTTCCGTTGCCAGCAAAATTGCCAGCCCGGTACAGACCCGATCGCTTTTGTGCCTTCCATCAAGGGGCACCAGGTCACGATATTGAAGACTGTTTTGCTTTGAAGAAAATAGTTCAGAAACTGGTCCAAAAGAACCTATGGTCATTCTAAAGTTTGAACTCTGACATGGAAGTTAGCTGGATCATGATATTCGTTGACACGTGGAATGCTTAGCTGCACTTGGGTCATTGCTGATGTTTCTTTCTACTACTTATTTGTTCAATTAATATGTTTGTTTGTTGTCTTATGTTTTTCAAAAAAAAAAAAATCCTTTCGTCCCACCCGAGGCGAAAGTGAACTTGTTTAGGGATTTTTGCTTTATGTATTTTTCATCATTAATTAAAAAGTCGCGTTGATCCCGACTTTGTTTTATTTTGTGCTTTTTCTGGAAAAATGGTAATACAAAAAACCAAAAAAATTCTTTTTCTTTAATCATATTCGCATAATCATAATTTTCACTTATCTGTCAAAATCAATAATCAAAGCATGCATTAATAAACCCGTTGAACACCTTAATCTTGTACTCTCTCTCGACTTTGAGTTCTTTGTGTCTGAAATTGAAGAAAAGGAGGATGGATTCCCAATGAAAATTTTTGCTTACTGGGGCATCTCAGCCATTGAAGCTACAAAGAAATATCAAGAAAGACTGTCCAGAAGTTGACATTCAATTACAAAAGTTGGCAATGAGATGTTAGCATTTGCATTGTATAGGAATTGTACCCCAGTACACACTTCAACAGGGGCAATCCCTCCCACCATCCCTCAGTATACAACATGAAGTGCAGAGTCTCGTCAATGGAAGTTCTGATGAAGGTTAAGCTTGTTGCACTTAAATGCATCGTGGTCTTATGTCATGGACGGTTATATCAAAAGGATGCAGCAAGTTTCGACAAAGAAGGCTCGTCGCCATGAATGTCAAAAAGTGGCCTTGTGCTCAAACATATGTTATCTGATTTTTACCAGACTCCAGGGGCAAAAGAATGCCTAATTGTAAAGAATGATGATGAACTTGTACGTCCTGTGAATACCGATGCAGTCAAGAAATACTTTGTTAAAGTGAAAAAAGCTCGATAAGTCGCAAACCTGAAAAGGCGGCTTAGGCAAAAAAAAGCGTCTCGGTGGACTGAAAACCCGAAAGGGCGGTCCACGCAAAAGTTAGAGACATGTAAAAAAAAACAGAGAGAATGATGAAAAACGAAAAATGTTTATCCTGATAGGTTGAAACCCGCAAGGGCGATCTATGCAAAAGTTAAGGATTGTGACAAAGTAACTGCATCTGGTTGGACATGACTCACTTGGGGCATTTCAGCCGTCAAAAGATCTTCAACTTATGGCAAAGTAACAACATCTGGTTGGACAGGATTCACTTGGGGCATGTTAGCCATCAAAAGATCTCCAACTTGTGGCAAAGCAACTGCATCAAATCAGATATAGTTCACTTGGGGCATCTTAACTGTCAGAAGACCTTCGATATGGAGCGTCCACAAATCAAATCTTGGAACAGTGAAATTCAAAGTTGTTAGGGAGAACCGTGGTTATTGTGTTCAATGTACCTTTCCCATATAATTACCATTTTCCAAAATTTTCAAAATCTGTGGAGCCACGCTTTTGGCGGGCCACCACTCCATTTACATTAATTTGAGCCTATGCCAATTTATTTGAAATTCTCATTTATTCTTTACTTGCGAAATTTTCTTCTATTTTTGATGTTAATGTTTAAAGCAAAAAAATTCAAAAAAAATAATATAGTTTTTCCCATGTCTTTTGAAATGCATAAACAACAGGTACATCTTCTTTGAACTTATGAGTAGTTGAAGCATACATCAACGTCCGTCTCAAGGACAGCTAAACTCTGCAAGTTAAGTGGGACCGAAGGCTATGAGATGACCTCTATAAAAAAAAAAAGGGAAAAGTGAAAAAAAGAAAAGCTCGCTAAGTCGAAAACCCGAAAGGGCGGCTTAAGCCAAAAATGAGCGTCCCGGTGGATTGAAAACCCGAAAGGGCGATCCAGGCAAAAATTAGGGGCATACAAAAAAGAATATATTCCCGGTGGATTGAAAACCCGAAAGGGCGGTCCAGGCAAAAGTTAGGGATTCAAAAGAAAAAACAATACAAAAAAATGATGACAAAAAAAAGAAAACAAAGACAGAGGCATCACAATTCAAATGGGCCAAATGGAAGAATGCACTTCATGCTGGTTTAGAAATGGCGACTTCTGCCGATTTGTTGATTGATGGACTTTGTTCCTAGTAAATGGCGACTTCTGCCAATTTGTTGATTGATGGACTTTGTTCCTAGTGAATGGCGACTTCTGCCAGTTTGTTGGTTGATGGACTCTTGTTCCTAGTGATTGGCGACTTCTGCCTGTGGTTTGGTTATTGGCGACTTCTGCCAGAACGATTGGTTAATGGGTTGTCACCCTTCAGTGGTTTGATTAACGGGTTGTTACCTTTTAGTGGTTTGATTATTGGGTCTTTCCCTATCAATGGTTTGATTATGGAGCTTTACCCTATCAGTGGTTCGGTTAGCGGGCTGTACCCCGATAGTGTTTTGATTCATCCCCAGTAATGATATCCCCATTGAAGATTGCCGAGTGTTTGTACTACGATGTCGGTTCACCTCTTATCTTACTTTCCCAGTCTTGTTTCATCAAGTTATATACAGGCATATGGTCGTACAAGTTTCCTGCATATATTCATACATTCATTCATATACATATTCATGCATATAAACTTTCGTGCACGTAACATGCACAATATCATTTATACATTATTGCATTGACCATCTTGTGTCTTAGTTCAAATGTATCGCATAAAAGTGTCATCCCCAATGTGTCTGATCAGTGATGTCACCCTTAGTCTTGATTGGTCGTATCCCTTCAATTTGGTCCTCTATCACCATTGTGTGTCAAGCTAATAACTTGCAAACATATTTTGCTACCTGTGTGTCAAGCGAATAGCTTGCAAACATTTTTTGTCACCTGTGTGCCAAGCGAGTAGCTTGCAAGCATCTTTTGTTACGTGTGTGTCAAGCGAATAGCTTGCAAATCCCTTTTGTTACATGTGTGTCGAGCGAATAGCTTGCAACCTTTTTTGTTCCATGAGCGTCAAGCGAATAGCTTGCAAACACCTTTTTTGTTACCTGTGTATCAAGCGATTAACTTGCAACCTTTTTTGTTACCGTGTGTCAAGCGAATAGCTTGCAATACCTTTGGAGTCGGGTTTGATATCCTGCCTAATGTCTTTGAATCAGGTTAATACCCTGCAAATGCTCTGAATCAGGATAATAGCTCGCAATTACTTGTGTGTCGAACAACCAATTTATCAATGTCTTTTCAATCTTCCCGATGACTATTCCAAAAGTGATCTTGTTCGTCGTTACCCCAGTAAAGGTAATTGACAGTTTTACCCTTCGGATGTTCGTCGTTACCCCAGTAAAGGTAATTGACAGTTTTACCCTTCGTATGTTCGTCGTTACCTCAGTAAAGGTAATTGACAGTTTTACCCTTCGTATGTTCGTCGTTACCCCAGTAAAGGTAATTGACAGTTTTACCCTTCGTATGTTCGTCGTTACCCCAGTAAAGGTAATTGACAGTTTTACCCTTCATATGTTCGTCGTTACCCCAGTAAAGGTAATTGACAGTTTTACCCTTCGTATGTTCGTCGTTACCCCAGTAAAGGTAATTGACAGTTTTACCCTTCGTATGTTCGTCTTTACCCCAGTAAAGGTAATAGACAGTATTTCATTTCGTTTCGTTCGTCTTTACCCCAGTAAAGGTAATAGACTGTAGTTCATTCCCTGTGGTTCGTCTTTACTCCAGTATTTTTCGTCGTCATTGCATTCGTACTTGCATAACAGACAACTCATATCATTACATCCATAGAGCTTTCTCGATTTCTGGGTTGGTCAAAAATTGGTGTACTCAATATTTAAGTCTCTCCGACTCGTCGTTTCAAAAATTTACGTCTTTTTAAATCCTCGTGACGGAGAAACTTAAATAGAGGCATCTGTCGTACCCTAATTTTTGACCAATATATTTTTTTAGTTTTTATTTTATTCGTACGTTGATCGTTTTTTCAGTCGTCCGTTAGCGCGCTATTTCCCGTAATATCTGCCTGTGTTCGTATTTGCGGTCGCGTCTATTTTTCTTTCGTCGTTTATATTTTAATGTCGCTCGCGTATTAATTTCGTAATTTTTACTCGCGTTTTGCGTATTTTAGTGTAGCGTAACGGTCGCGTCTTTAAAGTTCATTTTATTCACGTCGTCGTTTTATTGTTTTATTTAGCGTAAAAAAAGCCGCGTATCTCAGTCGTGTCAGACGAAATTTCGGCAGAGAGGTATTTTAAAATACCTCATTTTTTGGTTCCGACGGGACATTTTTTTTTTTTATTATTTAATTTTCGTTTTTATTTTTAATTATTTATTTAGTTATTTATTTTTCCATTTATTTAATCTGTTGTTATTTATTTATCAGTTTTATTATTTTTTAAGTCATTGTACACTTGTCATTTTGTCATTGGTCCTGTCCAACTTTTTCTCCAAGAAACTGCAGGGGTATTTTTGTCATTGTCAGTGTATCAGTGATCAGTACTATAAGAGTACTGTTCATGCGTCATAATGGTCCCCCAGAGTCAGATCAGTCAGAATCAAGTCAGAAAAGTCATAATT
This sequence comes from Medicago arabica, assembly GCA_946800305.1. Classification (NCBI taxonomy): domain Eukaryota; kingdom Viridiplantae; phylum Streptophyta; class Magnoliopsida; order Fabales; family Fabaceae; genus Medicago; species Medicago arabica. The sequence continues at coordinate 32,759,563 of OX326966.1, read as the reverse complement.
CATCAAAAAAACACAAAAACATTTTCTCTCTCCGAAATTCAAGATCAAACTCATAAAAATCCTCAAGAACATGATGAACATCACATGAACATCATGATGAACACCAAGAACACAAAAATCCAGCAACTTTCTCAACTCACCATTGAACCAAAATCACTAAAACAACATTAGATCCATCACAACCAAATCCGAAAAAACAACATTAGATCCATCACAACCACAAATCCATAACCCACAACCACAAATCATAAACACAACCATAAATCCATAACCCACAACCACAAATCCGAACTCATTTTTCGGATCTAAACAACAAGCCAAAACCAAATCAACACATAAACAAAATCCGAACCCCATCAAAACACCAACACAAACCATTTTCGGCCAAGAACAAACTCAAGAGGCCGAAACCGAACTCATCCAAGAGGCCAAGATCAAAAAAAATCAAATTCAATTTTCTTTTAAGTAAACCTTGGTATGTAATCCAAGTGTCTTTTATTTTATTTTCCTTAATCAAATGTTAATTAATTTAATATCCACATTAGACATGGATTTCGTGCAATTAAAATTAACCAACTTCATCGTATTTTCTTCTCATGCCTTGAGGCCTCTCATCTCTTCTTAAAATCTTTTCAAAAAAAATGTTAAAATCAATTCAACTCATCAAATAAGTTCTTAAGCCGAACTACTTGATTTTGATCCCGATTTATTTGGGTAAGTAGGCAAAGGGTTTCGACCCTTCCAAATCAATAAAAAATAACCAAAAACATGCTTCATCTTTCTCCTTTCTTTCACTTTAATTTTTAAACTCTTTTGATAAGTAAAATCAATTTAGCGCAAGATTAGAGAATAGGTAGAAGGTTCCTATGGGATACCATAGTCGGTTCGGGTGCTTAACACCTTCCCCAATCGAAACCAACCTCCGAATCCAAGGTCTCACAAGGGTTTTTACTCACTTTTTCCCTTCCCGCGAATAAAAGTTGAGAGTTCAAAGATTAAAGGTTCAAATCCGATTAATGATTTTGATACCCGAAAATCGAGAGCACACTTAGCTACTAGATCCCATACTTCATTCCTTTTGAATTGATTAAGTTCGTCTTGCATTGCCAGAATCCATCCTTCATCTCCAAGTGCTTCTTCAATAGAGGTTGGTTCAATAACAGATAGTAATCCCAAAGCAGACTCTTCTTGTCTGAAATGCGATCTAGTCCTTCTGGGACTTTCTTTATTGCCAATAATCTGATCCTCTGGATGCGAAGACTTGTATTTGAAAGATTATTTGGATTGACTAGCTTGCTGAGAACCATCTTGAGCTTCTTCAGAAGCTTCTTCATTAGGAACTTCAGGGGAGACCCTGACTCATTATCAAGATCTTCCCAGGTGGCCATCAGACTTTTCTTGATCTGCTTCTTAAACTTGCTTTACTTGAAGGTTAGCCTTTTTGACTTGGATTTCTCCTTCTGCAGCTCTGGACAATCAGCAATAAAATGTCCAGTCTTCTTGCAGTTGAAGCAACCTTTCTGTTCCTCCTTTTTAAAACCCTTCCCACTGCTCTTGCACAGAAATCTCTTGTTCTTCTTAGCAAGGTACTGCATTCTGCTTGAAAGCATAGCCATTTCCTTTGCAATATCAGGATCTTCCTCTGAGCTTTCAGAAGCTGAAGATTCATTTTCAGACTCTTCAACCTTCAGAGCCTTTGAGGACCTTCACTTTGATTTTAAAGCAATGGTTTTGGACTTTCTTGCAGACTCATGTTCATTGAGACTTAACTCATGAACCTTGAGAGAGCTTACAAGATCTTCAACACTTAAAGTGTTTAAATCTTTAGCCTCCTCAATTGCAGTGACCTTTGGTCTCCATCTAGAGGGTAAGCTCCTTAGAATCTTGCTAACATGATCAGAAGCTATATAACTCTTCTTTAGTATCTGAAGACCATATACTAGAGTTTGAAATCTTGAGTACATCTGCTCAATACTTTCATCCTCTTTCATCTTAAATAGTTCATACTGATGAACTAATAGAAGAGCTTTAACTTCCCTGACCTTTTTGCTTCCTTCATAGTTAGCACAGAGAGAAGCAAAAATGGTTCTAGCAGTAGATTTGTCACTCATCTTCATGTATTCCGATTTAGAAATAGCAGTGACAAGAGCCCCTCTAATGATATGATGTTTCTTGTAGATTTTCTTTTGAGCAGCAGTGTGAAGTTTTCGGTCAATGGCAGCACCTTCGTCATCAAGTTGTAAGTCACCAACACCATCTTCAAGTATGTCCCAGAGTTCTTCATCAAGACCCATGACATAACTGTAGAAGTTGGTTTTCCACCAAGAAAACTCTTCAGGATCACCATTGAACTTAGGAATTTTTCCATAATCAGCCTTTTTACTGCTGTTATTGGATCCATAGTCATATGGTATAGCAGCACCAGAAGTAGCAACAGAAGAAGAAGGTTCACTGGATCTTTTCTGTCACACGGTTAAGTGCTATGACAACGGAGCTGGAGCTCTGATACCAACTGAAGGTGAGAAAAACACAAGAAGAGGGGTTGAATTGTGTTAGCTTTTCGCATCTCTTGAAGAGTGAGAATCTAATTCCTTAGGTTCTGATGCAGCGGAAATAATCAAGAGATAGAGAGAAGAGAGAACACAAGCAATTATACAGGTTCCTTCCACAAACCGGAAGTAGTCCTGTCCCCCTTGCACTTCCCCCTTGTAAGCTCACTCAAGGTTCATGAGTTAAGTCTCAATGAACATGATTCTGCAAGAAAATCCAAAACCATTGCCTTAAAATCAAAAGGAAGGTCTTCAAAGGCTCTCAAGGTTGAAGAGTCTGAAAATGAGTCTTCAGCTTCTGAAAGCTCAGAGGAGGATCCTGATGTTGCAAAGGAAATGGCTATGCTTTCAAGCAGAATGCAGTACCTTGCTAAGAAGAACAAGAGATTTCTGAGCAAGAGCAGTGGGAAGGGATTCAAAGGAAGTCTCTTGGATGCGTCCTTGAGCAAGGAAGTCTCTTAGTTGTGTCTTTGAGCAAGGAAGTCTCTTGCTTTTGTGCTTGAGCAAAGGAAGTCTCTTGGCTGCGTCCTTGAGCAAGGAAGTCTCTTAGTTGTGTATTTGAGCAAGGAAGTCTCTCGCCTGTGTGCTTGAGCAAGGAAGTCTCATACTGTGTGTTTGAGCAACTTGTAATTTGATATTACATTTTAGTGAACTCTCCTTGGAAGTACAAGGGGCACAAGACTACTTCCGGTTTGTGGAAGGAACCTGTATAATTGCTTGTGTTCTCTCTTCTCTCTATCTCTTGATTATTCCGCTGCAATCAGAACCTAATCTCCTATCAGACTCTGATCTCTTTCAGACTCTGAATTTAAAGGAATTAGATTCTCACTCCTCAAGAGCTACGAAAAGCAAACACAATTCAACCCCCCCTTCTTGTGTTTTTCTCACCTTCAATTAGGTTCTGATTGCAGCGGAATAATCAAGAGATAGAGAGAAGAGAGAACACAAGCAATTATACAGGATCCTTCCACAAACCGGAAGTAGTCCTGTCCCCCTTGTACTTCCAAGGAGAGTTCACTAAAATGTAATGTCAAATTACAAGTTGCTCAAACACACAGTATGAGACTTCCTTGCTCAAGCACACAGGCGAGAGACTTCCTTGCTCAAAGACACAACTAAGAGACTTCCTTGCTCAATGGACGCAGCCAAGAGACTTCCTTTGCTCAAGCACAAAAGCAAGAGACTTTTACACAATTACAGAAAATTCAATAGAGTTGAAACACTTGACAACAATCAAAATGTGTTTCAATTACAACAAAGACAGACTCTGTTTTACACAAAAGACAGACTCTGTTTTTCTGTGAAACTTAGAAATTCTAGAATACTCAGTTTGTAAGAATCTAAGTTGATGATGTGCTTTTGTTAAGACTCAGTTGAATACGAAAGCAGCGCAATGTAATTTTTCAAGTTGTAGAGTCCAACAATTCTTCAAGTCTTCTATCCTTTATATAGGCGTAGGAAAGAGACGTTGAGTCATCCAGCACATCAGGATGATTTCTGAAGCTTGATCAATGACTGTTGATCTGTTGCTTGATTTGGTAATAGTCCTTCAATAGCATCATTTGAATTCCATTCCCTTTGAGGATTAATACCGGTAGACACAGTTGTCAAACTGTACGAGGTAGTGGAGTAGTGGAAACAGAGTTCGTACAACGTACTCTGTACTGGCCTGCAATCTTTGTCTTTGTGCTTCCCACGCTCAAGTTGACATTGAAGCTAGCCGTTACTCCATTTGAGAGTTTCTTTTGCATCGCAGTGCAGTAGAAATCCTTGTTAGCAGATTTTCAAATTTGTGGCTTCAGACTCACTGTAGCACTATGCTTCTGATAATCTTCAGACTCTCTTGGTTTTCAGATTCTGATGGTCTTCAGACTCTGATACAGTCTTCAGACTCTCTTTGGCACAGTCTTCAGACTCTCTTCGATGCAGTCTTCAGACTCTCTTTGGCACAGTCTTCAGACTCTCTTCGATGCAGTCTTCAGACTCTCTTCGATACAGAATCACAAGCAACAAGCTTCTCTGGATTATTTGCTCTTTAACATTGTTCAAACAGAATACTTCCTAAGATATAAATCTTGATTGATATCCTGCATACTTAAACAAATATTAGCAATATCCAATTGACAACTTTTTAATACCTTGTTATCATCAAAACTCAAAACGTGGTATTGCTGAACACCTTTGTTCCAACAATCTCCCCCTTTTTGATGATGAGAAACATTAGTATTTAAAAGGTCAATTGTTGTTAATCTAATTAACAAGTTGACTTTAAGGGTTCTGAGGTTTGTAAGCTCAGAGTCTGAGGTTTGTAAGCTCTGACTCCCCCTGAGTCTGATAGTTCTTAAGTTGAGGTTTGTAAGCTCCTATTAAGTTCTATCCAGGTTAATTAAATTCACTTTCATAAGCAATCGAATTCATTCTCAGAATAATAAATGAAGTTAGAGAACTGATTCTTAAACAGGGGCTCAGAGTCTAACTAAGCACCTTTTCGCAGATTTCCCTTTAACTTTTACGTATAACATGCAATGTAATTAAAAGAAATTTTCCCTTCTCCCTGACATAAATACTTTCCCTTCTCCCCCTTTTGTCATCAACAAAAAAAAAGGTTTAGAGCAAGTTCCTCCCCCTTTTTAAATGACTTAAGGTAAGGGTGCAAACATTTTTTAAGGGTTCAGAGCATAAAAACAAATTTGAATGCAAATTGAATCAAAAACAACTTGTATAAATTAAGCAAAATATAGTTCAGAAGATAACAAACAAGAATTACAAAATAAAACAGAAAGAAAATAAACTAAGGATGGTTTTGTTTGGCAAGATGATCCATCAATTTCTGGAGATCCTCTTGCTGTTTCTTTACCATTTCTTCGAGAGCCTCAGTTCTTCGCAAATGTGTTTCTCTTTCTTGTCTAGCTTCTTCTTGAACTCTATACAGTTTCCTTTTCAAAGAATTGTAAGCTACTGATTCTCTTGGAATATACTGATCTTCATCAAAGAAGGGTGTATCTCTAATCCTCAGAATCGGAGCTCTTTCCAATATAATAGCTTTTTCAGGCCCGCTTGACTTCTTCAACATGCTTGGCAGTGACAAGTGCTTGTTCCCTGGCAGCAGCCTTCTGAATTTTGGTGATAAAATCCAAGAACTCAGTCTTCACTGTAGAGAACTTGTCCTCATAACACACATTGAGGATTGGCACAAACCTTTGCTCAATAACTTCTTTGAGCTTATTGCTTGAAGAAGCATAGAACTCATCTATCTTGTTTGAATCAAATAAGTCAATTTGAGGTTCAGAGGTTGAGGGTAGAGAAGCTCTCAAGGCTAGAAAAGTTTCAAAACCTGGGAAAATGGTTATAGGATCACAAAGAGGTTGGGGAACTCTTCTGGTCTCAGCTCTACATTCTGTTACAGTTTCTGATACGATATCAGAAGCTTGTTCCAGATTTTCAGAAGCTGGTTCAACAACAGGTTCTGAAGGTTCAACAGAAGCTAAAGTCAGATTCTCTGTAGGTTCAGGTACAGGGTCTGGTTTGGAAACAGATGAAGTAGCTTTTGTTGATTTGGATTTTGCAGGGGTTTTTGGTAGTTCTCCTCCTAGATGTTTTTCAAGTGAATCTAGAGTGTCTAGAGAGTCTACACAAATGGTTTCAGTTTGGGGGGATGGCTGTTTAGATTGAATGGTTACTTCAGACTTTTCAGAAGGTTGAATTACCTGAAGTGGTTTGAGAAATGAAGGTTGAGCAAGATGGTCAGCAGGAAGATTCATAGACACTGTGATTGTGTCTTGAATTACTCTGTCCAAAGTTGAATCAACATAATCAACTATTGCAGGGTCCAGTGGGTTATGGGATGATATGAGTTTGATTGGTGAGGGAGATGAATTTTTGAGGGATGGAAGAATTTGGCTTAAAGGTTTGTTGTCAGATTCTGAATCTGATTCTGACTCTTGATTCAAAGATGAAGATGAGCTATATGCCACGTTGCCAGAGGTGCCAATGCCAGCTTCTGGAGAAGCATAGTGATCAGACACAGTAGCTTCTGATAACTCAGCTTCTGCAGTAGCTAAAGGATTCTTCTGTTTAAGAGCAGAGGCAAGCAACTTAGCAGCTTCCTTGACAGTTTCTTCCTTTAATTCTTCAGCAACCACTTCTGCTGCCATTTCCTTGCCAGCAGCATGTTCATCCTCAATCATAGATACAGAAGTACCTATCTTCTGTGCTACATCCCTAGCCACATTAATCACATCCACTTTTCTCTTCTTGATCCGACTCTCTTCACCTTCAGAGTCAGCATCAAGGTAGTCAGCAATATCTTGAGCCATTCTGTCATGGTCTCTGTCAGCCTTGCCTTTCTTCGCTTTCTTCTCATCTTTCTTAGCCTTCTTCTCATCTTTCTTGGCTTTCTTTTCATCCTTGGTTTCTTTAATCCTATCCTTAATTTCACGAAGTGCAGAGGATGTTGATGAAGACATAGGAGTTAAAGTCTTAGGGGAACCAATTGTCACTCCAGGAAGAGCAGAAGATTTGATCTTTTTCTTGAGAGGCTCCTGCTTCTCTTCCTCTTCCTTGAGAACCACTTCCTTTGTCCTTTTACCTTTGACTTTAAGAGGTCCTCCTCTAGCAGTCTCAGGAATGGCAGAATAGTTGATTATTCTACCAGTTTCCTTGAAGTAATTCACCACAAATCTTGCAAGAACTTCAGGATTATCTTCTTTGGATATGGGAGGGAAGTCCATCATCAAGTCAGATTGTACAAAGGATTCCTTCATATCATGCTTAGAGGGGTTGAATCTCTTGACAATCTTCATGTACTGCAGAGTCTTGCCATTAATGATTCTTCCAGTCACAGTTCCTATATGAATATCTGATACCACACCAGATTCTGATAAGACCTTCAAGAGGCCTCCTTGATACAGAATCTCAGATATTAATCTTCCAAAAGGAACTTGCCTCCTGGTTTCTGATTGACTCTTCTTGATGGCCCAACACATGTGGTGCATCACATATCTGGGGAAGTTGATCTTTATTTTGTTGATAAGAAAATAAAGAAGAACTTTGTGATCCACAGACAATGTGTCTGTTCCTCCTTCTTTCTGAAGCATACTGTCCAGTATAATCTTCAGAAGCACCCTATGCTCAGGATGCATATCCACCAGTTTATATGAGGGTCTCCCTTCAAATAACAATTTGTTGCAGACAACAGCCCATTCACTTTTCTTGTTGACATTCCACTGAAATTTATCAGCGCTCTCCATTTGACAAGCCCTGGCTACCACCTCTTCAGTGATAACTATTGATATTCCCATCACAGCAGACCTTACTTCAAGACCATTGTACGGTCTTAAAACCATTTGGTCTCTGTTCTTGCCAGCAAGACTGGGGTTGTTTGAGATTGCTACTGTTTCTTTCAAAGTAGCTTCAGCTTTGTCGTAGACTTCTGACCTAACCCAAAAATCTCTAACAAGCTCCTGATATGTTGGTCCATTCAACATACCAAAGTATCTCATCATTCCTTGTGATAAGAAATGAGGAGAAACGTCAACTCCATGACGACTGAGAGAACCAAAATCTACTGGAGATTCAACTTGAATTTCCAGAGTCTCCTTGATGATGTTCATTGTTCTGGGTTTGATAACGTAGGACCTTCCGGACTTGATTATGACACCAGATTGGATGAGATCACTTGCCATTAGGGATTTCTAAGAGTTTGATTTGAGAACAAAAAAGTTTTGCAAAGTATTGAAAAACAAGAAATTTGTTCAGAGAAAAAAACAACGAGTGAAAAGAGAAGTGAGTTGTGTGTGTTATGTATTTATAGAAGAAAAAAAATTGATAACCGTTTGGAAAGAATAGGGGACAAACAAACACAAACAATAAATACATATAGCATGCAGCCGTAAAAGTATTAGGACAAAGCGAAGGTAACTTGTTTAACGTAATGAAATCATTGCCCTTTGAGTTCTTTCCTAATACAGACAGGCTACGTCTGAGAAACTGTAAAGTAACTGTCACCATGGTGGGGGCAGGTGTTACTGAACTCAACAGTCACGCGTCCACTAATACGAGCTTCTGAGAGTCTAAAGATTCCTCACCAGAGTTTGAATAGTTTATCAGAAGCTTTTATCAGAGTCTCTAAAAGAGGGTCTGATTCTCAAATAGCTTCTGAATATTTTCAGAGTCTGAATTCTGTTTTTAGAGGCGCACATTACCCAGAGACATAGCACATGTTCAAATTTTTCTTTATGAAATAAAATCTTTCAACGGATAAGGGTTTAGTAAATATATCAGCCCATTGATGATCAGTATCAATGAATTGAATATCTAAAATTCCCTTTTGAACATAGTCTCTTATAAAATGATGTTTAATCTCAATGTGCTTTGCTCTTGAATGCATAATTGGATTCTTAGACAAACATATAGCTGCCGTATTATCACAATAAATTGGGATATGGTTTTCAGTTATTTGATAGTCCTCAAGTTGATGTTTCATCTAGAGTAGCTGTGTACAACAACTAGCAGCTGAGATGTATTCTGCTTCTGCTGTAGACAAAGCAATGGTTGCTTGCCTCTTGCTAGCCCAGGATATCAGATTCTCTGCCAAGAATTGACAATTGCCACTGGTAGATTTTCTTTCAATCCTGTCTCCAGCATAGTAAGCATCACAGAATCCAACTAGCTTGTAGTCAGAGGATTTCTTGTAAAGAAGTCCAAGATTAGTAGTTCCTTTCAGATATCTAAAGATTCTCTTAACAACAGTTAAGTGAGACTCTCTAAGATCTGATTGAAACCTTGCACACAAACATACACTGTATAAAATATCTGGTCTGGATGCAGTTAGGTATAACAAAGAACCAATCATACCTCTATACAGCTTCTGATCAACTTTGGTTCCTTGATCTTCTTTGCTCAGAGTGCAGGTTGGATGCATTGGAGTATTCATTTCTTTGTAGTCCTCAAGATTGAACTTCTTCAGAAGCTATTTCGTATACTTGGACTGATGAACGTAGACTCCATATTTGCATTGGTTGATTTGAATTCCAAGAAAGAACTTCAATTCTCCCATCATGCTCATTTCAAACTCATCCTGCATTACTTTCGAAAACTCTTTGCAAAGTGAACTATTTGTAGAACCAAAAATGATATCATCAACATAAATCTGAACTATAAGAATGTCTTTCTTCAGAGTCTTTCTGAATAGAGTAGTGTCAACTTGTCCTCGTTCAAAGTTGTTTTGAATCAAGAAATTAGTTAGTCTTTCATACCAAGCTCTTGGAACTTGTTTCAAGCCATAGAGTGATTTCTTTAATTTATAAACATGCTCTGGATGCTTTAAATCTTCAAAGCCAGGAGGTTGTTTGACATATACTTCTTCAGAAATGACACCATTAAGAAATGCACTCTTAACGTCCATTTGATACAGGGTTATGTTGTGATTAACTGCATAGGAAAGAAGTAACCTGATTGCTTCCAATCTTGCAACTGGAGCAAACGTTTCTGTGCAATCAATGCCTTCTTGCTGACTGTAGCCCTGCGCAACAAGTCTGGCCTTGTTTCTGATTACTTCTCCTTGTTCACTAAGCTTATTTCTGAACACCCACTTGGTTCCAATGATGTTCTTGTGATCAGGCTTAGCTACTAGATCCCATACTTCATTCCTTTTGAATTGATTCAGTTCTTCTTGCATTTCCAGAATCCATCCTTCATCTCCAAGAGCTTCTTCAACAGAGGTTGGTTCAATAACAGATAATAATCCTAAAGCAGACTTTTCTCGTCTGAAATGCGATCTTGTTCTCATAGGACTTTCTTTATTGCCAATTATCTGATCTTCTAGATGTGAAGACTTGTATTTGAAAGATTGTTTGGATTGACTAGCTTGCAAAGAACCATCTTGAGCTTCATCAGAAGCTTCTTCATTAGGAACTTCAGGGGCTGTTCCAGCTTCTGAAGTATCCTCAGATTCTGGAATCTGATCAGATTCTGAGTTATCATCAGAATCTTGAGATTCTGCATGACTTTCATCTTGCATTGGAGTTTCACTTCCAGGCACTTTGTCATCGAATCTGACATGCATAGATTCTTCCACACATTGTGTTTCTGAATTATACAGCTTGTATGCCTTAGAGCGTTCAGAGTAACCTAAAAAGATTCCCTTTTGAGCTTTGGCATCAAATTTCTTTAGGTAGACTTTGTTGTTCAGGACATAACACGTACATCCGAACTGATGAAAATAAGATATGTTGGGTTTTCTTCCTTTAAAGAGTTCATAAGCTGTTTTGTTCAACAGAGGTCTAATATAGATTCTGTTCTGAACATAACACGCTGTGTTTACTACTTCTGCCCAAAAATGCTTAGCTAGATTGTTCTCATGGATCATGGTTCTAGCCATCTCTTGTAAGGTTTTGTTCTTTCTCTCTACGACTCCATTTTGTTGTGGAGTTCTAGGTGCAGAGAATTCATGAATAATTCCATGTTTTTCACAGAAAACCTCAAACGGTTCATTTTCAAATTCTCCTCCATGATCACTTCCGACTTTCAAGATTTTCATTTCCTTCTCTGATTGTATTTGGATGCAGAATTTACTAAACACAGAATATGAATCATCTTTAGTTTTCAGAAATTTAACCCAACACCATCTGTTGTAGTCATCAACAATAACTAGTCCATATTTACTTCCATATAAGGATGCAGTGCTAACTGGTCCAAATAAGTCAATATGAAGTAACTCCAAGGGTCTGGAAGTTGAAACAATATCTTTCGGCTTGAAGGGACTCTTGACAATTTTCCCTTTCTGACATGCTCCGCAAAGAGCATCTGAGTGATATTCAATGTCTGGTAGGCCTTTGACAAGTTGCAACTTGCTAAGCTTAGAGATTAATCTCCAGTTAGCATGTCCCAAACGTCTATGCCACAGCCACTACTTATCACCCATTGACAAAAGGCACACTACCTTCTGATCAGTCAGTTCTGAGAATTTTATCTTGTATACATTGTTTCTTCGTTTTCCCTTGAAGACTATGGACTGATCATCCTTGTTAACCACTGTGCAGTTGTTCTTATTAAACAATACATCATAACCACTGTCACATAATTGACTTATGCTTAGTAAGTTATGTCTAAGTCCATCAACGAACCACACATTACTGATTGAGATCAGAGAGTTACCAATGGTTCCAGTACCAATGGTTTTGCCAGTCTGGTTTCCTCCAAATCCCACAGTTCCTCCCTCTTTCATGGTTAGGGTTAGGAACATAGACCTTTCTCCCGTCATGTGACGCGAGCAACCACTGTCCAGGTACCAAGCCTTGTGCTTTTCTAGTCCTTTTAGACATACCTGCAACATCAATAATTTCAGACTTAGGTACCCATATTCTCATGGGTCCTTTTTGGTTAGTCTTAGAACCATTGAACTCCTTTCGTAAGTTACGTCTTGAAGTCATTGGCAATGATTTCTCCCATACCTTGGGTTTGGAACCGTTTGGTTTAGGTTTCAACTTGCCTTTCACAGTTTCTCTTCTTTGAAACTTAGGCTTTGGTTTTTCAGACTCTGGCTTTTTCAGAGTCTGTTTATCAGACTTTGAATGTTTTAGAGTCTGAGACTTTAAAGCTTTGGGTTCAAAGTTTTTCAGACCCTTTAACTTAACATTATGAGATTTTGACTTAGTCAGAATCTTAGAAGTAGAAGTTGTAGGTTCTGAATGAGTCACTGTGTTGACTTCATCAGACTCTCTTACAAAGTGATTTTTCAACGCCTCTCTGGCTCCATCAGGACCAGGTTTCAGAGTCATTTCATTTGAGTTTCCTCCAATGAATCCAAGACCCTGTCCTCTGTTCTGATACGTGATGTAGATCATGGATGCAACCCTTGATCTGTCAATTCCAGTAGCAATAAATTCTTGCAGAGCAACATCTTGCTCACTTAAGTATTTACAGCTACACTTCTTGATCAATAAAGAGATATTTTCTTCTTTTAAATCTTTTAATTCCAACAGAGTTGAATTATGTCTTTTTGACAGCTTATCAAGCTGTTGTTTGACTTTCTTCAACTCAGTGGTCTTAGTTTTAAAATAAGTTCAGATCTTGTGAGTTCAGAATATACCTCTGTTTCATTTTCAGAATCTGTATTTGATTCTGCCTCAGGTGTCTCTTTAACAGATTCGGTTGTAGCCATTAGTCCAACAGCTACATTAGTTTCACCATCAGCATCATCATCTTCAGATCCTGACTCATTATCAAGATCTTCCCAGGTGGCCATCAGACTTTTCTTGATCTGCTTCTTAAACTTGCTTGACTTGAAGGTTGGCCTTTTTAACTTTGATTTCTCCTTCTGCAGTTCTGGACACTCAGCAATAAAATGTCCAGTTTTCTTGCAGTTGAAGCAACCTTTCTGATCCTCCTTTTTGAACCCCTTCCCACTGCTCTTGCTCAGAAATCTCTTGTTCTTCTTAGCTAGGTACTGCATTCTGCTTGAAAGCATAGCCATTTCCTTTGCAACATCAGGATCCTCCTCTGAGTTTTCAGAAGCTGAAGACTCATTTTCAGACTCTTCAACCTTGAGAGCCTTTGAAGACCTTCCTTTTGATTTTAAGACAATGGTTTTGGACTTTCTTGCAGAATCATGCTCATTGAGACTTAACTCATGAACCTTGAGTGAGCTTACAAGATCTTCAACACTTAAAGTGTTTAAATCTTTAGCCTCCTCAATTGCAGTGACCTTTGGTCTCCATCTAGAGGGTAAGCTCCTTAAAATCTTGATAACATGATCATAAGCTATGTAACTCTTCTTCAGTATCTGAAGACCAGATACTAGAGTTGAAATCTTGAGTACATCTGCTCAATACTTTCATCCTCTTTCATCTTAAATAGTTCATACTGATGAACTAACAGAAGAGCTTTAGCTTCCCTGACCTTTTTGCTTTCTTCGTAGTTAGCACAGAGAGAGGCAAACATGGCTCTAGCAGTAGATTTGTCACTCATCTTCATGTATTCCGTTTTAGGAATAGCAGTGACAAGAGCCCCTCTGATGATATGATGTTTCTTATAGATTTTCTTTTGAGCAGCAGTGTGAAGTTTTCGGATTATGGCAGCACCTTCGTCATCAAGTTGTAAGTCACCAACACCATCTTCAAGTATGTCCCAGAGTTCTTCATCAAGACCCATGACATAACTGTAGAAGTTGGTTTTCCACCAAGAAAATTGTTCAAGATCACCATTGAACTTAGGAATTTTTCCATAATCAGCCTTTTTACTGCTGTTATTGGATCCATAGTCATATGGTATAGCAGCACCAGAAGTACCACCAGAAGAAGACGGTTCACTTGAAGACATGTTTTTCTCTGGATCTTTTCTGTTACACGGTTAAGTGCTACGACAACAGAGCCGGCGCTCTGATACCAACTGAAGGTGAGAAAAACACAAGAAGGGGGGGTTGAATGGTGTTAGCTTTTCGCAGCTCTTGAAGAGTGAGAATCTAATTCCTTTAAACTCAGAGTCTGAATGGGATCAGAGTCTTATAGGAGATTAGGTTCAGATTGCAGCGGAATAATCAAGAGATAGAGAGAAGAGAGAACACAAGCAATTATACAGGTTCCTTCCATAAACCGGAAGTAGTCCTGTCCCCCTTGTACTTCCAAGGAGAGTTCACTAAAATGTAATGTCAAATTACAAGTTGCTCAAACACACAGTATGAGACTTCCTTGCTCAAGCACACAGGCGAGAGACTTCCTTGCTCAAAGACACAACTAAAAGACTTCCTTGCTCAATGGACGCAGCCAAGAGACTTCCTTTGCTCAAGCACAAAAGCAAGAGACTTTTACATAATTACAGAAAATTGAATAGAGTTGAAACACTTGACAACAATCAAAATGTGTTTCAATTACGACAAAGACAGACTCTGTTTTACACAAAAGACAGACTCTGTTTTTCTGTGAAACTTAGAAATTCTAGAATACTCAGTTTGTAAGAATCTAAGTTGATGATGTGCTTTTGTTAAGACTCAGTTGAATACGAAAGCAGCGCAATGTAATTTTTCAAGTTGTAGAGTCCAACAATTCTTCAAGTCTTTTATCCTTTATATAGGCGTAGGAAAGAGACGTTGAGTCATCCAGCGCATCAGGATGATTTCTGAAGCTTGATCAATGACTGTTGATCTGTTGCTTGATTTGGTAATAGTCCTTCAATAGCATCATTTGAATTCTATTCCCTTTGAGGATTAATACCGGTAGACACAGTTGCCAAACTGTACGAGGTAGTGGAGTATTGGAAACAGAGTTCGTACAACGTACTCTGTACTGGCCTGCAATCTTTGTCTTTGTGCTTCCCACGCTCAAGTTGACTTTGAAGCTAGCCATTACTCCATTTGAGAGTTTCTTTTGCATCGCAGTGCAGTAGAAATCCTTGTTAGCAGATTATCAAATTTGTGGCTTCAGACTCACTGTAGCACTATGCTTCTGATAATCTTCAGACTCTCTTGGTTTTCAGATTCTGATGGTCTTCAGACTCTGATACAGTCTTCAGACTCTCTTTGGCACAGTCTTCAGACTCTCTTCGATGCAGTCTTCAGACTCTCTTTGGCACAGTCTTCAGACTCTCTTCGATGCAGTCTTCAGACTATCTTCGATACAGAATCACAAGCAACAAGCTTCTCTGGATTATTTGCTCTTTAACATTGTTCAAACAGAATACTTCCTAAGATATAAATCTTGATTGATATCCTGCATACTTAAACAAATATTAGCAATATCCAATTGACAACTTTTTAATACCTTGTTATCATCAAAACTCAAAACGTGGTATTGCTGAACACCTTTGTTCCAACAACTTCCAATGCTCAAAGACACAACTAAGAGACTTCTTTGCTCAAGCACACAAGCAAGAGACTTCTGACACAATTTACAGAAAATTGAATAGAGATGAAACACTTGACAAACAATCAAACGTGTTTCTATTACAACAAAGACAGACTATGTTACGAACAAAGACAGACTCTGTTTTTCTGTTTAACTTAGAAATTCTAGAATACTCAGTTTGTAAGAATAATCTAAGTTGTTGATGTGTTTTTGTTAAGACTCAGTTGAATACGATAGCAATGCAGCGTAGTTTTTCTAGTTGTAGAGTCCAACAATTCTTCAATTCTTCTATCCTTTATATAGGCGTAGGAAAGAGACGTTGAGTCATCCAACACATCAGGATGATTTCTGAAGCTTGATCAATAGCTGTTGATCTGTTGCTTGATATGGTAATAGTCCTTCAATTGCATATTTTGAATTCCATTCCTTTTGAAGATTAATACCGGTAGACACAGTTGCCAAACTGTACGAGGTAGTGGAGTAGTGGAAACAGAGTTCGTACAACGTACTCTGTACTGGCCTGCATTCTTTGTCGTTCAGCATCCCACGCTCAAGTTGACTTCGAAGCTAGCCGTTACTCCAAATGAGAGTTTCTTTCGCATCGTAATGCCTTTAGAAATCCTTGTTATCAGATCTTCAGATTGAAGGCTTCAGACTCACTATAGCATTCAGCTTCTGATGATCTTCAGACTCTCTTGATTTTCAGATTCTGATAGTCTTCAGACTCTCTTCGATACAGTCTTCAGACTCTCTTCGATACAATCTTCAGACTCTCTTCGATACAGTCTTTAGACTCTCTTCGATACAGAATCACAAGCAACAAGCTTCTATGGATCTTCGCTCTTAAAATGTTCAAACAGAATACTTTCTAAGATATAAATCTTGATTGATATCCTGCATACTTAAACAAATATTAGCATATCCAATTGACAATTTTTAATACCTTGATATCATCAAAACTCAAAACGTGGTATTGCTGAACACCTTTGTTCCAACACAGCGAGTGATCATCCTCGCATCGCGATCTGTAGATAACTCGCCATGGCGAGTTAGTCAGTAGGTGTCTCGACCTTGTGTCGTTGAACATGTTTCTGTTTCGAGTTGGACTTAGGTTTTAATTATGAAGTTGTTGTTGATTAAGTAGTGTATTCCAGTAGCTGTAGTTGACATGAAAAATATTTCGTGGATGTTTGATTATGTGTTACGTCGTTGCATGTTGTTCAAGTTGTATTGTTGCATAACCATTGGTCTAAGTTGAGGGCTTGATGCCCTGTTAAGTTGTCAAGTTGGGGTCTTGATGCCCTGTTTAATCGAATTACGACATCCTATTGAGAGCTTGATGCTCTTTTGGTACCACATGCATAAATATATTGCATATTGTTGAGTTGTTGTTGTGTCGTTGTATTGTTGAGTTGTTGTTGATGTTGCATTGTCGAGTCGTCATTGTTGCATTGTTGAATAGTTGTTGTTGTAATTCATTGATAAATGTTAACTGAATTTACATGAAGTTCTTGTCAATTAATAAATATTGTAGTTGTATGTTGATTAATTCTGATTTTGGATTTGTTGCTTATTATTAATGAATGTGAAATCTCACCCCTTCTGCTTGAAAATGTTGCTCTTCGTATGAGTAACTTGCAGGTGACCAAGAATAGTGCAGATGTGAGTTGATCCTCGTGTCGTCATATGAGTCTTGCTCGGATATGTAACGGGATGGGGATATCTTCAATGTTTTGTTGTTTTTCCTTATTACGTAACTTTTAAGATATTATCGAACCATTTTATTTTTATATTTTATTATGTTGATGATGTTGAGGCCTAGTGACAAGTCTTGGATTAAAAGTTGAATAATTTTCCGCTGCAACTTTATTTTAAATATTATAAGCAGGTGTTTTATTTGAAATAGTGGGTTTTAACTCCACTTACGTTGAAATGATTTTGCAATTAAAATGTAGTGTGACATCCTGTTTTATGTTGGACTCTGATGAATTTAAGTATTATTTATATGTTGGGAAAACGGGGTGTTACAATTGGTATCAGAGCAGGTCGGTCCGTCCGGCCAAGTAGATCGAGTTGTTGTTTCTTTTGATAATGAAATATTGTCGTAGAGTTTTTCCTGATTGTTGTCCGTTGTGAAGTAAACCGAGATGGCTGGAAGAAATGATGCTGCTATTGCTGCTGCGTTGCAAGCTTTGGCTCAAGCTGTAGGGCAACAACCAAATGCTGGTGCTGGTGGTAATGATGGTGTTCGCATGCTGGAGGCCTTTTTGAGGAACCATCCACCTACCTTCAAGGGCATGTACGACCCTGATGGAGCTCAGGCTTGGCTGAAGGAAGTGGAGAGAATTTTCTGAGTCATGGAATACACTGCACCTCAGATGGTTCGTTTTGGTACGCATTGTTTGGCTGAGGAAGCTGATGACTGGTGGGTTAGTGTTCGTCCGAATCTGGAGAACAATAGTGAAGTTACTTGGGCTGTTTTCAGGAGGGAATTTCTGAATAGATACTTTCCAGAGGATGTTCGCGGAAAGAAAGAGGTTGAATTTCTGGAGCCGAAGCAGGGTGACATGTCCGTCACTGAGTATGCTGCTAAGTTTGTTGAACTGGCTAAGTTTTATCCACACTACACTGCTGAGACTGCTGAATTTTCTAAGTGCATCAAGTTCGAGAATGGTTTGCGTGCTGAGATTAAATGTGCAATTGGGTATCAGAAGATCCGTCAGTTTTCTGAGTTGGTGTGTAGCTGGAGGATTTATGAGGAAGACACCAAAGCTCATTATAAGATTCTAAATGAGCGGATGAGTAAGCAACAACAAAGTCGTGGTAAGCCTTACAGTGCTCCTGCTGATAAGGGCAAATAGAAAGTGAAGGATGAGAAAAGGCCAAATGATGAGAAGAGGACTGGAAGAAGAGATGCTCCTGCTGAGATTGTTTGCTTCCGATGTGGAGAGAAAGGTCACAAGATTAGTGCTTGCAATGTGGGTGAAGTGAAACGGTGTTTCCGTTGTGGCAGGAAAGGGAATACAATTGCAGATTGTAAGCATGATGAGATGGTTTGTTTTAAGTGTGGTGAAGAAGGACATATTAGTCCTCAGTGTCCTAATCCTAAGAAGGAACAAGTTAGAGGGAAAGTGTTTGCTTTGACTGGCACTCAGACAGTTAATGAGGATCGTCTGATCAAAGGTACATGTTTTATTAATAGTACTCCTTTAATTACTATCATTGATACTAGTGCTACGCATTGTTTTATTGCTGCTGATGTTGTTTCGAAGTTGGGTCTTGATGTGTCTTTTATGAATGGGGAAATGGTTGTCGAAACCCTAGCTAAGGGTTCGGTGACTACTTCTCGCATATGTTTGAAGTGTCCTTTGTCGATGTTTGGTAGAGATTTTATAGTAGATTTGATATGTTTTCCGTTGAGTGGGATGGATGTAATTCTAGGTATGAATTGGTTAAAGTACAACTACGTCTATATTAATTGTTTTAGGAAGACAGTGCATTTTTCCTCTGCCGAAGAAGAAGAAGGAGAGACTGAGCTCTTGACTACTAAGCAGTTGAAGAAGTTGATGAGAGATGGAATCCCGATGTTTTCTTTGATGGCGTCCTTAACCATTGAAAATCAAACAGTGATTGATAAGTTGCAAGTAGTGTGTGAGTTTCCAGAAGTTTTCCCTGATGAAATTCCAGATGTGCCGCCTGAGAGAGAGGTAGAATTCTCAATTGATCTTATTCCAGGTACGAAGCCTGTTTCTATGGCGCCTTACCGTATGTCAGCTTCTGAATTAGCTGAGTTGAAGAAGCAGTTAGAAGATTTACTTGATAAAAAGTTTGTGAGACCGAGTGTTTCACCTTGGGGAGCGCTTTTGTTATTGGTTAAGAAGAAAGATGGCAGCATGAGGTTGTGTATAGATTACCGGTAGTTGAATAAAGTGACAATAAAGAATAAATATCCGCTTCCGAGGATCGACGATTTGATAGACCAGTTAGTAGGTGCCCGTGTGTTCAGCAAGATTGATTTAAGGTCGGGTTATCACCAGATCAAAGTGAAAGATGATGATATTCAGAAGACAGCCTTTAGGACTCGTTACGGACACTATGAATATAATGTGATGCCTTTTGGTGTTACTAATGCGCCGGGGGTGTTTATGGAATATATGAACCATATTTTTCATGCTTATTTGGATCGTTTTGTTGTAGTATTTATAGATGATATCCTGATATACTCCAAGTCTGAGGAGGAACATGTCAAGCATTTGAGGATTGTTTTGCAGGTGCTGAAAGAGAAGAAGTTATATGCCAAGCTATCTAAGTGCGAATTCTGGTTGAACGAAGTAAGTTTTCTTGGTCACATTATTTCTAGTAGAGGTATTGTTGTGGATCCATCTAAAATTGATGCGGTATCGCAATGGGAGACCCCGAAGTCGGTTACCGAGAATAGAAGCTTTTTGGGTTTAGCAGGTTATTACCGGAGGTTTATTGAAGGATTTTCTAGGTTAGCACTTCCGTTAACTCAGTTGACTTGTAAAGGCAAAGCTTTTGTGTGGGATGTTCAATGTGAAAACATCTTTAATGAATTGAAGAAGCGTTTGACGACAGCACCAATTTTGATATTACCAAAGTCTAATGAACAATTTGTTGTGTACTGCGATGCGTCTAAGTTGGGTCTAGGTAGTGTGCTTATGCAGGATAATAAAGTAGTAGCTTATGCATCAAGGCAATTGAGGATTCATGAACGTAATTATCCTACTCATGATCTGGAGTTGGCTGCGGTGGTTTTTGTGCTTAAGATTTGGAGACATTATTTGTATGGTTCTAGATTCGAAGTGTTCAGCGATCATAAGAGTTTGAAGTACTTATTTGACCGGAAGGAATTAAATATGAGACAGCGAAGGTGGCTTGAATTGCTAAAAGATTATGATTTTGGGTTGAATTACCATCCGGGTAAAGCTAATGTTGTTGCAGATGCCTTAAGTAGAAAAACTTTGCACATGTCTGCTATGATGGTTAAGGAGTTAGAATTACGAGAACAGTTCAGAGACTTGAGTTTGGTTTGTGAAGTTTCGTCAGAGAGTGTGAAACTGGGAATGTTGAAGATCACCAACGAATTTTTGGATAGTATCAGAAAAGCTCAAAAAGAAGATGTGAAGTTGGTAGACTTGATAGTTGGAAGTAATCAGACTGATGATGGTGACTTTAAAGTTGATGATCAAGGAGTATTGCGATTTCGAAATAGGATTTGTATCCCTGAAGATACTGAGATGAGAAAGATGATTCTGGAAGAAAGCCACAGAAGTAACTTGAGTATTCATCCGGGAGCTACAAAAATGTATCATGATTTGAAGAAGTTGTTTCGGTGGTCCGGGTTGAAGCGTGATGTGGCGCAATTTGTTTATGCATGTTTAATCTGTCAGAAGTCAAAAGTTGAACATCACAAGCCTGCTGGATTATTGACACCTTTAGATGTTCCAGAGTGGAAGTGGGATAGCAAATCCATTGATTTTGTGACTAGTTTACCGAATACTCCAAAAGGAAATGATGCAATTTGGGTGATTGTAGATAGGCTGACGAAGTCGGCTCATTTTATTCCGATAAATATTAGTTTTCCTATACCTCAGTTGGCAGAAATCTATATTCGTGAGATTGTGAAGTTGCATGGTATTCCATCAAGTATTGTATCAGATAGAGATCCAAGATTTACATCTAGATTTTGGAAAAGTTTGCAGGAAGGGTTTGGGTTCTAAGCTGAATTTGAGTTCGGCGTATCATCCACAGACAAATGGACAAACTGAGAGGACGATTCAGTCGCTGGAGGACTTGTTAAAAGTTTGTGTGCTTGAGCAGGGAGGAACTTGGGATAGTCATTTATCATTGATCAAGTTCACTTACAATAACAGTTACCATTCTAGCATTGGAATGGCACCGTTCGAAGCGTTGTATGGGCGGAGATGCAGAACTTTGTTGTGTTGGTACGAGTCCGGTGAGAGTGTAGTACTAGGACCTGAGATTGTCCAACAGACTACCGAGAAGGTTAAGTTAATTAGAAAAAAGATGAAAGCATCTAAGTGTAGACAGAAGAGTTATCATGATAAGCGTAGGAAAGATCTTGAGTTTCAAGAAGGAGATCATGTGTTTTTGAGAGTCACTCCTGTGACCGGTGTTGGATGGGCGATGAAATCGAAGAAGTTTACTCCAAGGTTTATTGGCCTGTATCAGATTTTGGAAAGAGTTGAGAAGGTTGCATATAGAGTGGGTTTACCACCGCATCTATCGAATTTACATAATGTATTCCATGTGTCACAACTTCGGAAGTATGTTTCAGATCCATCTCATGTGATTCCAAGAGATGATGTCCATGTGAGAGACAACCTCACGATCGAGACCTTACTAGTGAGGATTGAAGCCCGTGAAATGAAGAAGCTAAGAGGCAAGGATATACCCCTTGTGAAAGTTGTTTGGGAAGGAGCGACTGGTGAAAACTTGACGTGGGAGTTGGAAAGTAAGATGTTAGAGTCGTATCCAGAGTTGTTTGAGAAAGGTAAATTTTCGAGGACGAAAATCTTCTAAGTGGGGAAGAGTTGTAATGCCCTATTTTATTTAATTAATTATTTTATTAAGTTTGGAGTCTTTTATTAATTATTTAATTAATTGTGATATTTGTTGATATGTGATGTTGTGTGTTGATGTTGATAATTATTATTAAGTTGTTTTGTTATATTTGGTGAAGAAATATAATAAGGTTTGTTTAAGAAAAATAAAATAATTTAAGTGAGGATAATTTGGTAATTAGATGAGTTTGTTAGGAAAGATTAGGAGACGCTATAAATAGGAGGGAGTAGTAGAAGATTAGGTTAGAAAACCAGAATTAGAGAAACAGAGAGAACGTGAAAGTGCAGCTTTTGGGAGAAAATTGTAGAGTTCTGTAAAACCAACAAAATCCAAGGTAAAGGTAAGACTAACTCTCATTAATCATAAACATGAATTCTGAATTGTTGTTGATTTGTATTGTTTAAGAAATTATGGTTGAATCAATTAGGTTGCTAGAAGCTTAGATAATCCATTGAATCAATGCAAAAACTGTTGCATAGGTTGTAGTTAATCAGTAGGTGACGTTTCTTATCAATTTTGCGAAGTTTGAATGTCAAAAATTGAGTTTTTGGGTTAAATTCTGGGTTGATGTTCGTACTGTTCGTCGTCGCTCACCACAGCGAGCGATCATCCTCGCCTCGCGAGCTGTAGATAACTCGACATGGCGAGCACCCTTATTCACCTCGCGAGTGACCCAATTGTCACTCGCCCTGGCGAGCACTTTGCTCGCAACGGCGAGCACATGGCAGAGAGCCACTACCCCTTCGCCACGGCGAGTAACCCCACTAGCCATGGCGAGTTAGTCAGTAGGTGTCTCGACCTTGTGTCGTTGAACATGTTTCTGTTTCGATTTGGACTTAGGTTTTAATTATGAAGTTGTTGTTGATTAATTAGTGTATTCCAGTAGCTGTAGTGGACATGAAAAATCTTTCGTGGATGTTTGATTATGTGTTACGTCGTTGCATGTTGTTCAAGTTGTATTGTTGCATAACCATTGGTCTAAGTTGAGGGCTTGATGCCCTGTTAAGTTGTCAAGTTGGGGGCTTGATGCCCTGTTTAGTCGAATTACGACATCCTATTGAGAGATTGATGCTCTGTTGGTACCACATGCATAAATATATTGCATATTGTTGAGTTGTTGTTGTGTTGTTGTATTGTTGAGTTGTTGTTGATGTTGCATTGTCGAGTCTTCATTGTTGCATTGTTGAATAGTTGGTGTTGTAATTCATTGATAAATGTTAACTGAATTTACTTGAAGTTCTTGTCAATTAATAAATATTGTAGTTGTATGTTGATTAATTCTGATTTTGGATTTGTTGCTTATTATTAATGAATGTGAAATCTCACCCCTTCTGCTTGAAAATGTTGCTCTTCGTATGAGTAACTTGCAAGTGACCAAGAATAGTGCAGATGTGAGTTGATCCTCGTGTCGTCATATGAGTCTTGCTCGGATATGTAACGGGATGGGGATATCTTCAATGTTTTGTTGTTTTTCCTTATTACGTAACTTTAAAGATATTATCGGACCATTTTAATTGATATTTTATTATGTTGATGATGTTGAGGCCTAGTGACAAGTCTTGGTTTAAAAGTTGAATAATTTTCCGCTGCGACTTTATTTTAAATATTATAAGCAGGTGTTTTATTTGAAATAGTGGGTTTTAACTCCACTTACGTTGAAATGATTTTGCAATTAAAAAGTAGTGTGACATCCTGTTTTATGTTGGACTCTGATGAATTTCAGTATTATTTATATGTTGGGAAAACGGGGTGTTACAACCAGAACGTCGAGAGCAAAGTCTCGTTCGCTTGGAGCTCGCTTACTGCTCGCTCAAGCAAACTGGGTAGCTCAATGAATGTTCGCTTCAGCGAACAGGGACTCGCTTGAGCGAACAGTCATCTGGGCAGACCATTGTTCACGAGTTCTTGACCCTTCTTCACTCAAAAACCCATTTTTAAACCCCCAAATTCCAAAAACGTGTTCGAGAAAGTGTTTATAGGTAACAATAATTATAACACACCTAAAGGAACTGAAATTATGCATCATAAACAACAAATCAACTCATTTCAACAAATTTCTTAATTTTCTCAAAACACCAACAACATTCACAAATTTCATCTCCAATTCACAAATAGTGATTCCAGTTCAACAAATCAACTTCCAACAGTTCACAAATCATTCATAACATCAACTGAACACGAATTCATACATGATACAACATCACAACTTCATTTCTCATCAATTTTTCACATAAACCCTAATATTCATTTTCATACATTTTTGACATGTTAATTCAACAACAATTACATAGTCATCATATAACCCATGCTTACAAACATAACATCAACATCCAAACACGAATTTACAGAATTAATTTAATTAATCAAAATCATAGAAATGGGTAGAAATGAAGAATTGAAGATTATGTGTGAAAACTATCCCTCTTACCTCTAACACCAAAAATCCTAGCACAAGCCTCACTTTAGCTCCTAGGATCAATCTCCACTTTAGCTTCAACCCTCTTCTCTTGCTCTTCTCTCTAGCCTCTTTTTCTCTATTCTCTTGTGTTTGTGTGAATGACAAAATCTCTAACCCTATTTGCTCAAAGTTATGGGTCAAATATTCACAACCTTTAATGGGCCTAAACCACACTAACTAATTGGCTCAATTCTAATTACACCACACCGCTAACTCTAACTCACTAACGGTAATTAATTAGGATCCTCGACTCTAACTAATATTGTAACGACTACTTAATCTCTTACAATTAATACCGGTTATAACTAGAACGCTAAAAGAACATAACTATTACTACAAATTACTAAATTACCCTTACTGGTAAAAAACTAAAATACCCTTAAGTCTAAATTACCAAAATACCCTTCTAATACGAAAACTCAAGAAAATGCACATAAACATAACTAAGCACACATAAAACAATCAAAATCAAATAATCACAAAATCGGGCTGTTGCATTAAGTATCTCTCAAACAATATAATTATATATGCTATTTCCAAATTATACATTAAAAATTTCTATCGCCAAAGCAAAAGAAAATACTCAAGTTTCAAATTCATAAATTATCTAATGGGCAATATTTGAGACTGAAAAGTCTCTCGATGATTTGAGGTCATCCAAAAAATTATATCATTTCATTTTCAACTTTATTGATATAACTCTTTTGTAATATATGAATAATACCTTAGAGAATAATCTCTAGTATTGAAATTCCTAATACAAAAGAGGTGACCTCAAGATCTTTCATCACTAACTTTTGTTAGAGATTTTTTTGGTTTCACATAACTGACATATATCATACTTGACTAAATGAGACAATTATTTCATGAGAATTTGTGGTAACACTAAAGAGACAAATTTCTTAACTTATAAGTGGATTTCATGACTTTGCAAACCATCTACTTTGTATCAATTGACACAAAAGTTTTATTCAGT
Organism: Medicago arabica; assembly: GCA_946800305.1. Lineage (NCBI taxonomy): Eukaryota > Viridiplantae > Streptophyta > Magnoliopsida > Fabales > Fabaceae > Medicago > Medicago arabica. The sequence goes on along the minus strand of OX326966.1, from coordinate 32,734,135 downwards.
TGCACCATATTAGATCATTAATGTCACCACTAAGAAACACTATATTAAATCCATCTTATGCAGCTCCAAAATTATAATAAGGAAACTAGTATCATGACTGTCCTAATAGAGTCTTTCAATTAAACTAAATAGAATTTCTCTTTTCAGTCGATTCTTAATGACACTAGAGGACCTAGTTCTTGAGGGTGTTGAGTTTGATCTATATGAATTAATTTCTTAACTTGATTGAGAGGAAGAACAATAATGTCGTCATGAGAATCCAAATATACTATAATAATAGTAATTATATGAATTAGTTTAGAACTGATTCTTCCTGATCCAATTTTGTTCTAAAACCATATCTCTCCCCCAAACTCAATATCCTCAAGAAAACTTAACAATTTATGTCTCAAAATTTTCTTAATTTGTGGGACGAAAACTTATAGTATTCAAAACCTTAAATAATATAGAATGTCACAAATCATAACTGAATTGACTCTAATAATTAAACTGAAAAGACACATTGAATTGTCTTAAAATATCTTGATTCATTCAAAGAGAAATTAAAACAAAAATCAATCTAAGTAATGATTCATCAAATTGTCTTTTAAATACAAAAATAATCCACTAGTGACAATCTAAAAAATAGCTAAAAAATGAATAAAGCAATCTTTATCGACTTTTTCCATTCTAAATTGATATATCTTTCAATATCATTGGACATAAGTCAGTCAAGACTACTTTTATTTATTTGCCCTTATATTTTGAGGTATTTTTCGAATGAGCACTATTTTATTTTCTCTTGCTTCAACTTTTCTTTATTTGCACACTTTATTAATTGATCATTTAAATGATCATTTCTAACTGTAACAGTTATAAACTTAACTGTGCAAAGAGAATATTAAATACTCAATTCTCGAACAATTCATATGATAGTCGAAATTAGTGAATTTTCGAACAAGTCATATGATAGTCGAAATTAAAGTGTCATAGCAAAATTAAATGTTTATATAATGTGCTCCTAACATTTTCTTTGCCTAATAACCTTAATGAAATACCCACTTTTCAGTGAGAGCTTGTCTTTCTCTATATTGCTTTAAAAGCACCTTAGTTTAAGCAAAGAAAATATGACAAAAATTTTGTCATCTTAAATAACGTCTCTAATACATATGATATTTTAGCTTTATGATCTCACATGACCTATGAGATTTGGTGTATACTCACTTGTCAAACTTTATTCTCACATTAGGTGTTGGATTTGTGAGAGAATGTGAGTTTCACCATCCTTATCTAAGGTCTAGATCCAAGAACAATATTAATATTATTCTTTAATTTCTAAAAGTTAAAACTTTTAAGAATTAAAAATTTAACTCAAATTAACAAACAAATACATAATTATATTAGCTTAAAGAGAACAAGAGTAGCAAAAGTACTCACTAAAATACCTAGTGCACCATCAATATCAAGTCTTTAAACAATAATATCAATTGCTAGTGGTATTTTAGAGCAATGATCAAACAATGACAATTTACTTTGACAAAGAATAAATTATTATAATAGTCATATGTTTACCATTATATGTGTGAATGTTAACTCTTAAATACTTGAATGAGTTTACACTAACACAACATCATCACATATGTCAGTAAAATATTAAAGAGACGTGCTTCTTTATTTGTAAATAAAAGACTTTAACAAGATACCAAACACACCATTAAAACACAATCTTTGGATTGCTAAGAATTAACTGCAAGCGGTACTCTCATTGTAATGATCAAACATTGGTGATAAGTCCTATCAAATAATAGTCACCTTTGGGCATCCTATTATCCACATGGATAATTACGTTATAATCACCACATATTTACCATCACAGGTATGTAACTATTCGGCCAAGTTGTGCTTTCCTTGGGGCCGACGGCAACTCGCATAAATAATTACACACTACATCTTTTGTAACTTCAGTTGAGTCGAATCTACGCAACAAAGGTTAATTGGGCAACATTATTGTTTCAACCGTCTCAACCGCAATTACTAGATAATCTTAATATATATTAAATGAGGTGATAAATCCTGTCAAATAATAGTCACCTTTGGGTATCCTATTATTCACATGGAAAATGACTTTATAATCAACACACATTTATTATCTCATGCATGCAACTATCCGCCCAAGTTGTGTTTTCCTTAGGGTCGACGACAACCTGCATGAATAATTCCATACTACATCTTTTGTAAGTTCAGTTGAATCAAATCTACACAACAGAGGTTACTTTGGCAACATGTTGTTTTAACCAAAACAATCACACTTACTAGACATTTCACAGTAAATTAAATGGGAATGGTCTTAAATTTACAAAGCACTACTGACATAATGTAGGCTGAATTAATCGATTATGTCGCTAAGTAACCACAAGGTCACCAACAATCCTTAAGTGTGAAGAAAAACTCACAAGAATTTGAAAGAAGATGCAAGTCACAAATCACATCAATATGTGTATGACAATAACATTTACAGACATTGCATAAAAGCATCATCAACACATATAGCATGAAATATATCAAAGTGCATGATAAAAAAATATTATTGTAGAAAACTTTATAACAATAAACTCAAATATGATATCATGCTTTAACCAAATATTCAATTTCAAGCCAAATAAAAATTCAAACTTATATATCAAAAGTATTCATGCTACAATTGATTCACACAAGTACCAAATGATTCTTTTAAACAAAATAAAATATAATTAGAAGAAATGTTTTCATAAATAAAGAAAAGAAATTTTATATGTCTATAAACAAATAAACAAAACTAGAATTAATATTTTCCAAAATTAAAGAATTCAATCCTTGCTTTATGTACTACCAAAATAGTTCAAAAAATATTTTGAGATGTGTTATTAAACACTATTCAAAAGAGACAACAAATTTCCTCAAATAATATATTGTGACCAAATATATATCAAGAAATGCCTAATATCTCAAAATAAACTTTTAAGTACACAATCGATGTGAATCAAAACTAATTTCAAATGAAATTAAAGTGCAAGATATGATAACAATATTTGAAAAAATATTTTTTGCCAAAAGATTTAATATAAAATCAAACCACAAAAATCAAATAAAATTCAAATCTTCTATCAATTCCATATCCTTATTTGCTGGCAACAGAGCCTACGCTATAACAGTGGCAAAAGTTAAAAAATTAAGAAACTTCAAAATATGAGTTTAACTCATATGCGATAGGCCAAAATTCACACCAATTACTGAAAAAACAATTTTCAACAGAATAGGCAATATTTTCCAGGCCTGATTTATTTTACAGAATTAAATCGAACACAAGATATTTGTTTCAATTATCTATAACTATTAATAAAGGCAATACTTTTATTTTGGTGTAGCTTTTTTTACTTTCCAATAATGCCCTTGGTGGTTTTTGTTTTTTAGATTTAAATAACTTCTTCCAACTTCTGAAATGACAGTTTCCTCTACATTTGAAATGAATATATATCATGTTTTCTTCCAATATTTGTCTTATCTCATTCCTTCTCTCACTATTCATTGATTATTTTTACAGTAAGAAAACCATCAACAAAAACGATAGTAGCAATAGAAACTTTCCTCCTTTTTCCTTCAATTCCCTTTTGGAGGGTGAATGTTTTCATTGGATATCTACTACAACAATAAGGTTTGTTTTTCATTCCAATTCAATTTTGTTTTCTTATTTTAAGATTATATCCTTTTTTTATAAGAAGAATATATTTAAACCCGCACATACATATAATTGCACAAGCAACAAGATAGACAGAGGAAGAGAGAATAGAATATGTTTTCAACTCAAAACTTTCAATATCAATTCTTAACTCGAAGATTTGAGAAGTATCACTTTATACTCTTCATCATTAAGTTAATGTATGATTGATTGTTTGAATCCCAAAAAGAAAATCTATGCATGATCAAATATGCACTAGCACCGCCTGATACTATTGGATCAAATCAAATGAGGAATTAACTAAACCAATAGATTGTTTTTACCTAAAAAAAAAAAGGATTGTTTTAAAAAAGGCAAAACATCTTTTTATTGTGACCTATTTTCTTTTCCTTTTTACCCTTCTCCTATTTTACGAAAAAAAATTATAACTAAGTGGTTGAAATTTGAAGTTGGTTACAATAAATTTCAAAAACAAAAGGTAACTGCACTATGAAATTAAAAAACCCGCACCATTGATAGGAAGATATTAGAGGAAATATAGATTCTAGAGGGATGGCTTGAACATAGAGATAGAGAATTAGTATTACTTTTTCTTTTGATTCAATTTTATTTTTTTTAGGAAATGGGGGAGCATTGCTGCCACTTTTTTTTATAATGGCCTGTTCTTGATTTTGTTTTTTTTCCTGTTTCGGTTGTATTTTTTTATTTTCTGTTGTGTTTTCAGTTCCATGGCTACAAGATTATAATTCTTTTCCTTTCTAACTTTTGTTAGAGATTTTTTTGGTTTCACATAACTGACATATATCATACTTGACTAAATGAGACAATTATTTCATGAGAATTTGTGGTAACACTAAAGAGACAAATTTCTTAACTTATAAGTGGATTTCATGACTTTGCAAACCATCTACTTTGTATCAATTGACACAAAAGTTTTATTCAGTTGCACCATATTAGATCATTAATGTTACCACTAAGAAACACTATATTAAATCCATCTTATGCAGCTCCAAAATTATAATAAGGAAACTAGTATCATGACTGTCCTAATAGAGTCTTTCAATTAAACTAAATAGAATTTCTCTTTTCAGTCGATTCTTAATGACACTAGAGGACCTAGTTCTTGAGGGTGTTGAGTTTGATCTATATGAATTAATTTCTTAACTTGATTGAGAGGAAGAACAATAATGTCGTCATGAGAATCCAAATATACTATAATAATAGTAATTATATGAATTAGTTTAGAACTGATTCTTCCTGATCCAATTTTGTTCTAAAACCATATCTCTCCCCCAAACTCAATATCCTCAAGAAAACTTAACAATTTATGTCTCAAAATTTTCTTAATTTGTGGGACGAAAACATATAGTATTCAAAACCTTAAATAATATAGAATGTCACAAGTCATAACTGAATTGACTCTAATAATTAAACTTAAAAGACACATTGAATTGTCTTAAAATATCTTGATTCATTCAAAGAGAAATTAAAACAAATATCAATCTAAGTAATGATTCATCAAATTGTCTTTTAAATACAAAAATAATCCACTAGTGACAATCTAAAAAATAGCTAAAAAATGAATAAAGCAATCTTTATCGACTTTGTCCATTCTAAATTGATATATCTTTCAATATCATTGGACATAAGTCAGTCAAGACTACTTTTATTTATTTGCCCTTATATTTTGAGGTATTTTTCAAATGAGCACTATTTTATTTTCTCTTGCTTCAACTTTTCTTTATTTGCACACTTTATTAATTGATCATTTAAATGATCATTTCTAACTGTAACAGTTATAAACTTAATTGTGCAAAGAGAATATTAAATACTAAATTCTCGAACAAGTCATATGATAGTCGAAATTAGTGAATTTTCGAACAAGTCATATGATAGTCGAAATTAAAGTGTCATAGCAAGATTAAATGTTTATATAATGTGCTCCTAACATTTTCTTTGCCTAATAACCTTAATGAAATACCCACTTTTCAGTGAGAGCTTGTCTTTCTCTATAATGCTTTAAAAGCACCTTAGTTTAAGCAAAGAAAATATGACAAAAATTTTGTCATCTTAAATAACGCCTCTAATACATATGATATTTTAGCTTTATGATCTCACATGACCTATGAGATTGTAAAAAATTCCTGCACACTAGGTTTTCCTGAAGAAGGTGCAATTACTAGTTTACAGAACAACCAGAGACCTACAATTTCATCAAAATGTAATGTTCACAGCAGGCTATACTAAAATACTAAAACACCGCATATACTAAAATACTAAAATATACTAAAATACTCCTATGGCTTGGAAACCAAGCCACCGAAACCCAAGCCCACAGCAGGCTATAAATACCACCCTTGAGAGCATTCTCAAGGCATCCAATAATCAGTCTAAACCCTAATAGACATCGCAAAACCCCAATATCGATGACTCGTACTTTTTGCAAGTACAGTTGGCGCCGTATGTGGGAAAAGGTAAAACTAACCTAGACCACCTTCTTGAATCGCAACCGTGGTTCAAGAACCCTAACTAGTCTTTCGAATCACAGAACACTTCTGTGGTTCAGAAATCCAAAACTCAGAGTTTCTTGAATTCAAGAACGATCACGCAACCATTCTCATGGCCACCCCGGAGGAGTTTGAGACTTTGAGAACCGACATGGCTCTCCTACGAGAGCAGAACGAGGCCCTGCACACCTCGGTGGAAACTGTTTAGTAAAAGCAACAAGAAGAAAAAGACAAGTCTTAGCATGGCGATATGGAGGACCCAGAACCACAACCCCTTTCAGCAGAGATATGGAACGCTCCGATTCCAGAAAACTTCAAGCCTCCGCATCTCTCATTCTTTGATGGGAAGAGCGACCCGATGGAGCACATAACAACGTTCAATACTCGGATGGCCGTTGTAGGTGCCTCCGATTCTCTCAAATGCAAACTTTTGGCAGGAACCCTAGCAGATGCAGCTTTGCGTTGGTATATGAACCTCCCTCGTTTTTCTGTCATGAGCTACCACGATATGACCAGAAAGCTTACACATCAATTCGCCGCAAGTCGCCTGATGACAGTACGTCAACACTAGTTTTTTAGTCATATTTGTGTTCTTTTTGTGATGTCTTGAGAGTCAAATGTTTGTATACATGGTTAAGCAAGATCAAGATTCATAAAAGATAAGTTTTGCACAAATTGGAGAAGAATGCAAGAAATTGGAAAAGAAATCGTGTCACGATGGACCTGAATCGTGGCACGTTTGAAGAGTGGAATTTATCTGAAGATCTCTTCTCTCTTTAATTTTTATTTTTTATTTTTTAATTTCCATCTTTATTTAAACTTTTTAATTAACTTAAAATTTATATTTTTTAATCTTTATTTTTTATTATTTTTATTTTTAATCTTATTCTCTTTTTTTACTTTTAGTCTTTATCTTCTTTTATTATTATTATTTATTTATTTTTTGTCCATGAGTCCAAAAGCTTCTTTTATTTTATCACTTTAAATCCATTTTCAAAAGCAAGCAAGTTTATAACACAAAAATTAAATAAAATCAAGAGGTTCCCACAGGATACTACGGGCATAAAAGTTGATAATACCTTCCCTTTATGTAACTAACTTCTAAACCCTAAATCTCTTCAAAATATAGGGTAGTTTAAACTTTTTTCCCCTTTTCCTAAAAAAATTAAAAGTTCAGTTGTGAAATAAAAAGCGAGTCAAAAGCTAATCAAATACCCTTGACCTCCGAAAAATGACGCGACACCGATGTTCCTTGGGATGTTTCAACATCAGTTTAAGTTTTGTTAAGTTATCAGATCCTATATCAGCTGCTGATTTTTTTATCAAGCTGAGGTTGTCTCACCATTCCATAATCCTCTGGAGTATATGTAGAGTTTCTGCTATGTTGTTTCCTGTTTAGAGCTCTATTATCAAAACATGTACCTTTAGGCTTCATGATGTCCTTAACTTCAAGGATGTCATCCAACACATTGGTGTTAGTAGTTGTCACCCTGACCTGCATCTTCACCTGTTCTAGTTGAGAGTTCAGTTAAGTTACCTCATCACTGAGTTCTGAGATTTTGATCAAATTCTCACTCCTTTCAGACTGTAGTTGACTGATGATTTCTCCTTGTTTTCTCAAGAATCTGGTCCAAGTTAACATTTTTAGCAATCAACTCATGATAAGAGATAGCTAACTCATCATAACTGAACTCTTCTTCATATGACTGTATCTGACATAACCCTTCCATCAAAGGCAGAAGCATGTTTTTCAAATTCATTCTCAACTTCACCATTAGAGTCATCTTCATCTGACCATGAAACAACCAAGCTTTTCTTTTGTCTTTTAAGAAAAGTGGCACAGTCTGTTCTGATATGACCATAACCTTCACACTCATGGCATTGAACACCCTTGTATTGATTATTCTTCTCATTAATCTTCACCATCTTCTCCTTATTTGGTTGATTGTCAATGTTGGACCTGATGGTTTGACCGATGTTCTGACCATTAAATCTGGATCTTCTGTCAACTTGTTTGAAGATTTTTTTAAACTGTCTTCCCAATAGTACTGGAAACTGACAAATTTTCATCATCTTCATAACCCTATTGTGTCTCATCAATTTCAACATTGGACACAAAAGCAATGCCCTTGCCTTTCTTATCAATCTTGTTGTTGATGGTTATTTCAAAGTTTTGCAAAGATTAATCAATTCATCAACCATCAAACTTGAAATATCTTGAGCTTCCTCAATGGCAGTTACTTTCATATCAAATCTCTTAGGTAGAGATCTGAGGATTTTTCTCACAAGCTTTTCATCAGAGATTTTCTCTCTAAGTCAGACAAAATTGACGACCAAAACCCATAAGAATGTTGAAAAGTTGGTCAGAAATTATTGGGTATTCCGATTTTGTAAAAGAGAAAGGCATTCTATTCATGTATTTGGTTGGAGTGGTTTTATTCTTAAGGAAAAAATGAAGAGATTGAAGGCGGAGTTGAGGTGTTGGCACTTGAATCACATTTCTAATATTGATAGCAAAATCTGGGAAGCAAAAAATCGGTTGGCAGATTTAGATGTGATTGGGGAGAGTCGCGGGTTGTTGAGTGAAGAGGAGGATGAGTTGCATTGTTTACCTAAAGACACCTTGGCTTTATCAAAATTGAAAGCTAGTATGATGTGGCAGAAGTCGCGAGTCACCTGGCTAAAAGAAGGTGATGCTAACTCAAAAAATTTCGACAGTATCATGTATTCCCGTAGGCGTTCCAATGCGCTAGTTTCTTTAACGGTTGATGGGGTCTCAATTGAAGGGGTATTTGAAGTGTGTCATATTGTTTATCAACATTTTATAAATCACTTTAAGAGGACCTCTAATTTTCGACCAGACATTGGTGGTTTGTTGATTACATTGTTATCTGTGGTGGAAGGGGCATACCTCATTAAACCCTTTCTGTAATGCCCCACTTTATTATTTCGTTATTTTATCGAGTCTAGTGTTATTTTATTTGAATAATTGCTATGTGATGATTTTTAGTATTTATTAGTAGGTTGTTATGATATAAATAGTGAAGGAATCTAATTAGATTAGATTTAATAAGGCATAAGGGTAGGTTGGTAAATGGAGGAGTTTGTTAGGTTAAGAATATGAGAGGTTAGGATAAATGGGATTTGTTAGGTTAAAAAAGATTAAGTGAGAAACAAACTCTTGGTGGTTATAAATAGAGGATAACATTAGAGAATTAAGGTTAGAACAAGAAAACAGTTTTGGGAGAAAACAGAGAGCACGTAGAAACGGTTTTTGGGAGATAAAAAGGAGAAGCTTGTAGAGTTATGTAAACCAACCAATCTAAGGTAAGGGTTGGACTAACATTCTTTAATCATAAGTATATAATTCTGAAAAGAGGTTTAATCTCTTGTTGTTGAATTTTTGATGTTGTAGAGGTTAGGTTTTTGAATTGAATTAGATTGATGAAAGTATAGATAATCCCATGAATTGAGTTTTGTAGCCTTAAATAGTGAATAATCCAGTAGGTTAACAAAGAATTAGTGTTTGAATGATAGTTTAATCATAGGGTGAATATTAGGGTCAAGTTTGGAGAGTATATGATCAAGAACGGAGTCGAAAAGGGTTCCCCTAAGTGAAATCGCAGCAAAACTGTGATTTTGCCGTCACCATGCGTTTATTGCTGTCTCAGTTTGACAAGTTTAAGTTCCGAACTGGGTTTCGATGTGTTCATGAAATATTAGATAAGGATGTTAGCTTTCACTAGCCTTTGAAGTGACTCAATTTAAACGTCTAGAACTCAATATATGATTAAAATACTACACAGGTGTCTTTTCTATTCATAATTAGGTTTTGATGTAAACATGAAAGTTTTAGATAATTAAGTTAGCTTTCCAATGGCTCTAGTTTGACTTGAAAATGTTTTGTGGATTTTGAATTATGATTGAAACACTCCAAGTGGGTCTTGGAAGACTTGTAAGAAAATTTAGCATAAACGCTTCTAAATCAACACGAAACTTTTGGTTGCTTCCAAACTTCAAATCCTAAGTACTATGAGTTTAATTAGAATGTTTAAGAGTATTTAATCTATGTCTTGTTGAATCAAACTTAGTTTCCTTTTGATAATGAATTGGTGAATTTTGTTGATATGTTGTTGTTGATTTGTGGTTGAATCTATGATTTTCTGATGATTATATGAAATTTATCTATGTGATGTTTATATGGAAGTTATATGATGTTTATATGAAGATTGTTTATATGATGCTTATATGAAAGATGTTATTGTTGTTGTATTTGAAGTTGTGTCCTTGTATAAATGATTGTTAAACGTTGGGGGCTTGATGCCTGTCAAGTCGAATTACGACATTACTTGTTGTTGTTGTTGCATTTCTGAGTCGTATCATTGCATAAGCATTTGTCAAAGTTGAAGGCTTGATGCCTTTTTAAAGTTGAAGGCTTGATGCCTTGTTAAAGTTGAGGGCTTGATGCCCTATTTAGTCTAATTACGACATCATGTTGAGAGCTTGACGCTCTGTTGGTACCACATGCATTTGTTGAGTCGTTGTTGTTGCATTTTGTTGAGTCGTCGTTGTTGCATTTTGTTGAGTCGTTGTCGTTGCAATTTGTTGAGTCGTCGTTGTTGCATTGTTGAATGATGTTGATTGATTCCTTTATGTGAATTAATTGTTGATGATTAGTTGTTGCAGTTATATGTTGATTGATTCCTTTATGTGAATTAATTGTTGGTGATGAGTTGTTGTTGTTCTATGTTGATTGATTCATTTATGTGAATCAATTATTGACGATTAGTTGTTGCTGTTCTATATTGATTGATTCATTTATGTGAATTAATTGTTGATGATTAGTTATTGATGTTCTATGTTGATTGATTCCTTTATGTGAATTAATTGTAGATGATTAATTGTTGTTGTTTTATGTTGATTAATTCTTCTTTATGAATTGTTGCTTATTATTAACGAATGTGAAATCTCACCCTTTCTGTTCGAATGTTGCCTCTACGTGGGTAACGTGCAGATATTTAGGAGTAGCCGCTGATGTGAGTTGAGTTCTCATGTCGTCTTAGGAGTCATGCTCTGATACGTAACGGGATGGAGATATTTAAATGTTTTGTTTTTCCTTTGTTACATATCTTTTTATAAGTTGATGTTGGACCACTTTTAAATTTAGAATTTTATTTTGTTGATGATGAGACCTTAGTGCCAAGTTTCGAATTAAACATTGAATATTTTTCTACTGTGACATTGTTTTAATTATTGAAAGCAGTTGTTTTAATAAATAGTGATTTTTACTCTATTTATGATGAAATGATTTTTGAAGAACGTAGATGTGACATCCTGTTTTACGATGCACTCTGATATGTTTTACATTTATTTATATGTTCGGAAAACGGGGTGTTACACTTTCTACTAGAAGAAATTAAGGCAGCAATTTGGGATCGTGATAGCTTCAAATGTCCTGGACCTGATGGTATTGATTTGGGTTTTTTTTAAGGATTTTTGGGATGTGTTGAGGATTGACTTGCTGAATTTTTTTGCGGAATTTTACTGACATGGTAAGCTTACTAAAGGCCTCAATTCAACTTTTATTGGATTGATTCCAAAGGGTGATAGTCCGCAACGGGTGGGTGATTTCAGTCCAATTTCTTTGGTGAGTAGTGTTTATAAAATTATTTCAAAAGTGTTGGCTAACCGGTTGAGAAATATGGTCGGTAATGTTGTCTCCATAACTCAGTCGGCTTTTATTAAGGGTAGGCAAATTTAGGATGACATATTGATAGCAAATGAAATTGTTGATGATGCTAAAAAAGCAAAGAAAGACCTTCTCCTTTTTAAAGTTGATTTTGAGAAGGCGTATGACTCGGTGGATTGGGGCTACCTTGATGAAGTGATATTTAAAATGAATTTTCTGGTGTTATGGCGTTTCTGGATTATGGAGTGTGTAACGACTGCAACAACTTAAGTGTTTGTTAATGGGTGTCCGACAAATGAGTTTTGTTTTAAAAGAGGCTTGCGTCAAGGGGATCCTCTTTCCCCTTTTCTGTTTTTGTTGGTGTCGGAGGGACTTAATTTTATGATGAAGGTTATGGTGGCCAAACATATTTTTACTCCTTATAGCATTGGGACGTGTTGGAACAAAATGTGTTTAACATTACCCTTTGAGTTTTGATGATAGCAAGGTATTAAAAATGTCAATTGGATATGCTAATATTTGTTGTTTAAATGTGCAGGACCATAGATAAAAATTTAAGTGTTTATATTTTAAGCATTGGTTCTGGAAGAACAAATGAGAGCAATGAAATTTACAAAAAGGAAGTTTTTGTTACAAGATAGAGTTTGAAGAAAATAGCATCATAAGACATCAGAAGCAGTTCATCAAAAGCTGTTTACCAGATGCTGACGTCATCAGAAGCTGAAGATCATCAGAAGCTGAAGACTGGAAGCTGAAGTTAGATATATGTTGTTATTCTGAATGCATATGATTGCAGAAGGAATGGAAGCCTGAAGCAACGGCTAATTTAGATGAATTTGAAGGCATTGGATGTTTATCCACTGAAGAGCGCAAGAAAAGGACAATAGTACAATTGTACAACCACTACTCCACTCTCCATGTCTTCTATAGTACAACATAACAGCTATATCAACGCTGGTTTCTCTCTATTCTTGGAAGGGATTTGAAATTTTTCCCTGACAGGACAATAACCAAATCAAGCAACAAATCATTGGTGATTTGATCAAGCTCTAACAAAGACTCTTTTGTGATGTGCTGGAAATTTCCAATGTATCTCTCACACCTATATATAAAGGAGTGAAGACCTGAAGATTGGCAAGATTCTTACAATAATTTAATAGTGCCAAACCTCTGTTGAAATTATTTTACATCAAAGTTCACTTAGAATTTCTTAACAACTTTCACATCTTAGAAATTCTATATTCTTAATGAGTCTTATCTGATTTGTATTTGTGAACATCCCTGATTGTATATCAAGTGTTCAACCTCAATCATTTTTCTTTGTATTTCTGTTTGATTAGAAGTCTCTTGCAGTTGTGCTTGAGCATAGGAAGTCGCTTGCAGTTGTGCTTGAGTAGTTTGAAGTCTCTTGCTTTAGTGTTTGAGCAATTGTAATCATATATTGATTTTAGTGAACTCTCCTTGGAAGTGCAAGGGGGAGTGTACTACTTTCGCTTTGTGGAAGGAACGACTATAATTGCTTTGTGTCTTTCTTCTCTCTCTCTCTCTCTCTCTCTCTCTCTCTCTCTTTACTTATCCGTTGCACTTAGATTTTGAACATTGCATCAGAACCTGAACTTTATCCACCACAGTGACTTCAGAAGCTGAACCAGAATCAGACTCCGAGGATAAAAATGAAATACATTCTAAAATTCTCAGAGAATAACTTATTGAATTAAATTATTCTAAAATTCGCAGAACGTTGGGCCTGTTTCGTATCTTCAGTTTTCCGACGATACCTTGTTGGTTGGGGTTAAAAGTTGGTCCAATGTCTGAGCTCTGAAGGCGGTGATAATTTTATTTGAATCCATCTCGGGCCTGAAAGTTAATTTTAACAAAAGTATGCATTTTGGCGTTAATGTGAATGAATCTTGGCTTCATGAGGCAGCCTCGGTCATGAGTTGTAAGCATGGTCGCCTTCCTTTTCTTTATTTGGGGCTGCCTATTGGTGGTGATCCATGGAAGCTTCAGTTTTGGTATCTGTTGGTTGATAGGATCCGTAAACAGTTGTTTGGGTGGAAGTGAAAAAATCTATCTTTGGGTGGTCGGTTGGTTCTGCTTAAGTCTGTTCCAGTTTATTTCCTTTCCTTCTTCAAAGCCCCCTCAGGTATTATTTCTTCCCTTAATTCTATTTTTCTAACTTTTTTGGGGGTGGTGGTGAGATTGTGAGGAAAATTTCATGGATTAAATGGGATAACATTTGCTTACATACAAAAAATGGAGGTTTCGGGGTAAAAAGGTTGAAGGAATTTAATATTTCTCTTTTAGGAAAGTTGGTGTGGAGGTTGTTGGAGGAGAGGGAGAGTTTGTGGAATGTTGTTATTCGAGCAAAGTATAGTGAGAAGGGGGCAGGGTGCGGTTTGGGGAAGGAGTAGGTTCTGTTTGGTGGCACAACCTGAACCAAATCAGGACATGAGTGGGTCTTGTCGATACTGGGTGGTTGGTAGATAACATTACTGGGAGGGTGGAGGATGGTCGGGATACTTTGTTTTGGGTGGACCCGTGGCTAGATGATTGTCCTCTAGCAAGATCTTTTGGTAATTTGTACCATCTTTAGGAGAATAAACTAGCTACGGTGTCAGAGATGTTTGAGTTAGGGTGGGGGGTTGGAGGTGAAGCGTGGAAGTGGCGTAGGAGGTTACTTGCGTGGGAGAATGGGCTGGTCTTGGAGTGTGTGGAACGGGTGTCTTCTTGTGTTTTGCAGGGGGCACGGTCGACAGGTGGGTGTGGAATCTCCATACATTGCAGTGTTACACAATTAAATTAGCATATTCTTTTTTAACAGCGATTGATACCAACTTTAATGAAGGTTTTGATAGTTTTTTGTGGCTGAAAGCGGTTCCTCTGAAGGTGAAACTTTTTATTTGGTGCCTTTTCATGAACAGACTACCTACTAAGGATAATCTGTATAGGCAAAAAGTTATTGACGCTACACAACTTCCTTGTGCGGCCCTGTGTGGTGAATTAGAAGACAAAGATCACTTGTTCTTTTGGTGTGATGTATACCGTCGCATTTGGTCTTCAGCACACCTTGTTCTTGAGGAGCTGTCGGTTTCTTTAATAAAGTTTTGCTTAGCTTCTTTAAAAAAAATAAAAAAAAAGTGCATCCAATAGATAGAATAGACAAACGTAGATTAGATTATAATAATCTAATTAAGATAAAACATTGATGTTACATTGGTAAAATCAAATGATACAAACCACATTCCACAAACGAAATAATCACTTATCCTACTATGTGTTTCATACAATCATGAGAAATAACAGTAAAAATATACATAAACCAATGTCAACTATAATAGGTGATAATCCATAGGTATCAAGAAGATGCAGCCTGAAAGCCATCAACAAGAATAAGAAAACCGATGTCACCCATAATAGCAGAAAATGCAAAAGGCAGCCCTCAGAACATTTGCAATTCGATGCCACAAAGATACCAAGCCAATTGAAAAAGAAACCGATGCCACAAGTAATTACAGCAACATTCCCCTTCAAAAAGAAATTAAGTGCAACAATTGGTGTAAACATCATTTTGTTCATCAATTCACAAAATAAAGTTGAAGATTTTTTATTTTTTTGCAAATGTAGTAGAAAAGAGAAATTCAATGTGTTCTATTGCCCACAAATGGTGGCTATTTATCATACGAATAGTACAAGCTCAGTGTAACTAATTCATAGTGTCAAGGGAGCGATTCTACTGGTTCCTAATATCAAGGCAATGTTTAATTCAAAAATATAACACCTCATATATATATATATATATATATATATATATATATATATATATATATCATATAATTAAAAAAAATTAAATAAAATAAATGTGATTGAAGTATTATTATTATATAATGAAAAATATTCTATATTTATTAGTGTTCTGGACCGGTCAGAAGACTAATCTCACGTTGACACATGGCCTAACTTATGCCGCCTTAAGTCTCAACACCTAAAGGAACACGTCAAGATTAGTGCACCACACCGCATGCAAGCAAACCCCCGCGCGAGGATCGCCCTACACGTCCCCTATAACCGCACCATAATCACATGCCGCGAAACTCGGAGATGGTTATCTTCACGAGCACCTATATAAGGGCGACTTACCTTCACCCTCAAGGTATGATTCACTTTTCACAATATTTTCTACAAACTTTTTCTCAGTTCCACTACCGACTTGAAACTTGGAGTGCTAACGTGCCTGCATGCGTCGTTCGTTCCACTGCGAAGACTCATCGCCACCGTACCGGAGCACATTCCGCCACCGTTTCCTCTCATCCATCCTAATCGGACAAATCATATGGCGCTAGAAGGAGGGGATCATTCGCTAACCGTCACGGTCTAACGATCCCCCAGCGTAAACATTTTCTGTTACGCGCTCCTTCACCGTAACCGTTTTCAATTAAACATTCCTCCACCGCAACGGTTGACAGTTACTGTTCCATCAACTGAAGTAATGGCCGAAACTCGTAGGAGAACCACCACGAGTCGCACCTCCACTGAACAAGAATCATGTCCAGTGATTCAAGTCCTCTAAGATCGAAAAATTTTGATTCCCGAACCGGTGAATCAAGAAGAAAATGACAACAACATTGTCCTTGATGCTACGATCGACGCACGTCCGTCTGCAGCATGAACGCGACACTCCTTCCCCCACCACCTACGCGCACGAAGGATGTTCCTCAACCTCCACCGCTTCTTTCGGTCCCTTCGCCGCATGAGACAAATGAAATCTTGACGAATCTGGTGTATTGTTCCAACAACAAAATAACAGGCTCGAACGCATGGAAAAGAATCAGGAAAGATTCTGACGAAAATTTATAAGCAACTCAAGGAGGCTCAACAAAAAAACTCCACGAAACATCGGTGGCAGTAGATGACTCCGCCTCCATTCCGAAGAACCGTCGCAAAGGCGATGGAAAAATTCCCGACGACTCAGACAAAGGAAGTAGTAGTCCCTCTCCTCACCGTTCTCGTCTTAGAAAACCTTCGCACCGTTGCGGAGAGAAAGAGTCTCCTCCGAACGGAAGCCATATAAGGAAGGATGATTACTTTCCAGAGCGCCATCACAAGAGCCAACACAAGGGATATTTCACTAGAAAGATAGCAGAGTATCCTATCCAGAGTAGTTCCGCTTATCTCCACCAGATTTGCTGCACCCCTTGGCGTCCCTAGCTTTCTTCTCTGCATTGCTTTCCTCTCCCTTGATATAGCACTCAGCTCTTGACAGGATTTCTTCCATGCAGTCTGCTGGTTTTTGGGCGAGATATTCATTGAAAGGACCTGCTCTAAGTCCATTCTAGAAGGCACCTACAAACAGCTCCTGGTTAGGATGTACCGCTTTGATGGTGGCGTCGTTGTAACAAGCGAGGTAGCTTCTCAAGGATTCATTAGGTTCCTGGTGTACGTTGAACAGGCTAGTTGTTGAGACCTTTCAATGACGGCTTGCTGAGAATTGGTGAAAAAGCTTCTTGGTCATGTCTGAGTAGCTTACCATAGAGAATAAAGGTTGGTTCATGTACCAACGTAAGGCGGCATCTCTTAGAGTTCCCGCCAGCAACTTGCACTTCAGGGAGTCGGGTGTAACACCCTATTACTATTAAGCGGTAAAACGCACGAACATATGAATATATTCTAGAAATAGATGTTACGCCAACTCAAATTTCAAAGTTCACAAGTATAAATTATCATGGTTCATAAACATAGCAGCGGAATATATCAAGCATATAAGCAACATCTCCAATCTCATGATAATAAATACATATTCTTATCCTCAACATCGGATATAAATAAATCATGTCATAACTCCTCAGATCAACAAATAATAAACAAAGTTCAAAACCTAAACGCTATCTTAGATCAGAGCCCTATTCTAGACGCACGCAAAAGAAAAAGAGGACTCCTGCTCCTCAGCAACATCAACAAACAAGCTACTAATCCTGTACTCCATCTACCCGTCCGCACGGAAAGGTAGGTGGTAAACCACTGAGGGTTAGCATTACATCAACATAATCCACAATCAAATAATCAAGAATATCCTGTATAAAGATTACTAAATAGTATAAACATCCTCATATATATATATATATACATATATTCACACATTATTCCAATATCAATTCAATTCATCAATTTAAGTTCACATGAACCAAATGCATTAACCACACATCACGACTCAATGCAATTCACCAAACAATGTATGCAATGTTCTAGACTCATCTAGATGCATGTGGTACCAAGTCTCCTCAAGGTCGTCACATTTGATGGAACAAAAACATCATATGTAAGGTTTCACGCCCCGCCTTACATTGGACATAAGTCCGTCACCAAACAATGAATGCATGAACATATGACTCGACTCAATGCATATGTTCATACAACGGTCACCTCATCAATCAACATGCATATAACATTATGCAATCATCACCCAAACAATGCATATACAATTATGCGATCATCGCCATCATTCAACAAGTATGCACACACTGACATACAATCAACATATATCATTCATTCACAAGTCTCCATTTAATCATATAATATCAATCACAAAAGGTTGCCAAACAATTGGTCTTTAAGTTAAGTTTTCACAAGGTTCTACTCATAATTCACAACTTTGAAAATATTGAAGTAATGAATCAAAACCAACCAAATAAGGTTAATTGCCTAAGCCATGTATACACTTAAGTCACGATTGTGTGCAGTAGAGGTTACATAACCCTTTCATCGGCCAATCACGATGAATTTACAAAAATCATGAAGTTCGTCTCACTTTGTCACTTTTCCAAAATTCCATGTTTTTAAGACAAAACAAGACATAAATCAATGGAACCAATTGAAATCATTTTTAGAATGCATATAAACAGGGTACAAGCCTAATCCCACTTTGTTTCTTTGAAAAGGATCCATTTCGGAAAAATTCATGTTCTTGAGTATTATCCAAAATCAAATTCGATTTCACAAAATTCAATTCGATTTGATCATAGAGAAGTTCCAGGGAGATTAAGTATGCAAACAATGTTTATATGAGTTGAAAGGAACATTAAGGAATGCTCGGATAGGTCCCAAGGTACACAAATCAAAAATCAAATGGGGCTGAACAGGACACAGTTCGCTTAAGCGAAGTCTGGTTCGCTTCAACGACCAAAACGTCGAGAGCAAAGTCTCATTCGCTTGGAGCTCGCTTATAGCTCGCTCAGGCAAACTGGGTAGCTCAATGAATGTTCGCTTAAGCGAACAAGGGTTCGCTTGAGTGAACAATCATCTAGGCAGACCATTGTTCACGAATTCTTGACCCTTCTTCACTCAAAAACCCAATTTTAAACCCCCAAATCCCAAAAACGTGTTCCAGAAAGTGTTTATAGGTCACAATCATTATAACACACCTAAAGGAACTCAAAACAAGAATCATAAACAACAATCTAGCTCATTTCATCAAATTTCATAATTTTCTCAAAACACCAACAACATTCACAAATTTCATCTCCAATTCACAAACAGTGATTCTAGTTCAACAAATCAACTTCCAACAGTTCACAAAAATCATTCATAACATCAACTGAGCATGATTTCATACATGATACAAAATCATAGAAATGGGTAGAAATGAAGAATTGAAGATTATGTGTGAAAACTATCTCTCTTACCTCTAACACCAAGAATCCTAGCTTAAGCCTAACTTTAGCTCCTAGGATCAATCTCCCCTTTAGCTTTAACCCTAACAATAATTAATTAGGAACCTCGGCTCTAACTAATTTATATCGACAACTTAATCTCTTACAGATAATAATAACGGTTCTAACTAGAACGCTAAAAGAAAATAACTACTACTACAATTTACTAAATTACCCTTCCTCGTAAAAGACTAAAATACCCTTAAGTCTAAATTACCAAAATACCCTTCTAATACGAAAACTAATGAAAATGCACACATACACAAATAAACACATATAAAACAATTAAAATCAAATAATCGCAAAATTGGGCTGTTACAACTATCCCCCCTAAAAAGAATATTCACCCTCGAAAATTTACCTGACGGAAACAACTCTGGAAACGAACCCTTCATCTGTTTCATGTTTCATGTTTTTGCGTCTTTTTCACACGTCTGTGTTTTAAATTGGTCTTTGGTATAAATATGAAAGTTGTTGATAATTGTGATATCTTTCTAGTATCCTTGGTTTGACATGGAAATATGTTATGTATAATTTATTATGTTTTTACAAAGATGCATGATGTATTGATCAAGCTTCCAGAAATCATCTTGATGTGCTGGATGACTCAACGTCTTTTTCCAACGCCTATATAAAGGATAAAAGACTTGAAGAATTGTTGGACTCTACAACTGAAAAACTACGCTGCTAAGCTATCATATTCAAACTGAGTCTTAACAGAAACACATCAACAACTTAGATTATTCTTACAAACTAGTATTCTAGAATTTCTAAGTTAAGCAGAAAAACAGAGTCTGTCTTTGTTTAAAACAGAGTCTGTCTTTGTTTTGTAATTGGAACACGTTTGATTGTTTATCAAGTGTTTCAACTTTATTCAATTTTCTATAAATTGTGTTAGAAGTCTCTTGGCTGCGTCCTTGAGCAAAGAAGTCTCTTAGTTGTGTCTTTGAGCAAAGAAGTCTCTTAGTTGTGTCTTTGAGCAAAGAAGTCTCTTAGTTGTGTCTTTGAGCATTGGAAGTCTCTTGCCTGCGTGCTTCAGCATTGGAAGTCTCTTACTGAGTGTTTGAGCAACTTGTAATAGATATTACATTTTAGTGGAACTCTTCTTGGAAGTGCAAGGGGGACAGGACTACTTCCAGTTTGTGGAAGGAACCTGTATAATTGCTTGTGTTCTCTCTATCTCATGTTTATATCCGCCGCAACAGAATATGTTCTCCCATCAGACTCTGAACTCATTCAGACTCTGATCCTACGAAATTAGATTCTCACTCTTGAAGAGTTGCGAAAAGCTAACATAATTCAACCCCCCCTTCTTGTGTTTTTCTCACCTTCAGTTGGTATCAGAGCTCCGGCTCTGTTGTCATAGCACTTAACCGTGTGATAGAAAAGATCCAGAGAAAAACATGTCTTCCAGTGAACCTTCTTCTTCTGGTGTTGCTTCTGGTGCTGCTATACCATATGACTATGGATCCAATAACAGCAGTAAGAAAGATGATTATGGAAAAATTCCAAAGTTCAATGGTGATCCTGAAGAATTTTCTTGGTGGAAAACCAACTTCTACAGTTATGTCATGGGTCTTGATGAAGAACTCTGGGACATACTTGAAGATGGTGTTGGTGACTTACAACTTGATGACGAAGGTGCTGCCATTGACCGTAAACTTCACACTGCTGCTCAAAAGAAGATCTACAAGAAACATCATATCATCAGAGGAGCTCTTGTCACTGCTATTCCTAAATCGGAATACATGAAGATGAGTGACAAATCTACTGCTAGAGCCATGTTTGCTTCTCTTTGTGCAAACTATGAAGGGAGCAGAAAGGTCAGGGAAGCTAAAGCTCTTCTATTAGTTCATCAGTATGAATTATTCAAGATGAAAAAGGATGAAAGTATTGAGCAGATGTACTCAAGATTTCAAACTCTAGTATCTGGACTTCAGATACTAAAGAAGAGTTACATAGCTTCTGACCATGTTAGCAAGATCCTAAGGAGCTTACCCTCTAGATGGAGACCAAAGGTTACTGCAATTGAGGAAGCTAAAGATTTAAACACTTTAAGTGTTGAAGATCTTGTAAGCTCTCTCAAAGTTCATGAGTTAAGTCTCAATGAACATGAATCTGCAAGAAAGTCTAAAACCATTGCTTTAAAATCAAAGGGAAGATCCTTAAAAGCTCTCAAGGTTGAAGAGTCTGAAAATGAATCTTCAGATTCTGAAAGTTCTGAGGAAGATCCTGATGTTGCTAAAGAAATGGATATGCTTTCAAGCAGAATGCAATACCTTGCCAAAAAGAACAAGAGGTTTCTGAGCAAGAGCAGTTGGAAGGGTTTCAAAAAGGAGGAACATAAAGGTTGCTTCAATTGCAAGAAGCCTGGTCACTTTATTGCTGATTGTCCAGAATTGCAGAAAGAGAAATCCAAGTCAAAAAGGCCATCCTTCAAGTCAAGCAAGATTAAGAAGCAAATCAAGAAAAGTCTGATGGCTACCTGGGAAGATATTGATAATGAGTCAGGGTCTGAAGATGATGATGCTGATGGTGAAGCTAATGTAGCTGTTGGATTAATGGCTACAACTGAATCTGTACAGGAGACACCTGAGGCAGAATCAGATGCAGACTCTGAAAGTGAAACAGAGGTATTTTCTGAACTCACAAGATCTGAATTAGTAGATTATGTCAAAGAACTTGGTTATTTTAAAGCTAAAACCACTGAGTTGAAGAAAGTCAAACAACAGCTTAATAAGCTGTCAAAAAGGCATAATTCAACTGTGTTGGAGTTAGAAAGTTTAAAAGAAGAAAATGATACTTTATTGATCAAGAAGTGTAGTTGTAAATACTTGAGTGAGCAAGATATTGCTTTACAAAAGTTTATTGCTACTGGAATTGACAGATCTAGGGTTGCATCCATGATCTATAGCACATATCAGAACAGAGGACAGGGTCTTGGATTCATTGGAGGTAGCTCAAATGAAGTGATTCTGAAACCTGGTCCTGATGGCGCCAGAGAAGCATTGAAAAATCACTTTGTAAGTGAGTCTGATGAAATCAACACAGTGACTCATTCAGAACCTATAACTTCAAGTTCTAAAGTTTTGACTAAGTCAAAATCTCAGAATGCAAAGTCGAAAGTTCTGAAAAACTTTGAACCTAAGGCTTCAATGATTCAGACTCTAAAACATTCAGAGTCTGATAAACGGACTCTGAAGAAGCTAGAGTCTGAAAATCAAAAGCCTAAGTTTCAAAGAAGAGAAACTGTGAAAGGCAAGTTGAATCCTAAACTTAACGGTTCCAAACCCAAGGTGTAGAGGAAAACAATGCCAATGACTTCAAGACACACCTTACGAAAGAAATTCAATGGTTCAAGGACTAACCCAAGAGGACCCATGAGAATATGGGTACCTAAGTTTGAAATTCTTAATGCTGCAGGTATGTCTAAAAGGACTAGATAAGCAGAAGGCTTGGTACTTGGACAGTGGTTGCTTGCGACACATGATGGGAGAAAAGTCTATGCTCCTAACCCTAACCATGAAAGAGGGAGGAACTGTGGGATTTAGAGGAAACCAGACTGGCAAAATCATTGGTACTGGAACCATTGGTAACTCTCTTATCTCTATTAGTAATGTGTGGTTTGTTGATGGGCTTAGACATAACCTACTGAGCATAAGTCAATTATGCGACAGTGGTTATGATGTTTTGTTTAATAAGAACAACTGCACTGTAGTTAACAAGGATGATCAATCCATAGTGTTGAAGGAAAAGAGAAGAAACAATGTCTACAAGATAAGGTTCTCTGAACTGACTGATCAGAAGATAGTTTGCCTTTTGTCAATGGGTGATAAGAAGTGGCTGTGGCATAGACGGTTGGGACACGCAAACTGGAGGTTAATCTCAAAGCTTAGCAAGTTGCAACTAGTTAAAGGCTTACCAGACATTGACTATCATTCAGATGCTCTTTGCGGAGCATGTCAGAAAGGGAAAATTGTCAAGAGTTCCTTTAAACCGAAAGAAATTGTTTCTACATCCAGACCCTTGGAGTTACTTCACATTGATTTATTTGGACCAGTTAGTGTAACACCCCGTTTTCCCAAAGTAAAAATTTCGAAAGTAAAATCAGAGTATCACATAAAACGGAATGCTACATTTCTTAAAATCTCAAAATGGAATAAATAATAATTTATTCTAGTCAAAATCTTTTAAACTTCGCATCGAATAAAATTCAAGTTAACAAATATAGTTTTGGCACGCAGGCCTCATAAAAACTTCTCATGAAATACTCCTAAACATGTTACCTATAATCTTGAATCATAAGCTTAATGTAATTGCAATGCTAGGCTCACCCTTACCTTAGAAAATTGAGCAGCAGCCTCTCTTGTTCTTCTCTTCTGTTTCTCCCTTTTTCTCCCAAAAGCTGAATTGTACGTTCTGTACAATTCCAAACCTAATTCTCCCTTTTTAAACCTCTTTTTGTTTTATTTTATCTTATTTCACTTAATCTCTCAACTCTATCTAATTCTAAAAACAACCCCACAACTTATTATTTGTTTTATTTTCAAATCTTATTTTATTAAACAATAAAATAAGTCACAACCTTCATAAAATCACATAAATCACATAATATCCCATATATCACTTAATTCGCACAAAATCATATAAATATTATCTATACTATATAAAATAATTTAAATGATTAAAACGTGCGTTACAACTCTCCCCAACTTATAAGATTTTCGTCTTCGAAAATTTACCTTAAGCAAACAACTCTGGATAAGACTCCAGCATCTTACTCTCTAGCTCCCATGTCAAGCTTTCACTAGTCGCTCTGTCTCAACCGTCAAGTTATCTCTAACTTGCACATCATCCCTTTGAATCACATGGGATGGATCCGGAACATACTTCCGAAGTTGCGACACGTGAAACACATCATGCAAATTCGAAAGGTGCGGCGGTAAACCTACTCGATACGCGACCGTCCCAATTCTCTCTGATATCTGATATGGACCAATAAACTTCGGGGTTAACTTCTTCGACTTCAACGCACGACCCACACCGGTCATGGGAGTAACTCTTAGGAATACATGATCTCCCTCTTAGAACTCAAGGTCTTTCCAACGCTTATCATGATAACTCTTTTGCCGACTATGCGACGCTTTCATCTTTTCTTGAATCATTTTTACCTTCTCAGTAGTCTGTTGAACAATTTCTGGTCCTAAAACCACATTCTCACCTGACTCAAACCAACACAACGGAGTTCTGCATCTCCGACCATACAAAGCCTCGAAAGGTGCCATTCCGATACTAGAATGATAACTGTTATTGTACGTGAACTCTATCAATGCAAGATGACTATCCCAAATTCCTCCTTGCTCAAGTACACAAACTCTCAGCAGATCTTCCAACGACTGAATCGTTCTTTCCGAATGACCATCTGTCTGCGGATGATACGCCGAAATCAACTTCAACTTAGAACCTAAAGCCTCTTGCAAACTCTTCCAAAATCTAGAAGTAAACCTCGGGTCTCTGTCTGATACGATGCTCGAAGGAACACCATGCAGCTTCACTATTTCTCGAATATAAATCTCTGCCAACTGAGCTATAGGAAAACTGATGTTAATCGGAATAAAATGGGCCGACTTCGTCAATCTATCAACAATCACCCAAATGGCATCATTCCCTTTAGGCGTATTCGGCAAGCTCGTCACAAAAACCATGGATATACTATCCCATTTCCACTCTGGCATGTCTAAGGGTGTCATTAATCCAGCAGGTTTCTGATGTTCCACTTTCGACTTCTGACAAACCAAAGACGAATACACAAACTGTGCCACATCACGTTTCAATCCAGACCACCAAAACAGCTTCTTCAAATCATGGTACATTTTCGTAGCTCCCGGGTGAATACTCAAGCTACTTCTATGACTCTCTTCAAGAATCATTTTCTTCATCTCGTCATCATCTGGAATGCAAATTCTTCCTCGGAACCTCAACACACCTTGATCATCGACCTTAAAGTCACCGTCTTCGGTCTGATTGCTAGCAACCAACAAGTCCACAAACTTAACATCCAATTTCTGCGCTTCTTTAATACCTTGCAAGAAATCACTATCAATCTTCAGCATTCCCAGCTTCACACTCTGAGGTGACCATTCACAAACCAAACTCAAATCTCTAAACTGTTCCAACAACTCAAACTCTTTAGCCATCATAGCGAACATATGTAAAGTCTTCCTACTTAAGGCATCTGCAACAACGTTAGCTTTACCCGGATGATAATTCAAACCAAAGTCGTAATCTTTCAATAATTCCAGCCAACTTCGCTGTCTCATATTCAATTTCTTCTGATCAAACAAATACTTCAAGCTCTTGTGATCACTGAACACTTCAAATCTCGAACCATACAAATAATGTCTCCAAATCTTAAGCACAAATACCACTGCAGCTAATTCAAGATCGTGAGTAGGGTAATTTCGTTCATGGATTCTCAGCTGTCTTGATGCATAAGCAACCACTTTACCATCTTGCATAAGCACACCACCTAAACCCAACTTGGACGCATCACAATACACAACAAAAGGTTCAGATCCAAAGTTGAACATCAGAAATCTAAAGTTGAACATCAGAAGCCTGCAGGGTTGTTGACACCATTAGATGTGCCAGAATGGAAGTGGGATAGCATATCCATGGACTTTGTAACGAGTTTACCGAATACTCCGAGAGGACATGATGCCATTTGGGTAGTTGTTGACAGGTTGACAAAGTCAGCGCATTTTATTCCGATCAATATCAATTATCCGGTAGCTCAGTTGGCAGAGATTTACATTCATAATATTGTGAAGTTGCATGGTGTTCCATCAAGCATTGTGTCGGATAGAGATCCGAGGTTTACTTCAAGGTTTTGGAGGAGTTTGCAGGAGGCTTTGGGTTCTATGTTGAAGTTGAGTTCGGCTTATCATCCTCAAACAGATGGTCAGTCGGAGAGGACGATTCAGTCGTAGGAAGATTTGCTAAGAGTGTGTGTACTTGAGCAAGGTGGAGCTTGGGATAGTCATCTACCGTTGATTGAGTTCACGTACAACAACAGTTACCATTCGGGTATTGGTATGACACCATTTGAAGCTTTGTATGGTCGAAGGTGTAGAACTCCGTTGTGTTGGTTTGAATCGGGGGAAAGTATAGTGTTGGGACCGGAAATAGTCCAGCAGACTACAGAGAAAGTCAAGTTGATAAGAGAGCAGATGAAAGCGTCGCAGAGTCGGCAAAATAGTTACCATGACAAGCGTAGAAAGGAACTTGAATTTCAAGAGGGTGATCATGTGTTCTTGAGAGTCACTCCTATGACAGGTGTAGGTCGTGCGTTGAAGTCTAAGAAGTTGACTCCAAAGTTTATTGGTCCTTATCAGATATCGGAGAGGATTGGGCCAGTGGCATATCGAGTAGGTTTGCCACCATATCTTTCGAATCTGCATGATGTGTTTCATGTGTCGCAGCTACGGAAGTACGTAGCGGATCCTTCGCATGTTATACCAAGAGATGACGTGCAAGTTAGAGACAACCTTACGGTGGAGACTTTACCGTTGAGAATTGATGATCGTAAGGTGAAGAAGTTGAGAGGCAAGGAGATACCTCTGGTGAGAGTTGTCTGGGGTGGAGTGACTGGTGAAAGCTTAACATGGGAGCTGGAAAGTAAGATGCGGGAGTCATATCCTAAGTTGTTTGCTTGAGGTAATATTTCGAGGACGAAATTCTTTAAGTTGGGGAGAGTTGTAACGCCCTAGTTGCTATTATTTTAATTTCGGTTGATTTTAATAAGTTTATACGATTTTAAATAATTTATGTTGATTTTATGGTGTGATGTATTTTATTATATGATTATTTTGATTATTTAATTAAAATAGGTGAGAATTATAATTATTAGAAAGTTGGGGATTAAAATGAATTGAATAATATTTTAATAGGAGTTAATTAGAAATAAGTGGGAATTAATTAGAATTAATAGGAGTTAGAAGGAAGGGAAAAGTCAGAAAACAGTTTTCACGTAGAAACAGTGAGAACACAGGGAAAAGGGAGAAAAACCTAGAACAAGAGAGAAGAAGCAAGGGGAGAGAAGACCGCAGCTTTGAATTCAGGAAGATAATCTAAGGTAAGGGTGAGACTAACTCTCAATTTTAGGTCCTATAATTCATTGATTAATGTTGGGTTGTTAGGGTTGGTGAATTGAATTAGGTTAAGGATTAATTGATATTAGTAACTTGATGAATTCATGTAATTGTTGTTGTTTATTGCTGTTCTGATGTTAGTATGCATAGAAATGATGCAATTCATCAAAATTGAGTTTTTAAGTGTTGAAAATGGGGTTTGGGTTTGAAAAGGAGAAGTCTGTTCGTACAGTTCGTAGTTCTGTCAGTCGCCACTCGCTACGACGAGCAAACCCACTCGCCAGGCGAGCACTGCCTGTGTAGCTCGCCACGGCGAGCAGACCCACTCGCCAGGCGAGTAGTTAACCCCGTAGCTCGCCACAGCGAGCAAATGCACTCGCCACGGCGAGTTGCTTAATTTAAAAATCGTTAATTGTCTTAATGAGGTTTTTGGGCCAATTTTTGTATCAACTTGAGTGCCTTAATATATTTAGGGACTAATGACACCTTTTTACATAACCAAATTTGAGTTTTGGGGACTTAAAAATGAAGATTTTAGGTGAAAAATGTAAAAAATGCCGAGAGCACCCAGTTTTGCTCGGCTTGAGCTCGCCCCTAACTCGCCATAGCGAGTAGCTCAATTTCCTGAACTCGCCACGGCGAGTAGTACAGTAGTTGCCTAAATTGTTGAATTTTGTTGTGAGACTTTGTTGTACCCTTTGGTTGTGTCCTGTCGGTCAAGTTGGAGTTCATGTCTTAGTTGATTATGCATTTTGTAGTTGTCGTTGCTGTTGTCAAGTTGTATGCAGATATACACTATTGAGTCCATTTCATACTCATACCTTGTTGAGGGCTCATGCCCTGGAGTGTTTTCACTCAACCGTTGTGGGCTTATGCCCTGGAGTGTTTTCACTCAACTGTTGAGGGCTTATGCCCTGGAATGTTATTTCATTCAACTGTTGGGGGCTCATTCCCCGAAATGCTTAGCATTCAACGCGCGTAAAATGGTACCATATGCATTTGCATTAGCCACATTGTTGTTGTCGTTGTAGTTGTTGTCGTTGTAGTTGTTGTCTTTGTTGTCGTTGTAGTTGTTGTTGTTGTCGTTGTCGTTGTTGTTGGTTGAGTCGTCGGTGTCGTAGTTGATGATGTTGTTGAATTATTTAAATTAAAATGACAGTTGATTATCATTATATTGTTGTTGTTGAATTTAATTGATGAATTATAATATCTATCGTTGGAATTGCCGCCTTGTGGGCAAGTGCAGGTAACGAAGATTAGTAGAGATGTCGGCTCAAAGTGTCTTAGGGCTCTGATACGTAACGGGATGGGGATTTGTTACTTGCTTTCTCTTTCCTTACGTATTACTTATGAATTATGAGATTTTGATGAGGCCTGCGTGCCAAAGACTAATTTTGTTGTTTTGAATTAATTCCGCTGCAAAGTTTGAAGGTTAATTTTTATTGACTACTTTTTATGAAGAATAAATAGTTATTTATTCATTTGGAAATTTTATTGAAAGAAAATGTAGCATTCCGTTATGTGAAAACTCTGATTTTATTTACGAAATTTTTATGTTGGGAAAACGGGGTGTTACAGAGTGCAAGATTGGAAGCAACTAGGTTACTTCTTTCCTATGCAGTGAATCACAACATAATCTTGTATCAAATGGACGTTAAGAGTGTATTTCTTAATGGTGTCATTTCTGAAGAAGTCTATGTCAAACAACCTCCTGGCTTTGAAGATTTAAAACATCCAGAGCATGTTTATAAATTGAAGAAATCACTATATGGCTTGAAAAAGGCTCCCAGAGCTTGGTATGAAAGACTGAGTAATTTCTTAATTCAAAATGACTTTGAACGAGGGTAAGTTGACACTACACTATTCAGAAAGACTCTGAAGAAAGACATTCTTATTGTTCAGATTTATGTTGATGATATCATTTTTGGTTCAACTAATAGTTCACTTTGCAAAGAGTTTTCCAAAGTAATGCAGGATGAATTTGAAATGAGCATGATGGGAGAATTGAAGTTCTTTCTAGGAATTCAAATCAACCAATGCAAAGATGGAGTCTATGTTCATCAGTCCAAATACATGAAAGAGCTCCTGAAGAAGTTCAATCTTGAGGACTGCAAAGAAATGAACACTCCAATGCATCCAACCTGCACTCTGAGCAAAGAAGATCAAGGAACCAAAGTTGATCAGAAGCTGTATAGAGGTATGATTGGTTCTTTGTTATACCTAATTGCATCCAGACCAGATATTTTATTCAGTGTATGTCTGTGTGCAAGGTTTCAATCAGATCTTAGAGAGTCTCACTTAACAGCTGTTAAGAGAATCTTTAGATATCTGAAAGGAACTACCAATCTTGGACTTCTGTACAAGAAATCCTCTGACTATAAGCTAGTTGGATTCTGTGACGCTGACTATGCTGAAGACAGGATTGAAAGAAAATCAACCGGTGGCAATTGTCAATTTTTGGGAGAAAATCTGATATCCTGGGCTAGCAGGAGGCAAGCAACTATTGCTTTGTCTACAGCAGAAGCAGAATACATCTCAGCTGCTAGTTGTTGTACACAGCTACTCTGGATGAAACATCAGCTTGAGGATTATCAAATAACTGAAAACTGTATCCCAATTTATTGTGATAATACAACAGCTATTTGTTTATCTAAGAATCCAATTCTGCATTCAAGAGCAAAGCACATTGAGATTAAACATCATTTTATAAGAGACTATGTTCAAAAAGGAATTCTAGATATTCAATTCATTGATACTGATCATCAATGGGCTGATATATTTACTAAACCTTTGTCGGTTGAAAGATTTGATTTTATAAAGAAAAATTTGAACATGTGTTATGTCTCTGGTTAGTGTGCGCCTCTGAAAACAGAACTCAGAATCTGAAAGATACTCATAAGCTAATTGAGAATCAGACTCTCTTTTGGAGACTCTGGTGAATAGAAGCCTCTGATAGACATTCAGACTCTGTTAAGGAATCTTAGACTCTCAGAAGCTCGTATTAGTGGAAGCATGACTGTTGAGTTTAGTAACACCTGCCCCACTACGGTGACAGTTACTTTTTAGTTTCTCAGACGTGGCCTGTCTGTATTGGGTAAGAACTCAAAGGGCAATGATTTCATTACGTTTAACAAGTTACCCTCGCGTCTTCCCAACATTTTTACGGCTGCATGCTCACTGTCTTTATTACTCTTGTTTGTTTGTCCCCTACTCTTTCCAAACAGTTTTCGACTCTTTCACTATAAATACCAATCACACACAACTCACTTCTCTTTTCACACTTTGATTTTTTCTCTGAACATTTATCTTGTTTTCAGTCTCTGAAAAACTTTTTGTTCTCAAAATCAAAACCTAGAAACCTTCAAATGGCAAGTGATCTTATTCAATCTGGTGTGATAATCAAAACCGGTAAATCATACGTGATTAAACCCAGGACCATGAATCTTATCAAAGAAACTCTGGAAGTTCAAGTTGAATCTCTAGTGGATTTCGGTTCCCTCATTCTTCATGGTATAGATGTCTCTTCTCATTTCTTATCACAAGGAATGATGAGTTATTTCGGTATGTTGAATGGACCAACATATCAGGAGTTAGTGAGAGACCTCTGGGTCAGGGCAGAAGTTTTTGACAAAGAAGACGCTACCATTGAAGAAACTGCTGCAATCATGAACAACCTTAAATTGGCTGGCAAGAATAGAAAGGAAATGGGTTTAAGACCGTACAAAGGTCTTGAAATCAGGTCTGCTGTGATAAAGATTCCAATCCTTATCACTGAAGATGTGGTTTCCAGAGCCTGCAGAGTTGTGAATGAAGGGAAATTCCAATGGAATGTTGATAAGAAGAGCGATTGGATGGGTATCTGCAATAAACTCTTATTTGAAGGAAGACCCTCAAATAAGTTGGTTGACATGCATCCTGAGCATAGGGTGCTTCTGAAGATTATACTGGATAGTATGCTTCAGAAAGGTGGAGGAACAGACATTTTGTCTGTTGATCACAAGGTGCTTCTTTACTTTCTGATAAAGAAAAAGAAGATAAACTTTCCTAGGTACGTGATGTACCACATGTGCTGGGCTATTAGGAAAAGCCAATCTGAATCCAGAAGACAAGTTCCTTTTGGAAGGTTAATCTCTGAGATTCTGTATCAAGGAGGCCTCTTGAAGGTCTTATCAGAATCTGGTGTAGTATCAGACGCTCACCTTGGAACAGTGACTGAGAGAATCATCAATGGTAAAACTCTTCAATACACGAAGATTGTCAAAAGATTCAATCCTTCTAATCAAGATATGAGGGAATCTTATGTGCAATCAGACTTGATGATGGACTTCCCTCCCATTTCCAAAGAAGACAATCCTGAAGTCCTAGCAAGATTTGTAGTAGATTACTATAATGAAACTGGTAATATAATCAACTATTCTGCCATTCCTGAGACTACTAGAAGAGGACCTCTTAAGGTTAAAGGGAAAAGGACCAAGGAAGTTATTCTAAAGGAAGAGGAAGAGAAGCAAGAGCCTCCCAAGAAGAAGATGAAATCAACAGCTCTTCCAGGAGTGACTATTGGTGCCTCTGAGACCATAGCTCCCATGCCTTTGTCTGTATCTTCTGCATCCAAGGAAATTAAGGAGAGGGTTAAGAAACCCAAGGATGAGAAGAAAGCAAAGAAAGGCAAGGCTGACAGAGATTATGAGAAGTTGGCTGAAGAGATTGCTGAATTCCTTGATACTGACTCTGATGGTGAAGAAAGTCAGGTCAAGAAAAGAAAGATGGAAGTGGATCATGTGGCTAAGGATGTAGCACAGAAGATAGGTACGTCTATATCTATGATTGAGGATGAACATGCTGCTGGCAAGGCAATGGCAGCAGAGGTTGTGGCTGAAGAACTTAAGGAAGAAACTGTTAAAGAAGTTGCTAAGTTACTTGCATCAGCTCTGAAACAGAAGAGTCAGGTGACCCCTGCAGAAGCTGATCTATCAGAAGCTACTTTGTCTGATGCTTCTAATCATCATGCATCTCCAGAAGTTGGGATTGGCACCTCTGGTAACGTTGCATTTAACTCACCTTCTTCTACGAATCAAAAGTCCTCATCTGATACTGAATCAGATAACAAACCCTTGAGCCAAGTTCTTCCCTCCCTCAGAAATTCATCCCCCTCTCCAATCAAACCCTTATCATCCTTTGACCCACTTGACCCCAGAATAGTTGAATATGTTGATTCAACTATGGACAGAGTTATTTAAGACACCATCACAGTGTCTATGAACTTACCTGCTGACCACCCTGCTCAACCATCATTTCTCAAACCACTTCAGGCAATTCAACCTTCTGAAGAGCCTGAAGTAACCATTCATTCAACACAATCATCCCCCCAACATGAGCCTATTTGTGTAGACTCTCCAGAAACCCTAGACTCTCTTGAGAAACACCTAGGAGGAGAACTACCAAAAACCCCCGCAAAATCCAAATCAACAAAAGCTACAGAATCTGTTTCTAAACCAGACTCTGTACCCCAACCTTTAGAAAATCTAACCTTAGCCTCTGTTGAACCTTCAGAATTTGTAGAGGAACCAGTCTCTGAGATTCTGGAACAAGCTTCTGATATCATACCAGAACCTGTAACAGAATGCATAGTAGAGCCTGTGTCTGAAACGGTTCCTGAACCTCTTACTGAACCTCAGACTATTGAAACTGGCCTCCAAACCTTACAAGCAATAGTAGCCTCTCAACCTTCAACTTCTGAACCTCGCAACCTCTTTGATTCGTTAAAGATAGATGAGTTCTATGCTATGTCAAACTCTAATATCAAGGACATTATTGAGCAAAGGTTTGTGCCGATCCTCAATGTAAGCTATGAGGATAAGTTCACCACTTTGAAGACTGAATTTTTGGACTTTGTCACCAAAATTCAGAAGGCTGCTGTCAAAGAACAAGCTGTTGTTATTGCCAAGTATGTGGAAGAAGTTAAGAGAGCTGAGAAAGCAAAAGCTAAGAAGAAAGCTCCTATTCTGCGGTTGGAGTATAAACCATTCTTTGATGAAGATCAATACAATCCCAGAGAAACAATGGTTTTTGATTCATTGAGGAGGAGACTTCACAGAGTTCAGGAAGAAGCAAGACTTGAGAGATTAGCTCATCTGAGAATAACTGAAGCTTTGGAAGAGATTGTTAAGAAGCAGCAAGAGGATCTCCAGAAATTGATGGATCACCTTGCCAAACAAAACCAACCTTAGATGCATTTTTTGTGTGTTTTGTTTTGCTTGTAACTTGATTCTGCTGTTTTCTGTTATCTTATGAACCTTCTTTCTAATCTTATTCAAGTTTTTACTTCATCTATGTGTCTCTGATATATATTTTTTTTGCTTTGAATCTTATATGTTTTTCACTCTGAATCTTGTTTTTCATTTTCCTTAAAAAAAAAAAAATTACCCTCCCTTGAAGTCATTTAAAAAGGGGAAGAAACTTGTTTCTAAACCTTTTTGTTGATGACAAAAGGGGGAGAAGGAGAAAGATTAGTGACTTTTACAAACTGTATGGAGAAAAGAATCTGTGAGTTCTATGTAAAGTTAAAGGGAAATTCGCGAAAGGTACTTAGTTAGATTCTGAGCCCCCATTAAAAGAATTTGTTCTCTAATTCGTCTATTATTCTGAGATTTGATTCAACTGTTTGCGTAACTTGAATTTAATTAACTTGGATAGAACTTAGGGGGAGCTTACAAACCTCAACTTAAGAACTATCAGACTCAGGGGGAGTCAGAGCTTACAAACCTCAGACTCTGATCTTACAAACCTCGGACCCCTTAAGTCAACCTGTTAATTAGATTAACAACAATTGACCTTTTAAATACTGATGTTTGTCATCATCAAAAAGGGGGAGATTGTTGGAACAAAGGTGTTCAGCAATACCACGTTTTTGAGTTTTGATGATAACAAGGTATTAAAAATTGTCAACTGGATATGCTAATATTTGTTTAAGTATGCAGGATATTAATCAAGATTTATATCTTAGAAAGTATTTTGTTTGAACATTTTGAGAGCAAAGATCTAGAGAAGCTTGTTTCTTGCGATTCTGACTATCGAAGAAGAGTCTGAAGACTGTATCGAAGAAGAGTCTGAAGACTGTATCGAAGAATAGTCTGAAGACTATCAGAACCTGAAGACCAAGAGAGTCTGAAGATCATCAGAAGCTATAATGCTACAGTGAGTCTGAAGTCTGCAATCTAAAGATCTGCTTAGAAGGTTTTCTAAAGGCATTACGATGCACAAGAAACTCTCATTTGGAGTAACGGCTAGCTTCAAAGTCAACTTGAGCGTGGGATGCTCAACGACAAAGAATGCAGAATAGTACAGAGTACGTGTGTACGAACTATGTTTCCACTACTCCACTACCTCATACAGTTTGGCAATTGTGTCTACCGGTATTAAGCTTCAAAAGGAATGGAATTCAAAATATGCATTTGAAGGACTATTACCATATCAAGCAACAGATCAACAACTATTGATCAAGATTCCAGAAATCATTTTGATGTGCTGGATGACTCAACGTCTCTTTCCAACGCCTATATAAAGGATAGAAGACTTGAAGAATTTTTGGACTCTACAACTGAAAAACTACGCTGCTAAGCTATCATATTCAAACTGAGTCTTAACAGAAACACATCAACAACTTAGATTATTCTTACAAACTGAGTATTCTAGAATTTCTAAGTTAAGCAGAAAAACAGAGTATGTCTTTGTTTAAAACAGAGTCTGTCTTTGTTTTGTAATTGAAACACGTTTGATTGTTTATCAAGTGTTTTAACTCTATTCAATTTTCTGTAAATTGTGTCAGAAGTCTCTTGGCTGCGTCCTTGAGAAAAGAAGTCTCTTAGTTGTGTCTTTTAGGAAAGAAGTCTCTTAGTTGTGTCTTTGAGCAAAGAAGTCTCTTAGTTGTGGCTTTGAGCAAAGAAGTCTCTTAGTTGTGTCTTTGAGCATTGGAAGTCTCTTGCCTGCGTGCTTGAGCATTGGAAGTCTCTTACTGAGTGTTTGAGCAACTTGTAATAGATATTACATTTTAGTGGAACTCTCCTTGGAAGTGCAAGGGGGACAGGACTACTTCCGGTTTGTGGAAGGAACCTGTATAATTGCTTGTGTTCTCTCTTCTCTCTATCTCTTGTTTATTTCGCTGCAACAGAATCTGATCTCCCATCAGACTCTGAACTCATTCAGACTCTGATCCTACGGAATTAGATTCTCACTCTTCAAGAGTTGCGAAAAGCTAAAACAATTCAACCCCCCCTTCTTATGTTTTTCTCACCTTCAAATTTTTATTACCTTGTTATCATCAAAACTAAAAGTGGTATTGTTGAACACCCTTGTTCCAATATTACTGGCCACCATTTGACGCTGAGTACTTCCTTACTAAATTTCGCCTTAAGTTCTGACACCTTGATTCGTCTTCTTCATACACTCCATTCCCCCTAGGTCCTATTCAGTTCTCAGACATTCCTTCAAGTTGTCATATACTAAACCGAATGGATCATGCCCAACTAGATGTGACATTTAGAGTAAATATCCGAAACCCAATGGTCCCTTTATGTTTATTGAATCTTAATGACCCAAGGTACGATATGAATCGACCTGCTCTGATACCAAATTTAATACACATGCTAAATATTCTAGACAATTATGTATGGGTGTTACAATCAATTCTTGTTAACTCTTCTGGAATGATGTTCTTTTTTCCGTTTTAGGGTTTATAGTAACTTGTTTATTGAATCAGAGGGATTTAGATCCTCTAATTATAGGTACTTATGAATTTAATTCCAAACACTAGGAGCGTAAAAAAAAAGTTTTTTTTTTGTGTGCAAATTTGTCTTACACCTGGATCTTGTGAGAAACTATAAAAGATTATGTGTTAATTTTCACAATCAATGTTGAATTGAATGAAAGTTTATATAATCAATGTTGAATTGAATGAAAGCTTATAGATTTGTCTTTCATAACAAGAAGAAAAAAAAGCACGTTAATAGAATCAACGATGAATTGAATGGAAAGTTTTCATATTTGTTGTGAAATTGTTTCTATTCCAACCCTTCGATAGAGTGTGATACCATATTAGGTTTTTTATATTGAGTCTAACTCATCCCAAAACCGACTTATAAGGTGTAGTGTGTCATTCTCAAAGCCTTCTTCCACTTCACCCAACACCCCTTTTACTCCCCTAAAGTACCCTCCTTTCCCCCATAGGAAGTTCTGTTGGATCTTCACTAACCTCCTCCACACTTTTGAAGGCATTAATAAGTGTAATCCTCCCACACAAACTAACATATTTGTTACCCCAATTCTTGGACCTCCTCTCTAGTTTTTCCACCAAAGGACCCTGCGTTGAGAATTTCTTGACATTAGCACCCACCGGTAACCCCTAATAATTAAACGGTATTCCTCCTTTCTTACAATTGAGGAAATTACACACAATGTACATAAACTCACCATCTATATTAACACCTATCAAAAATGTTTAAAAAAAGTTTACCTTCAAACCGGATGCCATCTCAAAGCCTCTAAGCAAAGCCTTAAAGGTCCATAAGTTCTCTACCGTTGCCTCTTCGACACAAAGCGTATCATCCACATGTTATTAATGCAAAATCTCCATCTCATCTCTACCCACTTTAAGCCTTTAAACAAGTTTAACGCCACCGCATTCCGCATTAACCCACTAAACCCTTCGACAACCAAAAGGAATAAGAATGGTGTTAAGGGATCACATTGTTTTAAGATTCTTGGGAAACTCACCTCCTCCTTAGGGCTCCCATTGAATAAAATTGACATGCTTCCCCCCACACACATGCCTTCATCCAACCAATCCACTTTGAACAAAAACCAACTCTAACCAACATATACTCCAAAAATCTCTAATCCGCGGAATCATACGTCTTTTCAAAATCCACTTTGAAGATCAAACATTCTTTCCTCATTTTCATTGCTAAGTCCACCACCTCATTTATTACTATCACCCCATGCACAAGATTCTTTCCTCTCAAGAAAGTCGACTAAGACGTTGATATGAACGAATTCAACACCATAGCAAGATATACTACCAACACCTTTTAGATAAGCTTGTAAAGGCATCCCAAAATAGATATATGGTGGTAGTCCTTTAAAGCAAAAGGTTCATCTACTTTGGGAATCAAAACTACAAAATTGGACAAAAAACTCCTAGGAAACATCGAGTTCCCATAAAATTGATCAAACATAATCCTCACCCCATCCTTCATAAGATACATGCCATCAAAAATAATCCACCATTGCCTGCTTCACCTCAAAAGGCTTTTGGACCCAAACTCCTCCCACTTTAAGGGCCTTTATGTGATTCCTCTTTGCTCTTCCTTTAATGCAATGATAAAAAATGGTGCTAGCATCCCCATCCTTCATCCATTTATGTCTTGAGAGCGTTGCAAAATCTAACGACCCGATTTTAGGATTTTATTTATTAAATTGTTTGATGTGTTATATTTGTCGATTATTTGGATGTTAGAGATATAAGGGTATTTTGGTATTTTTGGGTATGGAGAGTTAATATTGAGGGTATTTATAAAGTAATTTAATAGTAACTTTTTAATGAGATAAGAAAGTTACTAGGCCTAATAAGATGAAGGAAACCTAGCCCATTTAGTCATACTATATATGGATAACTCTTGTAAGAAATTAGGGTTCAACATTCATTTCACAAACTTCACAAAAGATGGTTGGTGAGAGAATAAAGAGATTTGTTTTCAGAATCAATGTCAGGCTCCTAAAATCGTGGCACGATGTGATGAAATCGTGACCTGATTTTGTCTTGAATAACAAACTTTCCAATTTAGGGTTCCTAAAATCATGTTACCAAATAGCCATCGTGACACGTTTTACCAATGTCGAATGAACCTCATCCTGTGCTCCAATCGTGACACGTTTTCAACAATCGTGTCACAATTTTACTTTCTTCAAAATCTTCAACTTTTCATGCTTTCATTTTTGTTTAAGCTTGATTGTGAACTCAAATGATCATGAATTTACAATTAAAATAACGTAATGACTACTGCCATCAGTTGTAAAGAGAAAAAGTTATTTTATTTAGTGTCGTCAGACTATATATGGATAACTCTTGTAAGAAATTAGGGTTCATCATTCATTTCACAAACTTCACTAAAGGTGGCTTGTGATAGAATAAAGAGATTTTTTTGTTGAATCAATGTCAGACTCCAAAACTCCAACTTCTTCTAGCAAGGTACTGTTACTGACTATTATTTTCAACACTCGATTCCTCTACTTTTTTTTTTAGGGATTTGTCATCACTTAATTTTCAACTATTTTTCTTGCTCCATTCTTTTTAACTCTTCTGGGATGATGTTCTTTTTTAGTTTTAGGGCTTATAGTTACTTGTTAATTGAATCGAAGGGATTTAGGTCCTCTAATTATAGGTGCTTTTGAATTTAATTTCGAACCCTAGAGGCGTCAGAAAAAAAAAAGTTTTTTTTGAAATGTTGAAATGAATGAAAGTTTTCATATTTTTTGTGAAAACTTTCAATCAATTCAACATTGATTATATAAGCTTGCATTTTTCCTTCTTGTTATGAAAGATAAATCTAAGGTGAAAGACAAATCTTTAAGCTTTCATTCAATTCGACATTGATTCTATAAACATTCATTAAATTCAACATTGATTATGAAAAATAACACAATCTTTTCTAGTTTCTCAAAAGATCCATGTGAAAGACAAATCTGCACACACAAAAAAAAATATTTTTTTTTCTTACGCCCCTAGGGTTCGGAATTAAATTCAAAAGCACCTATAATTAGAGGATCTAAATCCCTCCGATTTAGTTAATAAGTAACTATAAACCCTAAAACTAAAAGAGAACATCATCCCAAAAGAGTTAACAAAAATGGATCAAGAAAAATAGTTGAAAATTAAGGGATAAAATAACCCTAAAATAAAAAAGAGGAATCGAGTGTTGAAAATAATAGTTAGTGATAATACCTTGCTAGTAGAAGTTAGAGTTTTGGATTGCGACATTGATTCAACAAAAAAAGCTCTCTATTCTCTCACTTGCCACCTTGTGTGAATTTTGTAAAATAAATGCTCAACCCAAATTTTTTACTAGTTATCCGTACTAGCATCGAGACGGGTGTCTGTCTGTCCACTTTTTCTACTGCGCTAAGGTGTGTAACTAATAAAAAACTTGTTTACGTTTAATGTTAATTTACTTTTTATTGTTATATTTTAGATAAAAACTGTAAAATTAAAAGAAATATTTAACATGTACTTTTTATAAAAATTGAACTTGATCAAAAAGATAAGATACATGTCCACTTTCAATATGTTGTAGTATTTCAGTATCGAATTTTTGTTAATCTATAAAATAATTATGCTTGCCAAAAGTTTATCAAGGAAAACTCCATTTTTTTATTAATAAAACTTTCAATATGTTGTATTAATGTTAATCTTACATTTGTCACTAAACCAGATTGTGCCATAATCCTTGATCATTCACATATATTCATTCGATCATTTTTTATCCCTCATCATGTGCCTATTTTCCTGTTATCTATAAATTATCTTAAAAAATTCAACTATGCCTCCTTTATCAAGTTTACTCTGATTCAAGAAAACTGCAATTATTGAGTTAATGAACTTAAAAACCAATAATACATCCAAGCAAGAAGAGGAAAATTAGTTAGCCAATGAATTAAGATTAACTAAAATAAATATGTCTGAAAGTGGAGGAATATAATCTGTGTTTACAGAAGAAAATAAATATTGCGGTACCATTCAATCTTGAGAAGTTGCATTGAAAACATTAAGTAAACCCCTATTTCAGTCTGTGGTGGAAATTTTCCTCTACCAATATCTCAAGTGGTTGTCATAGGAGTTTGCTTTTAGAGTGAAAAAATGTTTACACATTAGTCATATCACTAATTCATACTTTGCGCAAATTTAATTAACATTTTTGACCAATGTCTTCACTACTGCATTTCTTGATGCTGTTCTATTTTTTCTCTTCCAATCCTTTGTTGTTGATTATGAAGTCTTTATTGGGTTTAATCTAAGAGCTCAACTTATGCTGCTTTATAAACTGATGGTGAATTATTGCGAAAGAGACCGGTGATGACCCAGGATGATATATATGCGGGACAATGCAATGTTTGCATGAAATGGAGACTGATTGATACGCAAGAGTTTGAGGAGATCCTTCATAAAATCAATCGAGATCCTTTTGATTGTATCAAAATGGCTAATCGTAGCTGTGATGATCCTGCTGATATCGAATATGATTCTTCTCGGACATAGGTCAGTTACAAGCCTAACATTCGAAAGACTCCACAAGGTTTCAATAGGATCTTGGTGCTTAGGAAGGATTACTCTAAATTGGACTGTTACTACATCACACCTACTGTTACTCCGCAATGATATAGCAGCATACCTTAAAGATCATCCACAACCTAGTGGTGTATCTGCTTCGGATTTTTATTTTTCATCTCCAAAGATTATGCACGACACCATCCCTTAATTTATTGAGCAAAAAAAGGATTCTTCGAACAAATAAGCTAAGATAGCTAAAGATAAAGTTTGAGAAATGTCATCACAAGGTTTCTTCATGTTGTTGTTGTTGTAATATATTATTTATATATATTTTGTTAGGGAACACCAATTCAGTGGTATTGAAACAAATTTAACTTTAGTTCTGCTGGTCCATTGTATTGTAACCTAAACAGATATTTGCAGACTCTTTATGTTGTATCCTAAATACATGTTGCAAGAATATATTGTAATGAATATGAGAATATTCTCTGAGGTATTTATGAAATACATGTTGCAAGAATATAACATGTTTTGTGATTGAAAGGTGAGAGAAAATCACACTTCCTGGTTACCAACTATACCTATTTATTCAAGGGTATCCCTCCTCTCTTACAATTGAGGAAATTACAAACCGGATGCCATCTCAAAGCCTCTAAGAAAAGCCTTCAAGGTCCATAAGTTCTCTACCGTTGCCTCCCCGGCACAATGAGTATCATCCACATGTTATAAATTCAAAATCTCCATCTCATCTCTACCCATTTCAAAGCCTATAAACAAGTTTAACGCACCACGTTCCGCATTAACCCACTAAAACCTTCGACAACCAAGAGGAATAAGAATGGTGTTAAGGGATCACCTTGTTTTAAGACTCTTGGGAAACTCACCTTCTGCATAGGGTTCCCATTAAATAAAATTGACATGCTTCCCCCCGCACACAAGCCTTCATCCAACCAATCCACTTTCAACAAAAACTAACTCTAACCAACATATACTCCAAAAATCTCCAATCCACGAAATCATACGTCTTTTAAAAATCCACATTGAAGATCAAAAATTCTTTTCTCAATTTCATAGCTAAGTCCACCACCTCATTTATTACGATCACCCCCTCCACAAGATTCTTTCCTTTCAAGAAAGTCGATTGAGACGTGGATATGTCCGAATTCAACAGCATATCAGGATAAGCGGCAAACACCTTTAAGATAAGCTTTTAAACGCATATCCCAAAATAGATATAGGGTGTAGTTCTTCAAAGAAAAAGGTTCATCTACTTTGGGAATCAAAACTACAAAATTGGACAAAAACTCCTATGAAACACCGAGTTCCCATAAAATTGATCACACATAATCCTCACCCCATCCTTTATAAGATACAAAAACTCCTTAGTGAAAGCAAAATTAAAAACATCCGGCCCCAAACTTTTATTCCCATCACTTTCTTTCACCACCTTCTCAATTTTGAGTAAAGAGAAAGGCAACACCAACCCATTATTCTCTTCCTCAGGTAGTCTTTTAAATGGGACTCCATCCACCCTTGGGAGGTTCCTATCCTCCGACACTACATTCCATCAAAAATAATTCACTACTGCCTGCCTCTCCTCAAAAGGTTGTTGGACCCAAACTCCTCCCACTTTGAGAGCCTTTATGTGATTCCTCTTTTCTCTTCCTTTACTGCAATGATAAAAAAAATTGGTGTTAGCATCCGCCTCCTTCATCCATTTATATCTTGAGAGCGTTGCAAAACGTAACGACCCGATTTTAGAATTTTATTTATTAAATTGTTTGATGTGTTGTATTTGTTGATTATTTGGATGTTAGAGATATATGAGTATTTTCGTATTTTTGGATACGGAGAGTTAATTTATGAGAAATGGTAGTAACTAGAGATAATTAATAGAATGGTCGTGTATGAGTAATATTGAGGGTATTAATAAAGTAATTTTGTAGTAACTTTTTAATGAGATAAGAAAGTTATTAGGCCTATTAAGATGAAGGAAACCTAGCCCATTTAGTCAAACTATATATGGATAACTCTTGTAAGAAATTAGGGTTCAACATTCATTTCACAAACTTCAGAAAAGGTGGCTGGTGAGAGAATAGAGAGATTTGTTTGCTAAATCCATGTCAGGCTCCAAAACTCCAACTTCTTCCAGCAAGGTACTCTTACTAACTATTGTT
The DNA here is from genome assembly GCA_946800305.1 of Medicago arabica. NCBI lineage: Eukaryota > Viridiplantae > Streptophyta > Magnoliopsida > Fabales > Fabaceae > Medicago > Medicago arabica. The sequence continues at coordinate 32,690,894 of OX326966.1, read as the reverse complement.
TTCAACACTCGATTCCTCTTCTTTTTTTTTTAAGGTTTTTTCATCCCTTAATCAATTATTTTTGTTGATCCATTCTTGTTAACTCTTCTGGGATGATGTTCTATTTTAGTTTCAGGGTTTATAGTTACTTGCTAGTTGAATCAGAGGGATTTAGATCCTCTAATTTTAGGTACTTTCGAATTTAACTGCGAACCCTAAGGGCGTAAGAAATTTTTAATTTTTTTTTTGTGTGCATATTTGTCTTTTATAATCAATGTTGAATTGAATGTAACTTTATAAAATCAATGTTGAAAGGAGTGAAAGCTTATATATATGTATTCTGTGAAAAAAAGGTTTTTTTGTACGTCCGGGTTATCAATAGTATGGATTATTAAGTGTTTATTGGGTTTAATCTAAGAGCTGAACTTTTGCTGCTTTATAAACTGGTGGTGAATTATTATGACAGCGATCGGTGATGACCCAAAATGATATATATACGGCACAATGCACACTTTGCATGAAATTTAGAGTGATTGATACACAGGAGGAGTTTGAGGAGATCACTCATAAATTCAAACGAGAGCCTTTTGATTGTAGCAAGAAGGCTGATTGTAGCTGTGAAGATCCTACTGATATCGAATATGATTCTTCTAGGACATAGGTCCAATACAAGCATAACAATCCAAAGACTCCAAAACATTTCAAGAGAAACTTGGTGCTTAGAAATGATTACTCTAAATTGGACTCTTACTACATCACACCTACAGGTAAAAAACTGAGATCCCGCAAGGAGATAGCAGGGTTTCTTAAAGATCATCCACAACCTGGTGTATCTGCTTCAGATTTTGATTTTTCATCCCCAAAGGTTATGCAAGACACCATTCCTGAATTTCTTGAGCAACAGAAGGATTCTGCAAACAAAAAAGATAAGATAGCTAAAGATGAAGTTTGAGAAATGTCATCACAAGGTTGCTGCATGTTGTTGTTGTAATATAATATTTCTATATATTGTGTTAGGGAACTTCAATTCAGTGGTATTGAAACAAATTTAACTTTTGTACTGGTGATCCATTGTAATTGTAACCTAAACAGATATTTGCAGGCTCTTTATGCTGTAACCTAAATACATGTTGTATTCTATCTTCTTAAAAAAAGTTAAATAAGTTGGTTTGTGGGTCAATTTTATACTTTGTATTGTTAAAGGTTAATAGTAGGTATGACCAGCTGAAAATAATTAGATTCACGTTTACTTTTGTTAGGGTAGATTTGCGTACTTAGAATAGAATTCAATTGTGACACGTCATAGAATCAATTTGCCTCACACCACAACAATCTTCTTTTTCTTCTAAACTGAATTGCTAGAATTATAGTGATGATATGAGAATATTCTCTAACGATTTGATGAAATACATGTTGTTCTCAGACATGATAAATTTTCATGACTTCGTTATTTAATGCATACATTATAATTTGTAAGTTCAGATTGTAACCTAAGAGGGGGGGTGAATTAGGTTTCTAGCAATATTGGTTAATTTTTCTTAGTTTAGCGTTGTTGATAATTTTTCCGGTAAATAATGATGAAGGTATGAATGCGGAAAAATAAAAAAGTAAGGGAAGAAGAAATAACACAAGAGAGTTATAGTGGTTCCCCTCTAAACCTTAGGGTACTCCACTCCCTTCACACCCCGCGAAGGATTTCACTATGTAAAGAATCTTTGTTACAAAGCAACCTTAATCCCAAAGGCCCCTTAACAATATTTCTCTACACACCAAGATAGCACCCCACTATCTTTTACAACAAGAATCTTCACCAAACCTATGATGAAATTCTCACAAAGAAACAAGATAGCACTCCACTATCTTTTACAACAATTCCCACCAACAAATGATGAGAAACTTTACAACAATGTAATTGAAGAATATCAAATGTGTATGGCTGTATAATCTTATCAATATCACTCTTAAACAAATGGACTTAGTGCTCAGAAAACCTTTTAATGAATGTTAAAGTGTGGGCAAAGTTTTCCAAACAATTTGAATAAAAGTTTGAAAGCAAGTGATATTGAAAATGTCAATTGAGATAATGAAAGTTGTTGTGTATAAATGCTTTGATTCTCAATTGAATTTATAGAGGCTAAAATGATGTTTATGAAGCAATGCTACTTTTCAAAAAGTTTTATCACTGAATTAAAACATATTTCAAATGACACAAGAATATAACTATGAAGCCTAAGTCCCATTATCTTCATTCTTCAACTTGAGCCTCCATATAGTTTTTCTTCTTTTGTGATGTGAGTTTGTTGTCATCAAAACCCAGCCAAGTCTAAGAAGGAAATCTTCTTCACAATCTCCCCCTTTTTGATGATGACAAACCATATCCTTTTGATAATGTTTGTTCATTGAAACTCCCCCTATCTTGTATGTCTCCCCCTTTGGTTTGCAATTTGATAACCTGAAACAGTTTAAGCACAAAACACAAACATACACTTTCTCCCCCTTTTGACATCATCAAAAAGAAGAAAAAAGGTAAAATCCAAAGGGTCGTAATATAAGGGAAATAATAAACGTTATATAAAAACAATTTATCTTCTTCACAATTATGCACATTATTTTGTACACATGATAAGAGATCATTAATTTTAAATATAATATGTTCTTACAGAAAGCAATAATTTCTTCAAAAATATCCATTTGAATATACTATATTCATATATATTAAGTTTATGTTTAAATAAAATTTCATACCAACATGTATTTATTCTTTAGCTAATTATGCATAATAATTTTTTTTTTTTTTTAAAATAAAAATTAAGTAGACTATGTTTATTTCAATATGCACTAAATATCTTTCTCATCCAAAATTCCCAATTCTCTTCTAATTTTATAAAATTGTTCTTTTGCCAAAGGCTTAGTAAAAATATCCGCTAATTGTGAATGGGTATCCACAAAAGTAACTTGAACATCTCCTTTGAGAACATGATCTCTTAGGAAATGATGTCTAATGTCGATGTGTTTGGTTCTGGAATGCATGACTGCATTTTTAGTTAAATTAATAGCACTGGTGTTGTCACATCTTAGGGGAATGCATCCTAAATTTAAACCAAAGTCATGTAATTGTTGTTTTAACCAAAGCACTTGTGCACAACAATTTCCTGCAGCAATATATTCTGCTTCTGCAGTACTTAATGCAACACAAGCTTGTTTTTTACATGACCAAGAAACTAATGCATTACCTAGAATATGACATGTCCCACTAGTACTTTTTCGATCAGTTTTGCACCCCGCATAATCTGAATCAGAATACCCAACCAATTCACATAGACTTCCTTTGGGATACCACAAACCAACATTAGGAGTTCCTTTTAGATATTTCATGATTCTTTTAACAGAAGAGAGATGAGATTCTTTTGGACAAGATTGAAATCGTGCACATAAACAAACACTAAACATAATATCTGGTCTACTTGCAGTAAGATAAAGTAGAGAACCAATCATACCTCTATATTTTGTAATGTCTATTGGCTTCCCAGATTCATCTTGATCTACATAAGTGCTTGAACTCATTGGTGTTGCAATTTCCTTGCAATTTTCCATATCGAATCTTTTAAGGAGTTCTTTGCAATATTTTGATTGGTTGATGAAGATACCATCCTTTGATTGCTTTATTTGTAGACCAAGGAAGTAATTAAGTTTGCCCATCATAGACATTTCAAATTCGCCTTGCATCATATCAGAAAATTCTTTACACAAAGATTCATTAGTAGCACCAAAGATAATATCATCAACATAAATTTGCACAAGCAAAGTATAACAATTAATTCTTTTGATAAAAAGAGTAGTATCAACTTTTCCTTTTTCAAAACCTTTTTCACAAAGAAAATTGCTTAATCTGTCATACCATGCTCTTGGTGCTTGTTTTAAGCCATAAAGTACTTTCTTTAATTTATATACATGAGAAGGGTTTTTAAAATCTTCAAAACCTGGTGGTTGTTTAACATAGACTTCTTCATGTATATATCCATTCAAAAATGCACTTTTGACATCCATTTGATATAATTGAAAGTTTAAAGAACATGCATATGCTAAAAGCAATCTTATGGCTTCTAATCTTGCAACTGGTGCAAAAGTTTCATCAAAATCAATACCTTCTTCTTGATTATAGCCTTGTGCAACAAGCCTAGCCTTATTTCTTACAATAATACCATTTTCATCTAATTTATTTTTAAAAACCCATTTTGTTCCAATGATATGTTTATCATTAGGCCTAGGTACTAATTCCCAAACTTGATTTCTTTCAAATTGGTTTAGTTCTTCTTGCATGGCTATAATCCATTGATCATCACTTAAAGCATCATCAATTTTAGAAGGTTCAATTTGTGAAACAAAAGCCATATTTAAACATGCATCACGAAGATTAAGTCTAGTAGATACTCCCTTATTGATGTCACCAATAATATTATCAATAGGATGATCTCTGTGTGTTCTCCATTCTTGTGGTAGATCATCATGTGATAATTCTTGTTGTATCACTTCATCTTCTTGGTATGCCTTGTTTTGTTTGCTTTGTTCATTATTGTTAGTTTCTTTTGGTGAACATTCTGCATCATCATCAGAAATAACATTTTCGTCCTTGAAGGGATTAGACTCATCAAAAGAAACATGAACTGATTCTTCAATAGTAAGAGTTCTTTTGTTAAAAATTCTATAAGCCTTACTAGTGAGAGAATAACCAAGAAAGATACCCTCGTCTGATTTTGCATCAAATTTTCCAAGGTTATCTTTTCCATTGTTTAAAACAAAGCATTTACAACCAAAAACATGAAAATAAGAAATATTTGGTTTTCTACCCTTGTAAAGTTCATAAGGAGTTTTCTTTAGAATAGGTCTTACCAAAACACGGTTGCTTACATAGCATGCCGTGCTTACCGCATCAGCCCAAAAATATTTAGGCAAGTTTGTCTCGTTTAGCATGGTTCTTGCAAGTTCCTCCAATGATCTGTTCTTTCTTTCAACCACACCATTCTGCTGTGGTGTTCTTGGTGCCGAAAAATTATGGGAAATTCCTTGATCGTCACAAAATTCATCAAAAAAAGCATTTTGAAATTCTCCACCATGATCACTTCGAATTGATGCAATCTTCAATGATTTCTCATTTTGTACCAACTTTGCAAATTTCTTAAAGGCTTTAAAAGCATCATATTTATTTGTAAGAAATAAAGTCCAAGTATATCTAGAATAATCATCAACAATAACCAAGGCATAATAGTTTCCACCAAAACTTCTAGTTCTTGAAGGGCCAAAAAGATCCATATGAATTAATTCAAGAGGTCTAGATGTTGAGATTATATGCTTTGGTTTGAAAGAAACTTTTGTTTGCTTACCTTTCTGACAAGCATCGCATAATTTATCTTTAATAAACTTAATCTTAGGCAATCCAACAACAAGATCATGTTTTACTAATTTATTTAAATGATCCATGTGAATGTGTGCAATTCTTTTATGCCACAACCATGCATCATTGTTGTTGTTTACCACAAGACATTTAAGTTTTAAAGATGAATCATCCAATGAAATCATAAAAATATTATTATATCTTTTTCCAACCATTTGGATTTCATGTGATGCTTCGTCTTCAACAATACAAGAGTCTTTATTGAAATTAATTTTAAGACCTTTGTCACATAATTGACTAATACTTAGTAAATTATGCTTAAGGCCTTCAACATAAAGAACATTATCAATAGTTATGGAAGGAGGCATACCAATCTTACCTACTCCAAGAATTTTACCTTTGTTGTTGTCTCCATAAGTGACATGACCTTTTGATTTTAGGGTTAAACTTGAAAATCTTGTTATGTCACCCGTCATATGCTTTGAGCAACCACTATCAAGATACCACATGTTGTTTGTTGTGGTTTTCAAGCATCCCTACAAAACAAAAAATTTAAGTCTTGTTAGGTACCCATTGTGATTTGGGTCCTTGTTTGTTAATACCTTTCTTTACCCAAATAAACTCACCATAAGGAACACCAAAGTTTCTTATGTAAGAAGTATTTGGAGTATGCCCTTTTTTGTTGCAATAGAAACATGTTAAATTAATAACATGATGTGAATCAAAATTATTTCCTTGACAGAAATTATTCTTAGAATTTGAATTATTTTTCTTAAAAGAATTGATAGAATAACTTCTTCTTTTAGAATTAAATTTTTGATTCACATTCTTGGAAGAATTAACAATATGTATATTCTTGGTTTCTATGTTGTTGGAATTTGCGTTTGCTTTAACAAAGACCGTTTTATTGGTGTTTGGTTTATCAAATTTAGAAAAACCAAGCCCGGTTTTGTTGTTTGAATATCTTTGTCGGCTTAGCACATCTTCCAAACTGTTGTGAACTTTTTCAAAAATTTTGATTACTTGATTTAATTGAGCAATTGTTGTTTGATATTCTTTACATTTATTACATGAAAAACTTTTAACCTTTTCTAATTCTTCTTGTGCATTAAAAGCTTTTCTTTCTAGAGATACATTTTGTTTCTTTTGCTTTGCACAAGTTTTAGAAAGATTAATGAATTCTTCAAACAATTCATCAAATGCATTTTGTAATTCTTCATAAGAAGGTTTAAAATTTAATTCAGAATCACTTACCTCTTGTTCATCATCAGAGTGGTGTGACGCCATTAATGTTAAATTTGCATATTCGTCATCCTCTGATTCTGAAGATGAACTTATATCATTGTCATCCCATGCAATGTAGGCTCTTCTTGGCTTGAATTCTTTCTTTCCGTTATGGCTACTTTTCCTTGCAAGGGTTGGACAATCTGCCTTCATATGCCCCTCTTTTCCACATTCGAAGCATGTGAAACTTTGACTTGATGTAGAAACATCTTTCTTCTTGTGAACTTTTCTTTTATTTCCAAATTTAATTTTTTTATCCTTTTGAAGGAATTTTCCTAATTTTTTCACAAGAAGAGTAATATTTCCATCTTCATCAGAACTTTCATCTTGTTGAAGAACATTGGACTCTGCCTTCAAGGAGATATTCTTGTGTTTCTTTACTCCTTCTTCATGTTGTTCTAGTCTTGCAAGTTCAATTTCATGCTCTTGTAATTTTCCAAAAAGTGCTGCCAACGACATGTTTGAAAGACTTTTCTTTTCAGATATGGCTGTTACTTTTGGTTGCCATTCCCTTGTTAGTGATCTAAGAATCTTCAAGTTTATTTCATTGCTGGACAAGATTTTTCCAAGGGCTGCAAGATGATTGATAAGATGTGAAAATCTCTTCTGCATGTCTAGAATCTTTTCTCCTGGTTGCATTCTAAACATCTCGTACTCTTGAGAGAGGGTATTCAATCTGGAACGTTTTACTTCTTCCGTTCCTTCATGTGTTGTTTCCAAAGTGTCCCAGATTTCTTTGGCCGTTGTGCAGTTAGAAATTCTGAAAAACTCATCCATCCCAAGAGAGGATTGAAGAATGTTCTTTGCCTTTTTGTCAAATAACCTTTTTTTTCGGTCATCATCATCCCATGATGTTTGTGGTTTGATACCTATCACACCATTCACATTTGTAGTGGGAACATATGGACCATTCTGAACAGCATCCCAAATTTCTTCACCTTGGGCTTCTAGATACGTTGTCATCCTAATTTTCCAGAAATCATAATGATCTCCGGTGAAACATGGTGGTCGGTTTGAATTAGGACCTTCTGCTAGAAACGGTTTAGCGGAAGCCATTTTCTGAATCAAAGAAACAAGTTATCTTTACTCTTGCTCTGATGCCAATTGTAAGTTCAGATTGTAACCTAAGAGGGGGGGTGAATTAGGTTTCTAGCAATATTGGTTAATTTTTCTTAGTTTAGCGCTGTCGATAATTTTTCCGGTAAATAATGATGAAGGTATGAATGCGGAAAATTAAAAGAGTAAGGGAAGAAGAAATAACACAAGAGAGTTATAGTGGTTCCCCTTTAAACCTTAGGGTACTCCACTCCATTCACACCCTGCGAAGGATTTCACTATGTAAAGAATCTTTGTTACAAAGCAACCTTAATCCCAAAGGCCCCCTAACAATATTTCTCTACACACCAAGATAGCACCCCACTATCTTTTACAACAAGAATCTTCACCAAACCTATGATGAAATTCTCACAAAGAAACAAGATAGCACTCCACTATCTTTTACAACAATTCCCACCAACAAATGATGAGAAACTTTACAACAATGTAATTGAAGAATATCAAATGTGTATGGCTGTATAATCTTATCAATATCACTCTTAAACAAATGGACTTAGTGCTCAGAAAACCTTTTAATGAATGTTAAAGTGTGGGCAAAGTTTTCCAAACAATTTGAATAAAAGTTTGAAAGCAAGTGATATTGAAATTGTCAATTGAGATAATGAAAGTTGTTGTGTATAAATGCTTTGATTCTCAATTGAATTTATAGAGGCTAAAATGATGTTTATGAAGCAATGCTACTTTTCAAAAAGTTTTATCACTGAATTAAAACATATTTCAAATGACACAAGAATATAACTATGAAGTCTAAGTCCCATTATCTTCATTCTTCAACTTGAGCCTCCATATAGTTTTTCTTCTTTTGTGATGTGAGTTTGTTGTCATCAAAAACCAGCCAAGTCTAAGAAGGAAATCTTCCACATAATTTACTTTTGGCTGATATATTATTTTTTGTCCAAAAGAGGACGGAAAATATTACTATTTATTAAGTGGATGAGAGAAGCACTATGCCATTAATTTTCCCTGATGAAGATTTCCCTTTGAAATTGCAAATCTAGGCAGTCATGCTAACACTCAGATCATAATTTTGGGTTGAATTAATCTAGCTGTTTTGTGATTGAAAGGTGAGAGAAAATCACACTTTGTGGCTACCAAATATACCTATTTGCTTTTGTCCAAAAAAAAACTATACATATTTAACTAGGGTACTGACTACATTTTACCCAAGAATCCAAAAACCAGGAAAAAAAAAGAACAATTTTTTTCTGTAGCCACTAGCATACACTGACACTGGTAGCTACCAAAATATGAAGAATAAGAAACGAGAATAACGGGTATTTGTTCTTGCGGAAACAAAAAAGTAGAAGATAGAAAAATAAAAAAGTTAACAGTTAGTATTTTATGACTGTTGGATCTTGACTCTAGTTAAAAAAAATAACTTTTTTTTCTTTTCTGTTTTTGTCTTAACAACGGCAACATGGCTGGCATGTGGGAAACAAAGTAAAAAAAAGAAAAGAAAAAGAAAAAATAAATCTGAATTTTAAATTAAAAGTTATTAGTTATTAATTTAATTGGTCTTTTTGTTTTTTGTAATAATTTTGAAGAGTTTACTATGATCGTAAAAATTAATAAAATATTTTGGATTCTATATTTTTTCTTTCTAAGTTTGACAATTCTTATGGTCTTTCCTTCTAATTCTTTTGGCTTTTGAATTATTTCCTATGATTGGTTTATTACCTAAGGTTGAATCTTTCTATAATTTATTTTTTTGTGAATAGGCACGTTTGCACTTTGTATTACGCTCCTATTTCCGCTCTACCGCACTTTGTTTTTCTTTTTAAAAAAAATTCTTATTTTTTGAAAGTTTATTTATTTTTTAATGAAAGTTTTATTTTTGATGAAATAAAATGTAATTTATGTTCATGGTAAATTTACAAAGTTTTATATATGTATGGAAAATTGGTCAAAGGTTAGTTGCTTGACTTTTTGTGTATAGATGTTTTTTTATTGAGCGTGGAGAATTCACTGTGTAGGTTCTTTGATAAAAATTAATAGTTGTTAACTCTATTAAAACTTTCGTACATAAAACATGAAGACGATAAAAATATATGTATTTTTAACTCATCAAATAATGTGATACTGCGTGATTGAAAAAATGTAAATTTTTTTTGACATTGACATTGTAAATAAATTTGATTTTAATACATTGTCTAGAAAATTTTCTTTTGTATGTCGATCATAATTAAGTATGCTTGTGATTTTGAAGATAACTAGTAAAGTTTTACATGAGTTTTCTGTTGTATCTCGATCATAATCAAGTGTGCTCTGATCTGTCTAGTGAGGAACTGTTGTTGGCAACGGTGATAGAAAGTGCTCTAGTACAGTGGCGAGGAGTCTTCACAGTGAAACAAAAGGTGCCTGCAGGCACGTTAGCACTCTAACGCTCAACTCAATATTGGAACTGATGTGGGAAAAGTGAATCATACCTAGAGGGTGAAGCTAACTCACCCTTATATAGGCGCATCTGAGAATAATTGCTTACGTGAGATGGGGCGCATGATTAGGAGAGGGTTAAAAGACACGAGTATGGTGTCTGATTCATGGTTAAGATCGCAGAATGTTTCAATAGGATCTTGGTACTTAGAAAGGATTACTCTAAATTGGACTGTTACTACATCACACCTGCTGTTACTACGCAATGATATAGCAGCATTCCTTAAAGATCATCCACAACCTAGTGTTGTATCTGCTTCGGATTTTTATTTTTCATCTCCAAAGATTATGCACGACACCATCCCATAATTTATTGAGCAAAAGAAGGATTCTTCGAACAAAAAAGCAAAGATAGCTAAAGATGAAGTATGATAAATGTCATCACAAGGTTTCTTCATGATGTTGTTGTTGTTGATGTTGTTGTTGTTGTTGTAATATATTATTTATATATATATTTTGTTACGGAACACCAATTCAGTGGTATTGAAACAGATTTAACTTTAGTTCTGCTGGTCCATTGTATTGTAACCTAAACAGATATTTGCAGGCTCATTATGTTGTATCCTAAATACATGTTACAAGAATATATAGCAATGAATATGAGAGTATTCTCTGAGGTGTTTATGAAATACATGTTGCTCTTTGACGTGATGAATTTTCATGCCTTCATTATTTAATACATAGATTATAATTTACTTTTGGCTGATTTTCTATTTTTTATCCAAAAGAGTAGAGAAAATATTATTATTTATTAAGGGGATGAGAGAAGCACTATGCCATAAATATTCCCTGATGAAGATTTCCCATTGAAATTGTAAATCTAGGCAGTCATGCTAACACTCAGATCATAATTTTGGGTTGAATTAATCTAGCTATTTTGTGATTGAAAGGTGAGAGAAAATCACACTTCCTGGTTACCAACAATACCGATTTATTCAAGGGTATCCCTCCTTTCTTACAATTGAGGAAATTACAAATCGGATGCCATCTCAAAGCCTCTAAGAAAAGCCTTCAAGGTCCAGAAGGTCTCTACAGTTGCCTCCTCGGCACAATGAGTATCATCCACATGTTATAAATGCAAAATCTCCATCTCATCTCTACCCACTTTAAAGCCTCTAAACAAGTTTAACGCACCGCGTTCCGCATTAACCCACTTAAACCTTTGACAACCAAGAGGAATAAGAATGGTGCTAAGGGATCACCTTGTTTTATGACTCTTGGGAAACTCACCTTCTCCGTAGGGCTCCCATTAAATAAAATTGACATGCTTCCCCCCACACACAAGCCTTCATCCAACCAATCCACTTTCAACAAAAACTAACTCTAACCAACATATACTCCAAAAATCTCCAATCCACGAAATCATACGTCTTTTAAAAATCCACTTTGAAGATCAAACATTCTTTTTGCAAACACCTTTACGATAAGCTTTTAAACGCATATCCTAAAATAGATATAGGGGGTAGTCCTTCAAAGAAAAAGGTTCGTCTACTTTGGGAATCAAAACTACAAAATTGGACAAAAAAACTCCTATGAAACACCGAGTTCCCATAAAATTGATCAAACATAATCCTCACCCCATCCTTCATAAGATACAAAAACTCCTTAATGAAAGCAAAATTAAAAACATCTGGCCCCAAACTTTTATTCCCATCACTTTCTTTCACCACCTTCTCAATTTTGAGTAAAGAGAAAGGCAACACCAACCCATTATTCTCTTTCTCAGGTAGTCTTTTAAATGGGACTCCATCCAACCTTGGGAGGTCCCTATCCTCCGACACTACATTCCATCAAAAATAATTCACTACTGCCTGCCTCACCCCAAAAGGCTGTTGGACCCAAACTCCTCCCACTTTGAGGGCCTTTATGTGATTCCGTTTTGCTCTTCCTTTAACGCAATGATAAATAAATTGGTGTTAGCATCCCCCTCCTTCATCCATTTATATCTTGAGAGCGTTGCAAAACGTAACGACCCGATTTTAGGATTTTATTTATTAAATTGTTTGATGTGTTGTATTTGTTGATTATTTGGATGTTATAGGTATATGGGTATTTTGGTATTTTTGGGTATGGAGAGTTAATTTATAAGAATTGGTAGTAACTAGGGATAATTAATAGAATGGTCGTGTATGAGTAATACTGAGGGTATTAATAAAGTAATTTTGTGGTAACTTTTTAATGAGATAAGAAAGTTATTAGGCCCATTAAGATGAAGGAAACCCATCCCATTTAGTCAGACTATATATGATAACTCTTGTAAGAAATTAGGGTTCAACATTCATTTCACAAACTTCAGAAAAGGTGGCTGGTGAGAGAATAGAGAGATTTGTTTGCTCAATCCATGTCAGGCTCCAAAACTCCAACTTCTTCCAGCAAGGTACTCTAACTAACTATTGTTTTCAACACTCTATTCCTCTTTCTTTTTTTTTAAAGGTTTTATCATCCCTTAATCAATTATTTTTCTTGATCCATTTTTGTTAACTCTTCTGGGATGATGTTCTTTTTTAGTTTTAGGGTTTATAGTTACTTGTTAGTTGAATTAGAGTGATTTAGATCCTCTAATTTTAGGTACTTTTGAATTTCATTACGAACCCTAAGGGCGTAAGAAATTTTTAATTTTTTTGTGAGTGCAGATTTGTCATTTATAATCATTGTTGAATTGAATGTAACTTAATAAAATCAATGTTGAAAGGAAAAAAAGCTGATATATATGTATTCTGGGAAATTTATTCTCTTCCAACCTTTTGATTTATTTGGATTTCCATATTGAACAAGTAAAAAAAGGTTTTTTTGTACGTCCGGGTTATCAATAATATGGATTTTTAAGTGTTTATTGGGTTTAATTTAAGAAATGAACTTTTGCTACTTTATAAACTGATGGTGAATTATTGTGACAGCGATCGGTGATGACCCAAAATGATATATATACAGCACAATGCACACTTTGCATGAAATTTAGAGTGATTGATACACAGGAGGAGTTTGAGGAGATCACTCATAAATTCAAACGAGAGCCTTTTGATTGTAGCAAGAAGGCTAATTGTAGCTGTGATGATCCTACTGATATCGAATATGATTCTTCTAGGACATGGGTACAATACAAGCATAACAATCCAAAGACTCCAAAACATTTCAAGAGAAACTTGGTGCTTAGAAATGATTACTCTAAATTGGACTCTTACTACATCACACCTACAGGTAAAAAACTGAGATCCCGCATGGAGATAGCAGGATTTCTTAAAGATCATCCACAACCTGGTGTATCTGCTTCAGATTTTGATTTTTCATCCCCAAAGGTTATGCAAGACACCATTCCTGAATTTCTTGAGCAAAAGAAGGATTCTGCAAACAAAAAAGATAAGATAGCTAAAGATGAAGTTTGAGAAATGTCATCACAAGGTTGCTGCATGTTGTTGTTGTAATATATTATTTCTATATATTGTGTTAGGGAACTTTAATTTAGTGGTATTAAAACAAATTTAACTTTTGTACTGGTGATCCATTGTAATTGTAACCTAAACAGATATTTGCAGGCTCTTTATACTGTAACCTAAATACATGTTGTATTCTATCTTTTTAAAAAAAGGTAAATAAGTTGGTTTGTGGGTCAATTTTATACTTTATATTGTTAAAGGTTAATAGTAGGTATGACCAGCTGAAAATAATTAGATTCACGTTTACTTTTGTTAGGGTAGATTTGCATACTTAGAATAGAATTCGATTGTGACACATCATAGAATCAATTTGCCTCACACCACAACAATCTTCTTTTTCTTCTAAACTGAATTGCTAGAATTATAGTGATGATATGAGAATATTCTCTAACGAGTTGATGAAATACATATTGTTCTCTGACATGATAAATTTTCATGACTTCGTTATTTAATGCATACATTATAATTTACTTTTGGCTGATATATTATTTTTTGTCCAAAAGAGGACGGAAAATATTACTATTTATTAAGTGGATGAGAGAAGCACTATGCCATTAATTTTCCCTGATGAAGATTTCCCTTTGAAATTGCAAATCTAGGCAGTCATGCTAACACTCAGATCATAAATTTGGGCTGAATTAATCTAGTTGTTTTGTGATTGAAAGGTGAGAGAAAATCACACTTTGTCCAAAAAAGGTGGGAAAAGTGTCTGCAGTCCTGTTAGCACTCTAACGCTCAACTCAATATTGGAACTAAGAAAGTGTGTGTAAAAAGTGTGGGAAAATTGAATCATACCTTGAGGGTGAAGCTAACTCACCCTTATATAGGCGCATGTGAGAATAATTGCTTACGTGAGATGGGGCGCATGATTAGGAGAGGGTTAAAGGACACGAGTATGGTGTCTGATTCATGGTTAAGATCGCAGAAAGTTCGGATGCGTGTATGTTGTATGTGCAAGGTTATTTTATGAATTATTTTGATCTCTTTATGGTCTCTTGATAGACTTAAAGTATTTGAGAAAAATGTTTTTAAGGGTGATTGTTGATAGACTTTTTAGCAAGTGTACTAAAAACTATCGAAGTAATCAAAAGTTCGTTTCCACAGGGACCATGCTAATTTCAATAAAATAATAGCGTTATCAATTAGGATGTGTAAAGTTTATTTAGTTTTTCCCTAGGCAAAAGGCTTTGTTGCATAAATTTAAATAACAAAAGTTAAGAGTTGATTAGAAAATATGGAGAGAGATGAGATCATGTCTTTCAAATCCTCTGGTTCCCCTAATTGGTACACAACACATATTCTTATGAATGGTTTTCTAGTTTCACGATGGTTAACAAAATATCCTTAATCAATCCCTTGACTTGGGACCCTCTTCTCATATTACAAACCCTAATTCCTTAGGTGGTCTAATAATCTTTGAAGGTTTTACGAACGTTAACTTAATATCATAAATAAACGATTATCCATTCCTAGACTAGCCCTGTTTATTTGAACAATTCAATTAGGTCTAAGTTGAAAGATGTGGTCAATTGTCATTCAATCTCACGAAATCATGTTTATATTTGATCAGGATATAAAAAGCATTAAGAACAATTGAACTGAATAAAGACTAGAATTGCATTCATAATAAATAGAGTTTCACAACATGTTTAAATTAGGGTTACACATAATCATTTCAGACCTAATCTCTAAGATAATTAGCTACTCATAATAGTGTTTACAAATAGCATAATCAATATAGGAATTAAAACATACATGGACTGGAAAAAGGTGGAAGAAATCTCCCTTCTAGCAGTTCTCTGGTCTCAAAATCACACTTTCGTCTCTCCAATTCGTAACCCTTGTTTCTGAAAATAATTCAACTTAAATAGGCAACAACTGCTCCTAAAATCGTGGCACGATTTTATGAAATTGTGACCCGATTATCTCTTGAATAACAAACTTTCCAATTTCGGGTTCCTGAAATCATGTCACGAAATAGCCATCGTGACATGTTTTACCAATGTCGAATGAACCTCATCCTGTGCTCCAATCGTGACACGTTTTCAACAATCGTGCCACGATTTTACCTTCTTCAAAATCTTCAACTTTTCATGCTTTCCTTGTTGTTTAAGCTTGCTTGTGAACTCAAAAGATCATGAATTTACAATAAAAATAACGTAATGACTACTACCATCAATTGTAAAGAGAAAAAGTTATTTTATTTAGTGTCGTCAAATTATTGAGGTATATTTTAGAAACACTGTTGTTTTGAGAGAAAAAGTTGATACAAATGACGTGTTGGAAAATAGTTGATACAATTGTAAAGAGAAAAAGTTGTTTTGAAAGAGTTTCCTGTGATATACTTTCATTAACTTTAGGTCATGAGATGACTTAAAGTAATTTCAAGGATTTTGATACAAATGACGTGTTGGAAAATATATTTTATTTATGTTTTGAAAATATCGAAGTTGATTGTGTTTTATAGCGTTGCTGAGATTTCACTTAGAACAGGCATAGAGATTTAGAACCGGTGTTTACCTAAGTTATTGTATCTATTAGGATACTTAGCTCGAGGGTTTAGAGACGTTCCTATTGTAGATTCTTACAAGTTGTATGCTATAAGGAATGTGTTGCTCAGGTTAGGGCACTCTCTCGAAACACCATAGTTACTTAAATATCTGGATAGTTTATGTGTTATTGTGTGTATTTGTAAATGTGTTTTCACAATGAGGATTTGTATTCTATCAATGCGATTATGATATGTTGATGTGCTTTGCTTTCATATGATTTGTGAATAATTATATGAAATGCCTATTGATATGTGAAAAAGTGGAATCCCAGTTGTTTAACCTGTATGGAATTATTTTAGCCTTTATGGCATTATATAGCCTTTGTGGCATTGTTTAGCCTGTGTGGCATTATTTAGCCATTGTGGTGGCCTTTGTGGCATTATTTAGACAGTGTGGCGTTATTTAGCCTTTGTGGCATTATTCAGCTTATATGGCGTGTCTCATTATCATGACATTTCATAGCCTTTGTGGTTCGCATGCCTTTGTGGTGTAGCCTTTGCGGTGTTATTCTGCCTGTGCGGCTTAATCAATTTCGGAATGCCTGTGTGGCTTGATCAATTCCGAAATCATGCAGGTGACGACCCGTGATATGTGTCACACTCATATAGCTGCATTTTTTAGGCAAATCATGCATCATTGTACTTTGTATGCGGAATGATTATTTTGACACCATTTACCAAGCATGTATGTTTTTCATATTTTATTTCTATAATTATGTTTTTTTATATTGTGACCCTTTACATTAATTCGTGGATCGGGATTTGCCCCAGTGTCTGTTATAAAGGTTTAACAAGACTTTGGAGGAGTAGCAGTTTGGAGATCATACTTGATGCCATTGGTGGGTTCTTGTACCATGACATCCAAGTTCAGAGTTAAGGATCAACTTAGATGTTTTCTTTTAGTGTCTTATGTGTGTGAGTTTCCTCTTCTTCTGTTTGGACAACGTTGTAAATGATACTACCATAAGAAATGAATACTCATACATTATTTTATGTTTTTGAGGTGTATGATTTGAAGTTGAAAACTCATTGCCGAGAATTATTTTGTTAAATGTATCATGTGATTCAGATCATTATTGTGAAAAATGTTTCAAATAAATATTTATTCTGATTTTAAATTAAAGACGGTCGTAGAACTCTTGTTTTGAAAATCGGACTGTTACATATGGGATGTGATTCCATTGTTTCGATATTTTAAAAATGAGTGGTACATGGTGGAGTCCATTCCATCTCATTCCATCATTTGTCTTATTTTTCTTCCCCTCCATTTTGAGGTGTATGAGATGGAATCCTCCCTCTTAAGTTTTTAATTACTAAATTGTACCTTTTTAACAACAAAACTCTGAAGCTGCAATTCATTCACTAGCTTTTTCCAACTCTTTTCTTTTTAATGTCTTACTATTATGATAAACTAGCGTCCAGACGGGCACGGGAGTGCCCGTCTGTCCGCTCTTTCTACTGCGCTAACGCATGTAACTCATAAACAGTATGTTTTTCAACATTTATGTTGATTTAGTTTTTTTTATATATATATTTTGGAGAAAATAATTAGATTTAAAAGAATGACCAAGCTTGATCAAAAAGAGAAGTATCAAGGTTGATTAAAAAAAATGTAAGATATGTAATTCATGCACTTCTTTGACATGGAGTTACTAAATATATATTTAGTTTTGTGATGTATGTTCATCTATCTATGGAGGATGAATATACATGAAACATGAGTGACATTTATGGGGTTGGGGTTGATGAAGACTTTAAATCTTTACCATTGCTACCACAATTTACAGAAAATAAAGAGTATACATATGCTCTTTTATTATTTCTCAAGCCATTTGAGTCTGCCACATAATTTAAAATTTAATAAATCAAAGGAAAACCAGTAGAAGAAATACGAACAAAACTTCGACGACACATCCAAGTCTTGCAAAGGACGAAGACATTTTAAAAAATATGAAAGAATATTTACACATTAGTCACACTACTTATTCAAATTTTGCGATATTTTTTATTGTAAAAGTCAATGTAACATAGAAAGTGGAATTTTAATTAAACTGGGGCATATAATTGATGTTAGTAAAATCAATTATATGCTCGTCTGTCTGCTTTTTCTACTGCGCTATAGTATATATGTACTTGACTATATGTTTCTTTGTATATAAGCAATCACATTAGTTTTTTCTTTACCCTTTGTTTTTTATAATTTAACTTCATCATAAATAAATATGTATGTATGTGGATGACACGAAATATGAATTCTCAGCTATAAGGTCATTATAAATAACACATGGTAAAACAAAGATAATATAACGACATACTAATATAAACACATATTAGAACATAGATGAAATGAAAGCTATAGTTGATTTGTCTTCCATCTCTTTGATAGTAAACTATTAGAACACATATTAGACCATCTCTTTGATAGTAAACTTTTTAGTCTTGTTCAATTCTCTATCACTATTTTGGCATTATCTACAACTCAAGCGAAAGTCAACCATCAACAACACCCTGACATTAACTTAGAAGTTAAGCATATCACTCTTCAATTTCATGAATATCTATAACCTTCTCTTTATACTATAGACAAAATTCAATAATCTTGCCTAGATGTGTGATTTTAATCTTTTGATGTCAGACATACAAAGAGCATGAAATAAAGTCCATTGCACATATATATTTTCAACTAAAATGAAGATCAATCAATTTATTTTTACAAAAATGTAAATCAAGCAATAAAACAAAAAGATGAGCACACTATTGAAATTTTTGAAGGGCTTTCTCACCTTTTTACCAGAACCATGTGCTCAAAGTATAGCCCTCCCGTCTGAATGTGTAGAGAAAATAATTTTAAACAAAAATAAGAGGGAAATTTTGTTTTTGAGTGTGGTTGCAATAAGATAAAAGCCACAAATAGGATACCAAATTCACATAGAGAAAATATCGAATACATGAAACTGGTTCAAAACAAAGTTTATGTCAAAGATAAAAATTAAAAATAAAAAGATAATTGAAATTGAAGTCACTAAATCACAAACCATAAGCAACATATATAAAAACAAAAAACAACCAAAAACATCTTGTGCTCGTGATTTTCGGGTATCAAAATCATTGATCGGATTTGAACCTTTAATCATTGAACTCTCAACTTTTATTCGCGGGAAGGGAAAAAGTGAGTAAAAACCCTTATGAGACCTTGGATTCGGAGGTTGGTTTCGATTGGGGAAGGTGTTAAGCACCCGAACCGACTATGGTATCCCATAGGAACCTTCTACCTATTCTCTAATCTTGCGCTAAATTAATTTTACTTATTGAAAAAAAGTTAAAAGTTAAAGTGAAAGAAAGGAGAAAGATGAAGCATGTTTTTGGTTATTTTTATTGATTTGGAAGGGTCGAAACCCTTTGCCTACTTACCCAAATAAATCGGGATCAAAATCAAGTAGTTCGGCCAAAGAACTTATTTGATGAGTTGAATTGATTTTAACATTTTTTTGAAAAGATTTTAAGAAGAGATGAGAGGCCTCAAGGCATGAGAAGAAAATACGATGAAGTTGGTTAATTTTAATTGTATGAAATCCATGTCTAATGTGGATATTAAATTAATTAACATTTGATTAAGGAAAATAAAAGGAAAAATACTTGGATTACAAACCAAGGTTTACTTAAAAGAAATTTGAATTTGATTTTTTTTTGGATTTTTTTTGAAGAAAATATTTTCTAAACTAACGACGAAATCGCGTAACGACGGAACATAAATAAACATAAAGCGATAAATAAAGTGATAAAGTGTCGGTGCATGTGTCAGTGCGTGTGCCGGTTACATATTACATACCCTAAGTACATTCTATGGTCTCAAAAGAAAAAAAATGCGTAAAAATAAATTACATCATTTCCTAATTACAAACTAAACCAAAAAAAATAAAATAAAATAAATGACAAGAAATTTAAATATGCATGCAATATTTCTAATGAGAATTATTTCTATAAACTAAAATGCAATTTTAAACAAATTAAGACAACAAGACTATAAAATGCAAACATATGAAATAAACCTAAATGCAAAGTAACAAAATTAAAAGAAACAAAAGTGCATGAAATTTTTTTAAAATGTTTAAATGAATAAAAATTTGGCTTAAAGGCACTTTTCACCCCCTATGTTTCAAAAGGTTGCGATTTTGGCCCCCTTTTAAAAAGAATGGATATTTTGACCCCTTAACTTTTGGTTCTCTTTTGATTAACTGATTTTGATGGAGATTATGACAATTTCACAGTCTCTGATGGTGTAAAATGGTATGGGGATAGAAGGATGCTGATAAATGGATTCTAAACTGGCATGGTGTAACTTTTGGCCCCCTAAAGAAGGATCCACTTATCAGTTTGGACTCCACTTATCATGCCAGTTTGGACACCATGCAAGTTTGGACTTCACTTATTAGCATCCTTCTATCCCCATGCCAATTTACACCATCAGAGATTGAGAAATTGGCATAAAATCAGCTAATTAAAAGAGGGCCAAAAGTTAAGGGGTCAAAATATCCATTTTTTTTAAAAGGGGGCCAAAATCGCAACTTTTTGAAACATAGAGGGTGAAAAGTGCATTTAAGCCTAAAAATTATATGAAAGGGAAAATTAACTATGAACTAAGCAAAAAAATATGCATGATGTTAAAATTAAGACATTAAAAAATGCATGAAATATGGTTTAAATATCATATGAATTAATTAATTAAAATAAAATAAATGCATGAAATTATAACAAAGTTACTACACAAAAACAAACAAAAAAAGGGGTGCAGGCAGCAATCAAATAAGCAAGAACTGGGCCAAGAGAAAGACACAAGAAACTGGGTCGGGTACTGGGTAATGGTTCGGGTCACTGGGCTGTGGGTAACCCACCCGGTTTTGAAAGGGGTAGTATAAAAGCAAAAAAACACATAATTAACAAAAATACCTTCTTCCCCAACTTTAGAGAGAGAATCTCTAGCTTCTCTCTAGAACTAAGGGGGCTGGCTGGCGCAGCCAAGGGTGGCGGAGGAGGAGCTCCGGCGCGGTGGTCGGCCGGAGAGCCGCCGCGCCGGAGCAGTTAACTTCACCTTTTTTGAAAAAAATTATACCAAACCATTCCTCTCCTTCTCCTCTTTGCAAATCCACTCTTAGTTTTTCAAAAGCAAAACCCAATATTCCTAGATCTACAAATGAAAATCAAAAAAAAAAAAAACACAAAGAAAAGCTATGAAGTCTACCTTGTTTCTTCTTTTCTTCTTCTTGTTCACACGTTTCCGAACTTCTCCTCTTCTTTTCCTTTTGGTTCGATTCAGTTCTCTTTCTTTTCGTTTTTTCTTCTTCTTCGATTTGGTTCGAAAATGTGTTTTGGTTGCTTTCACGTGTTGATTCTTCTTACGTTTTTAGCCACTCCTTGTTGCGTTTTTTGGTCCGAAATGGTGTTGTTGTTGTTGGATATTGGCCGAAAATTTACTTTGTGGTTATGAGGATGACCAAAAATTTGTGTTGTTGTTTTAAGGTCGAAAACGACCTTGGATGATATGTTGATTCGGATCTGTTGTGGTGTTATTGTTGTTATTGATCCGAAAAAAAAGTTGCTGGAGATTTGATGTTCATGAATGTTCTTGAGACATTCATATCATTTTTTGATTTTTTGTGGTTTGATTCGAAAAAAAAAGAAAGAGGATGGTATTGGTGTTTTTGTGGAAATCTGTGCCTGACCTTGATTAATTCTGACAAAACCCTTAAGTATCTGCCACATTAAAATGACCAAATTACCCCTGCTGAAACTTGGAGGAAAAGTTGGACCAAGACCAATGACAAAGTGACAAGTGGACTAAATGACTTAATTAATGGATGAATAAAAAAAACAGATAAATAAATATACAAATAAAATAAAAAACGAAAATTAAAAACAAATAAAAAAGAAAAGAAAATTTTGATTGAATAATAATAAAAAAAAAAATGTCTCTTTGGAACCAAAAAAATGAGGTATTTTAAAATACCTCTCTGCCGAAATTTCGTCAGAGACGACCGACGTACGCGGCTTTTCTACGCTAAATAAAATAATAAATCAACGACGTGAATGAAATGAACTTTAAGAACGCAAACTTTACGCTACACTAAAATACGCACAAAACGCGAGTAAAAATTACGAAATTAATACGCGAGCGACATTAAAAAATAAACGACGTAAAACAAATAAATATGATCACAAAACGAATAAAACAGATATTACGGGAATTATAACGCGGACGAAAAGCTAAAAAACGAACAGCGTACAAAAATAAAAAAATAAAATTGGTCAAAATTTGGGGTAATGACAGATGCCCCTATTTAAGTTTCTCCGTCACGGGGATTTAAAAAGACGAAATTTTTTGAAACGACGGGTCGGAGAGACTTAAATATCAAGTACACCAATTTTTGACCAACTCAGAAATCGAGAAAGCTCTATGGATGTAATGATATGAGTTGTCTGTTATGCAAGTACGAATGCAATGACGACGAAAACACTAACTCGAAAACCAAATAAAGTGTTACTGGGGAGGAAAAAAGAAATGTCTATTACCTTTACAGGGGTAAAGACGAACATACGAAATGAAATACTGTCTACTACCTTTATTGGGGTAAAGACGAACATACGAAGGGTAAAACTGTCAATTACCTTTATTGAGGTAACGACGAACATACGAAAGGGTAAAACTGTCAATTACCTTTACTGAGGTAACGACGAACATACGAAAGGGTAAAACTGTCAATTACCTTTACTGGGGTAACGACGAACATACGTAGGGTAAAACTGTCAATTACCTTTACTGAGGTAACGACAAACATGATAGGATTTAACAAAGGACACTCTTGGAATAGTCATT
This sequence comes from Medicago arabica, assembly GCA_946800305.1. Taxonomy (NCBI): domain Eukaryota; kingdom Viridiplantae; phylum Streptophyta; class Magnoliopsida; order Fabales; family Fabaceae; genus Medicago; species Medicago arabica. Next base: position 32,667,834 of record OX326966.1, on the reverse strand, counting down.
CGGAGAGATTGAAAAGACATTGGTAACATAGTTGCTTGACACACAAGTAATTGCGAGCTATTATCCTGATTCAGAGCATTTGCAGGGTATTAACCTGATTCAAAGGCATTAGGCAGGATATCAAATTCGACTCCAAAGGTATTGCAAGCTATTCGCTTGACACACATGTAACAACAGATATTTGCACGCTATTCGCATGCGCATGGTAACAAAAGAGGTTTGCAAGCTATTCGCTTGACATACATGTAACAAAAGAGGATTGCAAGCTATTCGCTTGACGCACACGGAACAAAAGGTGTTTGCAAGCTATTCGCTTGACGCACATGAAACAAAAGGTGTTTGCAAGCTATTCGCTTGACACACGGGTAACATAAAAGGTTTGCAAGCTACTCGCTTGACACACAATGTCGAAAGAGGACCAAACTGAAGGGATACGACCAATCAAGACTAAGGGTGACAACAGTGATCAGACACATTGGGGATGACCCTTTTATGCGATACATTTGAAATAAGACACAAGATGGTCAATGCAATAATGTATAAATGATATTGTGCATGTTACGTGCATGAATGTTTATATGCATGAATATGTATATGAATGAATGTATGAATATATGCAGAAAACTTGTACGACCATATGATTGTATATAACTTGATGAAACAAGACTGGACAAGTAAGATATGAGGTGGACCGACCTCGCAGTACAAACACTCGGCAATCTTCAATGGGGATATCATTACTGGGGATGAATCAAACTTTATCGGGGTACAGCCCGCTAAACGAACCACTGATGGGGTAAGGCTCCATAATCAAACCATTGATAGGGAAAGATCCAATAATCAAACCATTAAAAGGTAACAATCCTGTTAATCAAACTATTGAAGGGTAACAACCCATTAACCAATCCTTCTGGCAGAAGTAACCAATAATCAAACCACAGGCAGGAGCCACCACTTCTTGGGATGAAACCCATCAATCAACCATAGGCAGAAGTCGCCATTCACTAGGAACAAAGTCCATCAATCAACAAATTGGCAGAAGTCGTCATTCACTAGGAACAAAAGTCCATCAATCAACAAATTGGCAGAAGTCGCCATTTGTAAACCAGCATGAAGTGCATTCTTCCATTTGGCCTACTTGAATTGTGATGTCTCTGTCTTTGTTTTCTTTTTTTTATATTTTTTTTTTTGTCATCATTTTTTTTTTATTGTTTTTTTTTCTTTTGAATCCCTAACTTTTGTCTGGACCGCCCTTTCGGGTTTTCAATCCACCGGGCATATATTCTTTTTTTGCATGTCCCTAATTTTTGCCTGGATCGCACTTTCGGGTTTTCAATCCACCGGGACGCTCATTTTTGGCTTAAGCCGCCCTTTCGGGTTTTCGACTTAGCGAGCTTTTTTTCACTTTTTTTTTTTTTTTTTTGACAGAGGTCATCTCATAGCCTTTGGTCCCACTTAACTTGCAGAGTTTAACTGTCCTTGAGACGGACGTTGATGTATGCTTCAACTACTCATAAGTTCAAAGAAGATGTACCTGTTGTTTATGCATTTCAAAAGACATGGGAAAAACTATATTATTTTTTTTTTGAATTTTTTTGCTTTAAATATTAACATCAAAAATAGAAGAAAATTTCGCAAATAAAGAATAAATGAGAATTTCAAATAAATTGGCACAGGCTCAAATTAATGTAAATGGAGTGGTGGCCCGCCAAAAGCGTGGCTCCACAGATTTTGAAAATTTTGGAAAATGGTAATTATATGGGAAAGGTACATTGAACACAATAACCACGGTTCTCCCTAACAACTTTGAATTTCACTGTTCCAAGTTTTGATTTGTGGACGCTCCATATCGAAGGTCTTCTGACAGTTAAGATGCCCCAAGTGAACTATATCTGATTTGATGCAGTTGCTTTGCCACAAGTTGGAGATCTTTTGACGGCTGAAATGCCCCAAGTGAGTCATGTCCAACCAGATGCAATTACTTTGCCATAAGTTGAAGATCTTTTGACGGCTGAAATGCCCCAAGTGAGTCATGTCCAACCAGATGCAGTTACTTTGTCACAATCCTTAACTTTTGCATAGATCGCCCTTGCGGGTTTTAACCTATCAGGATAAACATTTTTCATTTTTCATCATTCTCTCTTTTTTTTTTTACATGTCTCTAACTTTTGCGTGGACCGCCCTTTCGGGTTTTCAGTCCACCGAGATGCTCTTTTTTGCCTAAGCCGCCTTTTCAGGTTTGCGACTTATCGAGCTTTTCACTTTAACAAAGTATTTCTTGACTGCATCGGTATTCACAAGACGTACAAGTTCATCATCATTCTTTACAATTAGGCATTCTTTTGCCCCTGGAGTCTGGTAAAAATCAGATAACATATGTTCGAGCACAAGGCCACTTTTCGACATTCATGGCGATGAGCCTTCTTTGTCGAAACTTGCTTCATCCTTTTGATATAACTGTTCATGACATAAGACCACAATGTATTTAAGTGCAACAAGCTTAACCTTCATCAGAACTTCCATTGACGGGACTCTGAACTTCACATTGTATACTGAGGGATGGTGGGAGGGGTTGCCCCTGTTGAAGTGTGTACTGGAGTACAATTCTTGTACAAGGCAAATGTTACCATTTCATTGCCAACTTTTGCAATTGAATGCCAACTTCTGGACAGTCTTTCTTGATATTTCTTTGTAGCTTCAATGGCTGAGATGCCCCAGTAGGCAAGAGTTCTTATTAGGAATTTGTCCTCCTTTTCTTCCATTTCGGACACAGGGAACTCAAAGTTGAGAGAGAGTACAGGGTTGAAGTGTTCAACGGGTTTATTAATGCATGCTTTGATTATTGATTTTGACAAATAATGGAAAGTTATGATTATGCAGATATGATTAAAGAATTTTTTTTGGTTTTTTGTATTACCATTTTTCCAGAAAAAGCACAAAATAAAACAAAGTCGGGATCAAAGCGACTTTTTAATTAATGATGAAAAATACATAAAGCAAAAAGCCCTAAACAAGTTCACTTTCGCCTCGGGTGGGACGAAAGGATTTTTTTTGAACAACATAAAACAGCAAACAAACATATTAATTGAACAAATGAGTAGTAGAAAGAAACATCAGCAACGACCCAAGTGCAACTAAACATTCCACGTGTCAACAAATATCATGATCCAGTAGTAGGTTAACTTCCATGTCAGAGTTCAAACTTTAGAATGACCATAGGTTCTTTTGGACTAGCTTCTGAACTATCTTCTTCAAAGCAAAGCAGTCTTCAATATCGTGACCTAGTGCCCCTTGATGGAAGGCACAAAAACGATCGGGCCTGTACCGGGCTGGCAATTTTGCTGGCAACGGAAGAGGTGCCTTGGTGTAGACCAAATTCCTTTCAAGCAATATTGGAAACAAATCTGCATATTTCAAAGGAATAGGATCAATCTGTGTTCTTGGAGCCTGTTGTCGAGGCTGTTGTTGAAACTGGGGTTGACACACTGGATTGGAAACAACGTTTGTGATTGGCATAATAGAGGCTACAGGGTGATAAGCCAAATACTGTTGTTGAGGCCAACCTTCCACCATACTCGCTTCCTGGTATTCATCCTCTGATCCATCAGTGGGAAAACTTCCTTTGACCAAACGTCCTTTTCAGACCAATTCTTCAATGCGCATACCCACGGTTATCATCTCTGCGAAGCTGCCGGATGCACTTGTCAACATACGCTCATAATAGAACTGATCCAGAGTATCAAGGAAAATCTCGGGCAACTCTTTCTCTTCCAGAGATGGACGGACTTGCGCGGCGAAATCTCTCCAACGTTGGGCATAAGCTTTGAAGGACTCATTATCATCTTGGGTCATGGCCTGCAATTCACCTCTTTTTGGGGCCGAGTTCAAGTTGTAGTTGTATCGCTGAACGAAAGCCTCGCACAAATCATTAAAAGTTTTGATATCAACCTTGCTCAAACCCATGTACCATATCAGTGCGGCACCAGTCAAACTCTCTTGGAAACAATGGATAAGGAGTTCATCATCCTTGATATGAGCAGACATTTTTCTCGCATACATCACCAGATGATCCTTAGGGCAAGTATTCCCTTTGTACTTCTCAAAATCAGGGATCTTGAATTTGGGTGGTATCACGACATTGGGAACCAAGCAAAGGTCATAAGCATCCTGGCCAAACAGTTTTGTCCCACGGAGAGCTTTCAATTCCAGCCGTATTTTATCAAACTTTTCTTCCAGTTCATCTATCCTGTTACATGCAACCACACCTTCTAAGTGATGAATAGGTTCGTGGTTTTGCTTAACAGTGTTGACCAAAGGAGATGAGTAGGTCATAGCAGCTTGAGGGAACAAAGGGCCCGATTGAGGAATAGGCGTTGTCATTTGCACAAAAAGAGCTTGAACCTCAGAGACAACAGGACGGAATAATTCATCAGAACTTAAAGGTGTACTCCAGAGATAGCCTTCCAACATAGAATTTTGAGGAGTACTTGCGAACACCGTTGAAATCGGGGCAGTGGAAGCAACCGGCTGAGCTTGAGTGCTGACAATAGGAAGAGTTAATGGCTGACTTTGTGCAAACGTCATCAAAGATACTGAATTCCTCAAAATCTCATTTTCGGCCCGGAGGGTTGTCACCTCTTCACGAAGCTTGTGGTTCTCTTGTTCAAGGTGATCCATTCTGATTTACCCGAGTGTTGTAGATGTGAGTAGGCTGATGAATTGACCTTTTATGGAGAAGACACAGTGTGAGACACGGACCAAAAACTATGAATGCCAAATGATGCATGATATGCTTATGCAAAAATATACAATTTTTGTTATCGAAGGATTTATCAAAGTGAATTGTAAACATCGCAGAGGAACATGGTTTCAGTTGAAAACTCGTAAAGATATTGCAATCAGTTCCTTTTCAAAAGGTAAGAGTGTAACCAAGGGAGAAGTTCTTAATAAAAGCAAAAGCTTAGTTAAGATTTTTGAAGTTGTATTTCTTGGTGTTCATTCTGACAAGGTCCATACCTTTGTGATGTTTACAAAAACTTGTTTAAGTCCTTCGATTTTTTTGATGAGAGAAAGGTTTATGAATGAATGGATGTATGCATGATTATGCTAAAGAACATAGAAAACATGGGAGGTTAAGTACACAAAATTGGAGCTGAGGGTAAACACGCCATTTGGTAAGGACTATGGTTTCAAATGTACCTGTATCACGGGTTCTACCAAGTTCCCATATTACAACCCCCTTTTGAACATATTGGGGCCTAGGAATACTCCTAGTCCCATAACATTCACAAGGAAGTCTAGTTTGAGTGTAGTATCGCGTAACGACTAAACCAAGACTGACTCATGATTTTAGCCACCGCACTACATCCTAAAAGGCTGAGATGGGTTAAATGTAACTCTAGGTTCTCAACTTCGACGGTCACTTGAAAATAACATGCCAAACACGAATACTCATGTCAACAAATTATACTTCCAAGATTCCTTAGTTGAGTGGGGTTATCACATGTACCACAACCAAAAATCACTCTTGGTAAGGTACTACGATTATACCACCAACCTATCCTAATTTCCTCTCAAGTCCGGGTAGGGGGACTTATCTCGCCACTCGCATAAGAAAATAAACAATTAGACACGTATTTACAAAGGTATAAGCAAATAATAAAGCGCAGAAGTAAAGAAAGATAAAATAGGCTTAACCCTCTAAAAGGTCCCCAGTGAAGTCGCCATTTCTGTGCTCGTGATTTTCGGGTATCAAAATCATTGATCAGATTTGAACCTTTAATCATTGAACTCTCAACTTTTATTCGCGGGAAGGGAAAAAGTGAGTAAAAACCCTTATGAGACCTTGGATTCGGAGGTTGGTTTCGATTGGGGAAGGTGTTAAGCACCCGAACCGACTATGGTATCCCATAGGAACCTTCTACCTATTCTCTAATCTTGCGCTAAATTAATTTTACTTATTGAAAAAAAGTTAAAAGTTAAAGTGAAAGAAAGGAGAAAGATGAAGCATGTTTTTGGTTATTTTTATTGATTTGGAAGGGTCGAAACCCTTTGCCTACTTACCCAAATAAATCGGGATCAAAATCAAGTAGTTCGGCCAAAGAACTTATTTGATGAGTTGAATTGATTTTAACATTTTTTTGAAAAGATTTTAAGAAGAGATGAGAGGCCTCAAGGCATGAGAAGAAAATACGATGAAGTTGGTTAATTTTAATTGTATGAAATCCATGTCTAATGTGGATATTAAATTAATTAACATTTGATTAAGGAAAATAAAAGGAAAAATACTTGGATTACAAACCAAGGTTTACTTAAAAGAAATTTGAATTTGATTTTTTTTTGGATTTTTTTTGAAGAAAATATTTTCTAAACTAACGACGAAATCGCGTAACGACGGAACATAAATAAACATAAAGCGATAAATAAAGTGATAAAGTGTCGGTGCATGTGTCAGTGCGTGTGCCGGTTACATATTACATACCCTAAGTACATTCTATGGTCTCAAAAGAAAAAAAATGCGTAAAAATAAATTACATCATTTCCTAATTACAAACTAAACCAAAAAAAATAAAATAAAATAAATGACAAGAAATTTAAATATGCATGCAATATTTCTAATGAGAATTATTTCTATAAACTAAAATGCAATTTTAAACAAATTAAGACAACAAGACTATAAAATGCAAACATATGAAATAAACCTAAATGCAGAGTAACAAAATTAAAAGAAACAAAAGTGCATGAAATTTTTTTAAAATGTTTAAATGAATAAAAATTATATGAAAGGGAAAATTAACTATGAACTAAGCAAAAAAATATGCATGATGTTAAAATTAAGACATTAAAAAATGCATGAAATATGGTTTAAATATCATATGAATTAATTAATTAAAATAAAATAAATGCATGAAATTATAAAAATTATTTCAATTGGTTCCATTGATTTATGTCTTGTTTTGTCTTGAAAACTTGGAATTTTGGAAAAGTGACAAAAAGAGACGAACTTCATGATTTTTGTAAATTCATCTTGATTGGCCGATGAAAGGGTTTTGTAACCTCAACTGCACACAATCGTGACTTAAGAGTATACATGGCTTAGGCAATTAACCTTATTTGGATGGTTTTGATTCATTACTTCAATATTTTCAAAGTTGTGAATTATGAGTAGAACCTTGTGAAAACTTAACTTAAAGACCAATTGTTTGGCAACCTTTTGTGATTGATCTTATATGATTAAATGGAGACTTGTGAATGAATGATATATGTTGATTGTATGTCGGTGTGTGCATACTTGTTGAATGATGGCGATGATCGCATAATTGTATATGCATTGTTTGGGTGATGATTGCATAATGTTATATGCATGTTGATTGATGAGGTGACCGTTGTATGAACATATGCATTGAGTCGAGTCATATGTTCATGCATTCATTGTTTGATGACGGACTTATGTCCAATGTAAGGCGTGGCGTGAAACCTTACATATGATGTTTTTGTTCCATCAAAGGTGACGACCTTGAGGAGACTTGGTACCACATGCATCTAGATGAGTCTAGAACATTGCATACATTGTTTGGTGAATTGCATTGAGTCGTGATGTGTGGTTAATGCATTTGGTTCATGTGAACTTAAATTGATGAATTGAATTGATATTGGAATATTGTGTGAATATATATATATATATATATATATGAGGATGTTTATACTATTTAGTAATCTTTATACAGGATATTCTTGATTATTTGATTGTGGATTATGTTGATGTAATACTAACCCTCATTGGTTTACCACCTACCTTTCCGTGCGGACGGGTAGATCGAGTACAGGATTAGTAGCTTGTTTGTTGATGTTGCCGAGGAGCAGGAGTCCTCTATTTCTTTTGCGTGCGTCTAGAATAGGGCTCTGATCTAAGATAGCGTTTAGATTTTGAACTTTGTTTATTATTTGTTGATCCGAGGATTTGTGACATAATTTATTTATATCCGATGTTGAGGATAAGAATATGTATTTATTATCATGAGATTGGAGATGTTGCTTATATGCTTGATATATTCCGCTGCTATGTTTATGAACCATGATAATTTATACTTGTGAACTTTGAAATTTGAGTTGGCGTAACATCTATTTCTAGAATATATTTGTATGTTCGTGCGTTTTACCGCTTAATAGTAATAGGGTGTTACACCCGACTCCCTGAAGTGCAAGTTGCTGGCGGGAACTCTAAGAGATGCCGCCTTACGTTGGTACATGAACCAACCTCGATTCTCTATGGTGAGCTACTCAGACATGACCAAGAAGCTTTTTCACCAATTCTCAGCAAGCCGTCATCGAAAGGTCTCAACAACTAGCCTGTTCAACGTGCACCAGGAACCTAATGAATCCTTGAGAAGCTACCTCGCTTGTTACAACGACGCCACCATCAAAGTGGTACATCCTAACCAGGAGCTGTTTGTAGGTGCCTTCCAGAATGGACTCAGAGCAGGTCCTTTCAATGAATATCTCGCCCAAAAACCAGCAGACTGCATGGAAGAAATCCTGTCAAGAGCTGAGTGCTATATCAAGGGAGAGGAAAGCAATGCAGAGAAGAAAGCTAGGGACACCAAGGGGTGCAGCAAATCTGGTGGAGATAAGCGGAACTACTCTGGATAGGATACTCTGCTATCTTTCTGGTGAAATATCCCTTGTGTTGGCTCTTGTGATGGCGCTCTGGAAAGTAATCATCCTTCCTTATATGGCTTCCGTTCGGAGGAGACTCTTTCTCTCCGCAACGGTGCGAAGGTTTTCTAAGACGAGAACGGTGAGGAGAGGGACTACTACTTCCTTTGTCTGAGTCGTCGGGAATTTTTCCATCGCCTTTGCGACGGTTCTTCGGAATGGAGGCGGAGTCATCTACTGCCACTGATGTTTCGTGGAGTTTTTTGTTGAGCCTCCTTGAGTTGCGTATAAATTTTCGTCAGAATCTTTCCTGATTCTTTTCCATGCGTTCGAGCCTGTTATTTTGTTGTTGGAGCAATACACCAGATTCCTCAAGATTTCATTTGTCTCATGCGGCGAAGGGACCGAAAGAAGCAGTGGAGATTGAGGAACATCCTTCGTGCGCGTAGGTGGTGGGGGAGGGAGTGTCGCGTTCATGCTGCAGACGGACATGCATCGATCGTAGCATCAAGGACAATGTTGTTGTCATTTTCTTCTTGATTCACCGGTTCGGGAATCAAAATTGTTCGATCTTAGAGGACTTGAATCACAGGACATGATTCTTGTTCAGTGGAGGTGCGACTCGTGGTGGTTCTCCTACGAGTTTCGGCCATTACTTCAGTTGATGGAACAGTAACTGTCAACCGTTGCGGTGGAGGAATGTTTAATTGAAAACGGTTACGGTGAAGGAGCGCGTAACAGAAAATGTTTACGCTGGGGGATCGTTAGACCGTGACGGTTAGCGAATGATCCCCTCCTTCTAGCGCCATATGATTTGTCCGATTAGGATGGATGAGAGGAAACGGTGGCGGAATGTGCTCCGGTACGGTGGCGATGAGTCTTCGCAGTGGAACGAACGACGCATGCAGGCACGTTAGCACTCCAAGTTTCAAGTCGGTAGTGGAACTGAGAAAAAGTTTGTAGAAAATATTGTGAAAAGTGAATCATACCTTAAGGGTGAAGGTAAGTCGCCCTTATATAGGTGCTCGTGAAGATAACCATCTCCGAGTTTCGCGGCATGTGATTATGGTGCGGTTATAGGGGATGTGTAGGGCGATCCTCGCGCGGGGGTTTGCTTGCATGCGGTGTGGTGCACTAAACTTGACGTGTTCCTTTAGGTGTTGAGACTTAAGGCGGCATAAGTTAGGCCATGTGTCAACGTGAGATTAGTCTTCTGACCGGTCCAGAACACTAATAAATATAGAATATTTTTTATTATATAATAATAATACTTCAATCACATTTATTTTATTTAATTATATGATATATATATATATATATATATATGAGGTGTTATATTTTTGAATTAAACATTGCCTTGATATTAGGAACCAGTAGAATCGCTCCCTTGACACTATGAATTAGTTACACTGAGCTTGTACTATTCGTATGATAAATAGCCACCATTTGTGGGCAATAGAACACATTGAATTTCTCTTTTCTACTACATTTGCAAAAAAATAAAAAATCTTCAACTTTATTTTGTGAATTGATGAACAAAATGATGTTTACACCAATTGTTGCACTTAATTTCTTTTTGAAGGGGAATGTTGCTGTAATTACTTGTGGCATCGGTTTCTTTTTCAATTGGCTTGGTATCTTTGTGGCATCGAATTGCAAATGTTCTGAGGGCTGCCTTTTGCATTTTCTGCTATTATGGGTGACATCGGTTTTCTTATTCTTGTTGATGGCTTTCAGGCTGCATCTTCTTGATACCTATGGATTATCACCTATTATAGTTGACATTGGTTTATGTATATTTTTACTGTTATTTCTCATGATTGTATGAAACACATAGTAGGATAAGTGATTATTTCGTTTGTGGAATGTGGTTTGTATCATTTGATTTTACCAATGTAACATCAATGTTTTATCTTAATTAGATTATTATAATCTAATCTACGTTTGTCTATTCTATCTATTGGATGCACTTTTTTTTATTTTTTTTAAAGAAGCTAAGCAAAACTTTATTAAAGAAACCGACAGCTCCTCAAGAACAAGGTGTGCTGAAGACCAAATGCGACGGTATACATCACACCAAAAGAACAAGTGATCTTTGTCTTCTAATTCACCACACAGGGCCGCACAAGGAAGTTGTGTAGCGTCAATAACTTTTTTCCTATACAGATTATCCTTAGTAGGTAGTCTGTTCATGAAAAGGCACCAAATAAAAAGTTTCACCTTCAGAGGAACCGCTTTCAGCCACAAAAAAACTATCAAAACCTTCATTAAAGTTGGTATCAATCGCTGTTAAAAAAGAATATGCTAATTTAATTGTGTAACACTGCAATGTATGGAGATTCCACACCCACCTGTCGACCGTGCCCCCTGCAAAACACAAGAAGACACCCGTTCCACACACTCCAAGACCAGCCCATTCTCCCACGCAAGTAACCTCCTACGCCGCTTCCACGCTTCACCTCCAACCCCCCACCCTAACTCAAACATATCTGACACCGTAGCTAGTTTATTCTCCTAAAGATGGTACAAATTACCAAAAGATCTTGCTAGAGGACAATCATCTAGCCACGGGTCCACCCAAAACAAAGTATCCCGACCATCCTCCACCCTCCCAGTAATGTTATCTACCAACCACCCAGTATCGACAAGACCCACTCATGTCCTGATTTGGTTCAGGTTGTGCCACCAAACAGAACCTACTCCTTCCCCAAACCGCACCCTGCCCCCTTCTCACTATACTTTGCTCGAATAACAACAATCCACAAACTCTCCCTCTCCTCCAACAACCTCCACACCAACTTTCCTAAAAGAGAAATATTAAATTCCTTCAACCTTTTTACCCCGAAACCTCCATTTTTTGTATGTAAGCAAATGTTATCCCATTTAATCCATGAAATTTTCCTCACAATCTCACCACCACCCCCAAAAAAGTTAGAAAAATAGAATTAAGGGAAGAAATAATATCTGAGGGGGCTTTGAAGAAGGAAAGGAAATAAACTGGAACAGACGACAGAACAGACTTAAGCAGAACCAACCGACCACCCAAAGATAGATTTTTTCACTTCCACCCAAACAACTGTTTACGGATCCTATCAACCAACAGATACCAAAACTGAAGCTTCCATGGATCACCACCAATAGGCAGCCCCAAATAAAGAAAAGGAAGGCGACCATGCTTACAACTCATGACCGAGGCTGCCTCATGAAGCCAAGATTCATTCACATTAACGCCAAAATGCATACTTTTGTTAAAATTAACTTTCAGGCCCGAGATGGATTCAAATAAAATTATCACCGCCTTCAGAGCTCAGACATTGGACCAACTTTTAACCCCAACCAACAAGGTATCGTCGGAAAACTGAAGATACGAAACAGGCCCAACGTTTTGCGAATTTTAGAATAATTTAATTCAATAAGTTATTCTCTGAGAATTTTAGAATGTACCTTGTAACGCCCTAGTTGTTGATTATTTTATTTCAATTGATTTTAGTAAGTTTATGTGATTTTAAATAATTTATGTTTATTTTATGGTGTGTTATATTTTATTATATAGTTATTTTTATTATTTAATTAAAATAGGCAAGAATTACAATTATTAGAAGGTTGGGGAGTAAAATGAATTATTTAATAATTTAATAGGAGTTAATTAGAATTAAGGAGAAATTAATAGGTATTAATAGGAAATAGAAGGAAAGAAAGGTCAGAAGCAGTTTTACGTAGAAACAGTGAGAAACAGAGAAAAGGGAGAAAAACTTAGAAGAAGAGGGAAGAAGCAAGAGGAGGGAAGAACGCTGCTTTTTCAGGAAGATAATCTAAGGTAAGGGTGAGACTAACTCTCAACTTTAGGTTCTATAATTCGTTGATGAATGTAGGGTTGTTATGGTTGATGAATTGAATTAGGTTAATGATGAATTGATGTTAATAACTTGATTAATTCATGAAAACTGTTGATGTTATTGCTGTTCTGATGTTAGAACGCATAGGGATGATGAAATTCATCAAAATTGAGCCTTTGGGGGTTGAATTTGGGGTTTAGGGTTGAAAAGTAGAAGCCTGTTCGTATAGTCGTAGTTCTGCCAGCAGAATCTCGCCCAGAATCGTGACACGATTTAGTGTAATCGTGGCACGATTTTGCCCTGTAAATAAACAACTGAATTAGGGTTTCTTCAAATCGTGGCACGATTTGGTCATCGTGGCACGATTTTCCTTGGCAGAATGCATGTTTCCTGAAGCTCCAAAATCGTGTCACGTTTTGTAGTAATCGTGACACGATTACCTTTTTCAGTTTCCTTAATCTTTCTCGCTTTTCTTGCTGTTTAAGCTTGCTTGTGAACTCAAAATATCATGGAAATAATGCTCAAATTTTGTGTGAGACTTTGTTGTACCCTTTTGTCGTGTCTGTCGATTAAGTTGGAATCTTATGTCATAGTTGATTATGCATATCGTAGTTGTCGTTGCTGTTGTCGAGTTGTATGTAGATATACACCATTCAGTCCATTTCATACTCATACCCCTGTTGAGGGCTTACGCCCTGGAGTGTTTTCACTCAACCGTTGAGGGCTTATGCCCTGGAGTGTTTATCACTCAATCGTTGAGGGCTTATGCCCTGGAATGTTATTTCATTCAACCGTTGGGGGCTTATGCCCCGGAATGCTTAGCATTCAACGCGCGTAAAATGGTACCACATGCATCTGCATTAGTCGCATTGTTGTCGTCGTAGCTGTTGTCGTTGTTGTTGTTGTAGGTTGAATTGTCGGTGTCGTTGTCGATAATGTTGTTGAATTGTTCAATTATAAATAATAATTAATTATTCGCTATATTGCTGTTGTTGAATTTTATTGATGAGTTATGTTATCTATTGTTGTTTGTGAATCTCACCCCTTCTGCTGGAATTGCCGCCTTGTGGGCAAGTGCAGGTATCGAAGACTAGTATAGATGTCGGCTCAAAGTGTCTTAGGGCTCTGATACGTAACGGGACGGGAATTTTGTTGCTTGTTCTCTCTTTCCTTACGTATTAATAATGATTTATGAAACTTTTGATGAGGCCTGCGTGCCAAAGATTATTTAGTTGCTTTAAAATAATTCCGCTGCGAAGTTTTGAAGTTAATTATTATTGACTATTTTATTGGAGAATATTTATTCATCCGTTAATTTGGAGATTTTATTTGAACGAAAATGTAGCATTCCGTTTTTGGTGAAAAACTCTGATTTAACTTGTGAATTAATAACTGTTGGGCGAACGAGGTGTTACATACCTCATTTTTATCCTCGGAGTCTGATTCTGGTTCAGCTTCTGAAGTCATTGTGGCGGATAAAGTTCAGGTTCTGATGCAATGTTCAAAATCTAAGTGCAACGGATAAGTAAAGAGAGAGAGAGAGAGAGAGAGAGAGAGAGAGAGAGAGAGAGAGAGAGAGAAGAAAGACACAAAGCAATTATAGTCGTTCCTTCCACAAAGCGAAAGTAGTCCACTCCCCCTTGCACTTCCAAGGAGAGTTCACTAAAATCAATATATGATTACAATTGCTCAAACACTAAAGCAAGAGACTTCAAACTACTCAAGCACAACTGCAAGAGACTTCCTATGCTCAAGCACAACTGCAAGAGACTTCTAATCAAACAGAAATACAAAGAAAACTGATTGAGGTTGAACACTTGATATACAATCAGTGATGTTCACAAATACAAATCAGATAAAACTCATTAAGAATATAGAATTTCTAAGATGTGAAAGTTGTTAAGAAATTCTAAGTGAACTTTGATGTAAAATAATTTCAACAGAGGTTTGGCACTATTAAATTGTTGTAAGAATCTTGCCAATCTTCAGGTCTTCACTCCTTTATATATAGGTGTGAGAGATACATTGGAAATTTCCAGCACATCACAAAAGAGTCTTTGTTAGAGCTTGATCAAATCACCAATGATTTGTTGCTTGATTTGGTTATTGTCCTGTCAGGGAAAAATTTCAAATCCCTTCCAAGAATAGAGAGAAACCAGCGTTGATATAGCTGTTATGTTGTACTATAGAAGACATGGAGAGTGGAGTAGTGGTTGTACAATTGTACTATTGTCCTTTTCTTGCGCTCTTCAGTGGATAAACATCCAATGCCTTCAAATTCATCTGAATTAGCCGTTGCTTCAGGCTTCCATTCCTTCTGCAATCATATGCATTCAGAATAACAACATATATCTAACTTCAGCTTCCAGTCTTCAGCTTCTGATGATCTTCAGCTTTTGATGACGTCAGCATCTGGTAAACAGCTTCTGATGACAAATTTTGATGAACTGCTTCTGATGTCTTATGATGCTATTTTCTTCAAACTCTATCTTGTAACACAAGCTTCCTTTTTGTAAATTTCATTGCTCTCATTTGTTCTTCCAGAACCAATACTTAAAATATAAACACTTAAATTTTTATCTATGGTCCTGCACATTTAAACAAATATTAGCATATCCAATTGACATTTTTAATACCTTGCTATCATCAAAACTCAAAGGGTAATGTTAAACACATTTTGTTCCAACACGTCCCAATGCTATAAGGAGTAAAAATATGTTTGGCCACCATAACCTTCATCATAAAATTAAGTCCCTCCGACACCAACAAAAACAGGAAAGGGGAAAGAGGATCCCCTTGACGCAAGCCTCTTTTAAAACAAAACTTATTTGTCGGACACCCATTAACAAACACTTAAGTTGTTGCAGTCGTTACACACTCCATAATCCAGAAACGCCATAACACCAGAAAATTCATTTTAAATATCACTTCATCAAGGTAGCCCCAATCCACCGAGTCATACGCCTTCTCAAAATCAACTTTAAAAAGGAGAAGGTCTTTCTTTGCTTTTTTAGCATCATCAACAATTTCATTTGCTATCAATATGCCATCCTAAATTTGCCTACCCTTAATAAAAGCCGACTGAGTTATGGAGACAACATTACCGACCATATTTCTCAACCAGTTAGCCAACACTTTTGAAATAATTTTATAAACACTACTCACCAAAGAAATTGGACTGAAATCACCCACCCGTTGCGGACTATCACCCTTTGGAATCAATCCAATAAAAGTTGAATTGAGGCCTTTAGTAAGCTTACCATGTCAGTAAAATTCCGCAAAAAAATTCAGCAAGTCAATCTTCAACACATCCCAAAAATCCTTAAAAAAAACCCAAATCAATACCATCAGGTCCAGGACATTTGAAGCTATCACGATCCCAAATTGCTGCCTTAATTTCTTCTAGTAGAAAGTGTAACACCCCGTTTTCCGAACATATAAATAAATGTAAAACATATCAGAGTGCATCGTAAAACAGGATGTCACATCTACGTTCTTCAAAAATTATTTCATCATAAATAGAGTAAAAATCACTATTTATTAAAACAACTGCTTTCAATAATTAAAACAATGTCACAGTAGAAAAATATTCAATGTTTAATTCGAAACTTGGCACTAAGGTCTCATCATCATCAACAAAATAAAATTCTAAATTTAAAAGTGGTCCAACATCAACTTATAAAAAGATATGTAACAAAGGAAAAACAAAACATTTAAATATCTCCATCCCGTTACGTATCAGAGCATGACTCCTAAGACGACATGAGAACTCAACTCACATCAGCGGCTACTCCTAAATATCTGCACGTTACCCACGTAGAGGCAACATTCGAACAGAAGGGATGAGATTTCACATTCGTTAATAATAAGCAACAATTCATAAAGAAGAATTAATCAACATAAAACAACAACAATTAATCATCTACAATTAATTCACATAAAGGAATCAATCAATATAGAACATCAATAACTAATCATCAACAATTAATTCACATAAATGAATCAATCAATATAGAACAGCAACAACTAATCGTCAATAATTGATTCACATAAATGAATCAATCAACATAGAACAGCAACAACTCATCACCAACAATTAATTCACATAAAAGAATCAATCAACATATAACTGCAACAACTAATCATCAACAATTAATTCACAAAAAGGAATCAATCAACATCATTCAACAATGCAACAACGACGACTCAACAAATTGCAACGACAACGACTCAACAAAATGCAACAACGACGACTCAACAAAATGCAACAACAACGACTCAACAAATGCATGTGGTACCAACAGAGCGTCAAGCTCTCAACATGATGTCGTAATTAGACTAAATAGGGCATCAAGCACTCAACTTTAACAAGGCATCAAGCCTTCAACTTTAAAAAGGCATCAAGCCTTCAACTTTGACAAATGCTTATGCAATGATACGACTCAGAAATGCAACAACAACAACAAGTAATGTCGTAATTCGACTTGACAGGCATCAAGCCCCCAACGTTTAACAATCATTTATACAAGGACACAACTTCAAATACAACAACAATAACATCTTTCATATAAGCATCATATAAACAACCTTCATATAAACATCATATAACTTCCATATAAACATCACATAGATAACTTTCATATAATCATCAGATAATCATAGATTCAACCACAAATCAACAACAACATATCAACAAAATTCACCAATTCATTATCAAAAGGAAACTAAGTTTGATTCAACAAGACATAGATTAAATACTCTTATACATTCTAATTAAACTCATAGTACTTAGGATTTGAAGTTTGGAAGCAACCAAAAGTTTCGTGTTGATTTAGAAGCGTTTATGCTAAATTTTCTTACAAGTCTTCCAAGACCCACTTGGAGTGTTTCAATCATAATTCAAAATCCACAAAACATTTTCAAGTCAAACTAGAGCCATTGGAAAGCTAACTTAATTATCTAAAACTTTCATGTTTACATCAAAACCTAATTATGAATAGAAAAGACACCTGTGTAGTATTTTAATCATATATTGAGTTCTAGACGTTTAAATTGAGTCACTTCAAAGGCTAGTGAAAGCTAACATCCTTATCTAATATTTCATGAACACATCGAAACCCAGTTCGGAACTTAAACTTGTCAAACCGAGATAGCAATAAACGCATGGTGACGGCAAAATCACAGTTTTGCTGCGATTTCACTTAGGGGAACCCTTTTCGACTCCGTTCTTGATCATATACTCTCCAAACTTGACCCTAATATTCACCCTATGATTAAACTATCATTCAAACACTAATTCTTTGTTAACCTACTGGATTATCCACTATTTAAGGCTACAAAACTCAATTCATGGGATTATCTATACTTTCATGAATCTAATTCAATTCAAAAACCTAACCTCTACAACATCAAAAATTCAACAACAAGAGATTAAACCCCGTTTCAGAATTATATACTTATGATTAAAGAATGTTAGTCCAACCCTTACCTTAGATTGGTTGGTTTACAGAACTCTACAAGCTTCTCCTTTTTATCTCCCAAAAACCGTTTCTACGTGCTCTCTGTTTTCTCCCAAAACTGTTTTCTTGTTCTAACCCTAATTCTCTAATGTTATCCTCTATTTATAACCACCAAGAGTTTGTTTCTCACTTAATCTTTTTTAACCTAACAAATCCCCTTTATCCTAACCTCTCATATTCTTAACCTAACAAACTCCTCCATTTACCAACCTACCCTTATGCCTTATTAAATCTAATCTAATTAGATTCCTTCACTATTTATATCATAACAACCTACTAATAAATACTAAAAATCATCACATAGCAATTATTCAAATAAAATAACACCAGACTCGATAAAATAATGAAATAATAAAGTGGGGCATTACAGAAAGGGTTTAATGAGGTATGCCCCTTCCACCGCAGATAACAATGTAATCAACAAACCACCAATGTCTGGTCGAAAATTAGAGGTCCTCTTAAAGTGATTTATAAAATGTTGATAAACAATATGACACACTTCAAATACCCCTTCAATTGAGACCCCATCAACCGTTAAAGAAACTAGCGCATTGGAACGCCTACGGGAATACATGATACTATCGAAAAATTTTGAGTTAGCATCACCTTCTTTTAGCCAGGTGACTCGCGACTTCTGCCACATCATACTAGCTTTCAATTTTGATAAAGCCAAGATGTCTTTAGGTAAACAATGCAACTCGTCCTCCTCTTCACTCAACAACCCGCGACTCTCCCCAATCACATCTAAATCTGCCAACCGATTTTTTGCTTCCCAGATTTTGCTATCAATATTAGAAATGTGATTCAAGTGCCAACACCTCAACTCCGCCTTCAATCTCTTCATTTTTTCCTTAAGAATAAAACCACTCCAACCAAATACATGAATAGAATGCCTTTCTCTTTTACAAAATCGGAATACCCAATAATTTCTGACCAACTTTTCAACATTCTTATGGGTTTTGGCCGTCAATTTTGTCTGACTTAGAGAGAAAATCTCTGATGAAAAGCTTTTGAGAAAAATCCTCAGATCTCTACCTAAGAGATTTGATATGAAAGTAACTGCCATTGAGGAAGCTCAAGATATTTCAAGTTTGATGGTTGATGAATTGATTAATCTTTGCAAAACTTTGAAATAACCATCAACAACAAGACTGATAAGAAAGGCAAGGGCATTGCTTTTGTGTCCAATGTTGAAATTGATGAGACACAATAGGGTTATAAAGATGATGAAAATTTGTCAATTTCCAGTACTATTGGGAAGACAGTTTAAAAAAATCTTCAAACAAGTTGACAGAAGATCCAGATTTAATGGTCAAAACATCGGTCAAACCATTAGGTCCAACATTGACAATCAACCAAATAAGGAGAATATGGTGAAGATTAATGAGAAGAATAATCAATACAAGGGTGTTCAATGCCATGAGTGTGAAGGTTATGGTCATATCAGAACAGACTGTGCCACTTTTCTTAAAAGACAAAAGAAAAGCTTGGTTGTTTCATGGTCAGATGAAGATGACTCTAATGGTGAAGTTGAAAATGAATTTGAAAAACATGCTTCTGCCTTTGATGGAAGGGATATGTCAGATACAGTCATATGAAGAAGAGTTCAGTTATGATGAGTTAGCTATCTCTTATCATGAGTTGATTGCTAAAAATGTTAACTTGGACCAGATTCTTGAGAAAACAAGGAGAAATCATCAGTCAACTACAGTCTGAAAGGAGTGAGAATTTGATCAAAATCTCAGAACTCAGTGATGAGGTAAGTTAACTGAACTCTCAACTAGAACAGGTGAAGATGCAGGTCAGGGTGACAACTACTAACACCAATGTGTTGGATGACATCCTTGAAGTTAAGGACATCATGAAGCCTAAAGGTACATGTTTTGATAATAGAGCTCTAAACAGGAAACAACATAGCAGAAACTCTACATATACTCCAGAGGATTATGGAATGGTGAGACAACCTCAGCTTGATAAAAAAATCAGCAGCTGATATAGGATCTGATAACTTAACAAAACTTAAACTGATGTTGAAACATCCCAAGGAACATCGGTGTCGCGTCATTTTTCGGAGGTCAAGGCTATTTGATTAGCTTTTGACTCGCTTTTTATTTCACAACTGAACTTTTAATTTTTTTAGGAAAAGGGGAAAAAAGTTTAAACTACCCCATATTTTGAAGAGATTTAGGGTTTAGAAGTTAGTTACATAAAGGGAAGGTATTATCACCTTTTATGCCCGTAGTATCCTGTGGGAACCTCTTGATTTTATTTAATTTTTGTGTTATAAACTTGCTTGCTTTTGAAAATGGATTTAAAGTGATAAAATAAAAGAAGCTTTTGGACTCATGGACAAAAAATAAATAAATAATAATAATAAAAGAAGATAAAGACTAAAAGTAAAAAAAGAGAATAAGATTAAAAATAAAAATAATAAAAAATAAAGATTAAAAAATATAAATTTTAAGTTAATTAAAAAGTTTAAATAAAGATGGAAATTAAAAAATAAAAAATAAAAATTAAAGAGAGAAGAGATCTTCAGATAAATTCCACGCTTCAAACGTGCCACGATTCAGGTCCATCGTGACACGATTTCTTTTCCAATTTCTTGCATTCTTCTCCAATTTGTGCAAAACTTATCTTTTATGAATCTTGATCTTGCTTAACCATGTATACAAACATTTGACTCTCAAGACATCACAAAAAGAACACAAATATGACTAAAAAACTAGTGTTGACGTACTGTCATCAGGCGACTTGCGGCGAATTGATGTGTAAGCTTTCTGGTCATATCCTGGTAACTCATGACAGAAAAACGAGGGAGGTTCATATACCAACGCAAAGCTGCATCTGCTAGGGTTCCTGCCAAAAGTTTGCATTTGAGAGAATCGGAGGCACCTACAACGGCCATCCGAGTATTGAACGTTGTTATGTGCTCCATCGGGTCGCTCTTCCCATCAAAGAATGAGAGATGCGGAGGCTTGAAGTTTTCTGGAATCAGAGCGTTCCATATCTCTGCTGAAAGGGGTTGTGGTTCTGGGTCCTCCATATCGCCATGCTGAGACTCGTCTTTCTCTTCTTGTTGCTTTTACTAAACAGTTTCCACCGAGGTGTGCAGGGCCTCGTTCTGCTCTCGTAGGAGAGGCATGTCGGTTCTCAAAGTCTCAAACTCCTCCGGGGTGGCCATGAGAATGGTTGCGTGATCGTTCTTGAATTCAAGAAACTCTGAGTTTTGGATTTCTGAACCACAGAAGTGTTCTATGATTCGAAAGACTAGTTAGGGTTCTTGAACCACGGTTGCGATTCAAGAAGGTGGTCTAGGTTAGTTTTACCTTTTCCACATACGGCGCCAACTGTACTTGCAAAAAGTACGAGTCATCGATATTGGGGTTTTGCGATGTCTATTAGGGTTTAGACTGATTATTGGATGCCTTGAGAATGCTCTCAAGGGTGGTATTTATAGCCTGCTGTGGGATTGGGTTTCGGTGGCTTGGTTTCCAAGCCATAGGAGTATTTTAGTATATTTTAGTATTTTAGTATATGCGGTGTTTTAGTATTTTAGTATAGCCTGCCGTGAACATTACATTTTGATGAAATTGTAGGTCTCTGGTTGTTCTGTAAACTAGTAATTGCACCTTCTTCAGGAAAACCTAGTGTGCAAGAATTTTTTACAATCTCATAGGTCATGTGAGATCATAAAGCTAAAATATCATATGTATTAGAGGCGTTATTTAAGATGACAAAATTTTTGTCATATTTTCTTTGCTTAAACTAAGGTGCTTTTAAAGCAATATAGAGAAAGACAAGCTCTCACTGAAAAGTGGGTATTTCATTAAGGTTATTAGGCAAAGAAAATGTTAGGAGCACATTATATAAACATTTAATCTTGCTATGACACTTTAATTTCGACTATCATATGACTTGTTCGAAAATTCACTAATTTCGACTATCATATGACTTGTTCGAGAATTTAGTATTTAATATTCTCTTTGCACAATTAAGTTTATAACTGTTACAGTTAGAAATGATCATTTAAATGATCAATTAATAAAGTGTGCAAATAAAGAAAAGTTGAAGCAAGAGAAAATAAAATAGTGCTCATTTGAAAAATACCTCAAAATATAAGGGCAAATAAATAAAAGTAGTCTTGACTGACTTATGTCCAATGATATTGAAAGATATATCAATTTAGAATGGACAAAGTCGATAAAGATTGCTTTATTCATTTTTTAGCTATTTTTTAGATTGTCACTAGTGGATTATTTTTGTATTTAAAAGACAATTTGATGAATCATTACTTAGATTGATTTTTGTTTTAATTTCTCTTTGAATGAATCAAGATATTTTAAGACAATTCAATGTGTCTTTTAAGTTTAATTATTAGAGTCAATTCAGTTATGACTTGTGACATTCTATATTATTTAAGGTTTTGAATACTATAAGTTTTCGTCCCACAAATTAAGAAAATTTTGAGACATAAATTGTTAAGTTTTCTTGAGGATATTGAGTTTGGGGGAGAGATATGGTTTTAGAACAAAATTGGATCAGGAAGAATCAGTTCTAAACTAATTCATATAATTACTATTATTATAGTATATTTGGATTCTCATGACGACATTGTTGTTCTTCCTCTCAATCAAGTTAAGAAATTAATTCATATAGATCAAACTTAACACCCTCAAGAACTAGGTCCTCTAGTGTCATTAAGAATCGACTGAAAAGAGAAATTCTATTTAGTTTAATTGAAAGACTCTATTAGGACAGTCATGATACTAGTTTCCTTATTATAATTTTGGAGCTGCATAAGATGGATTTAATATAGTGTTTCTTAGTGGTAACATTAATGATCTAATATGGTGCAACTGAATAAAACTTTTGTGTCAATTGATACAATGTAGATGGTTTGCAAAGTCATGAAATCCACTTATAAGTTAAGAAATTTGTCTCTTTAGTGTTACCACAAATTCTCATGAAATAATTGTCTCATTTAGTCAAGTATGATATATGTCAGTTATGTGAAACCAAAAAAATCTCTAACAAAAGTTAGTGATGAAAGATCTTGAGGTCACCTCTTTTATTTTTATGTTCGATTTGTTTCCTTTTATTTATGTTTCTGAATTCATATTTTTGTGTTCGATTTGTTTCCTTTTATGTTTAACTAGCGTCCAGACGGGCACGGCCGTCTGTCTGCTCTTTCTACTGCGCTAACGCATGTAACTCATAAACAATATGTTTTTCAACATTTATGTTGATTTAGTTTTTTTTATATATATATTTTGGAGAAAATAATTAGATTTAAAAGAATGACCAAGCTTGATCAAAAAGAGAAGTATCAAGGTTGATTAAAAAAAATGTAAGATATGTAATTCATGCACTTCTTTGACATGGAGTTACTAAATATATATTTAGTTTTGTGATGTATGTTCATCTATCTATGGAGGATGAATATACATGAAACATGAGTGACATTTATGGGGTTGGGGTTGATGAAGACTTTAAATCTTTACCATTGCTACCACAATTTACAGAAAATAAAGAGTATACATATGCTCTTTTATTATTTCTCAAGCCATTTGAGTCTGCCACATAATTTAAAATTTAATAAATCAAAGGAAAACCAGTAGAAGAAATACGAACAAAACTTCGACGACACATCCAAGTCTTGCAAAGGACGAAGACATTTTAAAAAATATGAAAGAATATTTACACATTAGTCACACTACTTATTCAAATTTTGCGATATTTTTTATTGTAAAAGTCAATGTAACATAGAAAGTGGAATTTTAATTAAACTGGGGCATATAATTGATGTTAGTAAAATCAATTATATGCTCGTCTGTCTGCTTTTTCTACTGCGCTATAGTATATATGTACTTGACTATATGTTTCTTTGTATATAAGCAATCACATTAGTTTTTTCTTTACCCTTTGTTTTTTATAATTTAACTTCATCATAAATAAATATGTATGTATGTGGATGACACGAAATATGAATTCCCAGCTATAAGGTCATTATAAATAACACATGGTAAAACAAAGATAATATAACGACATACTAATATAAACACATATTAGAACATAGATGAAATGAAAGCTATAGTTGATTTGTCTTCCATCTCTTTGATAGTAAACTATTAGAACACATATTAGACCATCTCTTTGATAGTAAACTTTTTAGTCTTGTTCAATTCTCTATCACTATTTTGGCATTATCTACAACTCAAGCGAAAGTCAACCATCAACAACACCCTGACATTAACTTAGAAGTTAAGCATATCACTCTTCAATTTCATGAATATCTATAACCTTCTCTTTATACTATACACAAAATTCAATAATCTTGCCTAGATGTGTGATTTTAATCTTTTGATGTCAGACATACAAAGAGCATGAAATAAAGTCCATTGCACATATATATTTTCAACTAAAATGAAGATCAATCAATTTATTTTTACAAAAATGTAAATCAAGCAATAAAACAAAAAGATGAGCACACTATTGAAATTTTTGAAGGGCTTTCTCACCTTTTTACCAGAACCATGTGCTCAAAGTATAGCCCTCCCGTCTGAATGTGTAGAGAAAATAATTTTAAACAAAAATAAGAGGGAAATTTTGTTTTTGAGTGTGGTTGCAATAAGATAAAAGCCACAAATAGGATACCAAATTCACATAGAGAAAATATCGAATACATGAAACTGGTTCAAAACAAAGTTTATGTCAAAGATAAAAAATAAAAATAAAAAGATAATTGAAATTGAAGTCACTAAATCACAAACCATAAGCAACATATATAAAAACAAAAAACAACCAAAAACATCTATTTGAAAATTAGCCCAAAAACCAGACAAATTTTAGACATGATTGATTAGAAACATAAAGAACACCCAATTCTTATACAATGTGAAGTATGTTATTCGTTGTTCTTGAAATAACAAACAAAAACTGAAGAAAAATAACATAAAAGCAACCAAAACTGAAATCACAACTTAGCCTAAAAGAAGATAAGAAATGAGAGTAAAAGATAAAAATAAAAAAAGAACAGATGATCCTGCCTACTCTATCACAACCTTTACTCTCTTTTGCTTTTAGTCTCAATTTCCCTCTCCCGTCTTTGTTTTATTGTAGCACCTCTCATCTATACTTCCTTTTTCTAATTGATTTTTCTTTTTTCTATTGCTGATGAATGGAGCAAATAAACAAATGAGATAACGTTTACATTATTACAAAAAATAAAGATAACAAAGGACAAAGAGAAATTACTAATTTTTTCCATACGCATAAGTACCATCTCTTTGATCTCAAAGATGTGCATTCTAAAACAGTACTTTTTGTTCATAAAATTGAAGTGTAAAAGTTAAAATCTTGATTTGAAAATACAACAGAAGAATTAGAAGAAAAAATGGAGAAATAAACCGATACATGAGAAGGGAAAAACAAAGATAATTAAATTGAAAAAATTGAATTCAACAGTAAATCACGCAACATGAAACATGACAGAAGTAATAATGAGTGAGAAAACAATTAGTGGAATAAAAAGGAAAGGGAAATTGTCATCAAATACTGCATAATTAAACCTAAAGTTGGAAACAACATCAGACCTTTTAGAGGCACCACGTCTTTTTTCATTCAAGGCATGTCTTCCTCTATTATAATGACCATACTTTGTATTATGTTTCGCTTTCTCTCATGTAACAAAAAAGAAGAAGAAAGAAATGGCATTCAAAAAAGGAAGAAGAATAGAAGCAAGGATAAAACAGAACAAACAAAGGGCAAAAGCAATAGAATTGAACAAACATGGTTGCGATGATCACAAAGATTCCATATTCTTCCTCTTTTTGTTTTGTGACTCTGAGAATATGTAAAATGGAAGCGAGTGAGGAAGGATCCACTTCATTGTCAATTACTCCATGGCGAACGTCGCTGTCGTTGCCGCGCTTCTTGACGGGGCCCTCCTTATCTAAGTCTAGTGTTGTTGTGCATTCGACTAATCCACATTGTGAGTCTACATCTTTTAATAATATGTTTTAGTTTCCAATCATCAAGAATTTGGATCACACCAAAGTGAACGGTTTAGAATTAGCAAAAGGATGATTTATATGCAAAGAAACAGTGAATCTCCTAAAAAAATAACACAACAAATAAAAAAAAAGCAAGAATTCTCTCAAAAAAATAATAAAAAAAGCAAGAATTGAACTGAACCATAGTGTCATCATACCATTGTAATTTGGGACTTATTGATACCAACAACACGCCTTTGTTTCCTCTTTCTAACCCTTCCCTTAAATTGCTTTATTCCTCCATACCTCTACATGTATTTCATCTCCCTCTAAAATTTCTCTCTCACACACATTCATATTCATGAAGTGGCCTCCCAAGATATTCCAACTATTAGCCTTCCACACATCCTATACACAACGCAAACCCACAACAACTTAAAAAGAGAATGCAGCAATGCAAAAACAGTAGCCATGGAAAGTAAAGAATGATAATCTTTTTTTTTTAAGGAAAAGAATTATAATCTTGTAGCCATGGAACTGAAAACACAACAGAAAATAAAAAAATACAACCGAAACAGGAAAAAAAACAAAATCAAGAGCAGGCCATTATAAAAAAAAGTGGCAGCAATGCTCCCCCATTTCCTAAAAAAAATAAAATTGAATCAAAAGAAAAAGTAATACTAATTCTCTATCTCTATGTTCAAGCCATCCCTCTAGAATCTATATTTCCTCTAATATCTTCCTATCAATGGTGCGGGTTTTTTAATTTCATAGTGCCGTTACCTTTTGTTTTTGAAATTTATTGTAACCAACTTCAAATTTCAACCACTTAGTTATAATTTTTTTTCGTAAAATAGGAGAAGGGTAAAAAGGAAAAGAAAATAGGTCACAATAAAAAGATGTTTTGCCTTTTTTAAAACAAATCCTTTTTTTTTTTAGGTAAAAACAATCTATTGGTTTAGTTAATTCCTCATTTGATTTGATCCAATAGTATCAGGCGGTGCTAGTGCATATTTGATCATGCATAGATTTTCTTTTTGGGATTCAAACAATCAATCATACATTAACTTAATGATGAAGAGTATAAAGTGATACTTCTCAAATCTTCTAGTTAAGAATTGATATTGAAAGTTTTGAGTTGAAAACATATTCTATTCTCTCTTCCTCTGTCTATCTTGTTGCTTGTGCAATTATATGTATGTGCGGGTTTAAATATATTCTTCTTATAAAAAAAGGATATAATCTTAAAATAAGAAAACAAAATTGAATTGGAATGAAAAACAAACCTTATTGTTGTAGTAGATATCCAATGAAAACATTCACCCTCCAAAAGGGGATTGAAGGAAAAAGGAGGAAAGTTTCTATTGCTACTATCGTTTTTGTTGATGGTTTTCTTACTGTAAAAATAATCAATGAATAGTGAGAGAAGGAATGAGATAAGACAAATATTGGAAGAAAACATGATATATATTCATTTCAAATGTAGAGGAAACTGTAATTTCGGAAGTTGGAAGAAGTTATTTAAATCTAAAAAACAAAAACCACCAAGGGCATTATTGGAAAGTAAAAAAAGCTACACCAAAATAAAAGTATTGCCTTTATTAATAGTTATAGATAATTGGCCATAACTCAGGTATTGTTCAATTTAACTTAACAATATGATTGAAACACTCTTCTGAAACATACTTTAACATTTTTAATAAAAACTTAACAAAATCACTTTTGAAATCTGTTGTAAAATTTAACTTCATTTTGAAAATCAATCCTTGCAGAAAAAACTTATATTTCCTTCCCAAGCTGTTTGATATCTATAAATATTCTTTTTCTTATATTGATTAGATTTAAGTTAAAATTATCTTATACAAATATCTTTCATTGAAACTACACATTTATCCTGAATGGTGTGGTCTGCCGAACTACAGATTTTCATAGTCGGTTGCCCTTTCTTTTTCTTTTATTTTCAGCTTTTGAGGGTTTTGGTCTAGCCCACCTATTCTATATATTTTTCCCCTTTTTTTAATAAAATCTTTTGAGATTGGCGGCATAGGATGAGGGTTTCGCGGGGTGCCAACTTAGTTGGGATGTCATTGTTTCCTCTTGATGTCTGTCCTTTCTCCTGACTTATCTAAAAAAGAATATCTTTCGTTGATAAAAAATTTTATTTCTCTCTTTATATTTCCTCTTCACACTTTTTATTTCGCCAATGGTCGTAAATTATGAACGTGTTTCTATGAAATGTTGGTGTTGATGAAAAATCTATAATTAGATGTTTGTGAATTGCAATTATAATAAATCCAACAAAATATATCAAATAAAATACAAATATATCTTTATTAATGACTTTTGGTAACAACTATTTGGTAACAACTTTTGCGATAACTTTCTTTTTCTCTCTTCTTATTGTCGATTTCTTTTTGTCAAAGCGTGGTTTTAAAATTATTTTGAAAAGTTATTGACTATTAAATTTTTTGGGACGAATGTCAATGATAACAAGATAAACAATGTGTAGAAACAATTTAAATCGAACCATAAATTCAATTGAATAGTGTTAAAGCAATCAAATATTATTACACTCAATAATCCACAAATCCACAAACTATTTCAAACCAAACCTAATCTTTAGCAAGAAATCACAACCACAAGAAACTAAAAAATTTGATATATGATTATCACAAGTTAATTTCTTAGGTGCAAGCTAGGTGATTGAATTAAAAATGAATTGATCTTACCAAAGACCGACGAAAATTAGGTTTTAGAAAAATTACAATCACAAGGTAATTATACTAATCATATATCAATAGAGATTCCCTGTTTTCTTCCTTGCTAAGATATATCCTCTA
Source organism: Medicago arabica (assembly GCA_946800305.1). Lineage (NCBI taxonomy): Eukaryota > Viridiplantae > Streptophyta > Magnoliopsida > Fabales > Fabaceae > Medicago > Medicago arabica. The sequence goes on along the minus strand of OX326966.1, from coordinate 32,638,990 downwards.
TTCGTAGAAGAAAACGTTTCTTCCACGAGAACACCTGAATGCTACGAAGATTGAGACGAATGTCAAGAACTTTGAATCGATTCAAAGCAATTTCAGATGAACAATAAATCGATTTAAAATTTCATAAGCATTGAATCGATTCAAAGTTTCCAAGAGATTAATGATATGATTCAAAGAACATTGATACGATTCAATAACCATGATTCAGATTACCGAAATACCGAATGAAAGTGTTTATATTTAAACTCTCTCATAGATTGGATAAATATTTACCAGGGCCGAAGATATTTAATCCTAAAGATTTACACTCTACTCTCTTATATGTGAAACTCCACCTACCAAGAACGAAAGAAATAAACATCTTTTATGTTTGATGGTATCTTCTCCGAACTCTAAACACTGTCTCAGTCATAGCGAGAGAGAAATTTGTTTGTTGAATCAATGTCGGGCTGCAAAACTCCAACTTCTTCAAGCAAGGTACTGTTATTAACTATTATTTTCAACACTCGATTCCTCTTCTTCTTTTTTTAAGTGTTTTTCTATCCCATAATTTTGAACTATTTTTCTTGATCCATTCTTGTTAAATTTTCTAGGATGATGTTCGTTTTTTGTTTTAGGGTTTATGGTTACTTGTTTATTGAATTGGAGGGAGTTAGATCCTATAATTATAGGTACTTTTGAATTTGATTCTGAACCCGAGGGTCGTAAGAAAAAAAAAGTTATTTTTTTTTTTGTGCAAGTTTGTCTTTGACTTGGATCTTGTAAGAAATTAGAAAAGATTATGTCTTAATTTTCATAATCAATGTTGAATTAAATGAAAGTTTATAGAATCAATGTTGAATTGAATGAAAACTTATAGATTTGTCTTTCACCATAGATTTGTCTTTCATAACAAGAAGAAAAAATGCAAGCTTATAGAATTAATGTTGAATTGAATGATAGTTTTCATATTTGCTGTGAAATTGTTTCTCTTCCAACATTTTGATTTGTTTGGATTTCAAAATTGTACGAGTAAAAATGGTTCTTTTGCACGTCCGGATTATCCATACATTGGGACAAATCAGAGGGCTTTGAAAAGTGCAGGAGTTGGAAGAGGAACTACCATGTTTATGTCTTGTATGAATAATTTGGTGGGATACCTGACTGGATAGACTTTGATATGATATTAGGTTTTTATATTGAGTCTAACTCATCCCAAAACCGGCTTAAAAGGTGTAGTGTGTCATTCTCAAAGCCTTCTTTCATATCACCCAACACACTTTTCGCTCCACTAAAGTACCCCGCCCTCCCCCATAGGAAGTTTCGTTGGATCTTCACTTACCTCCACTACACTTTCGAATGCATTAATAAGGGTAATCCTCCCACCAAAACTAACATATTTGTTACCCCAATTTATGAACCTTGTCTCCACTTTTTCCACCAAAAGATACCACGTTCAGAATTTCCTCACATTAGCACCCACTAGTAACATCAAATAATTATTGGGTATCCCTCTTCTTTTACAATTGAGGAAATTACACGCAATGTACATAAACTCACCATCTATATTAATACCTATCAAACAACTTTTAAAAAAGTTTACCTTCAAACCGGATGCCATCTCAAATCCTCTAAGCAAAGCCTTCAAGGTCCATAAATTCTCTGTTCTTGCTTCCCCGATACAAAGAGTATCATCCGCATATTATAAATGCAAAATTCCCATCTCATCTCTACCAACTTTAAATCCTCTAAACAAATTTAACGCCACCATGTTCCGCATTAACCCACTAAACCTTCGACAACCAAGAGGAATAAGAATGGTGCTAAGGGATCACTTTGTTTTAAACCTCTTTGGAAACTCACCACCTCCGTAGGTCTCCCATTGAAAAAAATTGACATACTTTTCCCCACACACAAGCCTTCATCCAACCAATCCACTTTGAACCAAAACCAACTCTAACCAACATATACTCCAAAAATCCCCAATCCACGAAATCATACATTTTTTCAAAATCCACTTTGAAGATCAAACATTCTTTCCTCAGTTTCTTAGCTAAGTCCACTACCTCATTTATTACCATCACCCCATCCACAAGATTTCTTCCTTTCAAGAAAGTTAATTGAGACGTGGATATGAACAAATTCAACACCATAGCAAGATGTCCCGCCAACACCTTTGAGATAAGCTTGTAAAGGCATCCCAAAACAGATATAGGGAGGTTGTCATTCGAAGAAAAAGGTTCATCTACTTTGGGAATCAAAACTACAAAATAGGACAAAACATTAATAAATCCTTACGGCCCTAGAATTTTACTCAAATCACTTTCTTTCAATACTTTCTCAAGTTCGATTAAAGAGAAAGTCAACACCAATCCATTAAATTGTTTGATGTGTTGTATTTGTTGATTATTTGGATGTTATAGATATATGGGTATTTTCGTATTTTTGGGTATGGAAAGTTAATTTATAAGAATTGGTAGTAACTAGGGATAATTAATAGAATGGTCGTGTATGAGTAATACTGAGGGTATTAATAAAGTAATTTTGTAGTAACTTTATAATGAGATATGAAAGTTATTAGGCCCAATAAGATGAAGGAAACCCAGCCCATTTAGTCAGACTATATATGGATAACTCTTGTAAGAAATTAGGGTTCAACATTCATTTCACAAACTTCAGAAAAGGTGGCTGGTGAGAGAATAGAGAGATTTGTTTGCTCAATCCATGTCAGGCTCCAAAACTCCAACTTCTTCCTGCAAGGTACTCTATCTAACTATTGTTTTCAACACTCGATTCCTCTTTTTTTTTTTTTTTTAAGGTTTTTTCATCCCTTAATCAATTATTTTTCTTGATCCATTTTTGTTAACTCTTCTGGGATGATGTTCTTTTTTAGTTTTAGGGTTTATAGTTACTTTTTAGTTGAATCAGAGTGATTTAGATCCTCTAATTTTAGGTACTTTTAAATTTAATTGCGAACCCTAAGGGCGTAAGAAAATTTTAATTTTTTTGTGAGTGCAGATTTGTCTTTTATAATCAATGTTGAATTGAATGTAACTTAATAAAATCAATGTTGAAAGGAATGAAAGCTTATATATATGTATTATGTGAAATTTATTCTCTTCCAACCTTTTGATTTATATGGATTTCGAAATTGAACAAGTAAAAAAAGGTTTTTTTGTATGTCCGGGTTATCAATAGTATGGATTATTAAGTGTTTATTGGGTTTAATCTAAGAGATGAACTTTTGCTGCTTTATAAACTGATGGTGAATTATTGTGACAGCGATCGGTGATGACCCAAAATGATATATATACGGCACAATGCACACTTTGCATGAAATTTAGAGTGATTGATACACAGGAGGAGTTTGAGGAGATCACTCATAAATTCAAACGAGAGCCTTTTGATTGTAGCAAGAAGGCTAATTGTAGCTGTGATGATCCTACTGATATCGAATATGATTCTTCTAGGACATGGGTCCAATACAAGCATAACAATCCAAAGACTCCAAAATATTTCAAGAGAAACTTGGTGCTTAGAAATGATTACTCTAAATTGGACTCTTACTACATCACACCTACAGGTAAAAAACTGAGATCCCGCAAGGAGATAGCAGGATTTCTTAAAGATCATCCACAACCTGGTGTATCTGCTTCAGATTTTGATTTTTCATCCCCAAAGGTTATGCAAGACACCTTTCCTTAATTTCTTGAGCAACAGAAGGATTCTGCAAACAAAAAAGATAAGATAGCTAAAGATGAAGTTTGAGAAATGTCATCACAAGGTTGCTGCATGTTGTTGTTGTAATATATTATTTCTATATATTGTGTTAGGGAACTTCAATTCAGTGGTATTGAAACAAATTTAACTTTTGTTCTGGTGATCCATTGTAATTGTAACCTAAACAGATATTTGCAGGCTCTTTATGTTGTAACCTAAATACATGTTGTATTCTATCTTTTTAAAAAAAGTTAAATAAGTTGGTTTGTGGGTCAATTTTATAGTTTGTATTGTTAAAGGTTAATACTAGGTATGACCAGCTGAAAATAATTAGATTCATGTTTACTTTTGTTAGGGTAGATTTGCGTACTTATAATAGAATTCGATTGTGACACATCATAGAATCAATTTGCCTCACACCACAACAATCTTCTTTTTCTTCTAAACTGAATTGCTAGAATTATAGTGATGATATGAGAATATTCTCTGACGAGTTGATGAAATACATGTTGTTCTCTGACATGATAAATTTTCATGATTTCGTTATTTAATGCATACATTATAATTTACTTTTGGCTGATATATTATTTTTTGTCCAAAAGAGGACGGAAAATATTACTATTTATTAAGTGGATGAGAGAAGCACTATGCCATTAATTTTCCCTGATGAAGATTTCCCTTTGAAATTGCAAATCTAAGCAGTCATGCTAACACTCAGATCATAATTTTGGGTTGAATTAATCTAGTTGTTTTGTGATTGAAAGGTGAGAGAAAATCACACTCTGTGGCTACCAAATATACCTATTTGCTTTTGTCCAAAAAAAAACTATACATATTTAACTAGGGTACTGACTACATTTTACCCAAGAATCCAAAAACCAGGATAAAAAAAAGAACATTTTTTTCTGTAGCCACTAGCATACACTGACACTGGTAGCTACCAAAATATGAAGAAAAAGAAACGAGAATAACGGGTATTTGTTCTTGCGGAAACAAAAAAGTAGAAGATAGAAAAATAAAAAAGTTAACGGTTAGTATTTTATGACTGTTGGATCTTGACTCTAGTTAAAAAAATAACTTTTTTTTTCTTTTCTGTTTTTGTCTTAACAACGGCAACATGGCTGGCATGTGGGAAACAAAGTAAAAAAATAAAAGAAAAAGAAAAATAAATCTGAATTTTAAATTGAAAGTTATTATTTATTAATTTAATTGGTCTTTTTGTTTTTTGTAATAATTTTGAAGAGTTTACTATGATCGTAAAAATTAGTAAAATATTTTGGATTCTATATTTTTTCTTTCTAAGTTTGACAATTCTTATGGTCTTTCCTTCTAATTCTTTTGGCTTTTGAATTATTTCCTATGATTGGTTTATTACCTAAGGTTGAATCTTTCTATAATTTTTTTTTTTGTGAATAGACACGTTTGCACTTTGTATTACGCTCCTATTTCCGCTCTACCGCACTTTGTTTTTCTTTTTAAAAAAAATTCTTATTTTTTGAAAGTTTATTTATTTTTTAATGAAAGTTTTATTTTTGATGAAATAAAATGTAATTTATGTACATGGTAAATTTACAAAGTTTTATATATGTATGGCAAATTGGTCAAAGGTTAGTTGCTTGACTTTTTGTGTATAGAAGTTTTTTTATTGAGCGTGGAGAATTCACTGTGTAGGTTCTTTGATGAAAATTTATAGTTGTGAACTCTATTAAAACTTTCGTACATAAAACATGAAGACGATAAAAATATATGTATTTTTGACTCATTAAATAATGTGATACCGCGTGATTGAAAAAATGTAAATTTTTTTTGACATTGACTTTGTAAATAAATTTGATTTTAATACATTGTCTAGAAAATTTTCTTTTGTATGTCGATCATAATTAAGTGTGCTTGTGATTTTGAAGATAACTAGTAAAGTTTTACATATGAGTTTTCTGTTGTATCTCGATCATGATCAAGTGTGCTCCGATCTGTCTAGTGAGGAACTGATGTTGGCAACGGTGACATAAAGTGCTCTAGTACAGTGGCGAGGAGTCTTCACAGTGAAACAAAAGGTGCCTGCAGGCACGTTAGCACTCTAACGCTCAACTCAATATTGGAACTGAGAAAGAGTGTGTAAAAAATGTGGGAAAAGTGAATCATACCTTGAGGGTGAAGCTAACTCACCCTTATATAGGCGCATGTGGGAATAATTGCTTACGTGAGATGGGGCGCATGATTAGGAGAGGGTTAAAGGACACGAGTATGGTGTATGATTTATGGTTAAGATTGCATAATGTTAGGACGCGTGTATGGTGTATGTGCAAGGGTATTTTCGTCATTTTTAAATTGTTGAAATTTAAAAAAGAGTTGATAAACAGATTTGCGTCGTCGAAACGATTGAAATGGACATATGGTTTGCGACATTTCGATGACGAATGAATTTATTGTGATTTTCTGAAAAAATAATTTGGGTTAAGCTAGTGCTGGAAGTGACTGTTGACACTTTCAGAGTTTTAATTTTAAATGTTTGAACTGCAGAGTGGTAAAAATCTTTTCTGTGAATTTGTGTTAGGTTGACTGAGCTAATGGCTATGGTATACGATGTAAACAGTAACGAGACTCTGTCGAAAATTCGTCAGAATCATTCTGACTTAGGTTTAGGGTAGTTTTAAAAATATGTTTCAAAATGGAAAATATGTTGGAATTCATTTGGTAATGATAAATATTTTATGAATTGTTTTGATCTCTTTATTGTCTCTTGATAGACTTAAAGTATTTGAGAAAAATGTTTTCATTGGTGATTATTTATAGACTTTTTAGCAAATGTACTAAAGACTATCGAAGTAATAAAAGTTTGTTTCCACATGGACCGTGTTAATTTCAATAAAATAATAGCGTTATCAAGTTTACTTTGATTCAAGAAAACTGCAATTATTGAGTTAATGAACTTAAAAACCAATAATACATCTAAGCAAGAAGAGGAAAATTAGTTAGCCAATGAAGTAAGATTAACTAAAAAAAATATGTCTGATAGTGGAGGAATATAATCTGTGTTTACAGAAGAAAATAAATATTGTGGTACCATTCAATCTTGAGAAGTTGCATTGAAAACATTAAGTAAACCCCTATTTCAGTCTGTGGTGGAAATTTTCCACTACCAATATCTCAAGTGGTTGTCATAGGAGTTTGCTTTTAGAGTGAAAAAAATGTTTACACATTAGTCATATCACTGCTGAAATGTTTACACATTAGTCATACTTTGCGCGATTTTAATTAACTTTTTTGACCAATGTCTTCCCTGCTGCATTTCTTGATGTTGTTCTATTTTTTCTCTTCCAATCCTTTGTTGTTGATTATGAAGTCTTTATTGGGTTTAATCTAAGAGCTCAACTTCTGCTGCTTTATAAACTGATGGTGAATTATTGTGAAAGAGACTGGTGATGACCCAAGATGATATATATGCGGCACAATGCAAAGTTTGCATGAAATGGAGACTGATTGATACGCAAGAGTTTGAGTAGATCCTTCATAAAATCAATCGATAGCCTTTTGATTGTATCAAAATGGCTAATCGTAGATGTGATGATCCTGCTGATATCAAATATGATTCTTCTCGAACATAGGTCAGTTACAAGCCTAACACTCGAAAGACTCCACAAGGTTTCAATAGGATCTTGGTACTTAGAAAGGATTACTCTAAATTGGACTGTTACTACATCACACCTACTGTTACTACGCAATGATATAGTAGCATACCTTAAAGATCATCCACAACCTAGTGTTGTATCTGCTTCGGATTTTTATTTTTCATCTCCAAAGATTATGCACGACACCATCCCATAATTTATTGAGCAAAAAGAAGGATGATAAATGTCATCACAAGGTTTCTTCATGTTGTTGTTGATGTTGTTGTTGTTGTTGTAATATATTATTTATATATATTTTGTTAGGGAACACCAATTCAGTGTTATTGAAACAAATTTAACTTTAGTTCTACTGGTCCATTGTATTGTAACCTAAAGAGATATTTGCAGGCTCTTTATGTTGTATCCGAAAAACATGTTACAAGAATATATAGTAATGAATATTAGAATATTCTCTAAGGTGTTTATGAAATACATGTTGCTCTTTGACTAGATGAATTTTCATGACTTCATTATTTAATACATAGATTATAATTTACTTTTGGCTGATTTTCTATTTTTTATCCAAAAGAGGAGAGAAAATATTATTATTTATTAAGGGGATGAGAGAACTATGCCATAAATATTTAACTAGGGTAATACTCCCACCAAAACTAACATATTTGTTACCCCAATTCATGTTTATCCTCTTCACTCTTTCCACCAAAGGACCCCACATAGAGAATTTCCTCACATTAGCACCCACCGGTAACCACAAATAATTAAAGGGTATCCTTCCTCTCTTACAATTAAGGAAATTACACGCAATGTACATAAACTCACCATCTATATCCTATCAAAAAAGTTTGAAAAAGGTTTACCTTCAAACCGGATGCCATCTTAAAGCCTCTAAGCAAATCCTTTAAGGTCCATAAGTTCTCTACCGTCACCGCCACGGCACAAAGAGTATCATCCACATGTTTTAAATGCAAAATCACCATCTCACCTCTACCCACTTTAAAGCCTCTAATCAAGTTTAACGCCACCATGTTCCGCATTAACCCACTAAAACCTTCGACAACCAAGAGGAATAATAATGGTGCTAAGGGATCACCTTGTTTTAAGACTCTTTAGAAACTCACCTCCTCCGTAGGGCTCCCATTGAATAAATTTGACATGCTTCCCCCCACACACAAGCCTTCATTCAACCAATCAACCTTGAACAAAAACCAACTCTAACCAACATATACTCCAAAAATCCCCAATCCACGGAATCATTCGTCTTTTCAAAATCCACTTTGTAGATCAAACATTCTTTCCTGAATTTCATAGCTAAGTCCACCACCTCATATATTACCATCACCCCATCCACAAGATCCATTCCTTTCAAGAAAGTCGATTGAGACGTGGATATGACCAAATTCAACACCATAGCAAGATGTGCTGCCAACAAATTTAAGATAAGCTTGTAAAGGCATCCCAAAGTAGATATAAGGCAGTAGTCCTTCAAAGCAAAAGGTTCATCTTGTAACACCCTGTTTTCCCAACATAAAAATTTCATAAATAAATTAGAGTATTCACATAACGGAATGTCACATTTCTTTCATAAAATCATAATCGGGTTAGATAACTATCTATCCTTCAATTTCTTTAACAAAAATCTTTAACGTATCGCAGCAGAATTTATTTAAACCTCTAAAATAGTCTTTGGCACAAAGGCCTCATAAATCAAAGTCAACATTATTGTCATAAAACTTCGTAAGTAATACGTAAGGAATAGAAAGCAATGACAAAGATCCCATCCCGTTACGTATGAGAGCTCCTAAGACACAACAAGAGAAATCCTCAACGACATCACCTAATCTTGATTACCTGCAAGTTACTCATATGAAGAGCAACATTTCCAAGCAGAAGGGGTGAGATTCACAAAACAATAACATTAAACATATAATTCAACAATTATATTCAACAACATAATATGAACAAAATATCACAACTATCAGGTAATATCATCATCATCTTAATCAACTTCTTATTCTACTTCAAATTCACTTGACGACTTTACTCAACAATGCAACTTTAACTTGACTATGCAACTGAATCATCTTACACATGCATGTGGTACCAATCTAGGGCATAAGCCCTCGTCGCTATTGAGTATAAATATACTCCTAGGGCATAAGTCCTCGTCGCTATTTGAGCATAAAAATACTCCTAGGGCATAAGCCCTCGTCTCTGTTGAGCAAAAGCTCCTAGGGTGTAACGCCCTACTTTTATTATTTATTAATTTATTGAGATTAGATGTCTTTTTATAATTTAGTCGATTTATTCTGATGAAATTATATTTTGTTATGTTATATGTTAGTAATTTATTTGTATAATATATTGGTTATTTTGTGTGGAAATATATATATTATCTAGTATAGAAATATATTGGTTATTTTGTGTGGAAATATATATGTTATCTAGTATAGAAATATATTTGTTATTTTGTATAGAGATATATTTGTTATTTTATGTGGAAATATATATTATCTAGTATAGAAATATATTGGTTATTTTGTGTAGAGATATATTTGTTATTTGGTGTATTATTATTATTAAGTGGGGGAGAGATATATTTAATTTAGAAATAAATAAGATTACGAGGAAAAAAGTAGTTTTGGGGTGTAAGAGAAATTATAGTTATTATAAAAAGGAGAGTTAGAGTTAGAAAATAATATGACGTGCAAACTGACTGTTTAGGAGAAAGCGGGGAAACCTAGAGAAAGAGAAGAGTCAGAGAAGGAGAAGTCTGTAGAATCGTTGCAATCAATCAATCTAAGGTAAGGGTGGGACTAACCTTCTTTAATCATAAGCATATAATTCTGAAAAAGGTTTAATCTTGTTGTTGTTAATTTTGTTGTTGTTGTAGAAGTTAGGTTTTGAATTGGATTAAGTTGTTAAAAGTATAGATAATCCCATGAATTTATATGAAAGTTGTGTTTACATGTTATTTATATGATATTTATATAAAGTTTTTTATATGTTATTTATATGATATTTATATGAAAGATATTTATATAATGTTTATATGAAATTTAATTATATGATGTTTATTTGAAAGTTAATTATATGATGTGAATATGGAAGTTATTTATATGATGTTTATATGGAAGTTATTTATATGATGTTTATATGAAAGTTGTTTATATGATATTTATTTGATGTTTATATGAAAGTTATTTATATGATGTTCATATGGAAGTTATTTATATGATGTTTATATGAAAGTTGTTGATGATTAAATTATGTTTCCAGTAGCTTTGGTTTGACATGAAAATCTTTTATAGATATTTTATTATGCAAATTTTAAGTGATGCTTTAAAATGATGTTTAAATGTTGATATTGTTATATCTTGAGACTAATAATGTGTTGTCATGTTGTTGTTTATATTTGTTTAAAGCTGCATGTGTCTGTCTAAGTTGTGAGTTATTGATCCAAATTATTGGAGTCATATAAGATGGTTGTGTTGTCTAAGTTGTAAGACGTTGAGTCCATGCATATTCATTTAAGTTGAGGGCTTATGCCCTGGAGCTTTTGCTCAACCACGTTGAGGGCTTGATGCCCTGGAGCTTTTGCTCAACTAAGTTGAGGGCTTGATGCCCTGAAGCTTTTGCATAGTCAAGTTAAAGTTGCATTGTCGAGTCAAGTGGTTAAATAAATTTTGAAGTTATGAAGTTGATTAAGATGATGATGATGTTACCTGATACTTGAAATTAATTGATGATTTATATCTGTAATTATATAAAGTACTTGTTGATGATGATTTGTTGCTGTTTTATGCTGATTGATTCTCTTATATGATTTGTTGATGTTTTATGTCGATTGATTCTCTTATATGATTTGTTGCTCTCTTATGTTGATTGATTCTCTTATATGATTTTTTGCTCTTTTATGTTGATTGATTCTCTTATATGATTTGTTGCTATTTTATGTTGATTAATTCTTTTACATGAATTGTTGCTTATCATTATAGAATGTGAAATCTCACCCCTTCTGTTGGAATTGCCGCCTTGTGGGCAAGTGCAGGTAATTAATCTTTAGTTGTTGTTGCTGTTGTGAGTGGCTACCCTCACTGTGTCCTTAGGTGCTCTGATACGTAACGGGATGGGGACTTTTATAACCATTTTCTATTCCTTACGTATTGATTATGATTTAAGTTTTCAGTTGAATTTATGTTGAGATGTTTTTATGAGGCCTGCGTGCCAAAACTATTTTGTTAACTTGAATTTTATCCGCTGCGAAGTTTGAATAATTTTGACTATCATCTTACGAAGAATAAATCATTATTTATTCTATTTTTTGAGAATTTAAGAAATGTAGCATTCCGTTTTATGTGATACTCTGATTTGATTAAGAAATTTTTACTTTGGGAAAACGGGGTGTTACATAGGGCATGAGCCCTCGTCATGAAATGAATATGCATGGACTCAACTTCTTATATCTTATACATCATAAATGACTCCAATAATTTGGATCGACAACTCATAATCTTAGACTGACACATGCAGCTTTTAATCAAGAATAGACAACAACATGGCATCACATCAAATATCTCAAGATATGACAACATCTTAAATAATCACATAATTCATCTCTTATAGTTCAAAAGGAAGCATATACAATTATATATGTCATTAGTAACAAAATCAAAGCATTTAATAACGGCTTCATAGGTCATCTTTAATTTTATAATAACTCTTAATTCTAACCCAAGGGTCAACTCATAACAGTACTTGCAAAAAGTACGAGTAGTGAATACTAGGGTTTTCTCTGTCTATTAGGGTTTAGACTGATTATTGGATTCCCTGAGAATGCTCTCAAGGGTTGTATTTATAGCCTGCTGTGGGCTTGGGCTTCGGTGGCTTGGTCTCCAAGCCACAGGGGTATTTGAGTATTTTAGGCGAGTTCTAGATTTTTCTAGAAGCTACTTGAGGCGGCGCCCTGGAAAGGACGCGCCATGGGCCTTAGAACTCTTCTGGAGGGCGCTAAGGCCTCCTGGGGGGGTCTACAGGCCCTTCTGGGGGTCTTTAAGACTCCTAGGAATATTATGACGGTCCATAGTCCAACAAGCACGAGTCTTGGGACCTGATATCTCTTTGAAAAGAAAAGAGAGTTGCTTCAGGATGGGAGAATCGCTTCGAGAGAGTATGTCGTCGCATAAATATTTAGTAATATCGTAAACCTGATATCTCTTTGAAAAGAAAAGAGAGTTGCTTCAGGATGGGAGAATCGCTTCGAGAGAGTATGTCGTCGCATAAATATTTAGTAATATCGTAAATGCAATTTATTTACAAAAATTTAGAGAAATACGTTCCCCCTTGAATTAAAGCAAATTCATGCCAAATAAATTTCAGAATTTGTTTCAAGCTAAATTTTAAGAAACACACTGGTCTATAATGATTACATATAGTGAAAAATAAATTCAGGTATTCGATCTGGATAATATTTGGAAACTATGATTAGAAAAATATATATAGCCTTGTTGTTTTATTCCATCTTTATCACATATATTTTTCGGCTGATGAATATCATATGTAATTGACTGAACTACTAATGATGACAAGATTATTTCACTCTGTAATTATCATACGTAATTAGACACATAAAAACAAGATTTACTTGTAGAAACCATAAATATTTTAGAAGTCAAAACAAAATCATCATATGTATACTGTTCTAACAAACTAATCTCAATCCGCCCTTTCTTTATTCATGTAAAAATAGCCTCCAAGAGAGGACTAATCTCCATCTGGAGTATTTATCGCAATTAAAAATCGATCTTTAGGTTGGAGATTTCAAAGGCTTATAAGTATATCTACTATGATACCATGTGCTTGTGTATTCTAAAATACAGGATTATTCTTTAATATATCGTAAATTGTGATTAGACATATCAAGATCAGGACGTAAACTAAATGCCAAAACAATATGCAATAAATAATAGCAAGATTTCAAAGCTAACATCATCGATCATCAATGACTAGGAATTCAGAATAATCAAATAAAATTGTTTTTCCTATGCATTATTAATATATAAAGAACGTATGCATAATATAGATTTGAATTGAAGTAGTATGATAGCTTTTTATGAATAAAAACACATAACCGAACATTGAAATCGATAGCATGCACCTGAAGTATCTAGGCCATTAAAATCGAATTGATAGCCCCTGTTCATTGGACAAGTTGATCGCCCTGAAGGTGTTTGTTGCTTCCTAGAAAATCTGAAACTGAAGCTTGTTTGGTATTCGCCGGCCTCCATATTTTTGAGATCCCTGATAGTTTTTTTTTTTCAAGGTTTAAGGTTTCCAAATCGCGATTTACGATTCAGAAGCGTGGTCAAGGTTAGTTTTACCTCTTCCCACAGACGGCGCCAATTGTACTTGCAAAAAGTACGAGTAGTGAATACTAGGGTTTTCTCTGTCTATTAGGGTTTAGACTGATTATTGGATGCCCTGAGAATGCTCTCAAGGGTTGTATTTATAGCCTGCTGTGGGCTTGGGCTTCGGTGGCTTGGTCTCCAAGCCACAGGGGTATTTGAGTATGTTAGGCGAGTTCTAGATGTTTCTAGAAGCTACTTGAGGCGGCGCCCTGGAAAGGACGCGCCTTGGGCCTTAGAACTCTTTTGGAGGGCGCTAAGGCCTCCTAGGGGGGTCTATAGGCCCTTATGGGGGTCTTTAAGACTCCTAGGAATATTATGACGTTCCAATAACCATTCGTGCGACAAGAGTCGCAAAACTCCAAGAAGGCAGTCTGACACAGGGTTACTCGCTGTGGCGAGTTGGACTGCTCGCCTTGCGAGCCATCAAAGGTCACTCCTTGTGGCGAGTTGGACTGCTCGCCTTGCGAGCCATCAAGGGTCACTCGCTGTGGCGAGTTGGACTGCTCGCCTTGCGAGCCATCAAGGGTCACTCGCTGTGGCGAGTTGGACTGCTCGCCTTGCGAGCCATCAAGGGTCACTCGCTGTGGCGAGTTGGACTGCTCGCCTTGCGAGCTATCAAGGGTCACTCGCCTCGCGAGCTGATGATGAATACTCGCCGTGGCGAGCTGGCTGCTCGCGCTGGTGAGCGATGACAGAACAGTTACGGGAATACGACAGTCTTCACCAAAAATCCCAATTTTCACCATGTTCCTCCCCAAATTCAACTACAATGATGTATAAGGGTTACCCTATGATCTGTAAACAGTTTTCTACATCAATGATACAGTTTCTCATCATCTAATCAACAATTTATCACTTTTGACCTATTTCTCAAATTCTCATGAATTAACACTATAATCTGTTAACTACAATCATGAATTACAGGTTTAATGAAATTATAATGCTAGGCTTACCCTTACCTTAAGAAAAATTGAGCAGCAGCCTCTTGGTTCTTCACTTCCTGTTTTCTCCCTTTTTCTCCCAAAAACTGAATTATACGTACTGTCTGTTTCTAAACCTAGTTTTCCCCTTTTTATGTTTTCTATCTAATTTATCTTATTTCACTTAACCCCTCATAACTCTATCTAATTTCTAAAACAGCCCCACAACTCAATATTTATTTTATTTCCAAATCTTATTCTATTAAATAATAAAATAAGTCACTTAATAAACAACAACACATCTCATAAATCATATAAATCACTGAAATCTTATAAATCCCATACATAGACTCTAAATTCAATAAGATCATCAAATAATTAAATAGGGTGTTACACAATTACTCTGGGAATCAAAACTACAAAATTGGACAAAAAACTCCTCGGAAACACTGAATTCCCATAAAATTGATCAATCATAATCCTCACCCCATCCTTCATAAGATACAAAAACTCCTTAATGAAAGCAAAATTAAAAACATCCGGCTCCGAACTTTTATTCCCATCACTTTCTTTCACTACCTTCTCAATTTTGAGTAAAGAGAAAGGCAACACCAACCCATTATTCTCTTTCTTAGGTAGTCTTTTAAATAGGACCCCATCCAACCTTGGGAGGTCCCTATCCTCCGACACTACATGCCTTCAAAAATAATCCACCACTTCCTGCCTCACCTCAAAAGGCTGTTGGACCCAAACTCCTCCCACTTTAAGGGCCTTTGTGTGATTAATCTTTGCTCTTCCTTTAATGCAATGATAAAAAAAATTGGTGTTAGCATCCCCCTCCTTCATTCAATTATATCTTGAAAGCGTTGCAAAATGTAACGACCCGATTTTAGGATTTTATTTATTAAATTGTTTGATGTGTTATATTTGTTGATTATTTGGATGTTAGAGATATAAGGGTATTTTGGTATTTGTGGGTATGGAGAGTTAATTTATGAGAATTGGTAGTAACTAGGGATAATTAATAGAATGGTCGTGTATGAATAATATTGAGGGTATTAATAAATTAATTTTGTAGTAACTTTTTAATGAGATAAGAAAGTTACTAGACCCATTAAGATGAAGGAAATCTAGCCCATTTAGTCAGACTATATATGGATAACTCTTGTAAGAAATTAGGGTTCAACATTCATTTCACAAACTTCATTAAAGGTGGATGGTGAGAGAATAGAGATTTGTTTGTTCAATCCATGTCAGGCTCCAAAACTCCAACTTCATCTAGCAAGGTACTGTTACTAACTATTGTTTTCAACACTTGATTCCTCTTTTTTTTTTTTTTTAAGGTTTTTTCATCCCTTAATCAATTATTTTTCTTGATCAATTCTTGTTAACTCTTCTGGGATGATGTTTTGTTTTAGTTTTAGGGTTTATAATTACTTGTTAGTTGAATCAGAGGGATTTAGATCCTCTAATTTTAGGTGTTTTTGAAATTAATTGCGAACCCTAAGGGTGTAAGAATTTTTTTAATTTTTTTGTGTGTGTGGATTTGTCATTCATAATCAACATGGAATTGAATGTAACTTTATAGAATCGATATTGAAAGGAATCAAAGCTTATATAATCAATGTTGAATTGACCAAAAGTTTTCATATTTGTTGTGAAATTTGCTTCTCTTCCAACACTTTGATTTGTATGGATTTCAAAATTATACAAGTAAGAAAAAGTTTTTTTGTACGTCCGTATTATCAATAGTATGAATTATTAAGTCTTTATTGGGTTAAATCTAAGAGCTGAACTTCTGCTTCTTTATAAACTGATGGTGAATTATTGTGACAGCGATCGGTGATGACCCATAATGATATATATACGGCACAATGCACACTTTGCATGAAATTTAGAGTGATTGATACACAGGAGGATTTTGAGGAGATCACTCATAAAATCAAACAAGGAGCCTTTTGATTGTAGCAAGAAGGCTAATTGTAGCTGATGATCCTACTGATATCGAATATGATTCTTCTAGGACATGGGTCAAATACAAGCATAACAATCTAAAGACTCCAATAGGTTTCAAGAGAAACTTGGTGCTTAGAAATGATTAATCTAAATTGGACTCTTACTACATCACACCTACAGGTAAAAAAATGAGGTCCCGCAAGGAGAGAGCAGGATTTCTTAAAGATCATCCACAACCTGGTGTATCTGCTTCGGATTTTGATTTTTCATGCCCAAAGATTATGCAAGACACCATTCCTGAATTTCTTGTGCAAAAGAAGGATTCTGCAAATAAAAAAGATAAGATAGCTAAAGATGAAGTTTGAGAAATGTCATCAGAAGGTTTCTGCATGTTGTTGTTGTTGTTGTAATATATTATTTCTAGATATTGTGTTAGGGAACTGCAATTCAGTGGTATTGAAACAAATTTAACTTTTGTTCTGGTGATCCATTGTAATTGTAAATTGTAAACTACCTTGATATTTACAGGCTCTTTATGTTGTAACCTAAATACATGTTGTACTCTATCTTTATAAAAAAAAGTTAAATAAGTTGGTTTGTGGGTCAATTTTATACTTTCTGTTGTTAAAGGTTAATAGCAGGTATGACCTGTTGAAAACTATTAGATTCGCGTTTACTTTTTATAGGGTAGATTTGCGTACTCTGAATAGAATTCGATTGTGACACATCATAGAATAGATTTGCCTCACACCACAACAATCTTCTTTTTCTTCTAGACTGATTCGCGTTTACTTTTTAATGTGTTGATGAAATACATGTTGTTCTTTGACGTGATGAATTTTCATGACTTCATTATTTAATGCATATATTATAATTTACTTTTGGCTGATATTTTATTTTTTGTCCAAATGAGGAGGGAAAATATTATTATTTATTAAGTGGATGAGTGAAGCGCTATGCCATTAATTTTCCCTAATGAAGATTTCCCGTTGAAATTGCAAATCTAGGCAGTCATGCTAACACTCAGATCATAATTTTGTGTTGAATTAATCTAGTTGTTTTGTGATTGAAAGGTGATAGAAAATCACACTTTGTGCCTACCAACTATACCTATTTGCTTTTGTCCAAAAAAAAAAAACAATACTTATTTAACTAGGGTAATCCTCCCACCAAAACTAACATATTTGTTACCCTAATTCATGATCATCCTCTCCTCTCTTTCCACCAAAGGACCCCACATAGAGAATTTCCTCACATTAGCACCCACCGGTAACCCCAAATAATTAAAGGGTATCGCTCCTCTCTTACAATTAAGGAAATTACACGCAATGTACAGAAACTCACCATCTATATTAACACCTATCAAAAAAGTTTGAAAAAAGTTTACATTCAAACCGGATGCAATCTCAAAGCCTCTAAGCAAAGCCTTCAAGGTCCATAAATTCTTTGTTGTTGCCTCCCCGAAACAAAGCGCATCATCCGCATATAATAAATTCAAAATATCCATCTCATGTCTACCCACTTAAAATCCTCTAAACAAATTTAACGCCACCATGTTCCGCATTTACCCACTAAAACCTTCGACAACCAAGAGGAATAAGATTGGTGCTAAGGGATCACCTTGTTTTAAGACTCTTTGGAAACTCACCACCTCCATAGGTCTCCCATTGAATAAAATTGACATACTTCGCCCCACACACAAGCCTTCATCCAACCAATCCACTTTAAACCAAAACCAACTCTAACCAACATATAATCCAAAAATCCCCAATCCACGGAATCATACGTTTTTTCAAAATCCACTTTGAAGATCAAACATTCTTTCCTCAGTTTCTTAGCTAAGTCCACTACCTCATTTATTACCATCACCCTATCCACAAGATTCCTTCCTTTCAAGAAAGTTGATTGAGACGTGGATATGAACGAACTCAACACCATAGCAAGATGTGCCACCAACAGCTTTGAGATTAGCTTGTAAAGGCATCCCAAAAGAGATATAGCTAGGTTGTCATTCAAAGAAAAAGGTTCATCTACTTTGGGAATCAAAACTACGAAATAGGACAAAACACTCCTAGCCAACACCGAGTTCCCATAAAATTGATCAAAAATAACCCTCTCCCCATTCTTCATAAGATACCAAAACTTTTTAATGAAAGCAAAATTAAATCTATACGGCCCTATACTTTCATTCCAATCACTTTCTTTCACTACTTTCTGAATTTCGATTGAAGAGAAAGTCAACACCAATCCATTATTCTCTTCCTCGAATAGTATTTTAAATGGGAACCCATCGAACCTTGGGATACCTATCCTCCGACGCTACATGCCTTCAAAATTAATCCACCACTGTCTAGCTCACCTCAACACGCTTTTGGATCCAAACTCCTCCCACTTTAATGGCCTTTATGTGATTCCTCTTTTCTCTTCCTTTAATGCGATGATAAAAAAATTAGGTGTAAGCATCCCCCTCCTTTATCCATTTATATATTGAGAGCGTTGCAAAACGTAACGACCCGTTTTTAGAATTTTATTTATTTAATTACTTGGTGTGTTAATATTTGTTGATTATTAGGATGTTAGAGATATTAAGGGTATTTTTGGGTATGGAGAGTTAATATGTGAGAATTGATAGTAACTTAGGATAATTAATAGAATGCTTGTGTATGAGTAATATTAAGGGTTTAAATGAAGTAGTTTTGTAGTAACATTTTAATGAGATGAAAAAGTTACTAGGCCCATTAAGATGAAGGAAACCTAGCCCATTTAGTCAAACTATATATTGATAACTCTTGTAAGAAATTAGGGTTCAACATTCATTTCACAAACTTCACCAAAGGTGGTTGGTGAGAGAAAAGAGAGATTTGTTTGCTGATCAATGTCAAGCTCCAAAACTCCAACTTCTTCCAACAAGGTACAATTACAACCTATGATTTTCATCATTCGATTCCGCTAAAAAAAATAGGGTTTTTTCATCCCTTAATTTTCATCTATTTTTCTTGATCTATTCTTATTAATTCTTTTGGGATGATGTTCTTTTTTAGTTTTAGGGTCTATAGTTTTTTGTTAACTAAATCGGAGGGATTTAGATCCTCTAATTATAGGTGCTTTTGAATTTAATTCCGAACCCTAGGGGCGTAAAAGAAATAATGTTTTTTTTTTGTGCATATTTGTCTTTCACCTGGATCTTGTGAGAAACTAGATTATGTGTTAATTTTCATAATTAATGCTGACATGAATGTAAGTTTATAAAATGAATGTTGAATTGAATGAGAGCTTATAGATTTGTCTTTCACCATAGATTTGTCTTTCATAACAAGAAGAAAAAATGCAAGCTTATATAATCAACGTTGAATTGACCGAAAGTTTTCATATTTGTTGTAAAATATTTTCTCTTCCAACCCTTTGATTTGTATGGATTTCAAAATTGTATGAGCAAAAAGAGGTTTTCTTGCATGTCATGGTTATCAATAGTATGGATTATTAAGTCTTTATTGGGTATAATCTAATAGATGAACTTCAGATGCTTTATAAACTGATAGTGAATTATTGTGACAGCGATCGATGATGAGCAAGGATGATATATATACGGCACAATGAAAACTTTGCATGAAATTTAGAGTGATTGATACACAAGAGGAGTTTGAGGAGATCCTTCATAAAATCAAACAAGAGCCTTTTGATTGTAGCAAAAAGGCTAATCTTAGCTGTGATGATCCTGCTGATATAGAATATGATTCTTCTCGGACATGGGTCAAATACAAGCCTAACACTCCAAAGACTCCACAAAGTTTCAAGCGAATCTCAGTGCTTAGAAAGGATTACTCTAAATTGGACCCTTACTACATCACACCTACAGGTAAAAAACTGAGATCTCGCAATGAGATAGAAGTATATCTTATAGATCATCCACAACCAAATGGTGTATCTGCTTCGGATTTTGATTTTACATCCCCAAAGGTTATGCAAGACACCGTCCTAGAATTTATTGTGCAACAGAAAGATTCTGCGAACAAAAAAGCTAAGATAGCAAAAGATGAGTTTTGAGAAATGTCATCACAAGGTTGCTGCATGTTTTTGTTGTTGATTTTGTTGTTGTTGTGTTAATATACTATTTCTAAATATTGTGTTAGGGAACACCAATTCAATGGTATTGAAATAAATTTAACTTTTGTTCTGCGGGTCCATTGTAAATGTACTCTAAACAGATATTTGCACGCTCTTTATGTTGTAACCTAGATACATGTTGTACTCTATATTTATTAAAAAAAGTTAAATAAGTTGGTGTGTAGGTTAATTTTATACTTTTTATTGTTAAAGGATAATTCCAGGTATGATCGGTTGAAAACTAGATACGCGTTTACTTTTTTTAGTATAGATTTGTGTACATATAATAGAATTTGACTGTGACACATCATAGAATCAATTTGCCTCTCACCACAATCAATTTACCAACTATAACTATTTATTTTTGTCAACAAAAAAAATTACATATTTAACTAGGGTACTTACTACATTTTACCCAAGAATCCAAAACCCATAAGAAGAAAAGAGTTTTTTTTTTTCCTTCTGTAACCACTAGCATACCCTGACACTGGTAGCTACCAAAATATGAAGAAGAAGAAAGGAGAATAACAAGTATTTGTCTCTGCGGAAACAAAAAATAGAAGATAGAAAAATAAAAAAGTTAACGCCTAGTTTTTTTTGACTGTTGGATCATTGACTCTAATTAGAAAAAAAAAATAACTTTTTTTTCCTTTATGTTTTCGTCTTAACAACGGTAACATGGCTGATATGTGTGAAACAAAGGAAAAAAGAAAAAGAAAAAGAAAAAAGAAATCTGAATTTAAATTAAAAATTATTAGTTATTAATTTAATTCTTCTTTTTGTTTTTTGTAATAATTTAGAAGAGTTTACTATGATTGTAAAAATTAATAAATTATTTTGGATTCTACTTTTTTTCTTTCTAAGTTTGACAATTCCTATGGCCTTTCCTTCTAATTTGGTTGGCTGTTGAATTATTTCCTATGATTGGTTTATTATCTAAGGTTGCATCTTTCTATAATTTTTTTTGTGAATAGACACATTTGCACTTTGTATTACGCTCCTATTTCCGCTCTACCGACTTTATTATTCTTTTCAAAAAAAAAAATAATCTTATTTTTTGAAAGTTTATATATTTTTAAATGAAAGTTTTATTTTTGATGAAATAAAGTTTAATTTATGTACATGGTAAATTTACTAAGTTTTATATATGTATGGCAAATTGGTCAAAGGTTCGTTGCTTGACTTTGTGTATATAGATGTTTTTTTATTGAGCGTGGAGAATTCACTGTGTAGGTTCTTTAATGAAAATTAATCGTTGTTAACTCTAGTAAAACTTTCGTACTTAAAACATTGACGACGATAAAAACTTATGTATTTTTAACTCATCAATTAATGTGATACCACGTGATTGAAAACATGCAAAAACTTTTTGACATTGACATTGTAAATAAATTGGATTTTAATACATTGTCTAGAAAATTTTCTTTTGTATGTTGATCATAATTAAGTGTGCTTGTGATTTTGAAGATAACTAGAAAATTTTATATATGAATTTTTTATTGTAGGTCTATCATAATCAAGTGTGCTCTGATCTGTCTGGTGAGGAATTGATGTTGGCAACAGTGATAGAAAGTGCTCTAGTACGGTGGCGAGGAGTCTTCACGGTGGGACGAAAGGTTCTTGCAGACACGTTAGCACTCTAACACTCAAGTCAGTATTGCAACTGTGAAAGAGTGTGTAAAAAGTGTGTGAAAAGTGAACCATACCTTGAGGCAGAAGCAAACTCACCCTTATATAGGCGTGTGTGAGAATAATTGCTTACGTGAGATGGGGCGCGTGATTAGGAGACGATTAAAGGACTCATGTATGGTGTCTGATTATCAATATAGAATTAATGTTGAATTGAATGAAAGCTTATATATTTGTCTTTCATAACAAGAAGAAAAAATGCAAGCTTATATTATCAATGTTGAATTGACCGAAAGATTTCATATTTGTTGTGAAATTTTTTCTCTTCCAACCCTTTGATTTGTATGGATTTCAAAATTGTACGAGTAAAATAAGGTTTTTTTGCACGTCTGATTTATCAATAGTATGGATTATTAAGTCTTTATTGGGTTTATCTAAGAGCTGAACTTCTGCTGCCTTTTAAACTGATGGTGAATTATTGTGACAGCGATCGGTGATGACCCATGATGATATATATACGGCATAATGCAAACTTTGCATGAAATTTAAAGTGCTTAATACATAGGAAGAGTTTAAGGAGATCCTTTATAAAATCAAACAAGAGCCTTTTGATTGTAGCAAGAAGGATTATTATAGCTGTGATGATCCTACTGATATTAAATATGATTCTTCTCAGACATGGGTCACATGTAACGCCCGTTTTGATTATTTAAATTATTTTATATAGTATAGAGATTATTTATAAGATTTTATGTGATTTAAGTGATTTATATGATTTATGTAATATGTTGTGGTTTTATTAAGTGGCTTATTTTATTATTTAATAAAATAAGATTTGAAAATAAAATAAATATAAAGTTGTGGGGCTGTTTTTGAATTAGATAGAGTTATGAGGGGTTAAGTGAAATAAGATAAAATAGATAGAAGTCATATAAAAAGGAAAACCTAGGTTTAGAAACAGACAATACGTACAATTTTCTTAAGGTAAGGGTGAGCCTAGCATTACAATTTCATTAAAACATGCAATTCATGATTATAGTTAACAGATTATAGGATTAATTCATGTAAATTAAGAATTTGGGAATTAGGTCAAAAGTGATGAATTGATGATTAGATGATGAGAAACAGTACCATTGTTGTAGAAAACTGTTTACAGACCTTAGGGTAACGCTTAAACATCATTATAGTCGAAATTGGGGAGGAACATGATGAAAATTGGGATATTTGGTGAAAATTGTCGTAACCCCGTAACTGTTCTGTCATCGCTCGCCACAGCGAGCAACCAACTCGCCACTACGAGTGTTCTTCAACAGCTCGCGAGGCGAGGAACCCAACTCGCCACAACGACTAACCTTTAGATGGCTCGCGAGGCGAGCAACCCCACTCGCCATAGCGAGTAATACCCCTGATGCTCGCAAGGCGAGCAACCCAACTCGCCATAGCGAGTGACCTCTGAGGGCTCGCAAGGCGAGAGATCCTACTCGCCATAGCGAGCAGTTCTCTATCAGACTGCCTCATAAAATTATGCGACTTTTGTCGCACGAATTGTTATGAGAAGACCCATGCGTTAGCATTAAGCGTTACTGCAATATTAAGGATGACATGTAAAGCTATTAATTAATGTCTGATGATGTTGGATTGGTACCACATGCATGAATAAGATGTCTAAGTTGCATAAGTCGAGTTGAAGTTGCATTGTCGAGTCAAAACTATTAAGTTGAACTATGATGCTGAATTATGATGATGATTATGTTGTCGATTAAGATGCTATATGATTATTGTTGTGAATGTACTTGATGTTTATATTGTTAAATATAATTATTGAATTATATGTTTCATGTCATTGTTTTGTGAATCTCACCCCTTCTGCTTGGAAATGTTGCTCTTCATATGAGTAACTTGCAGGTGATTAAGCTTATAGCTGCTGTTTGCTATTGTGAGTGGCTACCCTCACAGTGTCCTCAGGTGCTCTGATATGTAACGGGATGGGAACCTTTATAACTATTTTCTATTCCTTATGTATTGATTATGATTTAATTTTAATAAGTTTCAGTTGAATTTATGTTGAGAAGTTTTGATGAGGTCTGCGTGCCAAAACTATTTTGTTAATTTGAATTTTAATCCGCTGCGAAGTTTTGAATAATTATTATTTTGTGAAGGATAAATTGTTATTTATTCCATTTGAGATTTTAAGAAATGTGACATTCCGTTTATGCGAGAAACTCTAATTATTTATTTATGAAATTTTTACTTATGGAAAACGGGGTGTTACATCACATACAAGCATAACATTCCAAAGACTCCAAAAGGTTTCAAGAAAAACTTGGTACTTAGAAAGGATTACTCTAAATTGGACTCTTACTACATCACATCTACTGGTAAAAAAACTAGAATCCTGCAAAGGTTATGCAAGTCACCATTCAAGAATTTATTGAGCAACAGAAGGATTCTGTAAACAAAAAAGCTAAGATAGCTAAAGATGAAGTTTGAGAAATGTCATCACAAGGTTGCTGCATGTTGTTGTTGTTGTTGTCGTTGTTGTTGTTGTTGTTTCTAGATATTGTGTTAGGGAACTTTTATTCTGGCGGTCCATTGTAATTGTAACTAAATTAGATATTTGCAGTCTCTCTTTGTTGTAACCTAAATACATGATGTACTCTATCTTTATAAAAAAAGTTAAATAAGTTGGTTTGTGGGTCAATTTTATACTTTGTACTATTAAAGGTTAATAGCAGGTATTTTTTTAGGGTATGACACATCATAAAATCAATTTGCCTCACACCACAACAGCCTTTTATTCTTATAAACTGAATTGCTAGAATTATAGTGATGATATGAGAATATTCTCTAACGTGTTGATAAAATTCATGTTGTTCTCTGATGTAATGAATTTTCATGACTTCGATATTTAATGCATACAGTATAATTTACTTTTGACTGATTTTTTATTTTTTGTCCAATAGAGGAGGGAGAATATTATTAATTATTAAGTGGATGAGAGAAGCACCATGCCATAAATTTTTCCTGCTGATGATTTCCCTTTGAAATTGCAAATCTAGGCAGTCATGCTAACACTCAGATTATAATTTTGGGTTGAATTATCTAGTTGTTTTGTGATTGAAAGGTGAGAGAAAATCACGCTTCCTGGTTACCAACTATACCTATTTGCTTTTGTCGAAAAAAAACTATAAATAATTAACTAGGGAACTGACTACATTTTACCCAAGAATCCAAAACCCAGAAGAAGAAGAAAAAAAAGAGCATTTCTTTTTTGTAGCCACTAGCATACACCGACACAGATAGCTACCAAAATATGAAGAAAAAGGATCAAGAATAACGGGTATTTGTTTTGCGGAAACAAAAAAGTAGTGGATAGAAAAATAAAAAGTTAACGGTTAGTATTTTTTGTCTTAAAAACGGTAACATGGCTGGCATGTGTGAAAAAAGGAACAAACGAAAAGAAAAAGAAAAATTAAATCTGAATTTTAAATTAAAAGTTATTAGTTATTAATTTAATTGGTCTTTTTGTTTTTTTGTAATACGTTTGAAGAGTTATTAATAAATTATTTTGGATTCTATATTTTTTCTTTCTAAGTTTGCTTCTAATTCTTTTGGCTATTGAATTATTTCCTATGATTCGTTTATTACTTAAGGCTGCATCTTTCTATAATTTTTTTTTTTTGTTAATAGACACG
The DNA here is from genome assembly GCA_946800305.1 of Medicago arabica. Taxonomy (NCBI): domain Eukaryota; kingdom Viridiplantae; phylum Streptophyta; class Magnoliopsida; order Fabales; family Fabaceae; genus Medicago; species Medicago arabica. The sequence goes on along the minus strand of OX326966.1, from coordinate 32,612,954 downwards.
TTTGGACTTTGTATTACGCTCCTATATATCCTCTACCACACTTTGTTTTTCTTTTAAAAAGAAATCCTTATTTTATGAAAGTTTATATATTTTTTAATTAAAGTTTTATTTTTCATGATATAAAGTTTAAATTATGTACGTTGTAATTTTTCAAAGTTATATACAGCAGAAACTCTTTAAATTATTACTCAGTAAATTAATAAACTCTCTCTAAAATAATAAATTTGTCCGGTCCCGACTTGGGACAATGTAAAAAATTGAAAAACTCGATAAAATAATAAGATAATAATTTTTCGGGAGATCCCTTTATAATTTTCGGTCCCAAGAAAATCATAAATTAATATTTCATAGAAACTGAAAAAATATATATATATTACACTCTATTGAAATATGATTCAATAGTTGTCCGTTTTCCAATGCATATGAACACAATAGTTACTAATTTACGTTGAGTCTCAAGGTTCGCTGCAACGTAATTCTAAGAAGCATAGACTATTTATTACCTAAAAACTCTTTAAATTAATAATTATTAATTTATCGATAAATTAATAACTCTTTAAATTAATAAATTTTTCCGGTCCTGACATTATTAATTTATAGAGTTTTAACTATATATATATATATATATATATATATATATATATATATATATATATATATATATATATATATATATATATATATATATATATATATGGCAAATTGATCAAAGGTTAGTTGCTTCACTTTTTGCGTATAGAAGTTTTTTCATTGAGCGTGGAGAATTCAGTGTGTAGGTTCTTTGATGAAAATTAATTGTTGTTAACTCTAGTAATATTTTCGTACATAAAACATGACAACGATAAAAACATATGTATTTTTAACTCATCAATTAATGTGATACCACATGATTGTAAACAAGTACAAACTTTTTGACATTGACATTGTAAATAAATTTGATTTTAATACATTGTCTTGAATTTTTTTTTTTTTGTTGTATGTCGATCATAATCAAGTGTGCTTGTGATTTTGAAGTTAACTAGAAACATTTTATATATGAATTTCCTGTTGTATGTCGATCATAATCAAGCTTGCTCTGATATGTCTGGTGAGGAACTGATGTAGGCAATAGTGACAGAAAATGCTCTGGTACAGTGGCGAAGAGTCTTCACGGTGGAACGAAAGGTGCCTGGGGGCACATTAGCACTCTAACACTCAAGTCAATATTGGATTTGAGAAAAAGTGCGTAAAAAGTGTGGGAAAAGTGAATCATACCTTGAGGGTGAAGCTAACTGTTGGATATTTGTATATTGGCTTCACTTTTTCTAAAATAAATATTCATACTTGTTGTTGGACACGATGTTCCAACATGTTTCAGCACACTTGTATGATGTTGGATATGATGTTCCAGCATCCTGGAACGGTTCAGTGTGCCCTATATTTGTGCCTTGGCATTCGCGCGTTTTATCTTATTAAGGAATCCACTTCTTATTTCTTGTTGGCCAAGTAACATATTTTTGTTCAGAATCAGATGTGAAGATTTGTTCCTAGAGTATTGACTTTTAGGATTAGAATTGTTTGTTACTGATTCTTGCTATGTGGATTTGCGCAAGCTTTTACATTGTTCTGAAGCCCAAAGAAGACTATTTTAGCCCCCCTATTGCTTCAGTATAAACACAAGACTTCAAGAACTAATGCTTCATTCAAGCCATCTTCAAAGAATTAGCTTTTAGGGTTTTGAGTCGTTTGATAATTGTGAGTCATTCTTGTATCACCTTGATACATGATTAAGGACTGTTTTTATTGAGTTCTTAATTGTGAATCTCTCTAATGCTTTGAAGCAAAGAGAAGGTTATGTTTATTGGAGTGAGTTTCCTTACTTCTGTTTGAAGGTAACTTCACCAAATTGAGTTGTAAACAAACAATCACAAGGGCTATGATTGATTGGTAGAAAGTGATATGGGATCTCTGATCTAGGAGTTCCTAGGTTGAAGTCAAGACGGGTAGGTCCTAGGCGTAGAGTTGTAAACTTGGAATTTGCTAGGAACTTAGAATAAGGACTACACTAGTAGATTTCCTTCCTGGCTTGGTAGCCCCTGGAGTAGGTGTATTTGTCACCGAAATGGGTCAACAATTCTCTTGTGCCTTTTACTTTCTTGTCTTTTACGTTTTGCATTACTTTAGTTTTTGCTTTTAACTGTTATCTCGATGTTCTAAACATCAAATCGTATCTGGTATTGGAACATCATATAGGACATCTTTTAGCTAACGTGCTAGAATTTCAATTTAAAGGTGAGAAAAACACAAGAAGGGGGGGTTGAATTGTGTTAACTTTTCGCAACTCTTGAAGAGTAAGAATCTGATTCTGCAGGATCAGAGTCTGAATGGATTCAGAGTCTGATGGGAGATCAGATTCTGTTGCAGCGGAAATAAACAAGAGATAGAGAGAAGAAGAGAACACAAGCAATTATACAGGTTCCTTCCACAAACCGGAAGTAGTCATGTCCCCCTTGCACTTCCAAGGAGAGTTTCACTAAAATGTAATATCAATTACAAGTTGCCCAAACACACAGTAAGAGACTTCCAATTGCTCAAGCACGCAGGCAAGAGTCTTCCAATGCTCAAAGACACAACTAAGAGACTTCTTTGCTCAAGCACACAAGCAAGAGACTTCTGATACAATTTACAGAAAATTGAATAGAGTTGGAGACACTTGATAAACAACCAAATGTGTTCCAATAACTTAAACAAAGACGGACTCTGTTTTTCTGATAAACTTAGAGATTCTAGAATACACAGTTTGTAAGAATAATCTAAGTTGATGATGTGTTACTGGTTTGACTCAATGAGAATACAATAGCTTAGCAGCGTAGTTTTTCAGTTGTAGAGTCCAACATATTCTTCAAGTCTTCTATCCTTTATATAGGCGTTGGAAAGAGACGTTGAGACAATCCAGCACATCAAGTGATTTATGGAAGCTTGATCAGTAGATGTTGATCTGTTGCTTGATATGGTAATAGTCCTTCAAATGCATATTTTGAATTCCATTCCTTTTGAAGCTTAATACCGGTAGACACAATTGCCAAACTGTACGAGGTAGTGGAGTAGTGGAAACAGAGTTCGTACACACGTACTCTGTACTATACTGCATTCTTTGTCGTTGAGCATCCCGCGCTCAAGTTGACTTTGAAGCTAGCCGTTACTCCAAATGAGAGTTTCTTGTGCATCGTAATGCCTTTAGAAAACCTTCTAAGCAGATCTTCAGATTGCAGGCTTCAGACTCACTGTAGCACTTCAGCTTCTGATGATCTTCAGACTCTCTTGGTCTTCAGGTTCTGATAGTGTTTAGACCGTCTTGAACTTCAGGTTCTGATAGTCTTCAGACTCTCTTGACACAACTTCTGATGATTCTTCAGACTCTTCAGATCGTCAGAATCACAAGCAACAAGCTTCTCTTGGTCTTGCTCTCAAAATGTTCAAACAAAATACTTTCTAAGATACAAATCTTGATTAATATCCTGCATACTTAAACAAATATTAGCATATAATATTGACAATTTTTAATACCTTGTTATCATCAAAACTCAAAACGTGGTATTGCTGAACACCCTTCTTCCAACACAATTGGTATCAGAGAAAGCACCCTGCCTGTCTTAGGGTAAGCTCTAGGGTAGATAAATTCTAGCTTGATGGACAAGGAATGAGGTTTTATGAAAATACCACCTCTGCTGGATGGTTCCAACTCTGACTATTGAAAATCACGTATGAGTGTTTTCCTCAAATCCATTGACAACAGGACCTGGAAAGCAGCCTTAAGAGGTTGGGAACATCCAGTGGTTCTTGATGCAGAAGGAAACAAGACAGCTTTTTTGAAACCAGAAGAGGAGTGGTCCACTGCTGAAGATGAATTAGCTCTTGGAAACTCCAAAGCTCTGAATGCATTATTCAATGGGGTTGAAAAGAATATGTTCATATTAATCAAGCAATGCATTGTGGCAAAGGATGCTTGGGAGATTCTCAAAACTGCTCATGAAGCTATATCTAAAGTTAAAAGTGAAAGACTTCAAGTGAGGGTAAATTTTTTTTTCCCCCTTTTGTCATCAGCAAAAAGATTTAGAAACAAGTTTCTCCCCCTTTTTAAATGACTTCAAGTGAGGGTAAATTTTTTTTTTAAAGAAAATGAGAAACAAAATTCAGAGCGAAAACATATAAGAATCGGAAACATAATAGATTCTAAGTAGAATTACTTCAGATGCACTAAGATAAATAAAAAAATATCAGAAGCACGTATAGATGAAGTAAAACTTGAATAAACATAGAATGAAAGTTCAGAGGATAATAGAAATCAGCAAAAAAAAAATACAAGCAAAACAAAGCATTTAAATCACTAGTTGTGCAACTAAGGTTGGTTTTGTTTGGCAATGTGATCCATCAATTTCTGGAGATCCTCTTGCTGTTTCTTGACAATCTCTTCTAGAGCTTCAGTTCTTCTGAGATGAGCTTCTCTCTCAAGTCTGGCTTCTTCCTGAACTCTGTGAAGCTTCTTCTTCAGTGAGTCATAAACCATTGTTTCCCTTGGATTATATTGATCATCATCAAAGAATGGTTTATACTCCAACCGCAGAATAGGAGCTTTCTTCTTAGCCTTTGCTGTCTCAGCTTTCTTAACTTCTTCCACATGTTTGGCAAGAACAACAGCTTGTTCTTTTACAGCAGCCTTCTGAATTTTGGTGACAAAATCCACAAATTCAGTCTTCAGAGTGGAGAACTTATCCTCATAGCTTACATTGAGGATTGGCACAAATCTTTGCTCAATAATATCCTTGAGCTTTGAGTTTGACATTCCATTTGGAAGCCAGTTACAACAATTTGAGGTTGGGAAAGAGGTTCAGTAACTGTTTCAGACACAGGCTCTACTATGCACTCTGTTACAGGTTCTGGTATGACACTAGAAACTTGTTCCAGAATCTCAGAGACTGGTTCCTCTACAGTTTCAGAAATTGGTTCAATTGAAGCTAGGGTTAGAATTTCTGTTTCAGGTTGGGGTACAGAGTCAGGTTTTGAAACAGATTCTGTAGTATTTGTTGTTTTGGATTTTGCTGGGGTCTTTGGTAGTTCTCCTCCTAGGTGTCTTTCAAGAGAGTCTAGGGTGTCTGGAGAGTCTACACAAATAGTTTCATGTTGGGGGGGTGGTTGAGTTGATTGAATGTTTCTTCAGGTTCTTTAGTAGGTTGAATTGCCTGAAGTGGTTTAAGAAATGATGGTTGAGCAGGGTGGTCAGAGGGTAAGTTCAGAGACACTATGATGGTGTCTTGAATAACCCTGCCAATAGTTGAATCAACATATTCAACTATTCTAGTATCAAGTGGGTCAAAAGATGATATAGGTTTGATTGGAGAGGGGGTTTTATTTCGAAGGGATGGAAGGACTTGGCTCAAGGGTATGTTATCTGATTCAGTTTCAGATGAGGACTCTTGATTCGTATAAGAGGTAGGTGAGTTAAATGAAATGTTACTTGAGGTGCCAATGCCAGCTTCTGGAGAAGCTTGTTGATCAGAAGCATCAGACAGAGTAGCTTCTGATAGATCAGCTTCTGCAGGGGCATCCTGACTCTTCTGTTTCAAAGCTGATGCAAGTAACTTAGCAGCTTCCTTCACAGTCTCATCCTTAAGTCCTTCTGCCACAACTTCTGCTGCCATTGCTTTTCCAGCAACATGTTCAACTTCAATCATAGATACAGAAGTACCTATCTTCTGTGCTACATCCTTAGCCACAAGAACAACTTTCATCTTCCTTTTCTTGACCTGACTTTCTTCTCCATCAGAATCAGTATCAAAAAATTCAGCAACTTCTTCAACCAGCCTCTTGTAATCTTTGTCAGCTTTGCCTTTCTTGGCTTTCTTCTCAATCTTTGCCTTCTTTTCGTCCTTAGCTTTCTTCTCATCCTTGGGTTTCTTTATCCTTTCCGTAATTTCCTTGGATGCAGAAGAGACAGACAGATGCATAGGAGCTATGGTTTCAGAGGCACCAATAGTCACTCCTGGAAGAGTTGTAGACTTTTTCTTCTTCTTGGGAGGCTCTTGATTCTCTTCCTCTTCCTCTAGATTAACTTCCTTAGTCATTTTGCCTTTAACCTTAAGAGGTCATCCTCCAGCAGTCTCAGGAATGGCAGAATAGTTGATTATTCTACCAGTTTCATTGTAGTAATCTACTACAAATCTTGCTAGGACTTCAAGATTGTCTTCTTTGGAAATAGGAGGGAAGTCTATCATCAAATCTGATTGAACAGAAGATTCCTTCTTATCTTCATTAGAAGGATTGAACCTCCTGACAATCTTCATGTATTGAAGAGTCTTGACATTGATGATTCTCCCTATCACTGTTCCAAGTTGAGCGTCTGATACAACACCAGATTCTGTCAAGACCTTCAAGAGGCCTCCTTGATACAGAATCTCAGAGATTAATCTTCCAAAAGGAACTTGTCTTCTGGATTCTGTTTGGCTTTTCCTGATAGCCCAGCACATGTGGTGCATCACGTATCTTGGAAAGTTTATTTTCTGCTTTTTAATCAGAAAGTACAAAAGCACTTTATGATCAACAGACAGAGTGTCTGTTCCTCCACCTTTCTGAAGCATACTATCCAGTATGATCTTCAGAAGCATCATATGCTCAGGATGCATGTCTACCAACTTATTTGAGGGTATTCCTTCAAATAAGAGTTTGTTGAAGATACCCATCCACTCACTCTTCTTGTCCACATTCCATTGAAATTTTCCTTCATTAGTTACCCTGCAAACTTTGGAAACTATATCTTCAGTAGTAAGGATTGGAATCCCCATTACAGCAGACCTTATTTCTAGACCTTTGTACGGTCTCAAACCCATTTGCTTTCTAGTCTTGCCAGCCAAAGAGGGGTTGTTCGTGATTGCAGCAGTTTCTTTGATGGTAGCGTCGTCCTTGTCAAAAACTTCTGCTCTAACCCAGAGGTCTCTAACCAACTGTTGATATGTTGGCCCATTCAACATACCAAAATAACTCATCATTCCTTGTGATAAGAAATGAGAAGAGACATCTATACCATGCCTAATCAGGGAACCGAAATCCACTGCAGATTCAACTTGAATTTCCAGAGTCTCTTTGATAATGTTCATGGTCCTGGGTTTAATCACGTAAGACTTTCCGGTTTTGATTATCACACTAGATTGAGTAAGATCATTTGCCATTTCTAAGGTTTCTAGGTTTTGATTTAGAGAACAACTTTTTTTCAGAGACTGAAAGTGAGAGAGATGTTCAGAGAAAAAATCAAAGTGTGAAAAGTGAAGTGAGTTGTGTGTGATTGTTATTTATAGTGAAAGAATAGAAAACAGTTTGGAAAGAAAAAGGGGACAAACAAACAAGAGTAATAAAGACTAGTGAGCATGCAGCCGTAAAAGTGTTGGGAAGATGCGAGGGTTACTTGTTAAATGTAATAAAATCATTGCCCCTTTGAGTTCTTACCCAATACAGACAGGCCACGTCTGAGAACTAAAAAAGTAACTGTCACCGTAGTGGGGCAGGTGTTACTGAACTCAACAGTCATGCTTCCACTAATACGAGCTTCTTGAGACTCTAAGATTCCTTAACAGAGTCTGAGTGTCTTCATAAGCTTATGTTCACCAGAGTCTCCAAAAGAGAGTATGGTTTTCAATTAGCTTCTGAGTATCTTTCAGAGTCTGAATTCTGTTTTTCAGAAGCGCACATTAACCAGAGACATAACACATGTTCAAATTTTTCTTTATAAAATCAAATCCTTCAACAGACAAAGGTTTAGTAAATATATAAGCCCATTGATGATCAGTATCAATGAATTGAATATCTAGAATTCCTTTTTGAACATAGTCTCTTATAAAATGATGTTTAATCTCAATGTGCTTTGCTCTTGAATGCAGAATTGGATTCTTAGATAAACATATAGCTGCTGTATTATCACAATAAATTGGGATACAGTTTTCAGTTATTTGATAATCCTCAAGCTGATGTTTCATCCAGAGTAGCTGTGTACAACAACTAGCAGCTGAGATGTATTCTGCTTCTGCTGTAGACAAAGCAATAGTTGCTTGCCTTTTGCTAGCCCAGGATATCAGATTCTCTCCCAAAAATTGACAATTGCCACTGGTTGATTTTCTTTCAATCCTGTCTCCAGCATAGTCAGCGTCACAGAATCCAACTAGCTTATAATCAGAGGATTTCTTGTACAGAAGTCCAAGATTAGTAGTTCCTTTTAGATATCTAAAGATTCTCTTAACAACTGTTAAGTGAGACTCTCTGGGATCTGATTGAAACCTTGCACACAGACATACACTGAATAAAATATCTGGTCTGGATGCAGTTAGGTATAACAAAGAACCTATCATACCTCTATACAACTTCTGATCAACTTTGATTCCTTGATATTCTTTGCTCAGAGTGCAGGTTGGATGCATTGGAGTGTTCATTTCTTTGCAGTCCTCAAGATTGAACTTCTTCAGGAGCTCTTTAGTGTATTTAGACTGATGAAAATAGACTCCATCTTTGCATTGGTTGATTTGAATTCCTAGAAAGAACTTCAATTCTCCCATCATGCTCATTTTGAATTCATCCTGCATTACCTTAGAAAACTCTTTGCAAAGTGAACTATTAGTTCAACCAAAAATGACATCATCAACATAAATTTGGTTTCAAGAGAAACTTGGTGCTTAGAAATGATTAATCTAAATTGGACTCTTACTACATCACACCTACAGGTAAAAAACTGAGGTCCCTAAGGAGATAGCAGGATTTCTTAAAGATCATGCATAACCTGGTGTATCTGCTTCGGATTTTGATTTTTCATCCCCAAAGATTATGCAAGACACCATTCCTGAATTTCTTGTGCAAAAGGAGGATTCTGCAAACAAAAAAGATAAGATAGCTAAAGATGAAGTTTGAGAAATGTCATCACAAGGTTTCTGCATGTTGTTGTTGTTGTTGTTGTAGTATATTATTTCTAGATATTGTGTTAGGGAACTACAATTCAGTGGTATTGAAACAAATTTAACTTTTATTCTGGTGATCCATTGTAATTGTAAACTACACGGATATTTACAGGCTCTTTATGTTGTAACCTAAATACATGTTGTACTCTATCTTTATAAAAAAAGTTAAATAAGCTGGTTTGTGGGTCAATTTTATACTTTGTGTTGTTAAAGGTTAATAGCACGTATGACCTGTTGAAAACTATTAGATTCGCGTTTACTTTTTTTAGGGTAGATTTGTGTACTTTGAATAGAATTCGATTGTGACACATCATAGAATAGATTTTCCTCACACCACACTAATATTCTTTTTCTTATAGACTGAATTGCAAGAATTATAGTGATGATATGAGAATATTCTCTAACGTGTTGATGAAATACATGTTGTTCTCTCACGTGATGAATTTTCATGACTTCATTATTTAATGCAAATATTATAATTTACTTTTGGCTGATATTTTATTTTTTGTCCAAATGAGGAGAGAAAATATTATAATTTATTAAGTGGATGAGTGAAGCACTATGCCATTAATTTTCCCTAATGAAGATTTCCCTTTGAAATTGCAAATCTAGGCAATCATGCTAACACTCAGATCATAATTTTGGGTTGAATTAATCTAGTTGTTTTGTGATTGAAAGGTGAGAGAAAATCACACTTCGTGGCCACCAAATATACCTATTTGCTTTTGTCCAAAAAAAAAAACAATACATATTTAACTAGGGTAATCCTCCCACCAAAACTAACATATTTGTTACCCTAATTCATGATCATCCTCTCCTCTCTTTCCACCAAAGGACCCCACATAGAGAATTTCCTCACATTAGCACCCACAGGTAACCACAAATAATTAAAGGGTATCCCTCCTCTCTTACAATTGAGGAAATTACAGGCAATGTACATAAACTCACCATCTATATTAACACCTATCAAAAAAGTTTGAAAAGAGTTTACCTTCAAACGGGATTCCATCTCAAAGCCTCTAAGCAAAGCCTTTAAGGTCCATAAGTTCTCTATTGTTGCCTCCACGGTACAAAGAGTATCATCCACATGTTATAAATGCAAAATCACCATCTTACCTCTACCCACTTTAATGCCTCTAAACAAGTTTAATGCCACCGAGTTCCGCATTAACCCACTAAAACCTTCGACAACCAAGAGGAATAAGAATGGTGCTAAGGGATCACCTTGTTTTAAGACTCTTTGGAAACTCACCTCCTTTGTAGGGCTCCCATTGAATAAAATTGACATGCTTCCCCACACACACAAGCCTTCATCCAACCAATCCACCTTGAACAAAAACCAACTCTAACCAACATATACTCCAAAAATCCCCAATCCACGGAATCATTCGTCTTTTCAAAATCGACTTTGAAGAGCAAACATTCTTTCCTGAATTTCATAGCTAATAAGGCAGACGTAGATTAGGGCTGCCCGTTTGTAGAACTACTAAGTAAACTTAGAGAGAGTGTGCTATGAGTGTCCTAAGATTCATAGATGGGAAGACCTAAGGGAAACTTGGCCTTCATTGTCTTGGGAAACAGTGGAACCCAGAGGGATTTAGATCGTCTAATTTTAGGTGCTTTTGAAATTAATTGCGAACCCTAAGGGTGTAAGAATTTTTTTAATTTTTGTGTGTGTGTAGATTTGTCATTCATAATCAATATGGAATTGAATGTAAGTTTATAGAATCAATATTGAAAGGAATGAAAGCTTATATAATCAATGTTGAATTGACCAAAAGTTTTCATATTTGTTGTGAAATTTTCTTCTCTTCCAACACTTTAATTTGTATGGATTTCAAAATTATACAAGTAAGAAAAGGTTTTTTTGCACGTCCGGATTATCAATAGTATGAATTATTAAGTCTTTATTGGGTTAAATCGAAGAGCTGAACTTCTGCTGCTTTATAAACTGATGGTGAATTATTGTGACAACGATCGTTGATGACAAAAATGATATATATACGGCACAATGCACACTTTGCATGAAATTTAAAGTGATTGATACACAGGAGGAGTTTGAGGAGATCAGTCATAAAATCAAATGAGGAGCCTTTTGATGGTAGCAAGAAGGTTGGTTGTAGCTTATGATCCTACTGATATCGAATATGATTCTTCTAGGACATGGGTCAAATACAAGCATAACAATCTAAAGACTCCAAAAGGTTTCAAGAGAAACTTGGTGCTTAGAAATGATTAATCTAAATTGGACTCTTACTACATCACACCTACAGGTAAAAAACTGAGATCCCGCAAGGAGATAGTAGGATTTCTTAAAGATCATCCACAACATGGTGTATCTGCTTCATATTTTGATTTTTCATCCCCAAAGGATATGAAAGACACCATTCCTGAATTTCTTGAGCAAAAGAAGGGTTCTGCAAACAAAAAAGATAAGATAGCTAAAGATGAAGTTTGAGAAATGTCATCATAAGGTTTCTACATGTTGTTGTTGTTGTTGTTGTAATATATTATTTCTAGATATTGTGTTAGGGAACTACAATTCAGTGGTATTGAAACAAATTTAACTTTTGTTCTGTTGATCCATTGTAATTGTAACCTAAACAGATATTTGTGTAAGTTCAGATTGTAACCTAAGAGGGGGGTTGAATTAGGTTTCTAGCAATATTGGTTAATTTTTCTTAGTTTAGCATTGTTGATAATTTTTCCGGTAAATAATGATGAAGGTATGAATGCGGAAAAATAAAGAGTAAGGGAAGAAGAAATAACACAAGAGAGTTAGAGTGGTTCCCCTCTAAACCTTAGGGTACTCCACTCCCTTCACACCCCGCGAAGGATTTCACTATGTAAAGAATCTTTGTTACAAAGCAACCTTAATACCAAAAGCCCCCTAAAAATATTTCTCTACACACCAAGATAGCACCCCAATATCTTTTACAACAAGAATCTTCACCAAACCTATGATGAAATTCTCACAAAGAAACAAGATAGCACTCCACTATCTTTTACAACAATTCCCACCAACAAATGATGAGAAACTTTACAACAATGTAATTGAAGAATATCAAATGTGTATGGCTGTATAATCTTATCAATATCACTCTTAAACAAATGGACTTAGTGCTCAGAAAACTTTTTAATGAATGTTAAAGTGTGGGCAAAGTTTTCCAAACAATTTGAATAAAAGTTTGAAAACAAGTGATATTGAAAATGTCAATTGAGATAATAAAAGTTTTTGTGTATAAATGCTTTTATTCTCAATTGAATTTATAGAGGCTAAAAAGATGTTTATGGAGCAATGCTAGTTTTCAAAAAATAGTTGTTGCCAATTCATTTTCAGAAAGGGCGTTGTGAATTTCAAAAGGTGGCCGTTGGAAAAAAAAACTGGCTGTTGGTAGAAAGTGAAATGGCATAATCAATTATGTGTGGATTTTGAAAAGACATAAGCCAAATATTCAAGCCAGTAGTTTGTATGCAATTGACACAGCCAAAGTAATCAATTGCACTCAATTATTCTGCTATAAAAATATACGCTGAAATATTATTACATTAAAGCCATCTATAATTTGATAAGGCCAAGATGAGAATAGTACTAGCAGTTTTTAATGCATGATAAAAATATTTTTATGGCAAATAATAATTCTCCAAATTCATAAAAAAATAGAAGTTTTAATGCAAAATCACTTCATATGAAAATCATTGTGAGTGTGTGATTTATTTTTAAGAGAGTTTTCGGCATTGCTTCATATATGAACTTATAAAAATGTTTGTAATTATTTTCTGAACATTCTAAGTCTTGTTAGGAATGATAGTGTCAAAGATAAGAACCATACTTACAAGAATATAACTATGAAGCCTAAGTCCCATTATCTTCATTCTTCAACTTGAGCCTCCATATAGTTTTTCTTCTTTTGTGATGTGAGTTTGTTGTCATCAAAACCCAGCCAAGTCTAAGAAGGAAATCTTCCTCACAATTTGCAAGATCTTTATATTGTAACCTAAATACATGTTGTACTCTATCTTTATAAAAAGAGTTAAATAAGTTGGTTTGTGGGTCAATTTTATACTTTATGTTGTTAAAGGTTAATAGCAGGTATGACCAGTTGAAAACTATTAGATTCGCGTTTACTTTTTATAGGGTAGATTTGCGTACTCTGAATAGAATTCGATTGTGACACATCATAGAATAGATTTGCCTCACACCACAACAATCTTCTTTTTCTTCTAGACTGAATTGCTAGAATTATAGTGATGATATGAGAATATTCTCCAACGTGTTGATGAAATACATATTGTTCTCTGACGTGATGAATTTTCATGACTTCATTATTTAATGCATATATTATAATTTACTTTTGGCTGATATTTTATTTTTTTTCCAAAAGAGGAGGGATAATACTATTATTTATTAAGTGGATGAGATAAGCATTATGCCATTAATTTTCCCTGATGAAGATTTCCCTTTGAAATTGCAAATCTAGGCAGTCATGCTAACACTCAGATCATAGTTTTTGGTTGAATTAATCTAGCTGTTTTGTGATTGAAAGGTGAGAGAAAATCACACTTCGTGGCTACCAACTATACCTATTTGCTTTTGTCCAAAAAAAAAAACAATACATATTTAACTAGGGTAATCCTCCCACCAAAACTAACATATTTGTTACCCTAATTCATGATCATCCTCTCCTCTCTTTCCACCAAAGGACTCCACATAGAGAATTTCCTCACATTAGCACCCACCGGTAACCCCAAATAATTAAAGGGTATCTCTCCTCTCTTACAATTGAGGAAATTACACGCAATGTACAGAAACTCACCATCTACATTAACACCTATAAAAAGAGTTTGAAATTTTTTTACCTTCAAACCGGATGCAATCTCAAAGCCTCTAAGCAAAGCCTTCAAGGTCCATAAATTCTCTGTTGTTGCCTCCCCGAAACAAAGCGTATCATCCGCATATAGGTCTCCCATTGAATAAAATTGACATACTTCCCCCCACACACAACCCTTCATCCAACCAATCCACTTTAAACCAAAACCAACTCTAACCAACATATAATCCAAAAATCCCCAATCCACGGAATCATACGTTTTTTCAAAATCCACTTTGAAGATCAAACATTCTTTCCTCAGTTTCTTAGCTAAGTCCACTACCTCATTTATTACCATCACCCTATCCACAAGATTCCTTCCTTTCAAGAAAGTTGATTGAGACGTGGATATGAACGAACTCAACACCATAGCAAGATGTGTCGCCAACAGCTTTGAGATTAGCTTGTAAAGGCATCCCAAAAGAGATATAGCGAGGTTGTCATTCAAAGAAAAAGGTTCATCTACTTTGGGAATCAAAACTACGAAATAGGACAAAACACTCCTAGCCAACACCGAGTTCCCATAAAATTGATCAAAAATAACCCTCACCCCATTCTTCATAAGATACCAAAACTTTTTAATGAAAGAAAAATTAAATCCATACGGCCCCAAACTTTTATTCCAATCACTTTCTTTCACTACTTTCTCAATTTCGATTAAAGAGAAAGTCAACACCAATCCATTATTCTCTTCCTCGGATAGTATTTTAAATGGGAACCCATCTAACCTTGGGAGGTACCTATCCTCCGACGCTACATGCCTTTATGCTTTTGGATCCAAACTCCTCCCACTTTAATGGCCTTTATGTGATTCCTCTTTTCTCTTCCTTTAATGCGATGATAAAAAAATTAGGTGTAAGCATCCCACTCTTTTTTCCATTTATATATTGAGAGCGTTGCAAAACGTAACAACCCGTTTTTAGAATTTTATTTATTTAATTACTTGGTGTGTTAATATTTGTTGATTATTAGGATGTTAGAGATATTAAGGGTATTTTTGGGTATGGAGAGTTAATTTGTGAGAATTGATAGTAACTTGGGATAATTAATAGAATGCTTGTGTATGAGTAATATTGAGGGTTTAAATGAAGTAGTTTTGTAGTAACATTTTAATGAGATGAAAAAGTTACTAGGTCCGTTAAGATGAAGGAAACCTAGCCCATTTAGTCAAACTATATATTGATAACTCTTGTAAGAAATTAGGGTTCAACGTTCATTTCACAAACTTCACCAAAGGTGGTTGGTGAGAGAAAAGAGAGATTTGTTAGCTGATCAATGACAAGCTCCAAAACTCCAACTTCTTCCAACAAGGTACAATTACAACCTATGATTTTCATCATTCGATTCCGCTAAAAAAAATAGGGTTTTTTCATCCCTTAATTTTCATAATTAATGTTGACATGAATGTAAGTTTATAAAATATATGTTGAATTGAAAGAGAGCTTATAGATTTGTCTTTGACCATAGATTTGTCTTTCATAACAAGAAGAAAAAATGCAAGCTTATATAATCAACGTTGAATTGACCGAAAGTTTTCATATTTGTTTTGAAATTTTTTCTCTTCCAACTCTTTGATTTGTATGGATTTCAAAATTGTACGAGCAAAAAGAGGTTTTCTTGCACGTCATGGTTATCAATAGTATGGATTATTAAGTCTTTATTGGGTATAAACTAATAGATGAACTTCTGATGCTTTATAAACTGATAGTGAATTATTGTGACAGCGATCGATGTTGACCAAGGATGATATATATACGGCACAATGCAAACTTTGCATGAAATTTAGACTGATTGATACACAAGAGGAGTTTGAGGAGATCCTTCATAAAATCAAACAAGAGCCTTTTGATTGTAGCAAAAAGGCTAATCTTAGCTGTGATGATCCTGCTAATATAGAATATGATTCTTCTCGGACATGGGTCAAATACAAGCCTAACACTCCAAAGACTCCACAAGGTTTCAAGCGAATCTCAGTGCTTAGAAAGGATTACTCTAAATTGGACCCTTACTACATCACACCTACAGGTAAAAAACTGAGATCCCGCAATGAGATAGAAGTATATCTTATAGATTATCCACAACCAAATGGTGTATCTGCTTTGGATTTTGATTTTACATCCCCAAAGGTTATGCAAGACACCGTCCCAGAATTTATTGTGCAACATAAAGTTTTTGCGAACAAAAAAGCTAAGATAGCAAAAGATGAGTTTTGAGAAATGTCATTACAAGGTTCCTGCATGTTTTTGTTGTTGATGTTGTTGTTGTTGTGTTAATATATTATTTCTAAATATTGTGTTAGGGAACACCAATTCAGTGGTATTGAAATAAATTTAACTTTTGTTCTGGGGGGTTCATTGTAAATGTACCCTAAACAGATATTTGCACGCTCTTTATGTTGTAACCTAAATACATGTTGTACTCTATATTTATTAAAAAAAGTTAAATAAGTTGGTTTGTAGGTTAATTTTATACTTTTTATTGTTAAAGGATAATTCCAGGTATGACTGGTTGAAAACTAGATATGCGTTTACTTTTTTTAGTATAGATTTGCGTACATAGAATAGAATTTGACTATGACACCTCATAGAATCAATTTGCCTCTCACCACAATCAATTTGTTTCACATTACAACAGTCTTCTTTCTCTTCTAAACTGAATTGCTAGAGTTATAGTGATGATAATAGAATAGTCTATGACGTGTTTATGAAATACATGTTTTTCTCTGACGTAATGGATTTTCATGACTTCATTATTTAATACATACATTATAATTTACTTTCGGCTGATTTTCTATTTTTTATGTTAAAGAGGACAGAAAATATTATTATTTATTAATGGGATAAGAGAAGCACTATTCCATAAATTTTCCCCGATGAAGATTTCCCTTTGAAATTGCAAATCTAGGCGGTCATGCTAACACTCATATTATAATTTTGGGTTGAATTAATCTAGTTGTTTTGTGATTGAAAGGTGAGAGAAAATCAGACTTCCTGGTTACCAACTATAACTATTTATTTTTGTCAACAAAAAAAAAATTACATATTTAACTAGGGTACTTACTACATTTTACCCAAGAATCCAAAACCCATAAGAAGAAAAAAGAGAGTTTTTTTTTCTTCTGTAACCACTAGCATACCCTGACACTGGTAGCTACCAAAATATGAAGAAGAAGAAAGGAGAATAAAGAGTATTTGTCTCTGCGGAAACAAAAAATTGAATATAGAAAAATAAAAAGTTAACGCCTAGTATTTTATGACTGTTGGATCATTGACTCTAGTTAGAAAAAAAAAATAACTTTTTTTTCCTTTATGTTTTCGTCTTAACAACGGTAACATGGTTGGTATGTGTGAAACAAAGGCAAAAAGAAAAAGAAAAAGGAAAAAGAAATCTGAATTTTAAATTAAAAATTATTAGTTATTAATTTAATTCTTCTTTTTGTTTTTTGTAATAATTTAGAAGAGTTTACTATGATTGTAAAAATTAATAAATTATTTTGGATTCTACTTTTTTTCTTTCTAAGTTTAACAATTCCTATGGCCTTTCCTTCTAATTTGGTTGGCTGTTGAATTATTTCCTATGATTGGTTTATTATCTAAGGTTGCATCTTTCTATAATTTTTTTTTGTGAATAGACACATTTGCACTTTGTATTACGCTCCTATTTCCGCTCTACCGTACTTTATTATTCTTTTTAAAAAAAAATCTTATTTTTTGAAAGTTTATATATTTTTAAATGAAAATTTTATTTTTGATGAAATAAAGTTTAATTTATGTACATGGTAAATTTACTAAGTTTTATATATGTATGGAAAATTGGTCAAAGGTTCGTTGCTTGACTTTTTGTATATAGATGTTGTTTTATTGAGCGTGGACAATTCACTATGTAAGTTCTTTAATGAAAGTTAATCGTTGTTAACTCTAGTAATACTTTCGTACATAAAACATTGACGACGATAAAAACGTATGTATTTTTAACTCATCAATTAATGTGATACCACGTGATTGAAAACATGCAAAAACTTTTTGACATTGACATTGTAAATAAATTGGATTTTAATACATTGTCTAGAAAATTTTCTTTTGTATGTTGATCATAATTAAGTGTGCTTGTGATTTTGAAGATAACTAGAAAATTTTATGTATGAATTTTTTATTGTAGGTCGATCATAATCAAGTGTGCTCTGATCTGTCTGGTGAGGAACTGATGTTGGCAACAGTGATAGAAAGTGCTCTAGTACGGTGGCGAGGAGTCTTCACGGTGGGACGAAAGGTTCTTGCAGACACGTTAGCACTCTAACACTCAAGTCAGTATTGGAATTGTGAAAGAGTGTGTAAAAATTGTGTGAAAAGTGAACCATACCTTGAGGGAGAAGCAAACTCACCCTTGTATAGGCGTGTGTGAGAATAATTGCTTACGTGAGATGGGGCGCGTGATTAGGAGACGATTAAAGGACACATGTATGGTGTCTAATTATTAATATAGAGTCAATGTTGAATTGAATGAAAGCTTATATATTTGTCTTTCACCATAGATTTGTCTTTCATAACAAGAAGAAAAAATGCAAGCTTATATTATCAATGTTGAATTGACCGAAAGTTTTCATATTTGTTGTGAAATTTTTTCTCTTCCAACCCTTTGATTTGTATGGATTTCAAAATTGTACGAGTAAAAAAAGGTTTTTTTGCAGGTCTGATTTATCAATAGTATGGATTATTAAGTCTTTATTGGGTTTATCTAAGAGTTGAACTTCTGCTGCTTTTTAAACTGATGGTGAATTATTGTGACAGCGATCGGTGATGACCCATGATGATATATATATACGGCACAATGCAAACTTTGCATTAAATTTAGAGTGCTTAATACACAGGACGAGTTTGAAGAGATCCTTTATAAAATCAAACGAGAGCCTTTTGATTGTAGCAAGAAGGATGATTGTAGCTGTGATGATCCTACTGATATTGAATATGATTCTTCTCAGACATGGGTCACATACAAGCCTAACATTCCAAAGACTCCAAAAGGTTTCAAGAAAAACTTGGTGCTTAGAAAGGATTACTCTAAATTGGACTCTTACAACATCACATCTACGGGTAAAAAATTGTAATCCTGCAAGGAGATAGCCAGATTTCTTAAAGATCATCCACAACCTGGTGTATCTGCAAGGAGATAGCCAGATTTCATCCCAAAGGTTATGCAAGTCACCATTCTAGAATTTATTGAGCAACAGAAGGATTCTGCAGACAAAAAAGCTAAGATAGCTAAAGATGAAGTTTGAGAAATGTCATCACAAGGTTGCTGCATGTTGTTGTTGTTAATGTTGTTTCTAGATATTGTGTTAGGGAACTTTTGTTCTGGCGGTCCATTGTAATTGTAACCAAAACAGATATTTGCAGTCTCTCTTTGTTGTAACCTAAATACATGATGTACTCTATCTTTGTAAAAAGAGTTAAATAAGTTGGTTTGTGGGTCAATTTTATACTTTGTACTATTAAATCTTAATAGCAGGTATTTTTTTAGGGTAGACCTGCGTACTTAGAATAGAATTCGACTATGACACATCATAAAATCAATTTGCCTCACACCACAACAGTCTTTTATTCTTATAAACTGAATTGCTAGAATTATAGTGATGATAGGAGAATATTCTCTAACGTGTTGATGAAATTCATGTTGTTCTCTGATGTAATGAATTTTCATGACTTCGTTATTTAATGTATACATTATAATTTACTTTTGGCTGATTTTTTATTTTTTGTCCAATAGAGGAGGGAGAATATTAATATTTATTAAGTGGATGAGAGAAGCACCATGCCATAAATTTTTCCTGCTGATGATTTCCCTTTGAAATTGCAAATCTAGGCAGTCATGCTAACACTCAGATTATAATTTTGGGTTGAATTATCTAGCTGTTTTGTGATTGAAAGGTGAGAGAAAATCACGCTTCCTGGTTACCAACTATACCTATTTGCTTTTGTCGAAAAAAACCTATAAATATTTAACTAGGGAACTGACTACATTTTACCCAAGAATCCAAAACCCAGAAGAAGAAAAAAAAGAGCATTTCTTTTAGCCACTAGCATACACCGACACAGGTAGCTACCAAAATATGAAGAAAAAGGATCAAGAATAACGGGTATTTGTTTTGCGGAAACAAAAAAGTAGTGGATAGAAAAATAAAAAGTCAACGGTTAGTATTTTTTGTCTTAAAAACGGTAACATGGCAGGCATGTGTGAAAAGAGGAAAAAACAAAAAGAAAAAGAAAAATTAAATCTGAATTTTAAATTAAAAGTTATTAGTTATTAATTTAATTGGTCTTTTTGTTTTTTTGTAATACGTTTGAAGAGTTATTAATAAATTATTTTGGATTCTATATTTTTTCTTTCTAAGTTTGCTTCTAATTCTTTTGGCTATTGAATTATTTCCTATGATTCGTTTATTACCTAAGTCTGCATCTTTCTATAATTTTTTTTTGTTAATAGACACGTTTGGACTTCGTATTACGCTCCTATATATCCTCTACCGCACTTTGTTTTTCTTTTAAAAAGAAATCCTTAGTTTATGAAAGTTTATATATTTTTTAATTAAAGTTTTATTTTTCATGATATAAAGTTTGAATTATGTACGTTGTAATTTTTCAAAGTTATATATATATATATATATATATATATATATATATATATATATATATATATATGGCAAATTGATCAAAGGTTAGTTGCTTCACTTTTTGTGTATAGAAGTTTTTTCATTGAGCGTGGAGAATTCAGCGTGTAGGTTCTTTGATGAAAATTAATCGTTGTTAACTCTAGTAATATTTTCGTACATAAAACATGACAACGATAAAAACATATGTATTTTTAACTCATCAATTAATGTGGTACCACATGATTGAAAACAAGTAAAAACTTTTTGACATTGACATTGTAAATAAATTTGATTTTAATACTTTGTCTTGAATTTTTTTTTTGTTGTATGTCGATCATAATCAAGTGTGCTTGTGATTTTGAAGTTAACTAGAAAAAATTTATATATGAATTTCCTGTTGTATGTCGATCATAATCAAGCTTGCTCTGATATGTCTGGTGAGGAACTGGTGTAGGCAATAGTGACAGAAAATGCTCTGGTACAGTGGCGAAGAGTCTTCACGGTGGAACGAAAGGTGCCTGGGGGCACGTTAGCACTCTAACACTCAAGTCAATATTGGATTTGAGAAAAAGTGCGTAAAAAGTGTGGGAAAAGTGAATTATACCTTGAGGGTGAAACTAGCTGTTGGATATTTGTATATTGGCTTCACTTTTTCTAAAACAAATATTCATACTTGTTGTTGGACACGATGTTCCAATATGTTTCAACACACTTGTATGATGTTGGATATGATGTTCCAACATCCTGGAACGGTTCAGTGTGCCCTATATTTGTGTCTTGGCATTCGCGCGTTTTATCTTATTAAGGAATCCACTCCTTATTTCTTGTTGGCCAGGTAACGTATTTTTGTTTAGAATCAGATGTGAAGATTTGTTCCTAGAGTATTGACTTTTAGGATTAGATTTGTTTGTTACTGATTATTGCTATGTGGATTTGCGCAAGCTTTTACATTGTTCTGAAGCCCAAAGAAGACTATTTTAGCCCGCTATTGCTTCAGTATAAACACAAGACTTCAAGAACTAATGCTTCATTCAAGCCGTCTTCAAAGAATTAGCTTTTAGGGTTTTGAGTCGTTTGTTAATTGTGAGTCATTCTTGTATCACCTTGATACATGATTAAGGACTATTTTTATTGACTTCTTAATTGTGATTCTCTCTAATGCTTTGAAGCAAAGAGAAGGTTATGTTTATTGGAGTGAGTCTCCTTACTTCTGTTTGAAGGTAACTTCACCAAATTGAGTTGTAAACGTACAATCACAGGGGCTGTGATTGATTGGTAGAAAGTGAGATGGGATCTCTGATCTAGGAGTTCCTAGATTGAAGTCAAGACGGGTATTTCCTAGGTGTAGAGTTGTAAACTTGGAGTTTGCTAGGAACTTAGAATAAGGACTACACTAGTAGATTTCCTTCCTGGCTTGGTAGCCCCTGGAGTAGGTGTATTTGTCACCAAAATGGGTCAACAATTCTCCTGTGCCTTTTACTTTCTTGTCTTTTACGTTTTGCATTACTTTAGTTTTTGCTTTTAACTGTTATCTCGATGCTCTAAACATTTCATTCAACATCTGCAAATCGTATCTGGTATTGGAACATCATATAGGACATCTTTTAGCTAACGTGCTAGAATTTCAATTGGTATCAGAGCAGGCACCCTACCTATCTTAGGGTAAGCTCTAAGGTAGATAAATTCTAGCTTGATGGACAAGGAAGGAGGTTTTGTGAACATACCACCTCTGTTGGATGGTTCCAACTCTGACTATTGAAAATCACGTATGAGTGTTTTCCTCAAATCCATTGATAACAGGACCTGGAAAGCAGCCTTAAGAGGTTGGGAACATCCAGTGGTTCTTGATGCAGAAGGAAACAAGACAGCTTTTTTGAAACCAGAAGAGGAGTGGTCCACTGCTGAAGATGAATTAGCTCTTGGAAACTCCAAAGCATTGAATGCATTATTCAATGGGGTTGAAAAGAATATGTTCATATTAATCAAGCAATGCATTGTGGCTAAGGATGCTTGGGAGATTCTCAAAACTGCTCATGAAGGTATATCTAAAGTTAAAAGTGAAAGACTTCAACTTCTTACTACAAAATTAAGTGTTTTAATAAAAAAAACACTTAATTTAAATAACTGAAAACATAAAAAAGAAAAAAAAACTTCATCTTCTTTTCTCTCCTCTCTCTCCACCGTTCCATTCTCTTACTCCATCATTCTTCTTCTCCTCATCATTCTCTTACTCACTCCTTTTCCACCATTCTTCTTACAAAAATATGCTTCTTCTCCGAATCACAAACATTTATCTTCTTAGAAACCTCTTCATCCCCAGCTTCTTCTTCCCAAATTATCATCTCCTCTTCTCTTTTTCCAGCAACAAACACAACACAACACAACAACAACACAGGGATTGTTCTCAAACCAACAACAACACAATGTCAACATCGACAACAAACAAAAATGAGTCCAAGAAAAAACCCATAAAAGTAAATGGTTCCGAAAATTCTAACCTTTTTTTTTCTTCATCCTTCTCTTCTATTCCCTTCTTGTTTAATTCGATCCAAAAATGGGTTGTTTGTGTGTTGTTGTTGTTGTTTTTGGATCCGAAAATAGGTTGCTTGTGTGTTGTTGTTTTTGGATCCGAAAATGGGTTTTTTGTGTGTTGTTTTTGTTGTTGTTGTAGTTTGAGTCCAATTCAAACCCATTCAAATTCAAATCCGATTAAATTCCGAATCCTATGGTGGTTTGTGTTGTTGGCGGTGGTGGTTTCTGGAAAAGAAAGAGGAAGGAGGAAGAGAGAACAGAAGAAAAAGGGTGTTCTGAAAAAGAGAAAAGAGCAGAGAAGGGAGAGGTGGAAAAGAAGAGAAAAATAATCTTTTTTTAAAATGTTTTTAATTCATTAAATTATGTTTTTAATAAAGAAATTCAATGGAATTAAAAAAATTGGAAAAGAAATAAAAAAGCCAAGTCAAAGTGCCACCTAATTGATCAATGCAAAATAAACGCGCCACCTAAGATAATTTGTCCAGTCACATGCTAGCAGGGTTCAAAACCAAAGAATCTACTAATGGTAAGGGGATATTTACAAGTTTATTTTTTGACAGGGGGTATACCAAAAGATCCCCAAATCGCAGGGGGTAAAAGCTTATTAACTCTAAATGTGATGAATGATTCCTAAGCACAACTCCTGGAAAGGTATGTTTTTCTTGAAAAAAATGCAAAGAATAAATTATGGTTTTCTTTCGTTACTTGAGGACAAGCAACAATCTAAGTTTGGGGTTGTGATGACAGGTCATCTAACGTTATTCTTAGCATGTTTTTCAGTTTATTTTAGTAGGAAATAGCAGCAAAAAGGAGGACTATTAGAACGATTGCCTATGATTTCGGGACTTTTGTAATGTTTTCAATATTGGAGTTTGTATTTCTAGTTTTCCCGAAACATAGCAATTTGAGGGGGCTTTTCAAGTAATTCACGAAGAAATCATGTAAATCGGCAAATCAAGAGCATATCCGAAGATTTACAAAGATTCAAGGAAACAAAGAATGAAGATTCAAGAGGCCTCAGAAGATATATAAATGGGAGGAATTCTGTTCCCAAGTCCTGAGGCAAGTTATTTGAAGACGAAGACTTAAAACGACGGAAAATCGGAGAATTTGGGCCCAAGAAAGAGGTGCCACGCGCCTAGCACATTTTCAATGTGCCTAGCACATGGATTAGGCATCCATGCGCCTAGGGCACTGTTCATGCACCTAGGGCATGACTTTTGCCATACTATCATGCGCTAGGCACACTGGCAATGTACCTCGAGCGCTTGAAAACTCGGGGCATAATTGTCCTTTCCTATTATTATTTGGGGTAAAGTCCGCACTTTAAGGCCAAACCCAGGTAGAAACTCTCACTATAAATATCAGCCTTCCTCATTCGGAATTTCTCGTTCAGAACTGTAGCAGTTCAAGAGGAAGGCGACTTTGGAGCTTCGGGAGAGTTTCTATTATCTCCTTGATTTTCTAGGGCATGTTTTTATCTTTAGTAATTTGTTTTTAGTTACCATGTGTAACTAAATCTTTTTAGGTTAGATTTCTAAGATGAACCTCTATATATTTTTGTTGGATATTTATTTAATTTAATTTGACGTTTATTTATTTTATTTATGCTTTTGTCCACTATAAAATTTTATTAGGAAGTAAATTTATTTCTGTGAGAGGAGCAACCCTAGATTAGATACTTAGGTTGTGACAGAACCTAATATGCTATCACTAACCGGATGCTGATATCTTGATATTTCCATCCATTTACTGATAACTATATGTCTAGAAAGTAAGTGATTATTAATTAGACAAAGATATCATAGGAATTGTTGACCCTAGACATAGGTACCCAGTGACTAGAACCCATTGGTTCATGTGGTGCATTACTGAAGCTAGGAATTAACAGGTTAGTAATTAGGGAAACAAGCACCTAGTTGTCCGACTTAAGACTATAACCTAGTTGAAGTAGCAATAATTGTCGCAAGAAAGGGGGGGGGGGGGGTTTGAATTGTGACCCTTTTAAAATTATTCCTGAAACTTTAAACCAAGTTTGTATACTCAAGAATGTTCTTGGTTAAATATTAGTTTCAATAAATGATACTAAAGAATGATTATATAAGCAGAATGAGAAAGATTATGATTAAGCTGATTTTATCTCAAGTTTAAGTATTTATATAATTGTTTTATCTTGGACCAGAATATTTCTGGAAGCAGTTTAATTAAGATAATATTGAAGATTAAAAAATTAGGACCAGAGCACTCTGGATAGTGGTATAAAATAAATGACAAGTGTAGGGAAGAGAAAATAACACAGGAGAGTAATCCTGGTTCACAAAATCCGGCTACTTCCAGTCCCCACACTTCGTGTGAGATTATCCACTATAGTATTCAGTTGGTAGAAACTTCTAACCAACACTATAAGATCTTGATCACACCAGATCAGTCCGTAACCTCTGTATTATCAACCTCAGCAGGCTTTTACAATTCTTTGCACTAGCAAAGAAAGGTTGGAATTTTCTATCTCAAACTATTAAGCCCAATAGACTTGAGAACATGAATTTCGCTTTGTAGGGAGATTGGTTTTGTGTTGAACTTGATATTTCAACACATGAAGCTTTTACAAACACAAACTCAAAGAGATAATGATACAAATAAATATAGTGAGAGATTATGGAGTTGTGTTTGATGAAGAGTTTGACTGAGAGAACGATTGAGAGATTGATTGAGAGAATAATAGATTTTGAGAGATAAGTGCTTTTTTATTTCAAACTCCTGCTATAAACCTTCAGTGAGCTCTTCTATTTATAGAGCACGAATAGCCTTGAGTACTGGTCACAAAAGAGCCGTTTGAATCCATTTCAAATTCAAAAAATACGCTCCACTCTTGCTTGGGGAACAAGTGTGCAAGCTGTCTTCAGAGATCGTTCTTCAGAACGTTTTTCAGTGAACAACCAAAACTTGGGCATGAAGCAACACGTCTTTGCAAGATGTCTAGGAGCTGTTTGCCTTCTTTCAGAAACTTGGAGGCCACTTAAGATGATGTAGAGTTGATGTCATTGTATGATGTCATAGAGTGACTCCTTTGATGATGTCATATGAAAATATCTTTTGAAGAAACATTCCTTAATGGACCTTTTCCCATTTATTCCTTAATGGGTCGAAAATCTCATGGGGCCTAATCAGATTTTATTCCTTTTCAGTCTTGTGGTACAAGTGCTCATATTTGTCAAAGATTGCATCAAGTTATTTTTTGCCTTTAAGAGCTTTAAAAGAGTCTTTATCCTAAAGATCTTTTATTCCCATCTTTAGTGAGACAAAGAGAATCAATTTCCATTGAAGCAGATAATAAATGTGTACAAAAAGTTTCCATTTGTCTTTTGTTTGCTTTTGCTATTTCGATGGTGAATACTTGGTAATCATTTTGCAAGGCAAGAACGTTCTCAGAATTATTCTCATGAAACATGCTCACAAAATTCATTAGTAGATAACAAGATAAAATTTGTTTGTTATCTTTAAAACATCATAAAAGGATTTTGCTTTCAACAATCTCCCCCTTTTTGATGATAACAAACATTTTAAAGTTTAATCTTGAAAGGAATTAAAAGCTAATAATTTTGATAAAAATCTTAAATAAGTTTATCAATTTTCTCCCCCTCAATTTCAGCATCCAATAATCATATAAAAGAAATTGAGAATGCATATGCTTTATGAATCTATATGCTATTTTGCAGAATCATGCATAGTGCTAGTTCCTTAAGTTTTTGGACATAAAATTCAAAACATAGTTCTGGATAATATCTGCAGGCATAGGAAGCGTGCATTTAGACAGTAACAAAATAGTTTTGCAGCACTGTAGGCATGCTTACATCAAAATATAAATAAGCAGTAGCAACATAAGAGTTTTGCAGCACTATAGGCATGCTTACATCAAAATAAGATAACAGCAAAATATTGCTAAGCAGTAGCAGCAAAATATAATAATGCAGAATAAAAAGTATCAGCAGCAAAAGATGATCCAGAGATTTAAACATCAGCAGCAAAAGATGATCCAGAGATTTAAACATCAGCAGCAAAAGATGATCCAGAGATTAAATTGTTTTTCTCCCTCCCTACACTATCTCCCCCTTTGTTTTATCAAAAAAGGAGTAGGTGTCAGACATCAATCCGGAGTTGGAGATGAATCATCGGAAGAGGATTCCTCTGAAGGAGCAGGAAAGAAATGCACTGGTGGAGGAAAAGGTGATTCAGCAGGTGGTGGAACATTGTAACGGGTGCTCAAGGTGTTGGAGATCCAACTTCTATGAGTCTGATTTTCCATCTTGTTATACACATGATGACTTAGACACGCTTGCTGTCCTTCAAGAAGCCTTCGCAGATATTTCTTGATTTTGCTTAAGTCTTTTTCAACTTTAGACCGTTTAGGAGGTCTTTCATCAGCAGCAACAGGGTGAGTGGAAGCGGATGGAGCAGCCTGGGATGGATTAGAAGGCATGGTAGGGACATTTGATTGCAGGGTTGTAAAAGATTCCAAAGGATTTGTGCCATCAAACTGAGGCAGAGAATTAAAGAATCTGCTAATGGAACTTGAATTGAATAATGGAGAGAACTCAGTGAAAAGTTGATTTGGGTTTGACACTTTTGTGGGTGGAGAAGGCTTAGATTTGAAGCTTTGAAGAACCTGAGTAGCTTGGATATCATTAAAATAGGCATTTTGATTTCCAAAATCATCCAATAGGTTTTGATGTTCCTCTAAAATAGGAGATCGTTGCTGAGAACGATCTGGAGCGTGTTCAGCAGAACGGTTTTGAGAAGGATCTTGAGGATTTTGAGGAGGATTTTTAGGAGGGTTCTGTGGAGGATTCTGAGGAGGATTTTTGGGAGAATCTGATTCAGTATCAGAGACGTGATCCTCATCTCTCTTCCTCTTTGAGGGAGTCAAGAATTGTTGAGCCTCATACTTCATGTGGCTAACATTTTTGGCACGAAATTTTGAAATGATCCATTCACCTTCTTCACCATCTAAATCGATCTCAAGTTATCTGAACAGCCTAGTGAGAATCATCCCATAGGGAAGTCCATGTCGAGGGTTTTTGTCTTTAACAGCAGAGATCATATGATGGAGAATTACACGAGACAGGTTTAGCCTAACTTCATAAAACATGCAGTAAATGAGCAAGAGATCATTTTTGGTGATTTTTTCATGATTCCCCTTCCTGGGAATAAGACTATGCTGACTCAACAAGTTTAACATTTTGGGAATATAGTGTAGGTCAGCAGATGTATAGTCAGTGTTTGGCTTAAAGATGTAACTAAAGATATCAGCAAGATTGACCTTTAAATCTAAATCCCAATTTTCTCCATACACGCAGAATCCATTAGAGGGAAGGTTTAGATGTTTAGCAATAATCTCAGGTGTGAGAGAAATTTGTTTACCTTTGAGTGTAGATATGATCAAACTTTTTTCAGGATATGCTTTGGCTTGACAGTAGAAGGCTTGAACCACTTTCTTGTATGTTTTTTCTTTGATTTGGAGGAAGTGACTCCATCCCATTTTGTCAGTGAAAGCCTTGAGCAGAATTTCTTCCTTGGCCAGGTCCTCAAAATCTACATAGCGTCCAATGGCTATGGGTCTTGGTGCCCATTTTTCGTAAAATTCCTTTTCTTGTTCTGGTTCTAGAAGAGGAACTTGTTTTGGAGAGGAAATTTTTTCTTCACCTGTGAGAGGTGCCTTTCCTTTTTCCTTACGAGTTGAAGCAGGTTTGGTTGGAGGTTTTTTAGGGCGAGAAGGTTCTTTTGAACATTTTGAGGTTGATTTTGAAATCTTTGATTTTGGGGTTGATTTCGAAATCTTTGATTTTGGAATCGATTTTGGAACAGAAGAGGATTTTTTAGGTTTTGATGGTTTGGTTGATTCTGGAGCCACCTCTGGTTGAGGTTGAACATTTTCAGACACAACTTCCTCAGGCTCATTTTCCTTAGGTTCAGCTTCTTCTTCTTCATCTGAATCATGGATTTCATGAATGGTTTTGTTTCCTTCACAACTTTGAGTTTTTCTTAACCCAATGCCAGCAATCAATCTTTGTGATCTTCTTCTGTTTGCAGATTGAGAAGATATGGTTTTCTTAGGTTTAGATTTGGGTTTTTTGGATTCAACATGAGAAATTTCATTTTTGTTTTGAACAGAATCATCAATCATGTTCAAGGGTTGAATGTTCAAGGATTCTTCACAAGGAATTTGAGAGAGAGTAGGTGAAAGAGAGAGTTCGGCTGAGTGAGTGGAAGAAGAATGAGGTGATGAAGGAGGTGTGCGGTTTAGGTCAGGTGGAGTTCTGGATGAGGATGATGAAGGTCTGATAGCTTTCTTAGCTATTCCCTTATATCTAGCCATTTTTGTTAAATGAGTGAGAAAAAAAATGATTTTGTTGAAGAGGAAGATGGAAGGATGGTTGTTTTATAGAGAGAAGGGTTTTAGAGAAAAGAGAAGAAAATAGAGAGTCTGAGAGAGAGATAGCACGCGGGAGAGAGAAGAGAAAGATGAAAAGTTTTTTTGATTTGACAAATAGTGGTTTTAGAGACAAGATGGTAGTTTCCACAAAAAGCCATGAGTGTTTTCCTTAAATGTGATGGAAATGGCATCTGATGGGCTGTATAACATATCATATAAGTAGATGAAAATATTTGAATTAATAAAAACAAAAGATTATGGCCATAAAAGCTCACGTGAGCAAACAATAAAGGACAATGGAGAGAATGTTTTTGAGATCGTTCTCTACGTTAATTTTTTTGGATTTTGAATAATATGTAATTTTTCTTTGATAAAATTAAATCTATCCTCGACTAGGGGTTTTGTAAAAATGTCAGCGAGTTGATTTTCTGTATTAACGAAGATTAACTCAACATCCTTTTTGTTTACATGATCCCTAATGAAATGATGTTTTATTTCAATATGTTTTGATCTTGAATGCTGAATAGGATTTTTTGATAAATTTATTGCACTTGTATTATCACAAAATATGGGAATGTTTGTGTACCTGACTGAAAAATCTTCTAGTTGATTTTTTATCCATAATACTTGAGAACAACAGTTTGCAGCTGACACATACTCAGCTTCAGTTGTTGATAATGCAATAGTGTTTTGCTTTCTACATGACCAGCTAATCAATGCTTTTCCGAGAAATTGACAAGAGCCACTTGTACTTTTTCTTTCTATTTTATCTCCGGCATAGTCAGCATCATAGTAAGCTGTTAAGTCAAAACAAAAACCTTTGCTATACCAAAGGCCAAGATCAGTAGTACCAACTAGATACCTAAAAATTCTTTTGACGGCAGTTAGATGTGATTCTCTTGGAGATGTTTGAAAACGTGCACAAAGACCTACTGCAAAAACGATATCTGGTCTACTGGCAGTTAAATATAATAATGACCCAATCATTCCTCGATATTCTTTTTCAGAAACCTTTTTTCCTGTTTCATCTTTATCTAGATTAGAAGAAGGATGCATGGGTGTTGTCATAACTTTGGCTTCATTCATTTTATATTTTTTGAGAAGATTTTTGATATATTTTTCTTGACAAATAAATATTCCATTTGTTTCTTGTTTAATTTGTAAACCAAGAAAAAATCTTAATTCACCCATCATACTCATTTCAAATTCATTTTGCATGAGTTTAGAGAAATCTTCACACATTTTTTCATTTGTAGATCCAAAAATGATATCATCCACATATATTTGAACAATTAGAAAATTTGAGGTATCATCTTTTCTAAAAAGAGTTGTATCAATCTTTCCTCTAGAAAATTTATTTTTAATTAAGAAGGTGCTTAATCTATCATACCATGCTCGTGGAGCTTGTTTCAAACCATATAGAGCTTTTGTAAGTTTGAAAACATGATTAGGTTTAGTAGGATTTTCAAACCCAGGAGGTTGGTGCACATAAACTTCTTCATTTAAGAATCCGTTTAGAAAGGCACTTTTGACGTCCATTTGAAATAGTTTAATATTTTTATGAGATGCATATGCAAGCAAAATACGTATAGCTTCTAACCTGGCGACTGGAGCAAAAGTTTCATCGTAGTCAATACCTTCTTGCTGATTATATCCTTGTGCAACTAACCTGGCTTTATTTCTGATGACTTTCCCTTCTTCATTTAATTTGTTTCTAAATACCCATCTTGTTCCAATTATAGAGTTATTTTGAGGCTTGGAGACCAGAGTCCATACTTCGTTTCTTTCAAACTCAGAGAGTTCTTCTTTCATTGCATTTACCCATGATTCTTCACCAACGGCTTCATGTATGTTCTTTGGTTCAATATGGGAGATCATTGCCATGTTGTTTTCATTTTCTTTGAAAGACAGTCTTGTTCTTATACCATCAAATGTATTACCAATAATTTGTTCAGGAGGATGATCACCAACGATTTTCCAACTTTTTGGAGGGTTTTGAGAAGAGGATGCTTGATCTGGATTACTTATAATTTCTTGAATTTTTTGAATTTCCTCATCATCTTCTTTGTTAGTAATTAAATCATCAAACTCATCAAATATAACATGCATGCTTATTTCCATAGTTTGATTTCTTAGATTATAAATTCTATATCCTTTAGAATTTGTTGCATATCCCAAGAAAATTTCTTTGTCTGATTTTGAATCAAATTTTCCTAAGTTTTCTTTATCATTTAAAATATAGCAAAAACAACCAAATATGTAAAAATAAGAAATGTTTGGTTTTCTGTTTTTCCAGAGTTCATATGGGGTTTTGTTGAGAATTTTTCTAATTGAGACTCTATTTATGATATAGCAAGATGTGTTGATGGCTTCAGCCCAAAAATATTTTTCAACGTTTGATTCATTAATCATTGTTCTTGCCATTTCTTGTAGAGTTCGATTTTTTCTTTCAACAACTCCATTTTGTTGAGGAGTTCTTGCACAAGAAAAGTTATGTGAAATTCCCTTGTTATCAAAAAAGGTTTTAAAGGATAAGTTTTCAAATTCTCCTCCATGATCACTTCTCACAGAAATTATATTTGATTCTTTTTCATTTTGAACAAGGTTGCAAAATTTCACAAATGCTTCAAAAGCTTCGTCTTTATGTTTTAAAAATAAAACCCATGTATACCTGGAATAGTCATCGACTATAACAAAACCATATTGTTTTCCAGCAAGACTTGCAGTTCTAACAGGTCCAAATAAATCTATGTGAAGAAGCTCAAGAGGTCTTTTTGTAGAAATGATGGTTTTTGGTTTAAAACTGCTCTTGACTTGCTTTCCTCTAGCACAAGCTTCACATATTTTATCTTTCTCAAAATTAATTTTTGGAAGACCTCTTACTAAGTCTAGTTGTGAGATTTTTGAAATTGTTTTCATGCTTACATGTCCAGCTCTTTTATGCCAGATCCATTTATCTTTATCGATGGACATAAAGCAAGATTCAGCTGGAATGTCATCTAAAAATAAAACGTAGAGATTTTTCATACGAGAGCCAGTAAAGAAAATATTTCCTGTGGTCATCTGTTTGACTTCACATATGTTAGGTTTAAAAACAACTTCAAAGCCACTGTCACATAATTGACTTATGCTTAGTAGATTGTGTTTTAAACCATCAACATATTGAACATCTTCAATTTTAGCAGAGTTATTTTTACCAATAGTACCTTTTCCTTTGATTTGTCCTTTGTCATTGTTTCCAAAAGTTACTGATCCTCCCTCCTTTTTTATAAAAGAGATGAAGCATTGTTTGTCACCGGTCATATGTCTAGAACAACCACTGTCCAAAAACCATGGCTTTCTCCTTGAGTTCTGATAAAATACATGTATTTTGAGTTATTTGTATCTTAGGTCCCCATGATTGTGTGGGTCCTTTTTTGTTAGTTTCATATGCTCAAGATTTTTAATCTTGAGAAAACAATTAATTTTTAAGTGACCGCTTCTTTTACAATATGAGCAGAAAGATCGTTCTTTGTGTTGAAGAGATTGTTCTTGTTTTGTTAAGTAAGAATGTTCTGGTCTAGCTTTTACTAGTCCTTTTTTATGAAAGCAAAAAGACTCGATGTGTCCATCTTTGTTACAGAAGGAGCATTTTAACTTGTTCTTTTCTGGTATAAAAACATTTTCGTAGATATTTTGACTTTTTGAGGTATCAAAGCCTATACCATTTTGATCAGTCATTCCTTTTTGAGATCCCATGATTTTTTGAAAAGTTTCTGTTGATTTTATAAAGTGGGTGAGATCATTTCTTAATTGTTTTACTTCGTTTCTTAAAACAGTATTTTCATTAGGTTTTTGAGTTTTGTCAAATTCTCTTAATTTCTCAGTTGTTTGAAAATATGAGTCTTGTAATTTTTGAATAGTTTTCTTTTGATCATTGTTTAAAATTTTAAGTTTTTCTTTTTCTTCTTTTAAGTCATCGATTTCTTTTTGTAAAGAATAGCATTTGTTAGTTAAGAAATTTGAATCAAAAAGTAAACTATCAATCGTATTTTCTAATTCAATATTTAAAGGAGGTTTGTCGAAGAGAATTACCTCTTCATTTTCTGCGTTAGCCATCAGACATATGTTTGCTTCTTCTGCTTCTTCTGCTTGTGTTTCTTCAAGATCGTCCCACGTAATTAGAGCAGACTTCTTGTACGGAGACTTTTGATTCTTTTTGTTTTGTGGACATTCATTTTTATAGTGTCCTTTGTTGTTGCACCCATAGCAGATTACTTGACTTTTTTCGACTTCCTTCTTTGAATTGTCTCTTCTGTTTGGGAAGTATCTTTTTATTTGATCTCTTCTTCTCATCATTCTTTGAACTTTCTTTGTGATGAGTGCTAATTCATCCTCTGCTTCTTCCTGAACCATTTGTTCTTCTTCTGTTTCTTTTTCCTCAATTTGTGAGGGTGATACTTCTGAAATATTTTTAGAAGCTTTAAGAGCAATCATCTTTCCCTTTTTATTTGGTTTATCTTCCTGAAGTAAAGCTTCATGAGCTCTTAATGTTCCAATGAGATCTTCTAGGGCCAGGACGTTTAAGTCTTTGGCTTGTGTGATTGTTGTAACCATAGGTCTCCATGATATTGGAAGACATCTTAATATTTTTCTGATTCTATCATGAGGGGAATATATTTTTCCCAATGACCTTAACTCATTCACTATAGAAGTGAATCTGGAATACATTTCATCAATGTTTTCCTCTTCATTCATTTCGAAAATTTCGAATTTTCTTATGCCAATATCTATCCTTGTTTCTTTTACATGACTTGTTCCTTCATGATGGATTTCTAAAGTATCCCAGATACTTTTTGCAGAATTGCATTCATAGATTCTTTCACTTTCTTCCATAGTTAGTGCGCATTGTAAAAATAGTTGTGCTTTTGAATTTAAGAGTACCCTCTTTTTATCTATGTCAGTCCAAGACGCCTCAGGTGTGATAGTAACAACTGATGTGACTGCAATAGTGGTTTTTGGTACAAAGTTACCTTCAGTGATAACTTTCCACATGTCCACATCTTGAGACTTTAGGAACAATTCCATTTTCCCTTTCCAGAAGTAATAGTTCTTTCCATTGAATAGTGGAGGTTTTGTACATGAAAGGCCTTCTGGTATGTAAGACATTGCTTCTTCCTGAATCTTTTACTCTAACACGTGTTAAGTGTTTTTTATTTTTTATTTTTTATTTATTTTTAGAGACCGCGCTCTGATGCCAATTGAAGTAGCAATAATTGTCGCAAGAAAGGGGGGGGGGTTTGAATTGTGACCCTTTTAAAATTATTCCTGAAACTTTAAACCAAGTTTGTATACTCAAGAATGTTCTTGGTTAAATATTAGTTTCAATAAATGATACTAAAGAATGATTATATAAGCAGAATGAGAAAGATTATGATTAAGCTGATTTTATCTCAAGTTTAAGTATTTATATAATTGTTTTATCTTGGACCAGAATATTTCTGGAACCAGTTTAATTAAGATAATATTGAAGATTAAAAAATTAGGACCAGAGCACTCTAGATAGTGGTATAAAATAAATGACAAGAGTAGGGAAGAGAAAATAACACAGGAGAGTTATCCTGGTTCACCAAATCCGTCTACTTCCAGTCCCCACACTTCGTGTGAGATTATCCACTATAGTATTCAGTTGGTAGAAACTTCTAACCAACACTATAAGATCTTGATCACACTAGATCAGTCCGTAACCTCTGTATTATCAACCTCAGCAGGCTTTTACAATTCTTTGCACTAGCAAAGAAAGGTTGGAATTTTCTATCTCAAACTATTAAGCCCAATAGACTTGAGAACATGAATTTCGCTTTGTAGGGAGATTGGTTTTGTGTTGAACTTAATATTTCAACACATGAAGCTTTTACAAACACAAACTCAAAGAGATAATGATACAAATAAATATAGTGAGAGATTATGGAGTTGTGTTTGATGAAGAGTTTGACTGAGAGAACGATTGAGAGATTGATTGAGAGAATAATAGATTTTGAGAGATAAGTGCTTTTTTATTTCAAACTCCTGCTATAAACCTTCAGTGAGCTCTTCTATTTATAGAGCACGAATAGCCTTGAGTACTGGTCACAAAAGAGCCGTTTGAATCCATTTCAAATTCAAAAAATACGCTCCACTCTTGCTTGGGGAACAAGTGTGCAAGCTGTCTTCAGAGATCGTTCTTCAGAACGTTTTTCAGTGAACAACCAAAACTTGGGCATGAAGCAACACGTCTTTGCAAGATGTCTATGAGTTGTTTGCCTTCTTTCAGAAACTTGGAGGCCACTTAAGATGATGTAAAGTTGATGTCATTGTATGATGTCATAGAGTGACTCCTTTGATGATGTCATATGAAAATATCTTTTGAAGAAACATTCCTTAATGGACCTTTTCCCATTTATTCCTTAATGGGTCGAAAATCTCATGGGGCCTAATCAGATTTTATTCCTTTTCAGTCTTGTGGTACAAGTGCTCATATTTGTCAAAGATTGCATCAAGTTATTTTTTGCCTTTAAGAGCTTTAAAAGAGTCTTTATCCTAAAGATCTTTTATTCCCATCTTTAGTGAGACAAAGAGAATCAATTTCCATTGATGCAGATAATAAATGTGTACAAAAAGTTTCCATTTGTCTTTTGTTTGCTTTTGCTATTTCGATGGTGAATACTTGGTAATCATTTTGCAAGGCAAGAACGTTCTCAGAATTATTCTCATGAAACATGCTCACAAAATTCACTAGTAGATAACAAGATAAAATTTATTTGTTATCTTTAAAACATCATAAAAGGATTTTGCTTTCAACACTAGTAAGACTATTCTCTTGAAACCCTTAATAAGGCAGACGTAGATTAGGCCTGCCCGTTTGTAGAACTACTAAGTAAGCTTAGAGAGAGTGTGCTATGAGTGTCCTAAGATTCATAGATGGGAAGACCTAAGGGAAACTTGGCCTTCATTGTCTTGGGAAACAGTGGAACCCAGAGGGATTTAGATCATCTAGTTTTAGGTGCTTTTGAAATTAATTGCGAACCTTAAGGGTGTAAGAATTTTTTTTAATTTTTAATTGCGAACCTTAAGGATTCTGCAAACAAAACAGATAAGATAGCTAAAGATGAAGTTTGAGAAATGTCATCACAAGGTTTCTGCATGTTGTTGTTGTTGTTGTTGTTGTTGTTGTTGTAATATATTATTTCTAGATATTGTGTTAGGTAACTACAATTCAGTGGTATTGAAACAAATTTAACTTTTGTTCTGGTGATCCATTGTAATTGTAAACTACACTGATATTTACAGGCTCTTTATGTTGTAACCTAAAAACATGTTGTACTCTATCTTTATAAAAAAAGTTAAATAAGTTGGTTTGTGGGTCAATTTTATACTTTGTGTTGTTAAAGGTTAATAGCAGGTATGACCTGTTGAAAACTATTAGATTCGCGTTTACTTTTTTTAGGGTAGATTTGCGTACTTTGAATAGATTTGCCTCAGACCACAACAATCTTCTCTTTCTTCTAGACTGAATTGCAAGAATTATAGTGATGATATGAGAATATTCTCTAACGTGTTGATGAAATACATGTTGTTCTCTGACGTGATAAATTTTCATGACTTCATTATTTAATGCATATATTATAATTTACTTTTGGCTGATATTTTATTTTTTGTCCAAATGAGGAGGGAAAATATTATTATTTATTAAGTGGATGAGTGAAGCACTATGCCATTAATTTTTCCTAATGAAGATTTCCCTTTGAAATTGCAAATCTAGGCAGTCATGCTAACACTCAGATCATAATTTTGGGTTGAATTAATCTAGTTGTTTTGTGATTGAAAGGTGAGAGAAAATCACACTTCGTGGCCACCAAATATACCTATTTGCTTTTGTCCAAAAAAAAAACAATACATATTTAACTAGGGTAATCCTCCCACAAAAACTAACATATTTGTTACCCCAATTCATGAACATCCTCTCCACTCTTTCCACCAAAGGACCCCACATAGAGAATTTCCTGACATTAGCTCCCATCGGTAACCACAAATAATTAAAGGGTATCCCTCCTCTCTTACAATTGAGGAAATTACAGGCAATGTACATAAACTCACCATCTATATTAACACCTATCAAAAAAGTTTGGAAAGAGTTTACCTTCAAACCGGATGCCATCTCAAAGCCTCTAAGTAAAGCCTTTAAGGTCCATGAGTTCTCTATTGTTGCCTCCACGGTACAAAGAGTATCATCCACATGTTATAAATGCAAAATCACCATCTTATCTCTACCCACTTTAATGCCTCTAAACAAGTTTAATGCCACCGTGTTCCGCATTAACCCACTAAAACCTTCGACAACCAAGAGGAATAAGAATGGTGCTAAGGGATCACCATGTTTTAAGACTCTTTGGAAACTCACCTCCTTTGTAGGGCTCCCATTGAATAAAATTGACATGCTTCCCCCCACACACAAGCCTTCATCCAACCAATCCACCTTGAACAAAAACCAACTCTAACCAACATATACTTCAAAAATCCCCAATCCACGGAATCATTCGTCTTTTCAAAATCTACTTTGAAGAGCAAACATTCTTTCCTGAATTTCATAGCTAAGTCCACCACCTCATTTATTACTATCACCCCATCCACAAGATCCATTTCTTTCAAGAAAATCGATTGAGACGTGGATTCGAAAAAATTCAACACCATAGGAAGTTGTGATGCCAACAACTTTAAGATAAGCTTGTAAAGGCAACCCAAAATAGATATAGGACAGTAGTCCTTCAAAGCAAAAGGTTCATCTACTTTAGGAATCAAAACTACAAAATTGGACAAAAAACTCCTAGGAAATACCGAGCTCCCATAAAATTGATCAAACAGAATCCTCACCCCATCCTTCATAAGATACAAAAACTCCTGAATGAAAGCAAAATTAAAAACATCCGGCTCAAAACTTTTATTCCCATCACTTTCTTTCACTACATTCTCAATTTTGATTAAAGAGAAAGGCAACACCAACCCATTATTCTCTATCTCAGGTAGTCTTTTAAATGGGACCCCATCCAACCTTGGGAGGTCCCTATTGGACCCAAAAGGCTATTGGACCCAAACTCCTCCCACTTTAAGGGCCTTTATGTGATTCCTCTTTGCTCTTCCTTTAATGCAATGATAAAAAAAATTGGTGTTAGCATCCCCCTCCTTCATTCATTTATATCTTGAGAGCGTTGCAAAACGTAACGACCCGATTTTAGGATTTTATTTATTAAATTGTTTGATGTGTTATATTTGTTGATTATTTGGATGTTAGAGATATAAGGGTATTTTGGTATTTTTGGGTATGGAGAGTTAATTTATGAGAATCGGTAGTAACTAGTGATAACTAACCGAATGGTCGTGTATGAGTAATATTGAGGGTATTAATAAAGTAATTGTGTAGTAACTTTTTTATGAGATAAGAAAGTTACTAGGCCCATTAAGATGAAGGAAACCTAGCTCATTTAGTTAGACTATATATGGATAACTCTTGTAAGAAATTAGGGTTCAACATTCATTTCAACACTCGATTCCTCTCTTTTTTTTAACGTTTTTTCATCCCTTAATCAATTATTTTTCTTGATCCATTCTTGTTAACTCTTCTGAGATGATGTTCTTTTTTAGTTTTAGGGTTTATAGTTACTTGTTAGTTGAATCAGAGGGATTTAGATACTCTAATTTTAGGTGCTTTTGAAATTAATTGCGAACCCTAAGGGCGTAAGAAATTTTTTAATTTTTTAGTTTTAGGTTTTTTCATATTTGTTGTGAAATTTTCTTCTCTTCTAACCCTTTGATTCGTACGGACTTCAAAATTGTACAAGTAAGAAAAGGTTATTTTGCACGTCCGGATTATCAAAAGTATGAATTATTAAGTCTTTATTGGGTAAATCTAAGAGCTGAACTTCTGCTGCTTTAGAAACTGATGGTGAATTATTGTGACAGCAATCGGTGATGACCCAAAATGATATATATACGGCACAATGCACACTTTGCATAAAATTTAGAGTGATCAATACACAGTAGGAGTTTGAGGAGATTACTCATAAAATCAAACGAGAGTCTTTTGATTGTAGAAAGAAGGTATCTGTAGCTGTGATTATCCTACTGATATCGAATATGATTCTTCTAGGACATGGGTCAAATACAAGCATAACAATCCAAAGACTCCAAAAGGTTTCAAGAGAAACTTGGTGCTTAGAAATGATTACTCTAAATTGGACTCTTACTACATCACACCTACAGGTAAAAAACTAAGATCCCGCAAGGAGATAGCAGGATTTCTTAAAGATCATCCACAACATGGTGTATCTGCTTCAGATTTTGATTTTTCATCCCCAAAGGTTATGAAAGACACCATTCCTGAATTTCTTGAGCAAATGAAGGATTCTGCAAACAAAAAAGATAAGATAGCTAAAGATGAAGTTTGAGAAATGCCATCATAAGGTTTCTGCATGTTGTTGTTGTTGTTGTTGTAATATATTATTTCTAGATATTGTGTTAGGGAACTACAATTCAGTGGTATTGAAACAAATTTAACTTTTGTTCTGGTGATCCATTGTAATTGTAACCTAAACAGATATTTGTGAAAGTTCAGATTGTAACCTAATTAAGAGGGGGGGCGAATTAGGTTTTTAGCAATATTGGTTAATTTTTCTTAGTTTAGCGTTGTTGATAATTTTTCCAATAAATAATGATGAAGGTATGAATGCGGAAAAATAAAAGAGTAAGGGAAGAAGAAATAACACAAGAGAGTTATAGTGGTTCCCCTCTAAACCTTAGGGTACTCTACTCCCTTCACACCCCGCGAAGGATTTCACTATGTAAAGAATCTTTGTTACAAAGCAATTTTAATCCCAAAGGCCCCATAACAATATTTCTCTACACACCAAGATAGCACCCCACTATCTTTTACAACAAGAATCTTCACCAAACCTATGATGAAATTCTCACAAAGAAACAAGATAGCACTCCACTATCTTTTACAACAATTCCCACCAACAAATGATGAGAAACTTTACAACAATGTAATTGAAGAATATCAAATGTGTATGGTTGTATAATCTTATCAATATCACTCTTAAACAAATGGACTTAGTGCTCAGAAAACTTTTTAATGAATGTTAAAGTATGGGCAAAGTTTTCCAAACAATTTGAATAAAAGTTTGAAAGCAAGTGATATTGAAAATGTCAATTGAGATAATAAAAGTTGTTGTGTATAAATTCTTTTATTCTCAATTGAATTTATAGAGGCTAAAAAGATGTTTATGAAGCAATGCTAGTTTTCAAAAAATAGTTGTTGCCAATTCATCTTACAGAAAGGGCGTTGTGAAATTCAAAAGGTGGCCGTTGGAGAAAAAAAAATTGGCTGCTGGTAGAAAGTAAAATGGCATACTCAATTATGTGTGGATTTTGAAAAGACATAAGCCAAATATTCAAGCCAGTAGTTTGTATGCAATTGACGCAGCCAAAGTAATCAATTGCACTCAATTATTCTGCTATAAAAATATATGCTGAAATATTATTCTTAGACATTAAAGCCATATATATTTTGATAAGGCCAAGATGAGAATAGTACTAGCAGTTTTTAATGCATGATAAAAATATTTTTATGGCAAAAAATAATTCTCCAAATTTCATAAAAAAATAGAAGTTTTAACGCAAAATCACTTTAGATGAAAATCATTGTGAGTGTGTGATTTATTTTTAAGAGAGTTTTCGGCATTGATAAAAATATATGCTGAAATATTATTCTTAGACATTAAAGCCATATATAATTTGATAAGGCCAAGATGAGAATAGTACTAGCAGTTTTTAATGCATGATAAAAATATTTTTATGGCAAAAAATAATTCTCTAAATTTCATAAAAAAAATAGAAGTTTTAATGCAAAATCACTTTAGATGAAAATCATTGTGAGTGTGTGATTTATTTTTAAGAGAGTTTTC
The DNA here is from genome assembly GCA_946800305.1 of Medicago arabica. Lineage (NCBI taxonomy): Eukaryota > Viridiplantae > Streptophyta > Magnoliopsida > Fabales > Fabaceae > Medicago > Medicago arabica. The sequence continues at coordinate 32,571,525 of OX326966.1, read as the reverse complement.
GGCATTGCTTCATATATGAACTAAGAAAAATGTTTGTAATTATTTTCTGAGCATTCTAAGTCTTGTTAGGAATGATAGTGTCAAAGATAAGGACCAAACTTACAAGAATATAACTATGAAGCCTAAGTCCCATTATCTTCATTCTTCAACTTGAGCCTCCATATAGTTTTTCTTCTTTTGTGAAGTGAGTTTGTTGTCATCAAAACCCAGCCAAGTCTAAGAAGGAAATCTTCTTCACAATTTGCAGGCTTTTTATATTGTAACCTAAATACATGTTGTACTCTATCTTTATAAAAAGAGTTAAATAAGTTTGTTTGTGGGTCAATTTTATACTTTATGTTGTTAAAGGTTAATAGCATGTATGACCAGTTGAAAACTATTAGATTCGCGTTTACTTTTTTTAAGGTAGATTTGTGTACTTTGAATAGAATTCGATTGTAACACATCATAGAATAGATTTGCCTCACATCACAACAGTCTTCTTTTTCTTCTAGACTGAATTGCTAGAATTATAGTGATGATATGAGAATATTCTCCAACGTGTTGATGAAATACATTTTGTTCTCTGATGTGATGAATTTTCATGACTTCATTGTTTAATACATATATTATAATTTACTTTTGGCTGATATTTTATTTTTTTTCCAAAAGAGGAAGGATAATATTATTATTTATTAAGTGGATGAGATAAGCACTATGCCATTAATTTTCCCTGATGAAGATTTCCCTTTGAAATTGCAAATCTAGGCGGTCATGCTAACACTCATATCATAATTTTGGGTTGAATTAATCTAGCTGTTTTTTGATGGAAAGGTGAGAGAAAATCACACTTCGTGGCTACCAACTATACCTATTTGCTTTTGTCCAAAAAAAAAAACAATACATATTTAACTAGGGTAATCCTCCCACCAAAACTAACATATTTGTTACCCCAATTCATGATCATCCTCTCCACTCTTTCCACCAAAGGACCCCACATAGAGAATTTCCTGACATTAGCACCCATCGGTAACCACAAATAATTAAAGGGTATCCCTCCTCTCTTACAATTGAGGAAATTACAGGCAATGTACATAAACTCACCATCTATATTAACACCTATCAAAAAATTTTGGAAAGAGTTTACCTTGAAACCGGATGCCATCTCAAAGCCTCTAAGCAAAGCCTTCAAGGTCTAGAAATTCTCTGTTGTTGCCTCCCCGAAACAAAGCGTATCATCCGCATATAAGAAATTCAAAATATCCATTTCATGTCTACCCACTTTAAATCCCCTAAACAAATTTAATGCCACCGTGTTCCGCATTAACCCACTAAAACCTTCGACAACCAAGAGGAATAAGAATGGTGCTAAGGGATCACCTTGTTTTAAGACTCTTTGGAAACTCACCACCTCTATAGGTCTCCCTTTGAATAAAATTGACATACTTCCCCCCACACACAAGCCTTCATCCAACCAATCCACTTTAAACCAAAACCAACTCTAACCAACATATAATCCAAAAATCCCCAATTCACGGAATCATACGTTTTTTCAAAATCCACTTTGAAGATCAAACATTCTTTCCTCAGTTTCTTAGCTAAGTCCACTACCTCATTTATTACCATTACCCTATCCACAAGATTCCTTCCTTTCAAGAAAGTTGATTGAGACGTGGATATGAACGAACTCAACACCATAGCAAGATGTGCCGCCAACAGCTTTGAGATTAGCTTGTAAAGCCATCCCAAAAGAGATATAGCAAGGTTATCATTTAAAGAAAAAGGCTCATCTACTTTGGGAATCAAAACTACGAAATAGGACAAAACACTCCTAGGCAACACCGAGTTCCCATAAAATTGATCAAAAATAACCCTTACTCCATTCTTCATAAGATACCAAAACTTTTTAATGAAAGCAAAATTAAATCCATACGGCCCCAGACTTTTATTCCAATCACTTTCTTTCACTACTTTCTCAATTTCGATTAAAGAGAAAGTAAACACCAATCCATTATTCTCTTCCTCGGATAGTATTTTAAATGGGAACCCATCTAACCTTGGGAGGTACCTATCCTCCGACGCTACATGCCTTCAAAATTAATCCACCACTGTCTACCTCACCTCAACAGGCTTTTGGATCCAAACTCCTCCCACTTTAATGGCCTTTATGTGATTCCTCTTTTCTCTTCCTTTAATGCAATGATAAAAAAATTAGGTGTAAGCATCCCCCTCCTTTTTCCATTTATATATTGAGAGCGTTGCAAAACCTAACGACCCGTTTTTAGAATTTTATTTATTTAATTACTTGGTGTGTTAATATTTGTTGATTATTAGGATGTTAGAGATATTAAGGGTATTTTTGGGTATGGAGAGTTAATTTGTGAGAATTGATAGTAACTTGGGATAATTAATAGAATGCTTGTGTATGAGTAATATTGAGGGTTTAAATGAAGTAGTTTTGTAGTAACATTTTAATGAGATGAAAAAGTTACTAGGCCCATTAAGATGAATGAAACCTAGCCCATTTAGTCAAACTATATATTGATAACTCTTGTAAGAAATTAGGGTTCAACATTCATTTCACAAACTTCACCAAAGGTGGTTGGTGAGAGAAAAGAGAGATTTGTTTGCTGATCAATGTCAAACTCCAAAACTCCAACTTCTTCCAACAAGGTACAATTACAACCTATGATTTTCATCATTCGATTCCGCTAAAAAAAATAGGGTTTTTTCATCCCTTAATTTTCATCTATTTTTCTTGATCTATTCTTGTTAATTCTTTTGGGATGATGTTCTTTTTTAGTTTTAGGGTCTATAGTTTTTTGTTAACTGAATCGGAGGGATTTAGATCCTCTAATTATAGGTGATTTTGAATTTAATTCCGAACCCTAGGGGCGTAAAAGAAAAAATGTTTTTTTTTTGTGTGCATATTTGTCTTTCACCTGGATCTTGTGAGAAATTAGATTATGTGTTAATTTTCATAATTAATGTTGACATGAATGTAAGTTTATAAAATATATGTTGAATTGAATGAGAGCTTATAGATTTGTCTTTCACCATAGATTTTTCTTTCATACCAAGAAGAAAAAATGCAAGCTTATATAATCAACGTTGAATTGACCGAGAGTTTTCATATTTGTTGTGAAATTTTTTCTCTTCCAACCCTTTGATTTGTGTGGATTTCAAAATTGTACAAGCAAAAAGAGGTTTTCTTGCACGTCATGGTTATCAATAGTATGGATTATTAAGTCTTTATTGATTATAATCTAATAGATGAACTTCTGATGCTTTATAAACAAATAGTGAATTATTGTGACAGCGATCGATGATGACCAAGGATGATATATATACGGCACAATGTAAACTTTGCATGAAATTTAGAGTGATTGATACACAAGAGGAGTTTGAGGAGATCCTTCATAAAATCAAACAAGAGCCTTTTGATTGTAGCAAAAAGGCTAATCTTAGCTGTGATGATCCTGCTGATATAGAATATGATTCTTCTCGGACATGGGTCAAATACAAGCATAACACTCCAAAGACTCCACAAGGTTTCAAGCGAATCTCAATGCTTAGAAAGGATTACTCTAAATTGGACCCTTACTACATCACACATACAGGTAAAAAACTGAGATCCCGCAATGAGATAGAAGTATATCTTATAGATCATCCACAACCAAATGGTGTATCTGCTTCAGATTTTGATTTTACATCCCCAAAGGTTATGCAAGACACTGTCCCAGAATTTAGTGTGCAACAGAAAGATTCTGCGAACAAAAAAGCTAAGATAGCAAAAGATGAGTTTTGAGAAATGTCATCACAAGGTTGCTGCATGTTTTTGTTGTTGATGTTGTTGTTGTTGTGTTAATATATTATTTCTAAATATTGTGTTAGGGAACACCAATTCAGTGGTATTGAAATAAATTTTACTTTTGTTCTGGGGGGTCCATTTTAAATGTACCCTAAACAGATATTTGCACGCTCTTTATGTTGTAACCAAAATACATGTTGTACTCTATATTTATTAAAAAAAGTTAAATAAGTTGGTTTGTAGGTTAATTTTATACTTTTTATTGTTAAAGGATAATTCCAGGTATGACCGGTTGAAAACTAGATATGCGTTTACTTTTTTTAGTATAGATTTGCGTACATAGAATAGAATTTGACTGTGACACCTCAGAGAATCAATTTGCCTCTCACCACAATCAATTTGTTTCACATTACAACAGTCTTCTTTCTCTTCTAAACTGAATTGCTAGAGTTATAGTGATGATGATAGAATAGTCTATGACGTGTTTATGAAATACATGTTTTTCTCTGACGTAATGGATTTTCATGACTTCATTATTTAATACATTCATTATAATTTACTTTCGGCTAATTTTCTATTTTTTATCTTAAAGAGGAGAGAAAATATTATTATTTATTAAGGGGATAAGAGAAGCACTATTCCATAAATTTTCCCCAATGAAGATTTCCCTTTGAAATTGCAAACCTAGGCGGTCATGCTAACACTCATATTATAATTTTGGGTTGAATTAATCTAGTTGTTTTGTGATTGAAAGGTGAGAGAAAATCAGACTTCCTGGTTACCAACTATAACTATTTATTTTTGTCAACAAAAAAAAATTACATATTTAACTAGGGTACTTACTACATTTTACCCAAGAATCCAAAACCCATAAGAAGAAAAAAGAGAGTTTTTTTTTCTTCTGTAACCACTAGCATACCCTGACACTGGTAGCTACCAAAATATGAAGAAGAAGAAAGGAGAATAAAGAGTATTTGTCTCTGCGGAAACAAAAAATAGAAGATAGAAAAATAAAAAGTTAACGCCTAGTATTTTATGACCGTTGGATCATTGACTCTAGTTAGAAAAAAAAATAACTTTTTTTTCCTTTATGTTTTCGTCTTAACAACGGTAACATGGCTGGTATGTGTGAAACAAAGGAAAAAAGAAAAAGAAAAAGGAAAAAGAAATCTGAATTTTAAATTAAAAATTATTAGTTATTAATTTAATTCTTCTTTTTGTTTTTTGTAATAATTTAGAAGAGTTTACTATGATTGGCTGTTGAATTTGGTTGGCTGTTGAATTATTTCCTATGATTGGTTTATTATCTAAGGTTGCATCTTTCTATAATTTTTTTTGTGAATAGACACATTTGCACTTTGTATTACGCTCCTATTTCCGCTCTACCGTACTTTATTATTCTTTTTTAAAAAAAAAATCTTATTTTTTGAAAGTTTATATATTTTTAAATGAAAATTTTATTTTTGATGAAATAAAGTTTAATTTATGTACATGGGAAATTTACTAAGTTTTATATATGTAAGGCAAATTGGTCAAAGGTTCGTTGCTTGACTTTTTGTATATAGATGTTGTTTTATTGAGCGTGGACAATTCACTAAGTAAGTTCTTTAATGAAAATTAATCGTTGTTAACTCTAGTAAAACTTTCGTACATAAAACATTGACGACGATAAAAACGTATGTATTTTTAACTCATCAATTAATGTGATACCACGTGATTGAAAACATGCAAAAACTTTTTGACATTGACATTGTAAATAATTGGATTTTAATACATTTTCTAGAAAATTTTCTTTTGTATGTTGATCATAATTAAGTGTGCTTGTGATTTCGAAGATAACTAGAAAATTTTATGTATGAATTTTTTATTGTAGGTCGATCATAATCAAGTGTGCTCTGATCTGTCTGGTGAGAAATTGATGTTGGCAACAGTGATAGAAAGTGCTCTAGTACGGTGGCGAGGAGTCTTCACGGTGGGACGAAAGGTTCTTGCAGACACGTTAGCACTCTAACACTCAAGTCAGTATTGGAACTGTGAAAGAGTGTGTAAAAAGTGTGTGAAAAGTGAACCATACCTTGAGGGAGAAGCAAACTCAACCTTGTATAGGCGTGTGTGAGAATAATTGCTTACGTGAGATGGGGCGCGTGATTAGGAGACGATTAAAGGACACATGTATGGTGTCTAATTATTAATATAGAGTCAATGTTGAATTGAATGAAAGCTTATATATTTGTCTTTCACCATAGATTTGTCTTTCATAACAAGAAGAAAAAATGCAAGCTTATATTATCAATGTTGAATTGACCGAAAGTTTTCATATTTGTTGTGAAATTTTTTCTCTTCCAACCCTTTGATTTGTATGGATTTCAAAATTGTAAGAGTAAAAAACGTTTTTTTGCATGTCTGATTTATCAATAGTATGGATTATTAAGTCTTTGTTGGGTTTATCGAAGAGCTGAACTTCTGCTGCTTTTTAAACTGATGGTGAATTATTGTGACAGCGATCGGTGATGACCCATGATGATATATATAAGGCACAATGCAAATTTTGCATTAAATTTAGAGTGCTTAATACACAGGAGGAGTTTGAGGAGATCCTTTATAAAATCAAACGAGAACCTTTTGATTGTAGCAAGAAGGATGATTGTAGATGTGATGATCCTACTGATATTGAATATGATTCTTCTCAGACATGGGTCACATACATGCCTAAAATTCCAATGACTCCAAAAGGTTTCAAGAAAAACTTGGTGCTTAGAAATGATTATTCTAAATTGGACTCTTACTACATCACATCTACAGGTAAAAAACTGTAATCTTGCAAGGAGATAGCCGGATTTCTTAAAGATCATCCACAACCTGGTGTATCTGCTTCGGATTTTGATTTTTCATCCCCAAAGGTTTTGCAAGTCACCATTCCAGAATTTATTGAGCAACAGAAGGATTCTGCAAACAAAAAAGCTAAGATAGCTAAAGATGAAGTTTAAGAAATGTCATCACAAGGTTGCTGCATGTTGTTGTTGTTGTTGTTTCTAGATATTGTGTTAGGGAACTTTTGTTCTGGCGGTCCATTGTAATTGTAACCAAAACAGATATTTGCAGTCTCTCTTTGTTGTAACCTAAATACATGATGTACTCTATCTTTGTAAAAACAGTTAAATAAGTTGATTTTATACTTTGTACTATTAAAGGTTAATAGCAGGTATTTTTTTAGGGTAGACTTGCATACTTAGAATAGAATTCGACTATGACACATCATAAAATCAATTTGCCTCACACCACAACAGTCTTTTATTCTTATAAACTGAATTGCTAGAATTATAGTGATGATATGAGAATATTCTCTAACGTGTTGATGAAATTCATGTTGTTCTCTGATGTAATGAATTTTCATGACTTCGTTATTTAATGCATACATTATAATTTACTTTTGGCTGATTTTTTATTTTTTGTCCAATAGAGGAGGGAGAATATTATTATTTATTAAGTGGATGAGAGAAGCACCATGCCATAAATTTTTCCTGCTGATGATAATTTTGGGTTGAATTATCTAGCTGTTTTGTGATTGAAAGGTGAGAGAAAATCACGCTTCCTGGTTACCAACTATACCTATTTGCTTTTGTTGAAAAAAAACTATAAATATTTAACTAGGGAACTGACTACATTTTACCCAAGAATCCAAAACCCATAAGAAGAAAAAAAAAAAGAGCATGTCTTTTCTGTAGCCACTAGCATACACCGACACAGATAGCTACCAAAATATGAAGAAAAAATATCAAGAATAACGGGTATTTGTTTTGCGGAAACAAAAAAGTAGTGGATAGAAAAATAAAAAGTTAACGGTTAGTATTTTTTGTCTTAAAAACGGTAACATGGCTGGCATGTGTGAAAAAAGGAACAAACGAAAGGAAAAAGAAAAATTAAATCTGAATTTTAAATTAAAAGTTATTAGTTATTAATTTAATTGGTCTTTTTGTTTTTTTGTAATACGTTTGAAGAGTTATTAATAAATTATTTTGGATTCTATATTTTTTCTTTCTAAGTTTGCTTCTAATTCTTTTGGCTATTGAAATATTTCCTATGATTCGTTTATTACTTAAGGCTGCATCTTTCTATAATTTTTTTTTTTGTTAATAGACACGTTTGGACTTTGTATTACGCTCCTATATATCCTCTACCGCACTTTGTTTTTCTTTTAAAAAGAAATCCTTATTTTATGAAATATTATATATTTTTTAATTAAAGTTTTATTTTTCATGATATAAAGTTTAAATTATGTACGTTATATATATATATATATATATATATATATATATATGGCAAATTGATCAAAGGTTAGTTGCTTCACTTTTTGTGTATAGAAGTTTTTTCATTGAGCGTGGAGAATTCAGTGTGTAGGTTCTTAGGTGAAAATTAATCGTTGTTAACTCTAGTACTATTTTGGTACATAAAACATGACAACGATAAAAACATATGTATTTTTAACTCATCAATTAATGTGATACCACATGATTGAAAACAAGTAAAAACTTTTTGACATTGACATTGTAAATAAATTTGATTTTAATACATTTGTCTTGGATATTTTTTTGTTGTATGTCGATCATAATCAAGTGTGCTTGTGATTTTGAAGTTAACTAGAAAAATTTTATATATGAATTTCCTGTTGTATGTCGATCATAATCAAGCTTGCTCTGATATGTCTGGTGAGGAACTGGTGTAGGCAATAGTGACAGGAAATGCTCTGGTACAGTGGCGAAGAGTCTTCACGGTGGAACGAAAGGTGCCTAGGGGCACGTTTGCACTCTAACACTCAAGTCAATATTGGATTTGAGAAAAAGTGCGTAAAAAGTGTGGGAAAAGTGAATCATACCTTGTGGGTGAAGCTAACTGTTGGATATTTGTATATTGGCTTCACTTTTTCTAAAACAAATATTCATATTTGGATATTTGTACAAAGGATTTCTACAAGCATTACGATGCTAATGAAACTCTCAAATGGAGTAACGGCTAGCTTCAAAGTCAACTTGAGCGTGGGAAGCACAACGACAAAGAATGCAGGCCAGTACAGAGTACGTTGTACGAACTCTGTTTCCACTACTCCACTACCTCGTACAGTTTGGCAACTGTGTCTACCGGTATTAATCTTCAAAGGGAATAAAATTCAAATTATGCAATTGAAGGACTATTACCAAATCAACCAACAGATCAACAGTCATTGATCAAGCTTCAGAAATCATTCTGATGTGCTGGATGACTCAACGTCTCTTTCCTACGCCTATATAAAGGATAGAAGACTTGAAGAATTGTTGGACTTTACTACTAGAAAAATTACACTGCGTTGCTTTCGTATTTAACTGAGTCTTAACAAAAACACATTAACAACTTAGATTCTTACAAACTGAGTATTCTAGAATTTCTAAGTTAAAAAGAAAAACAGAGTCTGTCTTTGATTGAAACAGAGTCTGTCTCTGTTGTAATTGAAACACTTTTGATTGTTGTCAAGTGTTCAACTCTATTCAATTTTCTGTAATTGTGTAAGAAGTCTCTTGCATGTGTGCTTGAGCAAATAAGTCTCTTGGCTGCGTCCTTGAGCAAGGAAGTCTCTTAGTTGTGTCTTTGAGCATTGGAAGTCTCTTGCCTGCGTGCTTGAGCATTGGAAGTCTCTTACTGTGTGTTTGAGCAACTTGTAATTGATATTACATTTTAGTGAACTCTCCTTGGAAGTACAAGGGGGACAGGACTACTTCCGGTTTGTGGAAGGAACCTGTATAATTGTTTGTGCTCTCTCTTCTCTCCATCTCTTGATTATTTCCGCTGCATCAGAACCTAATCTCCCATCAGACTCTGATCCCATTCAGACTCTTAGTTTAAGTAATTAGATTCTCACTCTTCAAGAGCTGCGAAAAGCTAACACAATTCAACCCCCCCTTCTTGTGTTTTTCTCACCTTCAGTCATGAGGTTCAGAGGTTGAGGGTTGAGAGGCTCTTAAAGCTAGAAAAGTTTCAAAATTTGGTAAAAAAGTTATTTGATCACAAAGAGGTTGAGGAACTCTTCTAGACACAGTTTCTGCTCTACATTCTGTTACAGGTTCTGATAGGATATCAGAAGCTTGTTCCAGATTTTCAGAAACTGGTTCTACAACAGGTTCTGAAGATTCAACAGAAGCTAAGGTAAGACTTTCTGTAGGTTTAGGTACAGGGTCTGGTTTGGAAACAGATTTTGTAGCTTTTGTTGGTTTGGATTTTGCAGGGGTCTTTGGTAGTTCTCCTCCTAGATGTTTCTCAAGAGAATCTAGGGTGTCTGGAGAGTCTACACAAATAGGCTCATGTTGGGGGGATGATTGTTTGGTTACTTCAGGCTTTTCAGAAGGTTGAATTGCCTGAAGTCGTTTGAGAAATGATGGTTGAGCAGGATGGTCAGCAGGTAGGTTCATAGACACTGTGATGGTGTCTTGAACGACTATGTCCATAGTTGAATCAACATATTCTACTATTGCAGGGTCCAATGGGTTATGGGATGATAAGGGTTTGATTGGTGAGGGGGATGAATTTCTGAGGGATGGAAGAATTTGGCTCAAGGGTTTGTTATCTGATTCTGAATCAGATTCTGACTCTTGATTTGTAGAGGAAGATGAGTTGTATGCTATATTGCCAGAGGTGCCTATGCCAGCTTCTGGAGAAGCATAATGATCAGACACAGTAGCTTCTGATAACTCAGCTTCTGCAGTAGCTACATGATTCTTCTGTTTTAGAGCAGAAGCAAGCAACTTAGCAGCTTCTTTGACAGTTTCCTCTTTAAGTTCTTCAGCAACCACTTCTGCTGCCATTGCCTTGCCAGCAACATGTTCATCCTCAATCATAGATACAGAAGTACCTATCTTCTGTGCTACATCCCTAGCCACAGGAACCACATCCACCTTTCTCTTCTTGATCTGACTTTCTTCACCATCAGAGTCAGCATCAAGGAATTCAGCAATTTCATCAGCTAGTTTGACATAATCTCTGTCACCCTTGCCTATCTTCGCTTTCTTCTCATCTTTCTTAGCCTTCTTATCGTCTTTCTTAGCTTTCTTCTCATCCTTGGTTTCTTTTATCCTATCCTTGATTTCCTTGGATGCAGAAGATACTGATGAAGGCATGGGAGCTATGGTCTTAGGGGCACCAATAGTCACTCCTGGAAGAGCAGTAGATTTGATCTTCTTTCTGAGAGGCTTCTGCTTCTCTTCCTCTTCCTTAAGAAGCACTTCCTTGGTCCTTTTTCCCTTGACCTTAAGAGGTCCTCCTCCAGCAGTCTCAGGAATGGCAGAATAGTTGATTATTCTACCAGTATCCTTGAAGTAATCCACCACAAATCTTGCAAGAACTTCAGGATTATCTTCTTTGGATATAGGAGGGAAGTCCATCATCAAGTCAGATTGCACATAAGATTCCCTCATATCATGCTTAGAAGGATTGATTCTTCTGACAATCTTCATGTACTGCAGAGTTTTGCCATTGATGATTCTCCCAGTCACAGTTCCAAGATGAGCATCTGATACAACACCAGATTCTGATAAGACCTTCAAGAGGCCTCCTTGATACAGAATCTCTGAGATTAGCCTTCCAAAAGGAACTTGCCTTCTGGTTTCTGATTGGCTTTTCTTGATTGCCTAGCACATGTGGTGCATCATATACCTTGGAAAGTTGATCTTTATTTTGTTAATCAGAAAATAAAGAAGAACTTTGTGATCAACAGACAGAGTGTCTGTTCCTCCTCCTTTCTGAAGCATATTGTCCAGTATGATCTTCAGAAGCACCCTATGCTCAGGATGCATATCAACCAGTTTATTTGAGGGTCTCCCTTCAAATAAAAGTTTGTTGCAGATAACTGTCCAGTCACTCTTCTTCTGGACATTCCATTGAAATTTACCAGCGTTCTCCACTTGACACGCCCTGGCAACCACTTCTTCAGTGATAAGAACTGGGATTCCCATCACAGCAGACCTTATTTCAAGACCATTGTACGGTCTTAAACCCATTTGTTCTCTGTTCTTCCCAGCCAGCTTGGGGTTGTCTGAAATTGCAACAGTTTCTTCAATTGTAGCTTCATCCTTGTCGTAGACTTCTGACCTAACCCAAAAATCTCTTACCAGCTCCTGATATGTTGGTCCATTCAACATACCGAAATAGTTCATCATTCCTTGTGCTAAGAAATGAGAAGATACGTCAACTCCGTGACGATTAAGAGAACCAAAATCTACTGGAGATTCAACTTGAATTTCCAGAGTTTCTTTGATAATGTTCATTGTTCTGGGTTTGATAACATATGATTTTCCAGTCTTGACTATGACACCAGATTGGATGAGATAACTTGCCATTTTAGACGTTTCTAAGTGTTTGATTTGAGAGCAAAAAGTTTTACAAAAGATTGAAAACAAGAAATTTGTTCAGAGAGAAAATCAAAGAGTGAAAAGAGAAGTGAGTTGTGTGTGATATGTATTTATAGAGAAAGTTTGATAACCGTTTGGAAAAAATAGGGGACAAACAAACACAAACAATAAATACATATAGCATGCAGCCGTAAAAGTATTGGGACAATGCGAAGGTAACTTGTTTAACGTAATGAAATCATTGCCCTTTGAGTTCTTACCCAATACAGACAGGCCACGTCTGAGAAACTATAAAGTAACTGTCACCGTAGTGGGGCAGGAGTTACTGAACATAACAGTCACGCTTCCACTAATACAAGCTTCTGAGAGTCTAATGATTCCTTACCAGAGTCTGAAGGTTTATCAGAAGCTTATATTTATCAGAGTCTCCAAAAGAGAGTCTGATGCATAATTAACTTCTGAATATCTTTCAGAGTCTAAATTCTGTTTTCAGAGGCGCACATTACCCAGAGACATAACACATGTTCAAATTTTTCTTTATAAAATCAAACCTTTCAACAGATAAAGGTTTAGTAAATATATCAACCCATTGATGATCAGTATCAATGAATTGAATATCTAAAATTCCTTTTTGAACATAGTCTCTTATAAAATGATGTTTAATCTCAATGTGCTTTGCTCTTAAATGCAGAATTGGATTCTTAGACAAACATATAGCTGCCGTATTATCACAATAAATTGGGATACAGTTTTCAGTTATTTGATAATCCTCAAGCTGATGTTTCATCCAGAGTAGCTGTGTACAACAACTAGAAGCTGAGATGTATTCTGCTTCTGCTGTAGACAAAGCAATGGTTGCTTGCCTCTTGCTAGCCCAGGATATCAGATTCTCTCCCAAGAATTGACAATTGTAACACCCCGTTTCCCCAAATTCAAAATTTCATGAATAAATCAGAGTATCATATAAAACGGAATGCTACATCTCATTAAAATTCTCAAAAAGGAATAAATAAACATTTATTCTAGTCAAAACTGTTCTAACATCGCAGCGGATAAAATTTAATGTTAACAAATCGTTTTGGCACGTAGGCCTCATAAATAAGTCTCGATATAAATTAACTGCAAACTTAAATCATAATCAAATACGTAAGGAATAGAAAGTAAACATAAAGGTTCTCATCCCGTTACGTATCAGAGCACCTAAAGGACACGGTGAGGATAGCCACTCACAACAGCAACAGCAACAAAAGCTTAATCACCTGCACTTGCCCACAAGGCGGCAATTCCAGCAGAAGGGGTGAGATTCTCATAACAATAACATTAAAAATATAATTCAATAATTACAATTAACAGCATAACTTCATCATCATATATCATAATAACAATCAAGTAGCATCTTAAACAACATCATAAATCAACTTAATAGTTTGACTTGACAATGCAACATTGACTCGACTTATGCAACTTAGACATCTTGATCATGCATGTGGTACCATAATGAGTATAAATATACTCCTAGGGCATAAGCCCTCGTCGCTATTAAGCATAAAAATACTCCTAGAGCATAAGCTCTCGTCGCTGTTGAGCAAAAGCTCCTAGGGCATGAGCCCTCGTCTCTGGATGAATATGCATGGACTCAATCTCTTAAGCTTAGACGTCTCAAGATAAATTCCAATAATTTGGATTACAACATCATGAATCTTATAACAACAAATGCAGCTTTTAATTAATAAAACATGGCAGCATGGCAGCAATCAACATCTCAAACAATAGCAAGATCGTAAACGTTCACATACATCGTCACTTATGATTCAGAAAAGCATATACAAATGTATAGGTCACAATAACAAATCAATTATCAGCTAACAGCTCTACATTTCTTCTTAATACCTCAGTACTTAATTCCCAAACCAGGGGTCATCTCATAACTAATCGTGCGACAAGAGTCGCATTATTCTAAAAGGTAGTCTGATACAGGACTACTCGCTATGGCGAGTGGGATCTCTCGTCGCGAACCATTACAGGGGTTACTCGCTACGGCGAGCTAGGTTGCTCGCCTCGCGAGCATCAGGGGTACTACTCGCTATGGCAAGTTGGGTTATTCGCCTGGCGAGCTCCTGGGTGTTGCTCGCTACGGCGAGTTGGGTGTTCGCCTCGCGAACCTTCTCGGGGTTGCTCGCTATGGAGAGTTGTTCTATTCGCCTCGCGAGCGGATGGGTACTCGCCGTGGCGAGCTGGCTGCTCGCTGTGGCGAGCGGCGACAGAACAGTTACGGGGTTACGAGGGTTTTCACCCAAAACCCCAAATTTCATCCTAATTCTTCCCAAATTCGACTATAATGATGTCCAAGAGTTATTCTAATGTCTGTAAACAGTTTCCTACGTCAACGGTACAGTTTTCATCATCTAATCATCAATTTACCACTTGTGACCTAATTCTCATGAAATAAACCTAGAATTTGCTAACTATAATCATGAATTACATGTTCTACTGATATTGTAATGATAGGCTCACCCTTACCTTAAGAAATTCGAGCAGCCACCTCTCTGGTTCTTCTCTTTTGTTTTCTCCCTTTTTCCTCCCAAAGCTCTGAATTGTACGTTCTGTACAATTCTAACCTAACCCCCCCCCCCCCCTTTTAAACCTCTTTTTGTTTGTTTTATTTTATCTTATTTCCCCACAACTATATCTAATTATACAACAAACCCACAACTTATTATTTGTTTTATTTTCTAATCTTATTTTATTAAACAATAAAATAAGTCACAACACATAAGTCACATAAATCACATAACATCTCGAATATCACTTAATTCACACAAAATCATATAAATATACTCTATACTATATAAAATAATTTAAATAATTAAAACGGGCGTTACAACAATTGCCACTGGTTGATTTTCTTTCAATCCTGTCTCCAGCATAGTCAGCATCACAGAATCCAACTAGCTTGTAGTTAAAGGATTTCTTGTAAAGAAGTCCAAGATTGGTAGTTCCTTTCAGATATCTAAAGATTCTCTTAACAGTTGTTAAATGAGACACTCTAGGATCTGATTGAAACCTTGCACACAGACATACACTGTATAAAATATCTGGTCTGGATGCAGTTAGTTATAACAAAGAACCAATCATACCTCTATACAGCTTCTGATCAACTTTGGTTCCTTGATCTTCTTTGCTCAGAGTGCAGGTTGGATGCATTGGAGTATTCATTTCTTTGCAATCCTCAAGATTGAACTTCTTCAGAAGCTCTTTCGTGTATTTGGACTGATGAACATAGACTCCATCTTTGCATTGGTTGATTTGAATTCCAAGAAAGAACTTCAATTCTCCCATCATGCTCATTTCAAACTCATCTTGCATTACTTTGGAAAACTCTTTGCAAAGTGAACTATTTGTAGAACCAAAAATGATATCATCAACATAAATCTGAACTATAAGAATGTCTTTCTTCAGAGTCTTTCTGAATAGTGTAGTGACAACTTGCCCTCGTTCAAAGTTATTTTGAATTAAGAAATTACTTAGTCTTTCATACCAAGCTCTGGGAGCTTGTTTCAAGCCATAGAGTGATTTCTTCAATTTATAAACATGCTCTGGATGTTTTAAATCTTCAAAGCCAGGAGGTTGTTTGACATACCCTTCTTTAGAAATGACACCATTAAGAAATGCACTTTTAACGTCCATTTGATACAGGGTTATGTTGTGATTTAGTGCATAGGAAAGAAGTAACCTGATTGCTTCCAATCTTGCAACTGGAGCAAATGTTTCTGTGTAGGTAATGCCTTCTTGTTGACTGTAGCCTTGCGCAACAAGTCTGGTGTTGTTTCTGATTACTTCTCCTTGTTCACTAAGCTTATTTTTGAACACCCACTTGGTTCCAATGATGTTCTTGTGATCAGGCTTAGCTACTAGATCCCATACTTCATTCCTTTTGAATTGATTCAGTTATTCTTGCATTGCCAGAATCCATCCTTCATCTCCAAATGCTTCTTCAATAGAGGTTGGTTCAATAACAGATAGTAATCCCAAAGCAGACTCTTCTTGTCTGAAATGCGATCTAGTTCTCATGGGACTTTCTTTATTGCCAATAATTTGATCCTCTGGATGCGAAGACTTGTATTTGAAAGATTGTTTGGATTGACTAGCTTGCTGAGAACCATCTTGAGCTTCTTCAGAAGCTTCTTCATTAGGAACTTCAGGGGATGCTCCAGCTTCTGAAGTATCTTCAGATTCTGGAATCTGATCAGATTCTGAGTTTTCATCAGAATCTTGAGATTCTGCATGACTTTCATCTTGCTCTGGAGTTTCACTTCCAGGCACTTTGTCATCGAATCTGACATGCATAGATTCTTCAACACATTGTGTTTCTGAATTATACAGCCTGTATGCCTTAGAACGTTCAGAGTAACCTAAAAATATTCCCTTCTGAGCTTTGGCATCAAATTTCTTTAGGTAGACTTTATTGTTCAGGACATAACACGTACATCCGAACTGATGAAAATAAGATATGTTGGGTTTCCTTCCTTTAAAGAGTTCATATGCTGTTTTGTTCAACAGAGGTCTGACATAGATTCTGTTCTGAACATAACAAGCTGTGTTTACTACTTCTGCCCAAAAGTGCTTAGCCAGATTGTTCTCATGGATCATGGTTCTAGCCATTTCTTGTAAGGTTCTGTTCTTTCTCTCTACGACTCCATTTTGTTGTGGAGTTCTAGGTGCAGAGAATTCATGAATAATTCCATGTTTTTCACAGAAAACCTCAAAAGGCTCATTTTCAAATTCTCCTCCATGATCACTTCTGACTTTCAAGATTTTCAATTCCTTTTCAGATTGAATTTGGATGCAGAATTTACTAAACACAGAATATGAATCATCTTTAGTTTTCAGAAACTTAACCCAACACCATCTGCTGTAGTCATCAACAATAACTAATCTATATTTACTTCCATATAAGGATGCAGTGCTAACTGGTCTAAATAAGTCAATATGAAGTAACTCCAAGGGTCTGGAAGTAGAAACAATTTCTTTCGGCTTGAAGGGACTCTTGACAATTTTCCCTTTCTGACATGCTCCGCAAAGAGATCTGAGTGATAGTCAATGTCTGGTAGGCCTTTGACAAGTTGCAACTTGCTAAGCTTAGAGATTAATCTCCAATTAGCATGTCCCAATCGTCTATGCCACAGCCATTTCTTATCACCCATTGACAAAAGGCACACTACCTTTTGATCAGTCAGTTCTGAGAATTTTATCTTGTATACATTGTTTCTTCTTTTTTCCTTGAAGATTATGGACTGATCATCCTTGTTAACCACATTGCAGTTGTTCTTATTAAACAATACATCATAACCACTGTCGCATAATTGACTTATGCTTAGTAGGTTATGTCTAAGTCCATCAACGAACCACACATTACTGATTGAGATAAGAGAGTTACCAATGGTTCTAGTACCAATGATTTTGCCAGTCTGGTTTCCTCCAAATCCCACATTTCCTCCCTCTTTCATGGTTAGGGTTAGGAACATAGACTTTTCTCCCGTCATGTGACGTGAGCAACCACTGTCCAGGTACCAAGCCTTCTGCTTTTCTAGTCCTTTTAGACATACCTGCAGCATCAATAATTTCAGACTTAGGTACCCATATTCTCATGGGTCCTCTTGGGTTAGTCTTAGAACCATTAAACTCCTTTCGTAAGTTACGTCTTGAAGTCATTGGTAGTGTTTTCTCCTATACCTTAGGTTTAGAACCGTTTGGTTTAGGTTTCAACTTGCCATTCACAGTTTCTCTTCTTTGAAACTTAGGCTTTTGTTTTTCAGACTTTGGCTTTTTCAGAGTCCGTTTATCAGACTCTGAATGTTTTAGAGTCTGAATCTTTGAAGCTTTAGGTTCAAAGTTTTTCAGAACCTTTAACTTTATATTCTGAGATTTTGACTTAGTCAGAACCTTAGAAATAGGAGTTGTAGGTTCTGAATGAGTCACTGTGTTGACTTCATCAGACTCACTTACAAAGTGGTTTTTCAACGCTTCTCTGGCTCCATCAGGACCAGGTTTCAGAATCACATCATTAGAGCTTCCTCCAATGAATCCAAGACCCTGTCCTCTGTTTTGATACGTGCTATAGATCATGGACGCGACCCTTGATCTGTCAATTCCAATAGCAATAAATTCTTGCAGAGCAACATCTTGCTCACTCAAGTATTTACAGCTACACTTCTTAATCAATAAAGTGTCATTTTCTTCTTTTAAATTTTCTAATTCCAACAGAGTTGAATTATGTCTTTTTGACAGCTTATCAAGCTGTCGTTTGACTTTCTTCAACTCAGTGGTTTTAGCTTTAAAATGACCAAGAAGTTCTTTGACAGATTCTACTAGTTCAGATCTTGTGAGTTCAGAATATACCTCTGTTTCACTTTTAGAGTCTGCATCTGATTCTGCCTCAGGTGTCTCTTTAACAGATTCGGTTGTAGCCATTAGTCCAACAGCTACATTAGCTTCACCATCAGCATCATCATCCTCAGACCCTGACTCATTATCAAGATCTTCCCAGGTGGCCATCAGACTTTTCTTGATCTGCTTCTTAAACTTGCTTGACTTGAAGGTTGGCCTCTTTGACTTGGATTTCTCCTTCTGCAGGTCTGGACAGTCAGCAATAAAATGTCCAGTTTTCTTGCAGTTGAAGCAACCTTTCTGTTCCTCCTTTTTGAAACCCTTCCCACTGCTCTTGCTCAGAAATCTCTTGTTCTTCTTAGCAAGGTACTGCATTCTGATTGAAAGCATAGCCATTTCCTTTGCAATATCAGGATCTTCCTCCGAGCTTTCAGAAGCTGAAGATTCATTTTCAGACTCTTCAACCTTGAGAGCCTTTGAGGACCTTCCTTTTGATTTTAAAGCAATGGTTTTGGACTTTCTTGTAGAATCATGTTCATTGAGACTTAACTCATGAACCTTGAGAGAGCTTACAAGATCTTCAACACTTAACGTGTTTAAATCTTTAGAGGGTAAGCTCCTTAGAATCTTGCTAACATGATCAGAAGCTATATAACTCTTCTTTAGTATCTGAAGACCAGATACTAGAGTTTGAAATCTTGAGTACATCTGCTCAATACTTTCATCTTCTGTCATCTTGAATAGTTCATACTGATGAACTAATAGAAGAGCTTTAGCTTCCCTGACCTTTTTGCTTCCCTTATAGTTGGCACAGAGAGAAGCAAACATGGCTCTAGCAGTAGATTTGTCACTCATCTTCATGTATTCCGTTTTAGGAATAGCAGTGACAAGAGCCCCTCTGATGATATGATGTTTCTTGTAGATTTTCTTTTGAGCAGCAGTGTGAAGTTTGCGGTCAATGGCAGCACCTTCGTCATCAAGTTGTAAGTCACCAACACCATCTTCAAGTATGTCCCAAAGTTCTTCATCAAGACCCATGACATAACTGTAGAAGTTGGTTTTCCACCAAGAAAATTCTTCAGGATCACCATTGAACTTAGGAATTTTTCCATAATCAGCCTTTTTACTGTTGTTATTGGATCCATAGTCATATGGTATAGCAGCACCAGAAGTAGCACCAGAAGAAGACGGTTCACTGGAAGACATGTTTTTCTCTGGATCTTTTGTCACACGGTTAAGTGCTATGACAACAGAGCCGAAGCTCTGATACCAATTGAAGGTGAGAAAAACACAAGAAGGGGGGGTTGAATTGTGTTAGCTTTTCGCAGCTCTTGAAGAGTGAGAATCTAATTCCTTGATATCAGAGTCTGAAGGAGATCAGAGTCTGATAGGAGATTAGGTTCTGATGCAGCGGAAATAATCAAGAGATAGAGAGAAGAGAGAACACAAGCAATTATACAGGTTCCTTCCACAAACCGGAAGTAGTCATGTCCCCCTGTGAAACTTAGAAATTCTAGAATACTCAGTTTGTAAGAATTATCTAAGTTGAAGATGTGTTTTTGTTAAGACTCAGTTGAATACGAAAGCAACGCAGTGTAGTTTTTCTAGTTGTAGAGTCCAACAAATCTTCAAGTCTTCTATCCTTTATATAGGCGTAAGAAAGAGACGTTGAGTCATTCAACACATCAGGATGATTTCTGAAGCTTGATCAATGGCTGTTGATCTGTTGCTTGATTTGGTAATAGTCCTTCAATTGCATAATTTGAATTCCATTCCCTTTGAAGATTAATACCGGTAGACACAGTTGCCAAACTGTACGAGGTAGTGGAGTAGTGGAAACAGAGTTCGTACAACGTACTCTGTACTGGCCTGCATTCTTTGTCGTTGTGCTTCCCACGCTCAAGTTGACTTTGAAGCTAACCGTTACTCCATTTGAGAGTTTCTTTAGCATCGTAATGCTTGTAGAAATCCTTGTTAGCAGATTTTCAGATTTCGGGCTTCAGACTCACTGTAGCACTAAGCTTCTGATAATCTTCAGACTCTCTTGGTTTTGAGATTCTGATAGTCTTCAGACTCTGATAGTCTTTCAGACTCTCTTCGATACAGAATCACAAGCAACAAGCTTCTCTGGATTTTTGCTCTTTAACATTGTTCAAACAGAATACTTTCTAAGATATAAATTTTGATTGATATCCTGCATACTTTAAACAAATATTAGCAATAACCAATTGACAACTTTTTAATACCTTGTTATCATCAAAACTCAAAACGTGGTATTGTTGAACACCTTTGTTCCAACAGAATTAGCTCTTGGAAACTCCAAAGCTTTGAATGCATTATTCAATTGTGTTGAAAAGAATATGTTCATATTAATCAAGCAATGCATTGTGGCTAAGGATGCTTGGGAGATTCTCAAAACTGCTCATGAAGGTATATCTAAAGTAAAAAGTGATAGACTTCAACTTACTACAAAATTAAGTGTTTTAATAAAAAAACACTTAATTTAAATAACTTAAAACATAAAAAAAAAAAAAAAAAAAAACTTCATCTTCTTTTCTCTCTTCTCTCTCCACCGTTCCATTCTTTTACTCCATCATTCTTCTTCTCCTCATCCTTCTCTTACTCACTCCTTTTCCACCATTCTTCTTACAAAAATATGCTTCTTCTCCAAATCACAAACATTTATCTTCTTAGAAACCTCTTCATCTCCAGCTTCTTCTTCCCAAATTATCATCTCTTCTTCTCTTTTTCCAGCAACAAACACAACAACAACACAGGGATTGTTCTCAAACCAACAACAACACAATGTCAACATCGACAACAAACGAAAATGAGTCCAAAAAAAACCCATAAAAGCAGATGGTTCCGAAAATTCTAACCCTTTTTTTTTCTTCATCCTTCTCTTCTATAACCTTCTTGTTTGATTCGATCCGAAAATGGGTTGTTTGTGTGTTGTTGTTGTTGTTTTTGGATCCGAAAATAGGTTGTTTGTGTGTTGTTGTTTTTGGATCCGAAAATGGGTGTTTTGTGTGTTGTTGTAGTTTGAGTCCAATTCAAACCCATTCAAATTCAAATCCGACTAAATTCTGAATCCTATGGTGGTTTGTGTTGTTGGCGTTGGTGGTTTCTGGAAAAGAAAGAGGAAGGAGGAAGAGAGAAGAGAAGAAAAAGGGTGTTCAGAAAAAGAGAAAAGAGCAGAGAAGGGAGAGGTGGAAAAGAAGAGAAAAATAATCTTTTTTTAAAATCTGTTCCCAAGTCCTGAGGCAAGTTATTTAAAGACGAAGACTTAAAACGATGGAAAATCGGAAAATTTGGGCCCAAGAAAGAGGTGCCACGCGCCTAGCATATTTTCAATGTGCCTAGCACATGGATTAGGCATCCATGCGCCTAGGGCACTGTTCATGCACCTAGGGCATGGCTTTTGCCATACTATCATGCGCTAGGCACACTGACAGTGTACCTCGAGCGCCTGAAAACTCTGGGCATAATTGTCCTTTCCTATTATTATTTGGGGTAAAGTCCGCACTTTTAGGCCAAACCCAGGTAGAAACTCTCACTATAAATACCAGCCTTCTTTATTCAAAATTTCTCGTTCAGAACTGTAGCAGTTCAAGAGGAAGGCGACTTTGGAGCTTTGGTAGAGTTTCTATTATATCCTTGATTTTCTAGGGCATGTTTTTATCTTTAGTAATTTGTTTTTAGTTACCATGTGTAACTAAATCTTTTTAGGTTAGATTTCTAAGATGAACCTCTATATATTTTTACTGGATATTTATTTAATTTAATTTGACGTTTATTTATTTTATTTATGCTTTTGTCCACTATAAAATTTTATTAGGAAGTAATTTTATTTCTGTGAGAGGAGCAACCCTAGATTAGATACTTAGGTTGTGACAGAACCTAATATGCTATCACTAACCGGATGCTGATATCTTGATATTTATATCCATTTACTGATAACTATCTGTCTAGCAAGTAAGTGATTATTAATTAGACAAAGATACCATAGGAATTGTTGACCCTAGACGTAGGTACCCAGTGACTAGAACCCATTGGTTCATGTGGTGCATAACTGAAGCTAGGAATTAACAGGTTAGTAATTAGGGAAACAAGCACCTAGTTGTCCGACTTAAGACTATAACCTAGTAAGACAATTCTCTTGAAACCCTTAATAAGGAAGACGTAGATTAAGGCTGCCTGTTTGTAGAACTACTAAGTAAGCTTAGAGAGAGTGTGCTATGAGTGTCCTAAGATTCATAGATGGGAAGACCAAAGGGAAACTTGGCCTTCATTGTTTTGGGAAACAGTGGAAATCCAATTTAAGTTTATGTTTCAATTACCTTTGAATTAGCAATACAACACACGTAAGAATCACCGTGTGATCAGCAAGTGCAGTTAGCCATCAGAGGGAAATACCTAACTAGGTACCCATTAGCTAAAACCCATTGGGTCAGGTGGTGCCCTACCTATTTAGGAAACTCCCAATGGCCTTATCACTTTTATAGTCACCAAGAGATAAATAAATGCGACATTTAGATTACATATTATCCAACATTAAATATACAGAAGGGATTCAAAGAATCCTAATAGCTGCTTACTTTACTACAACCAAAATAGGTCAATTCTCTTTGATGCAAACAAATAAAAATTGCAACTAACTTTTATACCGTCAAAACTTACAAAAATAAGTAACAAGAATTGTTCGGACGAAAGGACAATCCATGTGGATACGAAACTCTACTTACTAACTTTATTACTTGATGAAAACGACTGGTACACTTGCCATTTTGCAATTACGCTAATCAGAAGTTTAGCACCATCAGCTATGTACTCCACTCAACATAGAGTATAGATCTCATTAAGAGTTTCTATTACCTCATTTTGCTGTCACTACATGAATCATGCTTTCTTACTTTTATCATAGCATGTTCTATCACTTGTGACTTGTTATTACCCATTGAACCTATTTCTTGGGATCTCTAGTCATGTAGGTCTGGTTACCATCACTTGTGATCTTTAGGAATTAGTCCCATCCCGTTGGATGTGTTTAGGACTTTATTAGTTATTCCTTTCCTCAAAAGATCAAATAATTCTTCATCAGTACGTACATGATCTACTTTAACCGTTCCTTTTGAGTGTAGCTAACTCTCTAATCCATTATGTGTTTGTACCTTAATTATCGTCTCTTTTTATCGTAGTAACGATTCTCAATTTTTGTAATAGTTGCAAAACTATCATAACGAATTAACACTTCTGGCAACGATGTCACCCACTAAGGTTTCTCATCCCAGATACATTCCATAGTGGACTGATTCAATATCATTTGTTTCAACAAACAACTCGATGTTTAATGTGTAGCCATCGGTCGCTAAATACTTAATTGAAGGATGTTCTATTTTATATATTGTATCATTTAAAAACAATAGACTACTCCTCATAATGTAACCCTATAGTCATGATATTCTTAAGGCACCTCGTGACTCTTTCAATAGCATGGCAATACTTCTCGTCCGTCTACTAGTAAACTTGCACAAGAGTTTCACGACATCGGCAATGTCAGGTCTAATACATTCAGTGACATACCTAAGGACTGCCAATGATGCTCGGATATTTAGTTTGTCTAACTCCATCTCAAGTGTTCTTACACTTGGACCATAATATATCCTTGCAAGTTTACAGTCAAAGAGTTACATTTCCTTAAGATCTTCTCAAAATTTTGAGATTGATAAAAAAAATGCTCTTTTACTTCAATTTCGCCTAGGTCTTTCTTATCAATGTTGTTGATAAACAATGATTTCTCATAATTAATAGCATGAATCTTTGAATCAGACGTATAACCGTGCAAATGTTATTTTCATTTTGTAAACAAATGCATTTGTCACTTTCATTCACTTTATACCAATTTTTTCATGTCATTCCTCAGCAGTTTATTGTAGACCATACGAAGAATTATCAAACTTACAGGCCTTGTTTTCTTGTACATGAATCACAAAACTTTTAGGTTGTTCGATATAGATTTCTTATTCTACTTAACCATTTAAAAGGTAGCTTTCACTTCCATTTGGAGTACTATCGAGTAATGAACAGTGGCTAAAGGGACTAGTGTAACGCCCTAGTTGTTATTTATTTAATTTCAGTTGATTTTAATAAGTTTATATGATTTTAAATAATTTACGTTGATTTTATGGTGTGATATATTTTATTATATGATTATTTTGATTATTTAATTAAAATAGGTGAGAATTATAGAAAGTTGGGGATTAAAATGAATTGATTAATATTTTAATGGGAGTTAATTAGAAATAAGAAGGAAATAAGAAAGTCAGAAAACAGTTTTCACGTAGAAACAGTGAGAAACAGAGAAAAAGGGAGAAAAACCTAGAACAAGAGAGAAGAAGCAAGGGGAGAGAAGAACGCAGCTTTGAATTCAGGAAGATAATCTAAGGTAAGGGTGAGACTAACTCTCAATTTTAGGTTTTATGATTCGTTGGTTAATGTAGGGTTGTTAGGGTTGATGAATTGAATTAGGTTAAAGATGAATTGATGTTAATAACTTGATTAATTCATGAGAATTGTTGTTGTTTATTGCTGTTCTGATGTTAGTATACATAGAAGTAATGCAAATCATCAAAATTGGGTTTTTAGGTGTTGAAATTGGGGTTTGGGGTTGAAAAGGAGATGTCTGTTCGTACAGTTCGTAGTTCTGTCAATCGCCGCTCGCCATGGTGAGCAATGCCTGTGTAGCTCGCCACGGCGAGCAGTTAACCCTTATAGCTCGCCACAGCGAGCAGATGTACTCGCCACGGTGAGTTGCTTAAATTAAAAGTCGTTAATTGTCTTAATGAGGTTTTTGGGCCAATTTTTATATCAACTTGAGTGCCTTAATATATTTAGGGATGAATGGCACTTTTTTACAGAATCAAATTTGGGTTTTGGGAACTTAAAAATGAAGATTTTAGGTGAAAAATGTCAAAAATGCCGAGAGCAACCACTTTTGCTCGCCTTGAGCTCGCCCCCAACTCGCCATAGCGAGTAGCTCATTTTCCTGAACTCGCCACGGCGAGTAGTTCTGTAGGTTGCCTAAATTGTTGAATTTTGTTGTGAGACGTTGTCGTGCCCTTTTGTTGTGTCCTGTCGATTAAGTTGGAGTCTTATGTCATAGTTGATTATGCGTATTGTAGTTTTCGTTGCTGTTGTCGAGTTGTATGCAGATATACACTAGTGAGTCCATTCATACTCATACCTCGTTGAGAGCTTATGCCCTGGAGTGTTTTCACTCAACCGTTGAGGGCTTATGCCCTGGAGTGTTTATCACTCAATCGTTGAGGGCTTATGCCCTGGAATGTTATTTCATTCAAACTGTTGGGGGCTTATGCCCCGGAATGCTTAGCATTCAACGCGCGTAAAATGGTACCACATGCATTTGCATTAGTCGCATTGTTGTCGTTGTTGTTGTCGTTGTCGTTGTTGTTGTTGTTGGCTGAGTCGTCGGTGTCGTATTTGATGATGTTGTTGAATTGTTTAAATTATAAACTGTTAGTTGATAAATTCATGTAATTGTTGTTGATGAATTTAATTGATGAATTATAATATCTATTGTTGTTTGTGAATCTCACCCCTTCTGCTGGAATTGCCGCCTTGTGGGCAAGTGCAGGTAACGAAGATTAGTAGAGATGTCGGCTCAAAGTGTCTTAGGGCTCTGATACGTAACGGGATGGGAATCTTATAACGTGTTTCTCTTTTCTTACGTATTGTTTTGAATTATGAAACCTTGATGAGGCCTGCGTGCCAAAGTTCAATTTTGTTATTTCGAATTAATTCCACTGCGAAGTTTGAAGGTTAATTTTTATTGACTACCTTTATGGAGAAAATGTAGCATTCCGTTATGTGAAACTCTGATTTTATTTACGAAATTTTTATGTTGGGAAAACGGGGTGTTACAACTAGCACCCTCACAAGTATGATTCTAGTGATTGGTGATTGAGTATCGAAGAAATCTCTGTTGGAACAAAGGTGTTCAGCAATACCACGTTTTGAGTTTTGATGATAACAAGGTATTAAAAAGTTGTCAATTGGATATTGCTAATATTTGTTTAAGTATGCAGGATATCAGAAGTATAGTGCTACAGTGAGTCTGAAGCCACAAATTTGATAATCTGCTAACAGTGATCTCTACTGCATTGCTATGCACAAAGAAACTCTAATGGAGTAACGGCTAGCTTCTAAGTCAACTTAAGCGTGGGAAGCACAAAGACAAAGATTGCAGGCCAGTACAGAGTACGTTGTACGAACTCTGTTTCCACTACTCCACTACCTCGTACAGTTTTGGCAACTGTGTCTACCGGTATTAATCCTCAAAGGGAATGGAATTCAAATGATGCTATTGAAGGACTATTACCAAATCAAGCAACAGATCAACAGTCATTGATCAAGCTTCAGAAATCAGCCTGATGCGCTGGATGACTCAACGTCTCTTTCCTACGCCTATTTAAAGGATAGAAGACTTGAAGAATTGTTGGACTCTACAACTTAGAAAAACTGCATTGCGCTGCTTTCGTATTCAACTGAGTCTTAACAAAAGCACATCATTAACTTAGATTCTTACAAACTGAGTATTCTAGAATCTCTAAGTTTCACAGAAAAACAGAGTCTGTCTTTTGTGTAAAACAGAGTCTGTCTTTGTTGTAATTGAAACACATTTTGATTGTTATCAAGTGTTTCAACTGTATTAAATTTTCTGTAATTGTGTAAAAGTCTCTTGCTTTTGTGCTTGAGCAAAGGAAGTCTCTTGGCTGCTTCCTTGAGCAAAGGAAGTCTCTTAGTTGTGTCTTTGAGCAAGGAAGTCTCTCGCCAGTGTGCTTGAGCAAGGAAGTCTCATACTGTGTGTTTGAGCAACTTGTAATTTGATATTACATTTTAGTGAACTCTCCTTGGAAGTACAAGGGGGACAGGACTACTTCCGGTTTGTGGAAGGAACCTGTATAATTGTTTGTGTTCTCTCTTCTCTCTTTATCTCTTGATTATTCCGCTGCAATCAGAACCTAATCTCCTATCAGACTCTGATCTCATTCAGACTCTGAGTTTAAAGAAATTAGATTCTCACTCTTCAAGAGTTGCGAAAAGAAAACACAATTCAACCCCCCCCCCTTCTTGTGTTTTTCTCATCTTCAGTTGGTATCAGAGCTCCGGCTCTGTTGTCTTAGCACTTAACCGTGTAACAGAAAAGATCCAGAGAAAAACATGTCTTCTAGTGAACAGTCTTCTTCTGGTGCTGCTGCTGGTGCTACTATTCCAAATGACTATGGATCCAATAACAGCAGTAGAAAGGCTGATTATGGAAAAATTCCTAAGTTCAATGGTGATCCTGAAGAATTTTCTTGGTGGAAAACCAACTTCTATAGTTATGTCATGGGTCTTGATGAAGAACTCTGGGACATACTTGAAGATGGTGTTGGTGACTTACAACTTGATGACGAAGGTGCTGCCATTGACCGCAAACTTCACACTGCTGCTCAAAAGAAAATCTATAAGAAACATCATATCATCAGAAGGACTCTTGTCACTGCTATTCCTAAAACGGAATACATGAAGATGAGTGACAAATCTACTGCTAGAGCTATGTTTGCTTCTCTCTGTGCTAACTACGAAGGAAGCAAAAAGGTCAGGGAAGCTAAAGCTCTTCTATTAGTTCATCAATATGAACTATTTAAGATGAAAGAGGATGAAAGTATTGAGCAGATGTACTCAAGATTTCAAACTCTAGTATCTGGTCTTCAGATACTGAAGAAGAGTTACATAGCTTCTGATCATGTTAGCAAGATTTTAAGGAGCTTACCCTCTAGATGGAGACCAAAGGTCACTGCAATTGAGGAGGCTAAAGATTTAAACACTTTAAGTGTTGAAGATCTTGTAAGCTCACTCAAGGTTCATGAGTTAAGTCTCAATGAACATGATTCTGCAAGAAAATCCAAAACCATTGCCTTAAAATCAAAAGGAAGGTATTCAAAGGCTCTCAAGGTTGAAGAGTCTGAAAATGAATCTTCAGCTTCTGAAAGCTCAGAGGAGGATCCTGATGTAGCAAAGGAAATGGCTATGCTTTCAAGCAGAATGCAGTACCTTGCTAAGAAGAATAAGAGATTTCTGAGCAAGAGCAGTGGGAAGGGGTTCAAAAAGGAGGATCAGAAAAGTTGCTTCAACTGCAAGAAAACTGGACATTTTATTGCTGAGTGTCCAGAACTGCAGAAGGAGAAACCCAAGTCAAAGAGGCCAACCTTCAAGTTAAGCAAGTTTAAGAAGCAGATCAAGAAAAGTCTGATGGCCACCTGGGAAGATCTTGATAATGAGTCAGGGTCTGAGGATGATGATGCTGATGGTGAAGCATATGTAGCTGTTGGACTAATGGCTACAACCGAATCTGTTAAAGAGACACCTGAGGCAGAATCAGATACAGACTCTGAAAATGAAACAGAGGTATATTTTGAACTCACATGATCTGAACTTATAGAATCTGTCAATGAGCTTCTTGGTCATTTTAAAGCTAAGACCACTGAGTTGAAGAAAGTCAAACAACAGCTTGATAAGCTGTCAAAAAGACATAATTCAACTCTGTTGGAATTAGAAGATTTAAAAGAAGAAAATATTTCTTTATTGATCAAGAAGTGTAGCTGTAAATACTTAAGTGAGCAAGATGTTGCTCTGCAAGAATTTATTGCTACTGGAATTGACAGATCAAGGGTTGCATCCATGATCTATAGCACGTATCAGAACAAAGGACAAGGTCTTGGATTCATTGGAGGAAACTCAAATGAAATGACTCTGAAATCTGGTCCTGATGGAGCCAGAGAGGCGTTGAAAAATCATTTTGTAAAAAAGTCTGATGAAGTCAACACAGTGACTCATTCAGAACCTACAACTTCTACTTCTAAGATTCTGACTAAGTCAAAACTTCAGAATGTTAAGTTAAAGGGTCTGAAAAACTTTGAACCCAAAGCTTTAAAGTCTCAGACTCTGAAACATTCAAAGTCTGATAAACAGACTCTGAAAAAGCCAGAGTCTGAAAAACCAAAGTCTAAGTTTCAAAGGAGAGAAACTGTGAAAGGCAAGTTGAAACCTAAACCAAACAGTTCCAAACTTAAGGTATGGGAGAAAACATTGCCAATGATTTCAAGACATAACTTACGAAAAGAGTTCAATGGTTCTAAGACTAACCAAAAAGGACCCATAAGAATATGGGTACCTAAGTCTGATATTATTGATGCTGCAGGTATGTCTAAAAGGACTAAAAAAGCACAAGGCTTGGTACCTAGACAGTGGTTGCTCGCGTCACATGACGGGAGAAAGGTCTATGTTCCTAACCCTAAACATGAAAGAGGGAGGAACTGTGGGATTTGGAGGAAACCAGACTGGCAAAATCATTGGTACTGGAACCATTGGTAACTCTCTGATCTCAATCAGTAATGTGTGGTTCGTTGATGGACTAAGACATAACCTACTAAGCATAAGTCAATTATGTGACAGTGGTTATGATGTATTGTTTAATAAGAACAACTGCACAGTGGTTAACAAGGATGATCAGTCCATAGTCTTCAAGGGAAAACGAAGAAACAATGTATATAAGATAAAATTCTCAGAACTGACTGATCAGAAGGTAATGTGCCTTCTGTCAATGGGTGATAAGAAGTGGATGTGGCATAGACGTTTGGGACATGCTAACTGGAGATTAATCTCTAAGCTTAGCAAGTTGCAACTTGTCAAAGGCCTTCCAGACATTGACTATCACTCAGATGCTCTTTGCGGAGCATGTCAGAAAGGGAAAATTGTCAAGAGTCCCTTCAAGCCGAAAGAAATTGTTTCAACTTCCAGACCCTTGGAGTTACTTCATATTGACTTATTTGGACCAGTTAGCACTGCATCCTTATATGGAAGTAAATATGGACAAGTTATTGTTGATGACTACAGCAGATGGTGTTGGGTTAAATTTCTGAAAACTAAAGATGATTCATATTCTGTGTTCAGTAAATTCTGCATCCAAATTCAATCAGAGAAGGAAATGAAAATCTTGAAAGTCAGAAGTGATCATGGAGGAGAATTTGAAAATGAACCGTTTGAGGTTTTCTGTGAAAAACATGGAATTATTCATGAATTGTCTGCACCTAGAACTCCACAACAAAATGGAGTTGTAGAGAGAAAGAACAGAACCTTACAAGAGATGGCTAGAACCATGATCCATGAGAACAATCTGGCTAAGCATTTTTGGGCAGAAGCAGTAAACACAGCTTGCTATGTTCAGAACATAATCTATATTAGACCTCTGTTGAACAAAACAGCTTATGAACTCTTTAAAGGAAGAAAACCCAACATATCTTATTTTCATCAGTTCGGATGTACATGTTATGTCCTGAACAACAAAGTCTACCTAAAGAAATTTGATGCCAAAGCTCAAAAGGGAATCTTTTTAGGTTACTCTGAACGCTCTAAGGCATACAGGCTGTATAATTCAGAAACACAATGTGTGGAAGAATCTATGCACGTAAGATTCGATGACAAAGAGTCTGGAAGTGAAACTCCAGTACAAGATGAAAGTCATGAAGAATCTCAAGATTCTGATGATAACTCAGAATCTGATCAGATTCCAGAATCTGAAGATACTTCAGAAGCTGGAACAACCCCTGAAGTTCCTAATGAAGAAGCTTCTGATGAAGCTCAAGATGGTTCTTTGCAAGCTAGTCAATCCAAACAATCTTTCAAATACAAGTCTTCACATCCAGAAGATCAGATAATTGGCAATAAAGAAAGTCCTATGAGAACAAGATCGCATTTCAGACAAGAAGAGTCTGCTTTAGGATTATTATCTGTTATTGAACCAACTTCTGTTGAAGAAGCTCTTGGAGATGAAGGATGGATTCTAGCAATGCAAGAAGAACTGAATCAATTCAAAAGGAATGAAGTATGGGATCTAGTAGCTAAGCCTAATCACAAGAACATCATTGGAACCAAGTGGGTGTTCAGAAACAGGCTTAGTGAACAAGGAGAAGTAATCAGAAACAAGGCCAGACTTGTTGCACAGGGCTACAGTCAGCAAGAAGGCATTGATTACACAGAAACGTTTGCTCCAGTTGCAAGATTGGAAGCAATCAGGTTACTTTTTTCCTATGCAGTTAATCACAACTTAATTTTGTATCAAATGGACGTTAAGAGTGCATTTCTTAATGGTGTCATTTCTGAAGAAGTATATGTCAAACAACCTCCAGGCTTTGAAGATTTAAAGCATCCAGAGCATGTTTATAAATTAAAGAAATCACTCTATGGCTTGAAACAAGCTCCCAGAGCTTGGTATGAAAGACTAAGTAATTTCTTAATTCAAAACAACTTTGAACGAGAACAAGTTGACACTACTCTATTCAGAAAGACTCTGAAGAAAGACATTCTTGTAGTTCAGATTTATGTTGATGATATTATCTTTGGTTCTACAAATAGTTCACTTTGCAAAGAGTTTTCGAAAGTTATGCAGGATGAATTTGAAATGAGCATGATGGGAGAATTGAAGTTCTTTCTTGGAATTCAAATCAACCAATGCAAAGATGGAGTCTACGTTCATCAGTCCAAGTATACGAAAGAGCTTCTGAAGAAGTTCAATCTTGAGGACTGTAAAGAAATGAATACTCCAATGCATCCAACCTGCACTCTGAGCAAAGAAGATCAAGGGACCAAAGTTAATCAGAAGCTGTATAGAGGTATGATTGGTTCTTTGTTATACCTAACTGCATCCAGACCAGATATTTTGTACAGTGTATGTTTGTGTGCAAGGTTTCAATCAGATCCTAGAGAATCTCACTTAACTGCTGTTAAGAGAATCTTTAGATATCTGAAAGGAACAACCAATCTTGGACTTCTTTACAAGAAATCCTCTGACTACAAGCTAGTTGGATTTTGTGATGCTGACTATGCTGGAGACAAGATTGAAAGAAAATCAACCAGTGGCAATTGTCAATTTCTGGTAGAGAATCTGATATCCTGGGCTAGCAAGAGGCAAGCAACTATTGCATTGTCAATAGCAGAAGCAGAATACATCTCAGCTGCTAGTTGTTGTACACAACTACTCTGGATGAAACATCAGCTTGAGGATTATCAAATAACTGAAAATTGTATCCCAATTTATTGTGACAATACAGTTGCTATATGTCTATCTAAGAATCCAATTATGCATTCAAGAGCAAAGCACATTGAAATTAAACATCATTTTATTATAGACTATGTTCAAAAAAGAATTTTAGATATTCAATTCATTGATATTGATCATCAATGGGCTGATATATTTACTAAACCCTGAACTGTTGAAAGATTTGATTTCATAAAGAAAAATTTGAACATGTGCTATGTCTCTGAGTAATATGCGCCTCTGAAAGCAGAATTCAGACTCTGAAAAATATTCAGAAGCTATTTGGGAATCAGACTCTCTTTTGGAGACTCTGATGAAAGCTTCTGATAAATTATTCAGACTCTGGTGAGGAATCTTTAGACTCTCAGAAGCTCGTATTAGTGGAAGCGTGACTGTTAAGTTCAGTAACACCTGCCCCACTATGGTGACAGTTACTTTACAGTTTCTCAGACGTGGCCTGTCTGTATTGGGTAAGAACTCAAAGGGCAATGATTTCATTATGTTAAACAAGTTACCTTCGCCTTGTCCCAATACGTTTACGGCTGCATGCTATATGTATTTATTGTTTGTGTTTGTTTGTCCCCTACTCTTTCCAAACAGTTTTCAAACATTTTCTCTATAAATACATAACACACACAACTCACTTCTCTTTTCACTCTTTGATTTTCTCTCTGAACAAATTTCTTGTTTTTCAATACTTTGCAAAACTTTTTTTTTTTTTTTGTTCTCAAAATCAAACTCTTAGAAAACCCTAATAGCAAGTGATCTCATCCAATCTGGTGTTATAATCAAGTCCGGAGGATCCTATGTTATCAAACCCAGAACAATGAACATCATCAAGGAGACTCTGGAAATTCAAGTTGAATCTCTAGTAGATTTTGGTTCACTCAGTCGTAATGGAGTTGACGTTGCACCTCATTTCTTATCACAAGGAATGATGAGATACTTTGGTATGTTGAATGGACCAACATATCAGGAGCTTGTTAGAGATTTTTGGGTTAGGTCAGAAGTCTACGACAAAGCTGAAGCTACTTTGGAAGAAACAGTAGCAATCTCAAACAACCCCAAGCTTGTTGGAAAGAACAAAGACCAAATGGGTTTAAGACCGTACAATGGTCTTGAAATAAGGTCTGCTGTGATGGGAATTCCAATAGTTATCACTGAAGAGGTGGTAGCCAGGGCTTGTCAGATGGAGAGCGCTGGTAAATTTCAGTGGAATGTCAACAAGAAAAGTGAATGGGCCGTTGCTGCAACAAGTTGTTATTTGAATGGAGACCCTCAAATAAATTGGTGGTTATGCATCCTGAGCATAGGGTGCTTCTGAAGATTATACTGGACAGTATGATTCAGAAAGGAGGAGGATCAGATACATTGTCTGTGGATCACAAAGTTCTTCTTTATTTTCTTATCAACAAAATAAAGATCAACTTCCCCATATATGTGATGCACCACATGTGTTGGGCCATCAAGAAGAGTCAATCAGAAAACAGGAGGCAAGTTCCTTTTGGAAGATTAATATCTGAGATTCTGTATCAAGGAGGCCTCTTGAAGGTCTTATCAGAATCTGGTGTGGTATCAGATATTCATCTAGGAACTGTGACCGGTAGAATCATCAATGGCAAGACTCTACAGTACATGATGATTGTCAAGAGATTCAACCCCTCTAAGCATGATATGAGAGAATCCTATGTACAATCTGATTTGATGATGGACTTCCCTCCCATATCCAAAGAAGATAATCCTGAAGTTCTTGCTAGATTTGTGGTGGATTACTTCAAGGAGACTGGTAGAATAATAAACTATTCTGCTATTCCTGAGACTGCTGGAGGAGGCCCTCTTAAGGTCAAAGGAAAAAGGACCAAGGAAGTGGTTCTCAAGGAAGAGGAAGAGAAGCAGGAGCCTCTCAAGAAAAAGATCAAATCTTCTGCTCTTCCGGGAGTTTCAATTGGTTCTCCTTCTGCATCTTCTGCACTTCATGAAATTAAGGATGGAAAGAAGGCTAAGAAAGATGAGAAGAAGGCTAAGAAAGCTGAGAAGAAAGCAATAATAGGCAAAGCTGACAGAGACTATGACAAGTTAGCTCAAGATATTGCTGATTTCCTTGACACTGACTCTGGTGGTGAAGAGAGTCAGATCAAGAAGAGAAAGGTGGATGTTAATTCTTGTGGCTAAGGATGTAGCACAGAAGATAGGTACTTCTGTATCTATGATTGAGGATGAACACACTGCTGGCAAGGTTATGGCAGCAGATTTGATTGCTGAAGAGTTGAAAGAAGAGACTGTCAAGGAAGCTGCTAAGTTGCTTGCTTCTGCTCTTAAACAGAAGAATCCTTCAGAACCTGCAGAAGCTGAGTTATCAGAAGCTACTGTGTCTGATCATTATGCTTCTCCAGAAGCTGGCATTGGCACCTCTGGCAACGTTGCATTTAACTCATCTTCTTCTTTGAATCATGAGTCAGAATCAGATTCAGAATCTGACAACAAACCCTTGAGCCAAATTCTTCCATCTCTCAAAAATTCATCTACCTCACCAATCAAACCCATATCATCCCATAACCCGCTTGACCAGGCAGTAGTTGATTATGTTGATTCAACTATGGACAGAGTGATTCAAGACACAATCACAGTGTCTATGAATCTTCCTGCTGACCATCCTGCTCAACCTTCATTTCTCAAACCACTTCAGATAATTCAACCTTCTGAAAAGCCTGAAGCAACCATTCAATCCAAACAGCCATCCCCCCAAACTGAAACCATTTGTGTAGACTCTCCAGACACTCTAGATTCTCTTGAAAAACATCTAGGAGGAGAACTACCAAAAACCCCTGCAAAATCCAAACCAACAAAAGCTACTTCATCCGTTTCCAAACCAGACCCTGTACCTGAACCTACAGAGAATCTGACCTTAGCTTTTGTTGAACCTTCAGAACCTGTTGTTGAACCAGCTTCTGAAAATCTGGAACAAGCCTCTGATATTGTATCAGGAACTGTAACAGCTTGTAAAGCTAAGACCAGAAGAGTTTCTCAACCACTTTGTGACCCCATAACCTTTTTCTCTTTTGAAACTTTTCTAGCTTTGAGAGCTTCTCTACCCTCAACCTCTGAACCTCAAAGTGACTTATTTGATTCAAATAAGATTGATGAGTTTTATGCTTCTTCATGCAATAAGCTCAAAGAAGTTATTGAGCAAAGGTCTATGCCAATACTTAATGTGAGCTATGAGGACAAGTTTTCTTCAGTGAAGACTGAGTTTTTGGATTTTATCACCAAAATTCAAAAGGCTGCTACCAGGGAACAAGCTCTTGTTACTGCCAAGCATGTTGAAGAAGTAAAGCGGGCTGAGAAAGTTGCAGTTCTGGAAAATGCTCCTATTTTGAGGATAAGAGATACACCCTTCTTTGATGAAGATCAGTATATTCCTAGAGAATCAGTAGCCTACAATTCCTTGAAGAGGAAAATGTATAGAATTCAAGAAGAAGCAAGACAAGAAAGAGAAGCACATTTGCAAAGAACTGAGGCTCTGGAAGAGATGGTAAAGAAACAGCAAGAGGATCTCCAGAAACTGATGGATCATCTTGCCAAACAAAACCAACCTTAGTTTAATTTCATTTTTTTTCTTGCTTATTTTTTTTGTAATTCTTGTTTACTACGTTATGTTTCAATTTTATACAAGTTGTTTTTGATTCTACTTTGCATTCAATTTTTTTTATGCTCTGAATTTTCTATGTTTTCCCTCTGA
This sequence comes from Medicago arabica, assembly GCA_946800305.1. NCBI lineage: Eukaryota > Viridiplantae > Streptophyta > Magnoliopsida > Fabales > Fabaceae > Medicago > Medicago arabica. Next base: position 32,535,079 of record OX326966.1, on the reverse strand, counting down.
ATCTCATTCTTCCTTAAAACATGTTTACACCCTTACCTTAAGTCATTTAAAAAGGGGGAGGAACCTGTTCTGAACTTTTTTTTGTTGATGACAAAAGGGGGAGAAGGGAAGGTATTTATGTCAGGGAGGAGAGAAGAAATTTTCTATATTTACATTGCATGTATACGTAAAAGTTAAAGGGAAATCTGCGAAAGGTGCTTAGTTAGACTCTGAGCCCTGTTTAAGAATCAATTTACTAAATATTCTGAGTATGAATTTGATTGCTTATGAAAGACAATTTAATTAACCTGGATAGAACTCAAGATGAGCTTACAAACCTCAACTTAAGAACTATCAGACTCAGGGGGAGTCAGAGCTTACAAACCTCAGAACCCTTTAAGTCAACTTGTTAATTAGATTAACAACAATTGACCTTTTAAATACTAATGTTTGTCATCATCAAAAAGGGGGAGATTGTTGGAACAAAGGTGTTCAGCAATACTACGTTTTGAGTTTTGATGATAACAAGGTATTAAAAAGTTGTCAATTGGATATTGCTAATATTTGTTTAAGTATGCAGGATATCAATTAAGATTTGTATCTTAGAAAGTATTCTGTTTCGAAGAGAGTCTGAAGACTGTGCTGAAGAGAGTCTGAAGACTGTGCTGAAGAGAGTTTGAAGACTGTACCGAAGAGAGTCTGAAGACTGTATCAGAGTATGAAGATCATCAGAATCTGAGAACCAAGAGAGTCTGAAGATTATCAGAAGCATAGTGCTACAGTGAGTCTGAAGCCACAAATTTGATAATCTGCTAACAGTGATCTCTACTGCATTGCTATGCACAAAGAAACTCTAATGGAGTAACGGCTAGCTTCTAAGTCAACTTGAGCGTGGGAAGCACAAAGACAAAGATTGCAGGCCAGTACAGAGTACGTTGTACGAACTCTGTTTCCACTACTCCATTACCTCGTACAGTTTTGGCAACTGTGTCTACCGGTATTAATCCTCAAAGGGAATGGAATTCAAATGATGCTATTGAAGGACTATTACCAAATCAAGCAACAGATCAACAGTCATTGATCAAGCTTCAGAAATCATCCTGATGCGCTGGATGACTCAACGTCTCTTTCCTACGCCTATTTAAAGGATAGAAGACTTGAAGAATTGTTGGACTCTACAACTTAGAAAAACTGCATTGCGCTGCTTTCGTATTCAACTGAGTCTTAACAAAAGCACATCATTAACTTAGATTCTTACAAACTGAGTATTCTAGAATCTCTAAGTTTCACAGAAAAACAGAGTCTGTCTTTTGTGTAAAACAGAGTCTGTCTTTGTTGTAATTGAAACACATTTTGATTGTTATCAAGTGTTTCAACTGTATTCAATTTTCTGTAATTGTGTAAAAGTCTCTTGCTTTTGTGCTTGAGCAAAGGAAGTCTCTTGGCTGCGTCCTTGAGCAAAGGAAGTCTCTTAGTTGTGTCTTTGAGCAAGGAAGTCTCTCGCCTGTGTGCTTGAGCAAGGAAGTCTCATACTGTGTGTTTGAGCAACTTGTAATTTGATATTACATTTTAGTGAACTCTCCTTGGAAGTACAAGGGGGACAGGACTACTTCCGGTTTGTGGAAGGAACCTGTATAATTGTTTGTGTTCTCTCTTCTCTCTTTATCTCTTGATTATTCCGCTGCAATCAGAACCTAATCTCCTATCAGACTCTGATCTCATTCAGACTCTGAGTTTAAAGAAATTAGATTCTCACTCTTCAAGAGTTGCGAAAAGAAAACACAATTCAACCCCCCCCCCCCCCCTTCTTGTGTTTTTCTCACCTTCAATCTCTGCTCCTAGAACTCCACAACAAAATGGGGTTGTAGAGAGAAAGAACAGAACCTTACAAGAAATGGCAAGAACCATGATTCATGAGAACAATCTGGCTAAACATTTTTGGGCAGAAGCAGTAAACACAACATTTTATGTTCAGAACAGGATCTACATCAGACCCTTGTTGAACAAAACAACATATGAACTCTTTAAAGGCAGGAAACCTAACATATCTTACTTTCATCAGTTTGGATGTACATGTTATATTCTGAGCAATAAAGTCTATCTAAAGAAATTTGATGCCAAAGCTCATAAGGGAATCATTTTAGGTTACTCTGAAAGATCTAAGGTATACAGACTGTATAATTCAGAAACACAATGTGTTGAAGAATCTATGCATGTCAAATTTGATGACAAAGTGCCTGGAAGTGAAACTCCAGAGCAGGATGAAAGTTTTGCAGGTTCTCAAGATTCTGATGATAACTCAGAACCTGATCAGATCCCAGAATCTAAAGATACTCCAGACGCTATAGCATCCCCTGAAGTTCTTGATGAAGTAGCTTTTGAAGAAGCTCAATATGGTTCTCAGCAAGCCAACCAATTCAAACATGCATTCAAATACAAGTCTTCACATCCTAAGGATCAAATCATTGGCAACAAAGAAAGTCCTAGAAGAACAAGATCACATTTCAGACAAGAAGAGTCTGCTTTGGGATTATTATCTGTTGTTGAACCTACCTCTATTCAAGAAGCATTTGGAGATGAAGGATGGATTCTGACTATGCAAGATAAAATTAATCAATTCAAAAGGAATGATGTATGGGATCTAGTAGCTAAGCCTAAGCACAAGAACATTATTGGAACTAAATGGGTGTTCATAAAGAAGCTTAGTGATCAAGGAGAAATAATCATAAACAAGGCCAGACTTGTTGCTCAAGGCTACAGTCAGCAAGAAGGCATTGATTACACTGAAACATTTGCTCTAGTTGCAAGATTGGAAGCAATCAGGTTACTTCTTTCCTACGCAGTAAATGACAACATAATTTTGTATCAAATGGATGTTAAGAGTGCCTTTCTTAATGGTGTCATTACTTAAGAAGTGTATGTCAAAAAACCTCCTGGTTTTGAGGATCTAAAACATCATGAACATGTTTATAAATTGAAGAAATCACTATATGGCTTGAAACAGGCTCCCAGAGCTTGGTATGAATGACTAAGTAATTTCTTAATTCAAAATGATTTTGAAAGAGGACAAGTTGACACTACACTATTCAGGAAGACTCTGAAGAAAGACATTCTTATCGTTCAAATTTATGTTGATGATATTATTTTTGGTTCAACTAATGGTTCACTTTGCAAGGAGTTTTCTAAGTCAATGCAGGATGAGTTTGAAATGAGCATGATGGGAGAGTTGAAATTATTTCCAGGAATTCAAATTAACCAATGCAAAGATGGAGTCTATCTTCATCAGTCCAACTACTCTAAAGAGCTCCTGAAGAAGTTCAATCTTGAGAACTGCAAGGAAATGAACACTCCAATGCATCCAACCTGCACTCTGAGCAAAGAAGATCTAGGAACCAAAGTTGACAAGAAGTTGTATAGACGTATGATAGGTTCTCTGTTATACCTAATTGCATCCTGACCAGATATTTTATTCAGTGTGTGTCTGTGTGCAAGGTTTCAATCAGATCCTAGAGAGTCTCACTTAACTGCTGTTAAGAGAATCTTTAGATATCTAAAAGGAACTACTAATCTTAGTCTTCTGTATAAGAAATCTTCAGATTATAAGCTAGTTGGATTCTGTGATGCTGACTATGCTGGAGACAAGATTGAAAGAAAATCAACCAGTGGCAATTGTCAATATCTGGTAGAGAATCTGATATCCTGGGCTAGCAAGAGGCAAGCAACTATTGCATTGTCAATAGCAGAAGCAGAATACATCTCAGCTGCTAGTTGTTGTACACAACTACTCTGGATGAAACATCAGCTTGAGGATTATCAAATAACTGAAAATTGTATCCCAATTTATTGTGATAATACAGCTGCTATATGTCTATCTAAGAATCCAATTATGCATTCAAGAGCAAAGCACATTGAAATTAAACATCATTTTATTATAGACTATGTTCAAAAAGGAATTTTAGATATTCAATTCATTGATATTGATCATCAATGGGCTGATATATTTACTAAACCTTTAACTATTGAGAAATTTGATTTATAAAGAAAAATTTGAACATGTGTTTTGTCTCTATGTAATGTGTGCTCCTGAAGACAGAATTCAGACTCTGAAAGTTACTCAGAAGTTACTTGAGTATCAGACTCTCTTTTGGAGACTCTGAGAAATATAAGATTCTGAAGACACTCAGACTCTATTAAGGAATCTTAGACTCAGAAGAAGCTCGTATTAGTGGTAAGGTGACTGTTGAGTTCAATAACACCTGTCCCACTACGTTGTCAGTTACTTTTGAGGTTCTCAGACGTGGTCTGTTTGTATTGGGTAGAAACTCAAAGGGCAATGATTTTATTCCTTTCAACAAGTTAACCTTGCGTCTTCCCAATACTTTTACGGCTGCATGCTTATTTGTCTTAAATGCTTGTGTTTGTTTGTCCCCTCTTTTGCATTTCAAACGCTTTCTCAAAATCACATAAATAGCAAACACACACAACTCACTTACACTTTCCACACTTTATAGTTTTTCTGAAACTGTTTCTCTCATTCTCTCCGAAAAACCTTTTTCATAAACTCAAACCTAGAAACCCTCAAATGGCAAGTTCATCAGCTCCTTCCGGTGTCATTCTTAAATCTAGTCAATCATACGTCATCAAACCCAGAACGATGAACATTATCAAGGAAACCCTAGAAGTTGAAGTTGAATCTCCAGTGGATTTTGGGTCTCTCCTGGAGCATGGGTACCCAATGGCTGATATCTGCAATAAGTTTCTGTTTGAAGGAAGACCTTCAAACAAATTATTGGATATGCACCAGGATCATAGGGTGCTTCTGAAGATAATAACTAATTGCCTTCTTCAGAAAGGTGGAGGATCTGATACTCTCTCAGTGGACCATAAGGTGGTTCTGTACTTCCTGATCAACATGGAGAAGATCAAATTTCCAAGATATGTGATGCACCATATGAGTTGGGCTATTAAGGAAGGCCAAAACAAATTTAGAAGACAAGTTCCTTTTGGGAGGTTGCTTTCTGAGATTATGTATCAGGGAGGACTCTTGAAGGTCCTAACAGAATCTGGAGTAATGTCTGATACTCAACTTGGAACCGTAACAAGGAGGATTATAAATGGCAAGACTCTTCAATACATGAAGATTGTTAAGAAGTATGTACCTTCTGATGAGGATATGAAGGAATCTTCTGTTCAATCAGACCTAATGATAGACTTCCCTCATATTTCAAAAGAAGACAATCTTGAGGTCCTTGCTAGATTTGTGTTGGATCATTACAATGAGACTGGTAGAATAATCAACTATTCTGCTATTCCTGAGTCTTTAGGAGGATGTCCTTTAAAGGTCAAAGGCAAAAGGACGAAGGATATTTTCCAAGAGGAGGAGGAAGAGAAGCAAGAACCTCCTAAGAAGAAGAAGTCTAGGTCAACAACTCTACCAGGAGTAACTATTGGTGTTCCCGAGGCCATAGCTCATGTGCCTCAAATTGTTGATGCCCCTGCATCCGAGGAAATCAAGGATAGGATAAAGAAAACCAAGGATGAAAGGAAAGCCAAGATCAAGAGAGGCAAGGGTGATAGAAATATGAAGAAGCTTGAAAAAGAAGTCAAGCAGTATCTTGATGCTGAGATAGTAGAAGAAGAAAGTCAGATCAACAAAAGGAAGAAAGAAGTTGTTCCTGTGGCTGAGGATTTGGCACAGAAGATAGGTACATCATTATCTATGGTGGTGGATGAACATGCTGCTGGCAAGGCTATGACAGTATAAGTAGTAACTGAGGAACTGAGAAATGATACTGTGAAGGACGCAGCTAAACTGCTTGCAACAGCTCTGAAGCAGAAAGAACCAGCTAAGTCTGCAGAAGCTAATCAACCTGGATCTGCACTGATAACTGCTCCTGAACAACCAGCTTCTCCAGAAGTTGTCATCTCAGGTAACATTTCTGATGACTCAACTTTTTCTTCAACGAATCAAGAGTCACCCTCATCATCTGAAACAGAATCAGATAATACCCCCCTTAGTAAAGCCATTCCATCTCTACGCAAAAAGACCCCCTCACCAATCAAACAAACTTCATCATATGACCCTCTTGACCCAAGAATAGCCAAGTATATTGATACAACCATTGACAGGGCCATCCAAGACACCATCACAGTGTCTCAAACCTTTCCATCCATCTCAACCTTCATTTCTTAAACCACTTCAGGTAATTCAGCCTAATGAAGAACCTGAAGAACCCACTCAATCTCAACAACCCTCATTCCAACCAGAAACATCAAATATAGGCTCTCCTGATACCCTAGATTCTCTTGAGAAACACCAAGGAGGAGAATTATCTATAACCCCTGAAAAATCCAAAACAATAAAGGCTGCAGAATATGTACCTTTACCAGAATCTGTACCCCAACCAGAACCAGTGTCTGAAAAGGAACCAGTGTCTGAGACTCTGAAGCAAGACTCTGCTGTCATTCCTGACACAGAACTTGTAACAGAATCTATTACAGAGGCTGCTTCTGAATCACCTACTGAACCACTTCAACAAACACAAACCTTACCTACTGAAACCTTACAGACAACCATATCTTCTGAACCATCCACTTCAATTGAGCCAACCCAAACTCACACAATTTCCAACCCTTTTGATTCATTGAGAATAAATGAGTTCTTTAAAATGTCAAGCTCGAAGCTCAAGGACTTTATTGAGCTAAGATTTGTTCCAGTCCTCAATGTCAGTTATGAGGATCAATACTCTGCTTTGAAGAATGAGTTCCTGGACTTCGTCACTAAGATTCAGAAAGTGGCAGTAAAGGAACAAGCTGTGATTCTTGCCAAGCATATGGAAGAAATTAAAAGAGCTGAGGAAGAAAAGGCTAAGAAGAAGGCTCTAGTCCTGGCATTGACTAATGAACCTTGGTTTGGATCAAAAGAGTATAATCACAAGGATTCAATGGTGTTTGAGAACTTGAAGAAGAAGCTGCATAAAGTTCAAGAGGAACCTAGAATTGAAAGAAAGCTCACCTTAAGAGAATAGAAGCTCTTGAGGAAATTGTCAAGAAGCAAGTTGAGGACTTGAAGAAACTGATGGATCATATTGCCAAACAAAACCAGCCTTAGCTGCACACCTAGTTTTCTTTTGTTTTGTTTTGTTTGTATATATTTTACTGCATCTGTTTCTTTGCTTCTGAATCTTTGCGCTTTTGGATAGTTTTTAGCTTCTGTATGTTTGTGCTTCTGATATACCTTGATATATTTATTTGAGTACTTCTGAAGTCTAACTATCTTGTCGTATTTAGAATCTGTTTATTTGGTTTTACTAAACTCTTTTTTTTTTTAAACTTAGTTTTCTCTTTTAAAAACAGACTCTAATAAGTTTTTGCTCTGAATCTTCTCTTCTCATTTCTCTAAAAAAAAATTTCCCTCAATTGGAGTCTTGTAAAAAGGGGGAGAAACTTGTCTTTAAACCTTTTTGTTAATGACAAAAGGGGGACAAAGAACTATAAGTGTTTTGGTACTTTATTTATGCTAAGTCTGAAGAAAAGGGAAGTTGCAATAGGTATTTCGTTAGATTCTTAGCCCCCTTAAATTAAATTTTCACAATTTAATTTAAGAGAATCTTCTCTCATACCTTATCTTTTATTCATTGTGAGATTTGATTCTGATATTCTTGTTAAAAATGAATTTAATTAACTTGGATAGGACATAGGGGGGGCTTACAAACCTCACCTTAAAGACTATCAGACCAAGGGGGAGTCAAAGCTTTCAAAACTCAGACTCTGAGCTTACAAACCTCAAACCCTTTAGTCAACTTGTTAATTAGATTAACAACAATTGACCTTTTAAATACTTATGTTTGTCATCATCAAAAAGGGGGAGAATGTTGGAACAAGGGTGTTCAGCAATATCACTTTTAGTTTTGATGATAACAAGGTATTAAAAATTATCAATTGGATATGCTAATATTTGTTTAAGTGTGCAGGATCTTAGTTAAGATTTTAATCTTAGAAAGCATTCTGTAAGAACAAATGAAGAGCAAAATTCGTTAAGAAGCTTGTTGCTTGTGATTCTGAAGTCCTAGAGAGTATGAAGAATCATCAGAAGCTGTTTCGAGAGGTTCTGAAAACTCAAAGAATCTGAAGAACAAAAGAGCGTCTGAAGAAGCTGAAGAGAGTCTGAAGCCCATCAGAGTCTGAAGTTCTGAAGAGAGTCTGAAGCTCATCAGAGTCTGAAGTGCTACAGAGAGTCTGAAGACCGCAAATTGAAGATTTGCTTAGAAAGTTTTCTGAAGGCATTTCGATGCAGAAGAAACGTTCGTTTGGAGTAACGGCTAGCTTCAAAGTCAACTTGAGCATGAGATGCTTAACGACAAAGAATGCTGGAATATGACAGAGTACTTTGTACGAACTCTATTTCCACTACCTCGTACTATTGGCAGTTGTGTCTACCGGTATTAAGCTTCAAAAGGAATGGAATTCAAAATATGCATTTGAAGGACTATTACCATATCAAGCAACAGATCAACAACTATTGATCAAGATTCCAGAAATCATTTTGATGTGCTGGATGACTCAACGTCTCTTTCCAACGCCTATATAAAGGATAGAAGACTTGAAGAATATGTTGGACTCTACAACTGAGAAACTACGCTATCAAGCTATTGTATTCTCTCTGAGTCAAGCCAAAACACATCAACAACTTAGTAAATTCTTACAAACTTTATATCATAAATTTCTAAGTTTATCAGAAAACAGAGTCTCTTTGTTTTGTAATTGGAACACGTTTGATTGTTTATAAAGTGTTCAATCTCTATTCAATTTTCTGTAAATTGTGTCAAAAGTCTCTTGGTTGTGTCCTTGAGCAAAGAAGTCTCTTAGTTGTGTCTTTGAGCATTTGAGTCTCTTGCCTGCGTGCTTGAGCATTAGAAGTCTCTTACTGTGTGTTTGAGCAATTTGTAATTGTTAATTACATTTTAGTGGAACTCTCCTTGGAAGTGCAAGGGGGACAGGACTACTTCCGGTTTGTGGAAGGAACCTGTATAATTGTTTGTGTTCTCTCTTTCCTTTATCTCTTTATCATTTCCACTGTTACAGACTCTGGTCTTCCATCAGGTCCTGAACACATTCAGACTCTGATCCTGGAAAACACAATTCAACCCCCCCTTCTTGTGTTTTTCTGACCTTAAATTTCTTCAAAATTTTCTTAATTAAAATTTTTGTTCTTAGACTTGGGTACTCTATCCCACATAAATTAAAATTTTCATTATAGAAATTGAAAATATCAAACATATCAATTTAATTTTTCAAAATTCACATTCATCAATAAATATGATAAAATATTATTTAACCATTTCTAGTTTATGTTTCATCATGTTTGCACATATAATAATTTATTAAGTTTAGAGGTTAAATTTCTCTAAACACTAATTTAAATGAACTTTTTGTTCATTTACTTGACTGCAAAAAATAAAAATGTCTAATCATATAACTTTAGAATTAAGTCCGAGTTAGTCAAGTTTAAAATTAAACGCTTGTTCACGAGTCAAATATTAAAATCACACAACTAATAAAATAGAAGGAGAATTTTAATTTTGAACATACCATCAAAACGTAGTCTTTTCCCCACAAAATTCTAAAATAATTGAGTGCTCGATTTTATATCCGTCTATCAAAAATTGGTGCTCCCGTTAATAGTTTTTAGCGGAAAGACGGGCACTATCGTGCCCCTCTGTCCGCTCTTTCTACTGCGCTAATGCATGTGGTTATTTTATTATGTTTGTTTGCATAATTTGGTTTTAAATTTTAAAATATTAATAGAAATTATTGATATATTGATTTATAAACAAAATATTGTCAAGGCATATAACAAAATTATTTTTTAATCTTTTTTTTGACAAATTGAATCATAATCACTTATAAACCAACAAAGTCAATATAATCCATAAAATTAATTGACTTTAATTAGTTGTAACATGAAAGAAAAAGAAAAAACTTACAGATTAATTCTGAATTCTGACGCAGAGGGCTAGGAGAGGTTGAGAAAAACTAAACAATACGGGAGCTAACTATGATTTGTGAGAACCCTACTTATTAATATCTATACTATATATAAAGAAAACTATCCCTTTCAGAATTTTTGGGTTGGAATTTTCTTTCCAAAAATACCCTTAATTTTCAATACAAATAGCACATGTAACAAATAGATAAGAATAAATTTAAATATTAAAACAAACGTAAAAAACACGATATGAATATACATATATATGTTTTTTTTTCCATTATCATTTAAAAAAATATAACAAACTAGATGAGTATATTTATACTTACTTTTTTATTATCTCAATTGTACCCATAAACAACTTTTTCTATAATAAAGATTGTTGTTCGTGTCATTAAAAAAAAAAAAACATTTATATTTTTACTTTTAATCAAAACCAAAATTTCATAAAAAAATACCATTTATAATTTTCAAACGTTAGCGCAATAAAAATAACGGAAAGACGGGCACGGAGTGCCCATTTTTCGCTAGTTTAATATAATGTTAACAAATCTTTTTCTAAAATATTTTGAGTCATAATATTTTTTTAGAGGATTTAAAGTCCAATCTTTAGCAATATTTTTAGCTCACGTTTGTTACTAAACTTCTTTTTTTTAAAGGATTTAAAGTTCAATCTTTAACATTATACTTTGCTCACGTTTGTTACTAATCTTTTTTTAGAGGATTTAAAGTCCAATAATTATCATTATTTTTTGCTCATGTTTTTTAGAATTTATCAAAGGCTAAAGAAGAGTAACTTATATTAATAAAATAATAAAAAAATGAAAATACTGTTTTCTGTGGAAGTAAAAATAAAATAATATGGAAATGCTATTTTTTGTGGAAGGGATATGAGAATACTTGGCAATCTTTGTCGGTTGTATTGAGGAGAACAACACAGAAGTTTTTGTGTTAGTTTTTTGTGAATTTGGTATGTGGTTATTGGAAGTAAGAGAGTGTTAACGGGGACGATTAGTGACATGGATTAATAATACACGTGTTATTTTATAATTGGCTAAAAGTAAGAACAATTCATAAGGAATTGTGTGTAAGTTTTCTCTTTAAATTAAATTTATTCTTATTTATTTGTTACATGTGTTATTTGTATTTAAAATAAAATTGAAATTAAAAATTAAGGGTATTTTTAGAAAGAAAATTTCAACCCAAAAGTGTGCTGAAAGGGGTAGTTTTCTTTATACTAGCGAAAAGACGGGCATTCCGTGCCCGTCTTTCTGTTCTTTTATTGCGCTAACGTTTGTAAATTATGAACGGTATTTTTTTTATGAAATTTTGGTTTTGATTAAAAGTAAAAATATGAATATTGGTTGCTTTTTTTAATGACACGAACAACAATCTTTATTATAGAAAAAGTTGGTTAAGGGTATAATTGGGATAATAAAGAAGTAAGTATAAATATACTCATTTAGTTTGTTATATTTTTTAAATGATAAAGGGAAGGAAAAAATAAACAGATATGCATATCGTGTTTGTTACATTTGTTTTAATATTTAAATTTATTCTTATCTATTTGTTACATGTGCTATTTGTATTGAAAATTAAGGGTATTTTTGGAAAAAAAATCCAACCCAAAAGTATGCTGAAAGGGATAGTTTTCTTTATATATAGTATAGATAATCAATCACATAAATATATCTTCTTGCTTTAATCTACCAAAAAGAAAATTAGTTTGGTTCGTGTGTTGAACTGAAGCAATTTTCGGTATAGCAGGCACACAATGCTTATAACATGGTACACTCAACTTTCAATTAGATCCTTAGCGTCCTTTTCATTTGTCATTGCACTGTACAAAATTTTCCAATTCTTGACAATTAATTTTATCCTACTCGACTGGCTCTTGCTAAATATTTGTCTTTGTCAATTGTCAAGGTCAAGTAGAAAATTAAGGACGATGCATCAACACATGAGGGTTCTATTCTCTTAATCATTAAAGTTATTTATTCAGAATGTGATTCTGAATTTGAAAATAAAATTCAAACAGATTCCAAGTCACATAGGTGAATTTTTTAGTGTTCTTGTTATAACAACAAACACTTCACCATTTCAGTCAAAAGATGTATATCTATAGCTGATTTATCCACGTTTTATTTTGGAACAAGAGAAGCTCAATAAGTAAATTCTTCGGTGGACATAGCAGTCGAAATGTCTTAAAATTGTTGTTTTCGGATTTCCAAGCTGTTTGTATTTGGATATGCAAAATTCCTTTTTGAAAAAGAATATCTACCGAAGTTGTTTTTAGGTTGAGTCACGATCAGGTCGTTGTCTTTAAGACATTTCGTGGCACTGCCCAAAGTTGTGCAAGGCTGACTATCAACCACGCCGCCTTCAGGATAAAACAAACCTAGCTACAACTGTGCGGTTAACTACTGCATCGTAGAAAACCGTTCGAGATTTACAACTTCAAATATGGTACTAAGACCATTCTTTAGTACTGAAACCACCTTAATATGGTATTGTTTCCACTCTGTTATGGTTGTAAGACCCCTCAAATATGGTGTTACCATCATTCTAACTTTAAGTTCTCGAAAATATTAATATGCCACTACAACCACTCAAATATGGTGATACAACCATTTCACCTTTTTAATTTCTCCTCAAAAATATTGGAAGATTATTTATATACTGTTAAGATCATTCTTAATTTTGACGAGACATTATTGTTCCAAAAGGGACTATGATTATAAAAGCACTCTTTATTCCAAAGGGACATACATTATCGAATGGACTACGTTTTTAAGACCTTTCTTAATTCCGATGGGACATTATACCAAATAGAGACTAAGATCTTAATATCACTATTATTTCTGAAGGGACAGAAAAAGAAGATGAAGAGAAGAATAGCTCGTCAACACAAGCTGGAGGGAGAAAAGAGAAAGAGTTATTCTTATCACAACACTTGTGGATAAGATCAAAAAGAAACAAATCCACAACAGAGGAGGAAACAAACTTATTGGATTTAAATGAAAAAAAGATAAGAAATTCAATTGAATTCTTATTCTTACCACAACCACCATAAGCTAAATTTATGGGAAGTGATATTCACGAATAAAAATAATAACTACTATTATTTTTATCATTATCAAGTATTTAAAATTAAATACCGCAATTTAAACACTACTACTATGTGTGTTCTATTTTATGTGGGACCCCCACACTCTATTTTATCAATTCACACAACATTAGATTAAAGTATAATTACATGGTGTCACAATCAAATTCATTTTTTTTTATCAAGGGGAAAATAAAAAGAACTAAGCAATCTGTTGTCTAAATACCTCAAAGATCGATATCCACAAGCAGAATGATATTTAACTAAGGAGGATGAGACATCTACGTCTTCAAGGAATTAACATTGTTAGCACTAAACTAGGTCAACTAGTCAGCACATTCATTGTCTTCACTCAAGTATGATTAAAGGAGACCACCCAAGAAAGAGAAGAGAGCCTCTTAACAAGAGAGAACAAGTTTGCATGAGGATGAAAGTCATTTTTATTAGTATCCGCAATAATATACATAGCTGTCCGAAAGTAAGATTCTATGATATGTCACAATCGAATTCTTTTTTAAGTACGCAAATTTACCCTAAAAAAAGTAAAAGTAAATCTAATAGTTGTCAACTGGTCATATCTGCTATTAACCTTAAACAATAAAAAGTATAAAATTGACCCATAAACCAACCTATTTGACTTTTGTAATAAAAATAGTAGACAAGTTGTTCTTTTAAGAGCGAAAAAAAAAACTCTAGTCAAAATAAAGTAAAATTAACGGTTGAATAAACAAATTGAGGTTGCCAAGCATGTTTTATTAGAAGGGGATACCATTCAAGTTTGAATTATAACTAATGCAGTTATATAAAAATCAATGTTATTTTATTTGTGGCTTATTTTTTATAGTATTTCTTACATTTATCACCACATAACTATAAGTTATAATTTTTTAGAAAAAATACAACTTGTATTTATTTTATAAAGATAGAGTACAACATGTATTTAAGTTATAACATAAAGAGCCTGCAAATATCTGTTTAGGTTACAATTACAATGGATCACCAGAACTAAAGTTAAGTTTGTTTCAATACCACTGAATTGATGTTCCCTAACACAATATCTAGAAATAATATATTACAAACAAACCAACCATAATTAGCATCAACAACAACAACATGTGGCAACCTTTGTGACGACATTTCTCAAACTTCATCTTTAGTTATCTTAGCTCTTTTGTTCCCGTAATCTTTCTGTTGCGCAATAAATTCTGGGACGGTGTCTTGCATAACCTTTGGGGATGAAAAATGAAAATCCGAAGTAGATACACAACTTGGTTGTGGATGATCTTTAAGATATGCTGCTATCTCATTGCGGGATCTCAGTATTTTACCTGTAGGTGTGATGCAGTAAGAGTCCAATTTAGAGTAATCCTTACTAAGCACCATGATTTTCTTGAAACCTTGTGGAGTCTTTGGAATGTTAGGCTTGTAAATGACCCATGTCCGAGAAGAATCATATTTGATATCAGCAGGATCATCACAGCTACGATGAGCCTTTTTGCTACAACGGAAAGGCTCTCGATTGATTTTATGACGGATCTCCTCAAACTCCTCATGTGTATCAATCACTCTCAATTTCATGCAAAGTTTGCATTGTGCCGCATATATATCAACCTGGGTCATCACCGGTCTCTGTCGCAATAATTCACTATCAATTTATAAAGCAGAAGAAGTTCAGCTTTTAGATTAAACCCAATAAAGACTCAATAATCCTTATACTATTGATAAAAAAACCAAGTCCCGTGTTCACAATAATCCTTTGTGCGATTGATAGTTTGTTTATTTTCAATGTTTAAGGTGTTAGATGTATGTTCTGGTTTTAGTCTATGATAAAATTCATTAAAAAGTCACGTTGACTATTGATAAAAAAACCAATTCATTATAAATTCATTAAAAAGTTACTTGCAATGCTATAGTGCAGGAGACCTGCGTCGTGCAAATGGCCTCCTTGCCTGTTATGGTTCTGTGCTTAATGAAGGCGAACATTTTTCAGTCTCAGTATACAACCTTCTAATAAAGGTTTACTTCTGAACCTTAGGGAGAAAATTTCATTAAGAATAGCATATTTCAGTAGTAGAGATTGGAAATATTTGTCTGAACCGAGCAATAATTTGAATGGTTTTTTTCCCAACTAATTTAGGGGCATATAACACATTAATTTTAGCATGTGTTCAGAGTGAAAAGTTGGATCTTGCCATGCAATTATTTGGGGAATGAAGGTAATAACGTACATTTGAAATATAACTTTAATAGTTTTGTGGTAGATAAATCTGGACCTTCTAAATTCCAACCTTTGATATCATAGGAAAAAGCGCAGGAATTCATCCATGATGATCTGTTTCCAGATATCGTTAATTAGGGTCAAGAGTGTGTTGAGATCTTGACTAGAAGCCAAAGTTTGGCAAGCTAGAGTCAACAAAGAGCCAGCTCTTGAATTTTCATTTAGCTTGTCAGTTGAACACACAACAAAGCCTAAAGGGAGAATGTGTATTTTTGTTGAATCTTGACCCTTTATTGCAACATTCATTGATTTAACATCGCTTGGAGCATATATAACATCTGATCCCACAGGTGATGTGAAACTTTCTTGAAGAATCACAACATTCTTCTCACTGCCAGGGAGTAGTGACTGGATCATCTTAAAAAATTAAAAAATGAAATTAATTTGGGTATGTCTAATAATTTTAGCTCAAACAATAAAAGTTTACAAAGATATTTGATATGTTAGGCGCAGGTTTAAACCTACAATACCCTTTTCTCAACACTTATTTTTTGAGTTTCGCTATTAGGCTATTTAAAGAACAAAATATTAATTTTTGTTTTACACAATTGAAGCATAAATTTCGAAGAAATGATGAATACCTTAATAATGGAAGTGGTGTTTCCTCATGAAGTCCATTTGAAATTTTTGCTCTCTCTGACTGGACTTTGATTAAAATACATATCCCAGTGTAAAAACATAACAATTAGCTTGTAACCATTAACAATTATTGATGAAAGATTGCATAATTTTTTTGATGAAAGAACAAAGTTTATCTTCCAAATGTGTGGTTTATATAAGTTTATTCCTTTTGCTAATTATAAGAAGCAAAAAATAAATTAGAGGTAGCACACCTCCACTCAAGATTATGGTAGGTTAACCTATTTGTGAAAACCCCTAATGCCAAATTATACTCATTTTAATCGGGTGTTAAATTTCAGTTTACAACCATAATTGCAGCATAAAAATAATAATTTTAAAGATCTTTGCGATGAAACCGCAACCACATTTTGGTTGTATTGCCTGCATTTTACTTCAATGTAAATTTGCAGCGCGACTTCAACTATAACTTAAAACCATAATTCTAATAATATCAAACGATTGCTAAACTAGCTAGTGAACGTTAAATCTTTGTGTAGGATCAGTGACACTTTCTCAGCTAATAGAGGACTCCAATGGGTGGCAACACCAGCAACCACCATGCCAGTTGGTTTGCCTTCATTGGTGTTTTTCTCAATAGAGATGTCGATGCCTCCAATTCTGTCTTGAATTAAATTTCGGAAATCCAAGTTACTTGACATGGCTAATCATTGATAGAACATCTTAACCATTCGATGAGAAAGCTTCATCACGCTCTTCCTCCCTTCAAGTGTTTGGATCACTAAAAAAATAAATGCATATAAATATAAATTATATTTTTATGACACAAAAAGGAAAAGTATATGAACAACAAATTTTTAAGAAAAGATTTGTGTCACTCTCAATCTATTGTAATCGTTTGATAGTTAAAAATTTGTTTAGCTTTGATTATACCTAAAAAAACTACTATGCATCATAGAGTTGGACAAAAATGCATAAAAAACTATATTTGAAGTCATACATATGATTTGTTGCAACCAAGATTTAATCTCAATTTCTTTCGAAAAATTCATCCTTAACTAAAACTCATTACCCAGTAGGGGTGGGAACAGGCCAGGCCACGGGCCTACGACCTATCCTATTTAGCCAGTTCAACCTAGCCTATTTAAAGCCCAGTTTTCACTACTACAGAAATGACATTTCACATCGGGTGACAACCGATGTAACTAAAGGTGAGGCTCAAGCTTTTTAATAAAAAGATCAGGCTCAAGCTTTTTATAAAACCTGGTTAATTAAATAGGCCACAATAATTAAAAAAAGCTTTTTAATTAAACAGACCGGCGTATTAAGCTTTTTATATATAAATATTTTCCATTATCGATATTGTTGAATTTATTTTTTCATAAACTCAAGCTTTCATATGATTTGATTATTTGGTAGCAGTTATATTGGTGTGATTAGACCTTCGTAAAATTTCGTTATGTAATAGCAGACCTAATTGTGCGCTTTAGGCCTTCATAAGTTTTTCCTATTTAGTAGTAGGCTTATAGGTGTTGCTAGACCTTAGTGTAAAATATGCTTTTAAATAGGCTTTCATGCATCATCAGACCTTTAAGTCTGGCTCAGACCTATAAATATTTAAGTAGGACATGCTTAGGCCTTACAAAGCCCGGCTCGGCCTAACCCATTTTCACCATATTAACTACTTAAGCTCAACTACTTAGTTGATTAATTGTAATTTGTTGACGGCATAATTTTTCTTTGTTAACTGTTGTATATTGGCTTCAAATTGTGGAAGCAGGAACAACCCAGAAATCTGAAGGTGAGAAAAACACAAGAATGGGGGGGTTGAATTGTGTTTTCTTTTCGCAACTCTTGAAGAGTGAGAATCTAATTCCTTTAAACTCAGAGTCTGAATGAGATCAGAGTCTGATAGGAGATTAGGTTCTAATAGCAGCGGAATAAACAAGAGATAAAAAAGAGAACAGAGAACACAAGAAATTATACAGGTTCCTTCCACAAATCGGAAGTAGTCCTGTCCCCCTTGTACTTCCAAGGAGAGTTCACTAAAATGTAATATCAAATTACAAGTTGCTCAAACACACAGTATGAGACTTCCTTGCTCAAGCGCACAGGCGAGAGACTTCCTTGCTCAAAGACACAACTAAGAGACTTCCTATGCTCAAGGACGCAGCCAAGAGACTTCCTTTGCTCAAGCACAAAAGCAAGAGACTTTTACACAATTACAGAAAATTGAATAGAGTTGAAACACTTGACAACAATCAAAATGTGTTTCAATTACAACAAAGACAGACTCTGTATTACAAAAGACAGACTCTGTTTTTCTGTGAAACTTAGAGATTCTAGGATACTCAGTTTGTAAGAATCTAAGTTTATGATGTGCTTTTGTTAAGACTCAGTTGAATACGAAAGCAGTGCAATGCAGATTCTAAGTTGTAGAGTCCAACAAGAGTCTCACAATTCTTCAAGTCTTCTATCCTTTATATAGGCGTAGGAAAGAGACATTGAGTCATCCAGCGCATTAGGATGAGTTCTGAAGCTTGATCAATGACGGTTGATCTGTTGCTTGATTTGGTAATAGCCCTTCAATGGCATCATTTGAATTTCATTCCCTTTGAGGATTAATACCGGTAGACACAGTTGCCAAACTGTACGTGGTAGTGGAGTAGTGGAAACAGAGTTCGTACAACGTACTCTGTACTGGCCTGCAATCTTTGTCTTTGTGCTTCCCACGCTCAAGTTGACTTAGAAGCTAGCCGTTACTCCATTAGAGTTTGTTTGCGCATAGCAATGCAGTAGAGATCACTGTTAGGAGATTATCAGATTTGTGGCTTCAGACTCACTGTAGTACTAAGCTTCTGATAATCTTCAGACTCTCTTGGTTTTCAGATTCTGATGGTCTTCAGACTCTGATACAGTCTTCAGACTCTCTTCAGCACAGTCTTCAGACTCTCTTCGATACAGTCTTTAGACTCTCTTCGATACAGAATCACAAGCAACAGGCTTCTATGGATTTATTGCTCTTTAACATTGTTCAAACAGAATGCTTCTTAAGATACAAATCTTAATTTATATCCTGCATACTTAAACAAATATTAGCA
This sequence comes from Medicago arabica, assembly GCA_946800305.1. Classification (NCBI taxonomy): domain Eukaryota; kingdom Viridiplantae; phylum Streptophyta; class Magnoliopsida; order Fabales; family Fabaceae; genus Medicago; species Medicago arabica. The sequence continues at coordinate 32,516,048 of OX326966.1, read as the reverse complement.
ATATCCAATTGACAACTTTTTAATACCTTGTTATCATCAAAACTCAAAACGTGGTATTGCTGAACACCTTTGTTCCAACAATCTCCCCCTTTTTGATGATGACAAACATTAGTATTTAAAAGGTCAATTGTTGTTAATCTAATTAACAAGTTGACTTAAGAGGTTCTGAGGTTTGTAAGCTCAGAGTCTGAGGTTTGAAAGCTCTGACTCCCCCTGAGTCTGATAGTTCTTAAGTTGAGGTTTGTAAGCTCATCTTGAGTTCTATCCAGGTTAATTAAATTGTTTTTCAAATGCAATCAAATTCTTACTCATAATATATAGAAAATTGATTCTTAAACAGGGCTCAGAGTTTAACTAAGCACCTTTCGCAGATTTCCCATTAACTTTTACGTAGAACATGCATTGTAATTAAAGACGATTATTCTTTCCTCCCTGATATAAATATTTTCCCTTCTCCCCCTTTTGTCATCAACAAAAAAAAGTTCAGAACATGGTTCCTCCCCCTTTTTAAATGACTTAAGGTAAGGGTGTAAACAAGATTTTAGAGAAGAAAGAGATTCAGAGGGAAAACATAGAAAATTCGGAGCATAAAAAGAAATTGAATGCAAATAGAAACAAAAACAACTTGTATAGCAAAACCAAGTTCAGAGGATAGCAAACAAGAATTACAAAAAAAATAAACAAGACGAAATTAAACTAAGGTTGGTTTTGTTTGGCAAGATGATCCATCAGTTTCTGGAGATCCTCTTGCTGTTTCTTTACCATCTGTTCCAGAGCCTCAGTTCTTCGCAAATGTTCTTCTCTCTCCAGTCTAGCTTCTTCTTGAATTCTATACATCTTCCTCTTCAAAGAATTGTAAGCCACTGATTCTCTAGGAATATACTGATCTTCATCAAAGAAGGGTGTATCTCTTATCCTCAGAATAGGAGCTTTTACCATAGCTACAACTTTCTCAGCCTGCTTTACTTCTTCAACATGCTTGGCAGTTATGAGAGCTTGTTCCCTGGCAGCAGCTTTTTGAATTTTGGTGATAAAATCCAAAAACTCAGTCTTCACTGAAGAGAACTTGTCCTCATAGCTAACACTAAGTATTGGCATAGACCTTTGCTCAATAACTTCTTTGAGCTTATTGCATGAAGAAGCATAAAACTCATCAATCTTATTTGAATCAAATAAGTCAGTTTGAGGTTCAGAGGTTGAGGGTTGAGAAGCTCTTAAAGCTAGAAAAGTTTCAAAAGAAAAATAGGTTATGGGGTCACAAAGTGGTTGAGAAACTCTTCTGGTCTTAGCTTTACAAGCTGTTACAGTTCCTGATACAATATCAGAGACTTGTTCCAGATTTTCAGAAGCTGGTTCAATAACAGGTTCTGAAGGTTCAACAGAAGCTAAGGTCAGATTCTCTGTAGGTACAGGTACAGGGTCTGGTTTGGAAATGGATGAAGTAGCTTTTGTTGTTTTGGATTTTGCAGGGGTTTTTGGTAGTTCTCCTCCTAGATGTTTTTCAAGTAAATCTAGAGAGTCTGGAGAGTCTACACAAATGGTTTCAGTTTGGGGGGGGTGTTTGATTGGATTGAATGGTTGCTTCAGGTTTTTCAGAAGGTTTAATTACCTGAAGTGGTTTGAGGAATGAAGGTTGAGCAGGATGGTCAGCAGGAAGATTCATAGACACTGTAATTGTGTCTTGAATTACTCTGTCCATAGTTGAATCAACATAATCAACTACTGCCTGGTCAAGAGGGTTATGGGATGATATGGGTTTGATTGGTGAGGGAGATGAATTTTTGAGAGATGGAAGAATTTGGCTCAAGGGTTTGTTGTCAGATTCTGACTCTGATTCTGACTCATGATTCAAAGAAGAAGATGAGCTATATGCTACGTTGCCAGAGGTGCCAATGCCAGCTTCTGGAGAGGCAAAATGATCAGACACAGTAGCTTCTGATAACTCAGCTTCTGCAGGTTCTGAAGTACTCTTCTGTTTAAGAGCAGAAGCAAGTAACTTAGCAGCTTCCTTGACAGTCTCTTCCTTCAGCTCTTCAGCAATCAAATCTGCTGCCATAACCTTGCCAGCAGTGTGTTCATCCTCAATCATAGATACAGACGTACCTATCTTCTGTGCTACATCCTTAGCCACAGGAATCACTCCCACCTTTCTCTTCTTGATCTGACTCTCTTCACCTTCAGAGTCAGAATCAATGAAATCAGCAATTTCTTGAGCTAACCTGTCATAATCTCTGTCAGCTTTGCCCATTATTGCTTTCTTATCAGCTTTCTTAGCCTTCTTCTCATCTTTCTTAGGCTTCTTCCCATCCTTAATTTCACGAAGTGCAGAAGGAGCAGAAGATGCAGAAGGAGAACCAATTGAAACTCCAGGAAGAGCAGAAGATTTGATCTTTTTCTTGAGAGGCTCCTGCTTCTCTTCTTCTTCCTTGAGAACCACTTCCTTGGTCCTTTTTCCTTTGACCTTAAGAGGGCCTCCTCCAGCAGTCTCAGGAATAGCAGAATAGTTGATTATTCTACCAGTCTCCTTGAAGTAATCCACCACAAATCTAGCAAGAACTTCAGGATTATCTTCTTTGGATATGGGAGGGAAGTCCATCATCAAATCAGATTGTACATAAGATTCTCTCATATCATGCTTAGAGGGATTGAATCTCTTGACAATCTTCATGTACTGCAGAGTCTTGCCATTGATGATTCTGCCAGTCACAGTTCCTAGATGAATATCTGATACCACACCAGATTCTGATAAGACCTTTAAAAGACCTCCTTGATACAGAATCTCAGATATTAATCTTCCAAAAGGAACTTGCCTCCTGGATTCTGATTGACTCTTCTTGATGGCCCAACACATGTGGTGCATCACATATCTGGGGAAGTTGATCTTTATTTTGTTGATAAGAAAATAAAGAAGAACTTTGTGATCCACAGATAATTGGTCTGATCCTCCTCCTTTCTGAAGCATACTATCCAGTATAATCTTCAGAAGCACCCTATGTGTAGGATGCATATCCACCAATTTATTTGAGGGTCTCCCTTCAAATAACAACTTGTTGCAGACAACAGCCCATTCACTCTTCTTGTTGACATTCCATTGAAATTTACCAGAGTTCTCCATCTGACAAGCCCTGGCTACCACCTCTTCAGTGATAACTATAGGAATTCCCATCACAGCAGACCTAATTTCAAGGCCATTGTACGGTCTCAATCCCATTTGGTCTCTGTTTTTGCCAGCAAGACTAGGGTTGTTTGAGATTGCTACTGTTTCTTCCAAAGTAGCTTCAGCTTTGTCGTAGACTTCTGACCTGACCCAGAAATCTCTAACAAGCTCTTGATATGTTGGTCCATTCAACATACCAAAGTATCTCATCATTCCTTGTGCTACGAAATGATGTGCAACGTCAACTCCATTGCGACTGATTGAACCAAAATCAACTGGCGATTCAACTTGAATTTCCAGAGTCTCTTTGATGATGTTCATTGTTCTGGGTTTGATAATGTAAGAACCTCCGGACTTGATTATGACACCAGATTGGATGAGATCACTTGCCATTAGGGTTTTCTAAGAGTTTGATTTGAGAACAAAAAGTTTTGCTAAGAATTGAAAAACAAGAAATTTGTTCAAAGAGAAAATCAAAGAGTGGAAAGAGAAGTGAGTTGTGTGTGTTATGTATTTATAGAGAAAATGTTTGAAAGCTGTTTGGAAAGAGTAGGGGACAAACAAACATAAACAATAAGTACAATATAGCATGCAGCCGTAAACGTATTGGGACAAGGCGAAGGTAACTTGTTGTAACGTAATGAAATCATTGCCCTTTTGAGTTCTTACCCAATACAGACAGGCCACGACTGAGAAACCGTAAAGTAACTGTCACCATAGTGGGGCAGGTGTTACTGAACTTAACAGTCACGCTTCCACTAATACAGCTTCTGAGAGTCTAAAGATTTCTTACCAGAGTCTTGAATATTTTACCAGAAGCTTTCATCAGAATCTCCAAAAGAGAGTCTGATTCCCAGATAGCTTCTGAAAGATATCAGAGTCTGAATTCTGTTTTCAGAGGCGCATATTACCCAGAGACATAGCACATGTTCAAATTTTTCTTTATGAAATCAAATCTTTCAACAGATAAGGGTTTAGTAAATATATCAGCCCATTGATGATCAGTATCAATGAATTGTATATCTAAAATTCCTTTTTGAACATAGTCTCTTATAAAATGATGTTTAATCTCAATATGCTTTGCCCTTGAATGCAGAATTGGATTTTTAGACAAACATATAGCTGCTGTATTATCACAATAAATTGGGATATGGTTTTCAGTTATTTGATAGTCCTCAAGCTGATGTTTCATCCAGAGTAGCTGTGTCAACAACTACCAGCTGAGATGTATTCTGCTTCTGCTGTAGACAGAGCAATGGTTGCTTGCCTCTTGCTAGCCCAGGATATCAGATTCTCTCCCAAGAATTGACAATTGCCACTTGTAGATTTTCTTTCAATCCTGTCTCCAGCATAATCAGCATCACAGAATCCAACTAGCTTGTAGTCAGAGGATTTCTTGTAAAGAAGTCCAAGATTAGTAGTTCCTTTCAGATATCTAAAGATTCTTTTAACAGCAGTTAAGTGAGACTCTCTAGGATCTGATTGAAACCTTGCACACAAACATACACTGAACAGAATATCTGGTCTGGATGCAGTTAGGTATAACAAAGAACCAATCATACCTCTATACAGCTTCTGATCAACTTTGGTTCCTTGATCTTCTTTGCTCAGAGTGCAGGTTGGATGCATTGGAGTATTCATTTCTTTGCAGTCCTCAAGATTGAACTTCTTCAGAAGCTCTTTCGTATACTTGGACTGATGAACGTAGACTCCATCTTTGCATTGGTTGATTTGAATTCCAAGAAAGAACTTCAATTCTCCCATCATGCTCATTTCAAATTCATCCTGCATTACTTTTGAAAACTCTTTGCAAAGAGAACTATTTGTAGAACCAAAGATAATATCATCAACATAAATCTGAACTACAAGAATGTCTTTCTTTAGGGTCTTTCTGAATAGAGTAGTGTCAACTTGTCCTCGTTCAAAGTTGTTTTGAATCAAGAAATTACTCAGTCTTTCATACCAAGCTCTGGGAGCTTGTTTCAAGCCATAGAGTGATTTCTTTAATTTATAAACATGCTCTGGATGCTTTAAATCTTCAAAGCCAGGAGGTTGTTTGACATATACTTCTTCAGAAATGACACCATTAAGAAATGCACTCTTAACATCCATTTGATACAAAGTTATGTTGTGATTGACTGCATAGGAAAGAAGTAACCTGATTGCTTCCAATCTTGCAACTTGAGCAAACGTTTCTGTGTAATCAATGCCTTCTTGCTGACTGAAACCTTGTGCAACAAGTCTGGCCTTGTTTCTGATTACTTCTCCTTGTTCACTAAGCTTATTTCTGAACACCCACTTGGTTCCAATGATGTTCTTGTGATTAGGCTTAGCTACTAGATCCCATACTTCATTTCTTTTGAATTGATTCAGTTCTTCTTGCATTGCCAGAATCCATCCTTCATCTCCAAGAGCTTCTTCAACAGAAGTTGGTTCAATAACAGATAATAATCCTAAAGCAGACTCTTCTTGTCTGAAATGCGATCTAGTTCTCATAGGACTTTCTTTATTGCCAATTATCTGATCTTCTGGATGAGAAGACTTGTATTTGAAAGATTGTTTGGATTGACTAGCTTGCAGAGAACCATCTTGAGCTTCATCAGAAGCTTCTTCAAAAGGAACTTCAGGGGTTGTTCCAGCTTCTGAAGTATCTTCAGATTCTGGAATCTGATCAGATTCTGAGTTATCATCAGAATCTTGAGATTTTTCATGACTTTCATCATGCACTGGAGTTTCACTTCCAGACTCTTTGTCATCAAATCTTACATGCATAGATTCTTCCACACATTGTGTTTCTGAATTATACAGCATGTATGCCTTAGAGCGTTCAGAGTAACCTAAAAAGATTCCCTTTTGAGCTTTGGCATCAAATTTCTTTAGGTAGACTTTGTTGTTCAGGACATAACATGTACATCCGAACTGATGAAAATAAGATATGTTGGGTTTTCTTCCTTTAAAGAGTTCATAAGCTGTTTTGTTCAACAGAGGTCTAATATAGATTCTGTTCTGAACATAACAAGCTGTGTTTATAGCCTCTGCCCAAAAATGCTTAGCCAAATTGTTCTCATGGATCATGGTTCTAGCCATCTCTTGCAAGGTTCTGTTCTTTCTCTCTACAACTCCATTTTGTTGTGGAGTTCTAGGTGCAGAGAACTCATGAATAATTCCATGTTTTTCACAGAAAACCTCAAACGGTTCATTTTCAAATTCTCCCCCATGATCACTTCTGACTTTCAAGATTTTCATTTCCTTCTCTGATTGAATTTGGATGCAGAATTTACTAAACACAGAGTATGAATCATCTTTAGTTTTCAGAAATTTAACCCAACACCATCTGCTGTAGTCATCAACAATAACTAGTCCATATTTACTTCCATATAAGGATGCAGTGTTAACTGGTCCAAATAAGTCAATATGAAGTAACTCCAAGGGTCTGGAAGTTGAAACAATTTCTTTCGGCTTGAAGGGACTCTTGACAATTTTCCCTTTCTGACATGCTCCGCAAAGAGCATCTGAGTGATAGTCAATGTTTGGTAGACCTTTGACAAGTTGTAACTTGCTAATTTTAGAGATTAATCTCCAGTTAGCATGTCCCAAACGTCTGTGCCACATCCATTTCTTATCACCCATTGACAGAAGGCACATTACCTTCTGATCAGTCAGTTCTGAGAATTTTATCTTGTATACATTGTTTCTTCGTTTTCCCTTGAAGACTATGGACTGATCATCCTTGTTAACCACTGTGCAGTTGTTCTTATTAAACAATACATCATAACCACTGTCACATAATTGACTTATGCTTAGTAAGTTATGTTTAAGTCCATCAACTAACCACACATTACTGATTGAGATCAGAGAGTTACCAATGGTTCCAGAACCAATGATTTTGCCAGTCTGGTTTCCTCCAAATCCCACAGTTCCTCCCTCTTTCATGGTTAGGGTTAGGAACATAGACCTTTCTCCCGTCATGTGACGCGAGCACCCACTGTCTAGGTACCAAGCCTTGTGCTTTCTTAGTCTTTTTAGACATTCCTGCAGCATCAATAATATCAGACTTAGGTACCCATATTCTCATGGGTCCTTTTTGGTTAGTCTTAGAACCATTGAACTCTTTTCGCAAGATTCGTCTTGAAATCCTTGGCAATGTTTTCTCCCAAACCTTAGGGTTGCAACCGTTTGGTTTAGGTTTCAACTTGCCTTTCTCAGTTTCTCTCCTTTGAAACTTAGACTTTGGTTTTTCAGACTCTGGCTTTTTCAGAGTCTATTTATCAGACTTTGAATCTTTCAGAGTCTGAGACTTTAAAGCTTTGGTTTCAAAGTTTTTCAGACCCTTTAACTTAACATTCTGAAGTTTTGACTTAGTCAGAATCTTCGAAGTAGAAGTTGTAGGTTCTGAATGAGTCTCAGTGTTGACTTCATCAGACTCTTTTACAAAAAGATTTTTCAACGCCTCTCTGGCTCCATCAGGACCAGATTTAAGAGTCATTTCATTTGAGTTTCCTCCAATGAATCTAAGACCCTGTCCTCTGTTCTGATACGTGCTATAGATCATGGATGCAACCCTTGATCTGTCAATTCCAGTAGCAATAAATTCTTGCAGAGCAACATCTTGCTCACTTAAGTATTTACAGCTACACTTCTTGATCAATAAAGAATTATTTTCTTCTTTTAAATCTTTTAATTCCAACAGAGTTGAATTATGTCTTTTTGACAGCTTATCAAGCTGTTGTTTGACTTTCTTCAACTCAGTGGTCTTAGTTTTAAAATGACCCAGAAGCTCATTGACAGATTCTATAAGTTCAGATCTTGTGAGTTCAGAATATACCTCTGTTTCATTTTCAGAATCTGTATTTGATTCTGCCTCAGGTGTCTCTTTAACAGATTCGGTTGTAGCCATTAGTCCAACAGCTACATTAGTTTCACCATCAGCATCATCATCTTCAGATCCTGACTCATTATCAAGATCTTCCCAGGTGGCCATCAGACTTTTCTTGATCTGCTTCTTAAACTTGCTTGACTTGAAGGTTGGCCTTTTTAACTTTGATTTCTCCTTCTGCAGTTCTGGACACTCAGCAATAAAATGTCCAGTTTTCTTGCAGTTGAAGCAACCTTTCTGATCCTCCTTTTTGAACCCCTTCCCACTGCTCTTGCTCAGAAATCTCTTGTTCTTCTTGGCAAGGTACTGCATTCTGCTTGAAAGCATAGCCATTTCCTTTGCTATATCAGGATCCTCTTCTGAACTTTCAGAAGCTGAAGACTCATTTTCAGATTCTTCAACCTTGAGAGCCTTTGAAGACCTTCCTTTTGATTTTAAAGCAATGGTTTTGGATTTTCTTGCAGAATCGTGTTCATTGAGACTTAACTCATGAACCTTGAGTGAGCTTACAAGATCTTCAACACTTAAAGTGTTTAAATCTTTAGCCTCCTCAATTGCAGTGACCTTTGGTCTCCATCTAGAGGGTAAGCTCCTTAAAATCTTGCTAACATGATCAGAAGCTATGTAACTCTTCTTCAGTATCTGAAGACCAGATACTAGAGTTTGAAATCTTGAGTACATCTGCTCAATACTTTCATCCTCTTTCATCTTAAATAGTTCATATTGATGAACTAATAGAAGAGCTTTAGCTTCCCTGACCTTTTTGCTTCCTTCGTAGTTAGCACAGAGAGAAGCAAACATGGCTCTAGCAGTAGATTTGTCACTCATCTTCATGTATTCCGTTTTAGGAATAGCAGTGACAAGAGCCCCTCTGATGATATGATGTTTCTTATAGATTTTCTTTTGAGCAGCAGTGTGAAGTTTGCGGTCAATGGCAGCACCTTCGTCATCAAGTTGTAAGTCACCAACACCATCTTCAAGTATGTCCCAAAGTTCTTCATCAAGACCCATGACATAACTATAGAAGTTGGTTTTCCACCAAGAAAATTCTTCAGGATCACCATTGAACTTAGGAATTTTTCCATAATCAGCCTTTCTACTGCTGTTATTGGATCCATATTCATATGGTATAGCAGCACCAGAAGTGGCACCAGAAGAAGACGGTTCACTGGAAGACATGTTTTTCTCTGGATCTTTTCTGTTACACGGTTAAGTGCTAAGTCAACAGAGCCGGAGCTCTGATACCAACTGAAGGTGAGAAAAACACAAGAAGGGGGGGTTGAATTGTGTTTTCTTTTCGCAACTCTTGAAGAGTGAGAATCTAATTCCTTTAAACTCAGAGTCTGAATGAGATCAGAGTCTGATAGGAGATTAGGTTCTAATAGCAGCGGAATAAACAAGAGATAAAAAAGAGAACAGAGAACACAAGCAATTATACAGGTTCCTTCCACAAATCGGAAGTAGTCCTGTCCCCCTTGTACTTCCAAGGAGAGTTCACTAAAATGTAATATCAAATTACAAGTTGCTCAAACACACAGTATGAGACTTCCTTGCTCAAGCGCACAGGCGAGAGACTTCCTTGCTCAAAGACACAACTAAGAGACTTCCTATGCTCAAGGACGCAGCCAAGAGACTTCCTTTGCTCAAGCACAAAAGCAAGAGACTTTTACACAATTACAGAAAATTGAATAGAGTTGAAACACTTGACAACAATCAAAATGTGTTTCAATTACAACAAAGACAGACTCTGTATTACAAAAGACAGACTCTGTTTTTCTGTGAAACTTAGAGATTCTAGGATACTCAGTTTGTAAGAATCTAAGTTTATGATGTGCTTTAGTTAAGACTCAGTTGAATACGAAAGTAGTGCAATGCAGATTCTAAGTTGTAGAGTCCAACAAGAGTCTCACAATTCTTCAAGTCTTCAAGTCTTCTGAAGCTTGATCAATGACGGTTGATCTGTTGCTTGATTTGGTAATAGCCCTTCAATGGCATCATTTGAATTTCATTCCCTTTGAGGATTAATACCGGTAGACACAGTTGCCAAACTGTACGTGGTAGTGGAGTAGTGGAAACAGAGTTCGTACAACGTACTCTGTACTGGCCTGCAATCTTTGTCTTTGTGCTTCCCACGCTCAAGTTGACTTAGAAGCTAGCCGTTACTCCATTAGAGTTTGTTTGCGCATAGCAATGCAGTAGAGATCACTGTTAGGAGATTATCAGATTTGTGGCTTCAGACTCACTGTAGTACTAAGCTTCTGATAATCTTCAGACTCTCTTGGTTTTCAGATTCTGATGGTCTTCAGACTCTGATACAGTCTTCAGACTCTCTTCAGCACAGTCTTCAGACTCTCTTCGATACAGTCTTCAGACTCTCTTCGATACAGAATCACAAGCAACAGGCTTCTATGGATTTATTGTTCTTTAACATTGTTCAAACAGAATGCTTCTTAAGATACAAATCTTAATTTATATCCTGCATACTTAAACAAATATTAGCAATATCCAATTGACAACTTTTTAATACCTTGTTATCATCAAAACTCAAAACGTGGTATTGCTGAACACCTTTGTTCCAACAAAATCGTGACACGATTTGGGCATCGTGGCACGATTTGATTGGCAGGGAGCAAGTCTTCTGGAGATAGGAAATCGTGACACGATTCAACAACTTCTTCAGCAAGTTTACTTGAAAGGGACTGGTAAAGGTGAACTTTTCTTATCTCAACTTAGTTACTTGAAGAAGGTGGTGGAGCGTTTTAGAATGTCAAACTCTAAAATTGTGAGCACTCTGATGACACTAGGTCATATAGCATTTTTGTTATAGTTTTTATGTAATTTTGGTTGAGTTCAGGTGATTATGTATGAGTTAGAAGCTGCAAAAATACTGATTTTTTATGCTGAAGCTAATAGGAAATCGTAGTCCGATTTGTAGAATCAGAGTCCGATTTATGAAGTTGTTTTGTGACATTTGCTCTCGAAAAAAATCGTGCTCCGATGGGACAAAATCGGGCTACGATTTGGCAGACGCGCCAGTTGTGATCTGAGTTAAGTGAAGCAATCGTGCTCCGATTTACAGCATCGGAGTACGATTTTAGCGTTTCTGGAAATTTTCCTATAAAAGGGAAGTTGTTTTCTGAAGTCCGGGTTCGAAATTTTGGAGAAAGAAACTGACTTTGGAGCAGGAGATCTGGAGAGAAGGTGGGAGACCATCAAAACTCACATCCGGTTACCAATTTCATGTAATGAATCCTTCTTTATCATTAGTTATTTGTGCTTTAGCCATGAGTAGCTAGATTCATTGTGATTAGGTCAAGAGATGATTTTGTTCTAGCTCATGTTTATGTAACCTGTAACTCTTAATATTTATGAATGCCATTCTAGTTTATTCAGTATAAATCGTTCTTAATGCTTTTATGATTCTGACCCAATATAACTGATTCTAGAGCTTAGATGACTGCTGACACCAGCGTTTAACTCTGACATATTTATACTGTTCAACTTAACGGACAATCTATGGATGGAACGTTGTTAGGTTGTGACTTCTAAATTAACGTGTTTAAACCTTGAATGAATATAGGTTCACCTGAGGAATTAGGGAATTATAATCAGGAAAGAGGGCTTAGGATCAAGGGATTGACCTAAGCTATCTTGTTAATTTGTCGTTAACTTTATAGCATTCGTAAACTAAAGAAACAGGTTGCTAATGAGTGATGAACAAATGAATCAATTGACCTAGTCATCTCTCCATATTATTTCTCGAACCAATCTTAATTTCAGCATTTTAATTACAATCGAACTCAAACCAATTGCCTCAGTGCACCCCCCCATTTTACAAACATCCTTAATAATAATGGCATTCCCGAGTAGAAGTTGAAATAGTCCATGTGGATACGAATCTTATAAATTTTATTACTTCGATATAAGTTGATACACTTGCTAATTCTCTATCACACTCCCTTGGGTCACCACACGAAGTTGTCCATAAAACAATGTCCTCAATCCGAGGATGAGAAACAAGCGATGGTTTGTACTCCCTATGCTAGTGGGGTTGGAAGCATCATGTATGGAATGGTTTGTAGTAGACCGGACTTAGCTTATGCGGTTAGCATTGTGAATCAGTTTATGGCAAATCCGGGTATTGTGCATTGGCAAGCTTTGAAGTGGGTGTTGAGGTATTTGAATGGGTCTTTGAAGGGCGGTTTGAAGTACACAAGAGCAACTCAAGGGAAAGACGCTTTGGAGGGGTATGTGGATTCGGATTATGCGGGCAATGTAGACACAAGAAAATCCCTATCAGGTTTTGTGTTTACTCTCTATGGCACAACTATTAGTTGGAAGGGAAATCAACAATCCGTGGTGGCATTATCTACAACTCAAGCGGAATACATTGCCCTTGTTGAAGGGGTGAAAGAGGCCATGTGGGTGAAATGGATGATTGGTGAGTTAGGAATTACTCAAGAATGTGTGAAGATACATTGTGATAGCCAAAGCGCGATTCACTTGGCAAATCATCAAGTGTATCATGAGAGGACAAAGCACATTGACATTCGCCCGCACTTTGTTAGAGACATGTTTGAATCCAAAGAGATCATGGTGGAAAAAGTGGCATCGGAAGAGAATCCAGCGGATGTGTTTACCAAGTCATTGCCTAGATCAAGGTTCAAGCATTGCTTTAACTTGATCAAGTTTGTTGAAGAGTAATTCCCTTTTGGAGAGAGCAGCATGGTGGTTGATGGTTAAACTGACATCATCACCAATTAGAAGTCAAGGTGGAGAATGTTGTATATTGGCTTCAAATTGTGGAAGCAGGAACAGCCCAGAAATCGTGACACGATTTAGGCATCGTGGCACGATTTACTTAGCAGGGAGCAAGTCTTATGGAGATAGGAAATCGTGACACGATTCAACAACTTCTTCAGCAAGTTTACCTGAAAGGGACTGGTCACAACAGTTGGATAAGCAGAATCGTCACACGATTGGGCTAAATCGTGACACGATTTTGGAAGCTTGTGACTAGTATTTAAGTGGTTTCTGCATTCTTTGAAGTAGAGCTGAAGCAAGAGGTCTAGGGTTCACAAATGGGGGAACTTGAGAGTTGAGTACCTTTGTAGGAATAGTCTCTTGGGTTGGGATAAACATTGTAATCACCTTGGGTAGTGAGATTACATCATTGGAAGGATCATAAGCTTCCTCTAGTGTAATCTCTTGGAAGTTCATATGAGTGAGGTGGGTCAAGACAAAGGGTAGAGATTAGGTTTAAAGGCTGATTTCTTGTAACCTTTTGTAACATCTTATCATAGTGGATTGGAGAGCTGCTCTCTCCTCCAAAATAGGTCATATTAACTGAACTGGGTTACCATTTTGTGTGTGTTTGTTTTCCTTAAGATTTCTTATCTTCATGTTTGTTAGTGTCATTGTTTTAAGCTCTACACTTAGATTTTAGGTCTGTTTTGTTGTTGTTTCTTGAAGGCACTTAGACCTAGGATTACCACTACCTTTTGCTCCACACATCTTTGTTTTCATTGGTGTGATTTCGAACCGAGAAATTTCACAACATTAACGATGTATCAAAATTAAACTCAATAAGAATAAAAATCAGGGTTTATTTGGAGAGTAAAGGAGAAATTCTAACCTCCTCCGAATTCACGTTCAGGTATACCATGAAGATAGAAACTATTAGTTTTCGCAGACATCCTCTCAAGCTCCCTAATCCAACTCTTTACTCCATACAAGTTATAAGTATCAAAAAGATACTTGTATAGGTAGTGTGTATGGTTCATATCATCCACTTCCACATGTTAAAAAAAGAGTTATAGCTATCATATGCTTTTAACATAAAGCAAGGTCTGCACAAAAATGAAATTACCAATTGCAGTGCTCCAAACACTTTGATTGTTTCAGATTGTGATACAATTGTCAAGTCCACCTATAAAGTTGAGTTATATATCGATAATATATCATACACTAAATTATACATACACACATATACATACATACACTCTTGCGATTATATATAGACAGTGTGTGTGTCAAATTAATTTCATTATATTTGTGAAATTTTATATAAATCTAACATATAAATTTAACCCTCTAAAAAAACATAAATTTAAGAAATATCATAAAACAAAGTGTTTAAAGCGTTAATCTTGAAGCATCTAAATAATATATTAAATGATTATGGATTGGGTTAAAAATGTATAGATAATGTTTTTTTTTCTTCTCGTAGACCCACCCGCTGAAAGTATTTCTTTTTGAGGTACAGTCGGAAACGAAATATGAAATTTCAGAACAAAAAATCGTACTTTGATTCACTATATTATAATTTATAATAGTTTAACCTCTTCTATTGGAGTCAACCATCATTGATTTATAAAAATGATTTATATGAAATGAATATTAAATTCAACAATGAATTTTATATTTTATAAAAATATTTATTTGGTTTCAACAAATAAAAGAGTCATAAGTACATTCTTACCGAGTCCATTAACATGTCAACCAATTTTTTGCCACTCATACTCACTCTGGTTGAATATTTTGATGATTCTCTAACCACATTGGCACCATTGAAGTATTTTTTTCATAGCAAAAGCTTGTTCATAGTTTTCATGACAAATGGTTTGTCTCGCTTCTCCTTTATTATAAGATTTTATCCACAAAGGTTCATCCAAACGCACATGCCTAACAAGTTCCTCCATTGCAGCAGCAACAATTTGAGATATTTTAACCTTTTCCATATCATGATTTTGATTATGACTTGAACTTCCACCGATTGCTAGGGTTAGTGAAAGCCCAACATTTTAAGGTTTTGAAAATGCATTCTCACCGACAAAAGTTTGGTCAATATGAAAAAGTAAAATTTGATTTACAAATAAATAATATTTAATTAAAAAAATTGATCTTATAAATAACACTTTCATCTAATGTTTTAAAAACCAGACTACATACTCAAACCTTGTTATGGGATGATGTGGAAGTAGGGCATGCCTCGCTGAGGGAGAGGTTTCTAGACTATTTCAGATCTTTATCCATCAATCTTCTTTTTTAACGTCTTTGAGCTCTTGGGTAATTGATATATGAGATTGGGGTCTGAGATGGAGGAGGAGGCTTTTTGTTTGAGAGAACAAATTTTTGGAGGAGTTGCTAGAGGTGTTCGAGGGGCATCCCTATTTAGAGGGTACTAACTCTTGGTTTTCAAAGTATAGTGCTGACAGGATTTACTCGGTTAAAACTGTGTATGGATATCTCTCTGACGTTCACCTAGGAGTGGGTAGTAGAGCGGCTGATCTATCTCATATCCTGGTTTTGCTCTAGAAGAGTTGGGCTCCGTCCAAGGTTAGTGTCTTTTCCTAGCAACTTCTCCTTGATAGGATTCCTACTAGAATGAACCTCTTGAGACGCAGTGTGCTAAGAGATCAAGAGGCTTCTTTGTGTTTGTTTATGGTGTGGAGCGGAGACAGTTAGTCACCTTTTTGTTACCTGTGGGGTTGCGTCGATGGTTTGGTACAGGTTTTTTTAGATTGCTTGGTTAGGAGTTGGTCCTTCCTAGTGATTTGTTGAGTCTTTTTTAGGGTTGTTGTGTGTTTCCTAGGAGAGAGTATTAGGTGTGGTTTTTTTTGTTGATATGGCACTCCGTAGCGAGGTCCCTCTAGTTTACTCGTAATGATATGGTGTTCTCTGGTAGGACGTTGGACGTAGAGAAGTTGGTTCATAAAATCCAGTTTACCTCTTGGCACTGGTTTTCAAAGATTCACTCTAGTCATCCTTGTTCCAATTATAAGTGGATGGTGGAACCATCGATCTATTGAGACTTATAGGTTTATATGGAGGAGTTTTGCTTAGGTTCCTTTGAGCAAGGGTTCTGGGTTTGTTTCTTTTCTTTTTATATGTTCTTGGGGTAGTAGACTTGGTTCATCTCCTAGGGTGTAGGCTTTGAGCTTGGAAGGGGGGTTCCTTACTTGCCTTTTAGTGGGGGTGGAGCAGTTCTCTTATCTCGTTTTCGAGTGTGGGTGCTTTCTCTTTCCTTTGGTGTGGGTTGGGTGTTGTCTCTTCTATTTTTCGATTTTGATCTGCGAGTTTTTTGCGCATCAATCGTTTATATTATTGACTTGATTTAGTTTTTTATAATATTATTTTTGTGCCATTTAAAAAAACAATGAACCCGTGAATCAGATGATAAATAAATAAATACATAAATCATTGATTTGCTTTGAAAGAAATCGTAGCAAATGCGTAGCTAATTTCTAGCAAAACTCATTTAGCTACCATTTAGTTGTGATTTAGCTGTCATACAGGTCGTAGCATGGATTGGGCGGCAAATTACCTAGCAAAATATTTCACAGCCAATTGGCAACAAAAATATACAAAGTACTAGCTATTGTCAAACTAATACATAGCAAAATATTATTCAAAATATAAGTTTCCTAACTATTTGGCTAGGATATTGCCGCAACAATTTTAAAGTAAATCTCTAGCTACAAGTTCCTAGCAATTTCATAGTTACGACCAAGCAATAATTTCAGGAAGTGATTGGCAACTATTTGTAAACATGACCAGTAGTTTAAAGTCTTCAGTTTAAGAAGCTTACATACTCCACTGAGAAGAAGTACAAAGATAATAGAATTATAATGCTAACCTTCAGAAAACTTAACCTTCCTTGCCTTTGTTGATTTCGTTGCACTATCATTTTTCCCCTTTAGCCTTCCTACCATGAAAAAAAGAAAAGTATTCAAATCATCAAATGGTCCAATACATTGGTACCCCAATGTTCTACTGGTTGAAGGATCCAGGATGAACACAACCCACACATACGTTAGATTGGATCAGCTTCTCTAATATGAGTTCTCACTTTCATGTGTAAAGTGAGTAATAACAACAAGTGATAAATAAAACAACATATCTCAGCGAGAACAACGGATATTGTGTATACATCATACATACTTAACTAAACACGGGTGTGATAAAACAACAATTTCTCACTTTACTAACTACTCATTTTAAAGAAGCATAATCCATAATAAATTGTGAATACATATTCTCACTACTCATTTTAAAGAAGCATAATCCATAATAAATTGTGAGTACATATTCTCACTTAAGTAGTCAAAACAAAGGGGGAAAACTAAGATGTAGGCACCCAGAAACATATGAATCGATTTTGGAATCACAATCAATTTTGAAAAAATTGGATCAGGAATGGAATGCAGAATCACAATCGATTCAAAAACTATATAGAAATAATAATTTATGATTATAAACAACATAATATGTAGGCATATTACTATCCCAACAGAGTTTTGTCCCTATAACTTAAACTTCTAATTAATCTGCAAGCATAGCAGATTGCAGTATGATACAACAACAGAAAAGCTTATGTACATCTGAATCTGAATGAAATAAATAATGAGATCAATTTGCTCATTTTCACTTGCCTTACTTTTCAGAGAGATACGAGGGGAGAGAGAGAGAGAGGGGGGGGGGCAAGAATGGTGTGTAACTTACAATTTATCATCATTCATGCACCTTCCAGGGCCGGTCCTTTAAATTTGGATGCCTTGGGCGAATCAAGAGAGCGGTACTCTTATTAAAGTAAATCCACAAAAAATGATAAGATTAAGAGAAATGAATGGAAAGACTATTAAACATTTCATTTGACATTGTACAAGAAAGACACAAGTATGAATCTTTGAAATGTGAACCAATTAGATATAAGCTAGGGTCCATGCTCTCGAGTCTAGACTTCACTCGACAAGTTTAACTATCGAAAGACAACATATTTATCCAAACAACATACAAGGGTCATAATTAAATGTTTATATCATCATAGCATAAACCATTATAAAGAGACATCTTTCTATAATCTTTGCCAAAAAAAAACTATATAAAGAGACCTCTTTCTATAATCTTTGCCAAAACAAATTATGGAGGGCACCCTTTTGAGATTCAATATCATTTTCAATTTGTTTATTTATTTTTTCTGTTTTAGATGACTAGACATTTGTTTTCTAGGAAACATTCCTAGCAATCAAAGAGATGAAACAATAGTACTTGGAGTTGGATGTTGATTTTTAACTTCAACATAAATTCTGATCAATTTGTTCCAAAAGTCTTCGAGCACTAAATCAAACTTGTTGTTTCCGAAAAGTTAAAATCATAAAATTAACATCTTATAAATAAATAAATGAACTTGTTGATTTGTGAAAAATGAAAATTTGTATGACTATTATTGAATATTAAATAAATTGTCTGGCAATTGCAATTGGCACCTATACTCGTATCTTATGAAGTTATGATCAATGACATACAACACTTATGTTTTTGGCAATTGTTTGTTCTTGTGTTAACGGTAGCAAAATTGAGACAGAAAGATGGTTTTTCGATTACAAATTGAGATGGAGAGATTAAACATAAAGAATGAGAATTGAAAGAAAAGAGACTCATGAACTAGGTAAAATATTGTGACTTTAGAGTGGTAATATGAAAAGACAAAAATACCTAACTCCTTATTATTCATAACACTCCATATCATTATTTTAATTTTAGTGCCTCAATTAGACTATTCACTTTCTTTTACTAGTTGTTAAAATTATGAATGTAATTAATATTTTTTGGTACATGTAATTAACTAATTTTATTCTATATTTCATTTAATCACATCATTTATTAGTTTTGACTTTGTAGTGCTCCTATAATTTTGTTAGCAACTAGCATTTTACAATTTTCTTTATAGGAGTATATATACATAATATAGGTAGTGATACAAAATTTGGTGCCCCTAAAATTATGTTGCCCTGGACTGCCGCCCCCTCGACCCAAGCTCAGGGCCACCTTGGTACCTTCCTCTCTTCCCCAATTTAGTTGATGGCTGTAGAAAGCTGCTACCTGTTGTTGCAACTGTTAAAAAGGATAACCAAATTACTCATTAGTTTGGCTGAAACTTTTTGGCCCCTTTCATGGCCTTGAACACGATAAGACAAGTGAGTGATAAGAGTATATATTATACAGGTGAAGCTACAAAACAAGTGATTGATAAGAGTATATATTATACAGATGAAGCTACCAACTTATAGATTATAAATAAAGTACAAATAAAAGTTTATCTCGACCTTAATGAAGGGTTCTTCTGACCTTTGGAACTCCTCAACAATTGTTACTAAAGTATTGATGGACATAAGAGAGATCTCACTAATTTTAGTAGTTAGAAAATAATTTTAGTTAGAAAATCAATGTGAGGTTTAAGATTTGATATGAAATTCAACAAATATACAATAAATGGAAGAAACTAACAACTCCTACATATTTTTTTAAAAAAAAAAGAAGAAGGAAGAAACCAACAATTATTTATGGATTGATCAAGTCATAAACAAATATACTGATTGTGTATTTTAAGAAGATTAAGCTAACAGTAGTCAAATGTGCAGAACTATCCCAAAGAAGTTATTTTATTATCAACTTAAGTAAAGTGACTTTAATTGAATTCAAAATTTATACATAAGAAATTAAACAATTACAAGCATTCAATACCAATAGGCCCAAAGTAAATAATAAGTGGTTCTCCACAAACTTAAATTGTAACCGAAAATACATCACACAGTCCATAAACTCAATCCATCTTGTAAATGATTAAAATTGCGGTAAAACAAAACTGCCGCAATATTAGCATTGACAGTTGCAGATTGCAGAAAATGAAAATTTGTTCAAATTCTACTATGCCGCAGTGCTATACACGGAATTTGATAACACTTTGTACTAAATCATGCATTATAAAACAATAGTGGTTTGTCCAAATTCGTACTCTACATTATGACATTATAGCCGCTATTTGACAACATTAATTGAATTTACCAAAATAGGTAGTAAGTTATAACTAAAGTTAAAAGTAAAGATATCAAAGTTTATACGTACCTTCTAAATCTGATATCTTGTTGCCTCATACCCCAATTAATAATGCTTTTCACACTAAACAATTGGAAGAATTTCCATAATCTTGGCACCAAAATTACAGGCCATGGTCCATAAATAAGAAGGAAATCTAAAACAGTAGTCACATCATCTTGACCATAATTTCAAAATGTTTACAAACTAAAGTGTCTAGTAGTAGAAGCATAAATTAGAGCATGGCGAACCATGACTTTTAAGTGTCAAATGGGGCGATTCAAAGGAATATTGAGTGCCAAAAAGGGCGATTATTTTATTATTTTATCAAGTGGCAAAAAGGGAAATTATTGTACTATTTTATCAAGTGCCAAATGGGGAGAATATTCAATGGATTTTTAAGTGTCAAATGGGGCGATTCAATGAATTATTAAGTGTCTAATGGGGCGATTATTTCCAAGTGCCAAATGGGGAGATTTATTATTATATGTCAAATGGGGCGACTAAAATCATTATGCCAATTGAGGCTACATCCGGATCATGGTCTAGATGCATATCATGCGTCATTTGCATATCATGAAGTGTTACTTTTATACCTTTTATTTGTATGTGGATTTTTATCTCTTATGTGGAAAAGTTTTGCTATCCTATTTATTCTGTGTTTTTATGTCTATATGATTGTATCTTGTGGTTTAGGAATAACGACCCCTTGCACCCCCGTTTTAGGAACACAAGAAGATGCACAAGATTTTGATGGTTGATGCTTGTCCACGAAAAGGGAAAAACATTATGGGTTTTGTCATTTCTTTAAAAAAAAAAATTCATGGAACCTTATTTGTTGTTTTGAATTTTTTAGTAAGGTTAGGAGTGCGGAGATGAGTTATCTTCCGCTAGGAGAACTTCCAACTAGTTTCGTTATTATGCTTTGCAATGAATAAATTTTCTTCCAAGTAAAATCAGTACTTCTTTACAAAAAAAATAAAAAATTGTACGACATTCTGAATTCATTATTAACTTGTCTTTAAAAAAAAATAGTCGTCTTTTTCTAAAAGAAAGAAATAGACGTAATGGCTTGGATTAAAATCCAGGATGTTACAGTGAACTTAGGAATTTTACATCCCCTAGGAAGTTCAGTTTGTATAACATATTGTGACAAAGGAGATACAAAGTTTGGCCTAAGAAACATCAACACTGGTGGATTTAGTCATTGTTTTCAAAGATTTACCACTTCTTAAATGCATGCACAAAATGCGAATTTTTCCTAAGAAAAAGTTTACTAAAAATAGTTGCTAATTTTCAGAAAACGGTTTTCCCAATAAAGGTTTTTAGAAAGAGTTTTGAAAAATTATAGAAATTTCTTCCGAAGGCTTTTGAAAAAAGTTTTTGAAAATGATGCACAAACATGGTCCCACTTGGCGTGCCAATTTGTTTACCAGTGTTTTTGGTAAACAATACGAATTGGTTTTGATTATTACAAGAAGGATCAAACCAGAAATCCTAGGACATGTTGTGCATTTGTTTTTAAGAAAAAGAGTTCGCGTTCATCAAGTCCATAGGCGTCTTAATGAATAAGACGAAACTGTATGGCGCTTTTCGACATAAAAAGGTTTTAAAGTAAAAATAAATGCAGAAAATGCAAGATAAAAGGCTAAAAGTTCAATTTGCAGAAACTCAAAGGAAAGATAAATTGCATTGCATTAAAGATAAAGGTGGTTTGACATATCCTTTACATACGTTCTGTATAACTCTTTTCTCTCGCGCCGGTACTTCGAGTGTTGTAGAATTTCCATAAGTTATTTGCGACCCATTTTCCCTATGGTAAACTACTATTTATACATAGCAAAAAAAACTGGAAAAAACCTAACTCCACGATCAACACTTCTTCCATTTGGACAACCGTTTGTCTCCCACGTTTTCCATTGAGGAAACCGCTTCTCTTTGAAATTCGAAATCTTCCTCCATTGCCAATAATTGTTTGGCTTCAATGAACTTGTGTTCTTGGCTTGCGTCTTGTCGAACTCCGGAACTTTTGGACCCTTTCACGTTAAGCCCATTTCTCATAGAACTCCTTAGATTGAAGGAAAGGACTTCGATTCCTGCAAAGATAAAAGTCAACTAATGTTGACCGCATTAAATGAGTCTTTTGAAATTGCAGGGTAACAATATTAACTTGGGAAAATTAATAGAATCGTGGCGTATAAGTAATAATGAGGGTTTTAATGAAGTAATTTACTAGTGACATTTTAATGAGATGAGAAAGTTACTAGGCCCTTTAAGATGAGGGAAACCTAGCCTATTTAGTTAGACAATATAAGTAGAAATCTAGAAAGAAATTAGGGTTAAAGATTCATTTCACAAACTTCATAAACGGTGGCTGGTGAGAGAATAGAGAGATTTGTTTGCTAAATCAATGTCAGGCTCCAAAACTCTAACTTCTTCTAGCCAGGTATTGTTACTAACTATTGTTTTAATCACTCGATTCCTCATTTTTTTTACGGTTTTGTCATCCCTTAATTTTAAATTATTTTTCTTGATCCATTCTCGTTATGTCTTCAAAGATGATGTTCTTTTTTAGTTTTAGGGTTTATAGTTACTCGTTAATTGAATCGGAGGGATTTAGATCCGCTAACTATAGGCGCTTTTGAATTTAATTCCGAACCCCAGGGGCGTAAGGAAAAAAAGTTTTTTTTTGAGTGCAGATTTGTCTTTCATCTGGATCTTGTGAGAAACTAGCAAAAATTATGTGTTAACTTTTATAATCAATGTTGAATTGAATGAAAGCTTAAAGATTTGTCTTTCATAACAAGAAGAAAAAATGCAAGCTTATAGAATCGATGTTGAATTGAATGAAAGTTTTTATAATTGTTGTGACATTTTTTCTCTTCCAACCCTCAAATTTGTCTGGATTTCAAAATTGTACTAGTAAAAAAGGGTTAGTTTTGCACATTAGGATTATCCGGACAAATTAGAGGGCTTTGAAAATCCCGGGATTTGGAAGAGGAATTACCATGTTTAAGTCTTGCATAGAAAATTTGGTGGGTGACCTGATTGGATAGTTTATGATACCATATTAGGTTTTTATATTGAGTCTAACACATCCCAGATACGGGTTATTTGGTGTTATCATTCTTAATAAAACTTTTTCAAAACTTATCACTTTTAAACACGGGACTTGGTTTTTTTTTTATAATAATATGGATTATTAAGTCTTTATTGGGTTTAATCTAAGAGCTGAACTTTTGTTGCTGTATAAACTGATGGTGAATTATTGTGACAGGGACCGGTGATGACCCAGGATGATATATATATGGCACAATGCAAACTTTGCATGAAATTTAGAGTGATTATTGATACACAGAAGGAGTTTGAGGAGATCCTCCATAAAATCAAAGAAGAGCCATTTGATTGTAGCAAAAAGGCTGATTGTAGTTGTGATAATCCTACCGATATCGAATATGATGCTTCTCGAACATGGGTCAAATACAAACATAACACTCCAAAGACTCCACAAGGTTTCAAGCGAACCTCAGTGCTTAGAAATGATTACTCTAAATTGGACTCTTACTACATCACACCTACAGGTAAACAACTAAGATCTCGCACTGAGATAGCAGCATATCTTAAAGATCATTCACAACCCAGTGGTGTATCTGCTTCGGATTTTGATTTTAACTCCCCAAAGGTTATGCAAGACACCGTCCCAGAATTTATTGTGAAACAGAAGGATTCTGCGAACAAAAAAACTAAGATAGCTAAAGATGAAGTATAAGAAATGTCATCACAAGGTTACTGCATGTTGTTGTTCTTGATGCTAATTATGGTTGGTTTGTTTGTCATATATTATTTCTAGATATTGTGTTATGGAAAACCAATTCAGTGGTATTGAAACAAATTAAACTTTAGTTCTGGTGGTCCATTGTAATTGTGTAACCTAAATAGATATGTGTAGACTCTTTAAGTTGTAACCTAAATACCTAAATACATATTGTACTCCATCTTTATAAAATAAATACAAGTTGTATTTTTTTAAAATAAAAATATAAAATTTATAGTTATGTGGTGATAAATGTTAGAAATAATATAAAAAAAAAGCAAATAAAATAACATTGATTTTTATTTAACTGCATTAGATATAATTCAAACATGAATGGCATCCACTTCAAAAAAAAACTTGATTGGCAACCTTAATTTGTTATTCAACTTTACTTTATTTTGACTGGAGTTTTTTTTTTTTGGCTCTTGGAAGAGAAACTTGTTTACTATTATTATTTCAAAAGTGAAATAGGTTGGTGTGTGGGTCAGTTTTATACTTTTGATTTTTAAAGGTTAATAGTATATATGACCAGTTGAAAACTATCAGATTTGGATTTACTTTTTTTTAGGTTAGATTTGTGTACTTAGAAAAAAATTCGATTATGACACATCATAGAATCTTACTTTCGGACAACTTTGGATATTATTGTGGATACTATAAGAATGACTTTCATCCTCATGCAAACTTGTTCTATCTAGTTAAGAGGCTCTGTTCTCTTTCTTTCTTTCTTGGGTGGTCTCCCTTAATAATACATTGAGAGAAGACAATGAATGTGCTGACTAGTTGACCTAGTTTGATGCTAACAATGTTGATTACTTGAAAATGTGGATGTCTCATCCTCCTTAGTTTAATATATGTTGTTTTTGGATTTCCAAAATTTCTTTTTGAAAAAGAATATATACCTAAGTTGTTACTAGGTTGAGTCAAGACTAGGTCGCTCTCTTTAAGACATATTGTAGCACTGCCAAAAGTTGTGCAAGGTATACTATCAACCACATTGCCTCCAAGATAAAACAAGCTCATCTACAATTGTGTGGTTAACGATTTCACCATAGAAAACCGTTCGAGATTTACACTCACAAATATGGTACTAAGAACACTCTTTAATATGGAAAACCACTTTAAGATGGTATTGTTACCACTCTGTTATGGTTTTGAGACCCCTCAAATACGGTGTTACCACCATTCTTACTTTAAGTTCTCCAAAATATCAATATGGCACTATGACCACTCAAATATGGTGATACCACCATTTTGACTTTTAATTTTCTCCTCAAAAATATTGAAAGACTATTTATACATTGTTAAGATCATTCTTAATTTCGACGGGACATTATTGTTCCAAAAGGGACTATGATCTTAAAAGTACTCTTTATTTTCAAGGGACATACATTATCAAATGGACTATGTTTGTAAGACCTTTCTTAATTCTGAAGGGACATTTATACCAAATAGGGACTAAGATCTTTAAAACACTCTTATTTCCGAAGGGACGGAAAAAGGAGACGAGGATAAGAATAGCTCGTCAACAAAAACTAGAGGGAGAAGAGAGAAAGAGTTCTCAACAACTCAATATAAACTCTTTGGTGTAAATTTTTAATTGAGTGGAATCCTCGATTTATATAGAGACTTTGAAAATGTTTCAGCAAAAATTGCGGTAGCAGTTACTCTAATGGATAAGATCAAAAGGAAACTTATTCATTAATCAGTTTAACAACAATTGTGGATAAGATTAAAAAGAAACAAATGTACAAAAGAGGAGGAAACAAACTCATTGGATTTGAATGAAGAAAAGATAACAAATTCATTTGAATTCTTATTCTTATTCTTATCGCAACCACCATAAGCTAAATTTATGGGAAGTGATATTCACGAATGAAAATAATAATCCGTAGCGAAATAGCAGTCAAAATATAGTTTCCTTAGCAATATAACTATGACTTATCATAGCATTTTCACATCAAATCTACAGCAACATAACTTGGACATGTTATAGCGATTCCGTAGCAAATCTCCAGCTGAAATAAAAAAAAAATTATAAATCAACACAGCTTATGCTAAATGATGACTTCAATAGCTGGGATACTCCTTTATGGAGTAACTAGAACTCGCAATTTAAGGTACTAATACAATGCAAAACCCTGCAGTTATTGATTAATTAAGAAATTTCTTGGTTTATTATATTGCATATATATCATCTACAGCCTAAACCAGCAGTTTTGTGGCCTGCTCAAGTGGTCAAAGTTCTATAAACTTTAGTAACTCGTGCATGAATCAAGTTTAATTTCAATAGTACGACTCCAAACTTTAAACTAACACTATTTGTCTAGTTAACATTAATATATAATCAACTCAAAAGCATGAGACGGAAATCTAGTCAATAAGAAGAATGAAAAACTTACGGTCATGATGTCACCAACATACATAGCCAAAGGATTATTTTTCTTATCGCCTGCAAATGTCAAAGACAGAGAAACAATGACTAGATCTATTCCTAACATGCAATAATGCAAAAGGAAAGCTGCATAGATGCTAACCAATTTTATAAGCAGCTGCAGGGGAAATCAAGATATCATATTGGTCGAGTGCCTCCTTAGAGCTGTTCCTTATAATGGTTCTCACTGGTTTACATAGAACACACATAAAACGCTTTGTAGATCCCAACTTATAAAATAAATGAAATCCCAACTTCTAAAATAAATGAAATTCAGAACGCCGATAAGACAATCTAGGAAATGAAGCAAGAGTTTACTTTAACTATGACAACAATATCTATGTTAAGTAACATCATATTCTATAAGACACAAAGAACAAGAGTGGACGTATATCATGTATGGATAAAATCTTGAAACATTATAAATTTCATTAAACAACATATATTAATCCGAGTCTTACGACTAAATTCAAGATCATTAGGTTGAGAAGAAGTCAGAGTTACAACAGACCCACCGAGAAATAAATAAAATAAAGTTAGCAGTACCTTGTGCTCGTTTTTAATATGCATCATAGTATCTAGCTGAAAGGGATTATGTCCCCATCAAAATTGTCATTTTCACCTGAAATGTATTAAAAATAGAAAGCTAAAAAATAAGCCAATCCATACGAGCAGTAGGTGAACTTATGAAAACTAACTAATAACATTTTTCATAAGCTTTTTTCCAGCTTAATTTCATAACTTAGAGCATATACAAAAACAACTTAATTTCATTTTATCTTGCTCTATAGAAATAATTTAGGTAAGCATTCATGATAAGAACTTGTGCTATAAGCTTGAAATAAGTTGTTCACCAAAACAAGACCTTAATACTGAATGACATTAATTCAAATTCATAATCTAGAATCTTTAATAATTAACAATTTAAATTCGGCATTTGAATAATACAGTGTTCAGATACATTCAACAGTTGCTGCTTCATCTTTTCTTTCCATTTGAATAAATCCATAAACATCTCCAGCTCGAAAAACCAAGAGTCGTAAATGATGATCTCTATCTCATTCATACAAAAACCTTTATTTAACACAGTTAGATGATAAAATATTTTAGCCTTTTTTTTAAACTCTCAAAACATAATTCTCTTTCTGTCAATCTCAAATCAAACTAAAACATGAAAAGGAAAGAACTTCATAGTTTCAAATACAACTGAAACATTACAGTTGCATCTACATGAGAAGGAAACATAAAACCAACAATTTGACTCCACAAGAATATGAACAAAGGGAATGAAATACACCATAATGCCACTGAAAACACTTATCTCCATCAATCGAAGAAGCTTGACTCCAGCAAAAGACATTTTTTCCTGCATCCACCCTAGTAACAAATACGTACTTCTAAAAGGTGTAAGCATACCTTTGCTGCTTGCCATAAAAAGCATCGAGGATATTGAAGTGATCAGATACAACATCAGTCAATAGTTTCATTTGGTATTCTATGAAGGAAAGTAGTCTTGCCAACACTGATATTACCCTCCACACAGAACGTAAGTCGTTTCTTCTAACAAAACTCTGAAGATACTCAACCATCTGGTCACCGGATTTGTCAATGAACTGCATCCAACAAAACGATCAAAAATTCATCATACAACTCCCCTTAATAATAGAAAATCAAATAGAGTTTTAGGATCCTGAGAGTGTGTACCTTGTTAATCCACTGCACTAGTTTAGTGGCAAGTCTCCAAAACCCCATATCTTACCACATGTATGGCCATACACATCTATCCTTCACCATCACCAAGCTATAATACCTCATGAAAAAATGCACTTCTGGACCTATAAATTCAAATTGGGTGCATTAAAACAACCACATGAAACATAGGAAACAAAGTAAATTTCAAATTGAGAAACTCTTAGTATCATAGTGTAAGAATAATAATAATAAGATTCAGGTATCATCTAAATACATGCTACTGGAAATGTGACTTATAGAATCAAATTAACAAGTATCATCTAATGCTAGGAGAAATGTGACTTACAGAATCAATTCAAATAAACTATGACATGCATTTAGTCCTGCTATGTGTCAAATAAAATCTGAAGGATCAAGAGGTGTTGAGTTTAGTATCTCTATATAATTGCTTCTCTTCATCAGTACAAAAATATATTTTCTTAATTACATGGAATGCGTAACTTAATAAGTTCTGATGCACTTCTACTGCCATGTTGAAATTTTATAATCATAACTTCATAAGTTTTTCATGTACAAATTTCTACTTTTTGAGAGAAAATTTAGCAAATAATGTCTCGAATCAGGTTGTTGAACAACTTATTGGTGATCTAGGTAGGTTTCAACTACCAATTACAAATCTATGGATAACTCAATTAAGGTATAGAGTCTATTGTTTTTTTAATAAAGACATATTATAACACGACTTCTTATAAAATATCTTTCAACTCGTTCATTTTGTGTTGCAAACAACACCCTAATGCTTCAAGTCCCTACAAAATTCTCAAACTATATTAACCTAGAAAGTTGAAGGATCAAATTTTGATGCTTCAAGCTCCTACATATTCTTTAGTCCATGACAATTAGTTTCTTTTTTGTTCTGACATATAGTAGTTTTGGTTTAGGTTCGGGTTCAGGTCACATACAAATCGACCTAAGCCATCCTTTGTACACCCCTAATAATTCAAACATACAGAGCTACAACAAGAAAACCTTCCCATGCCTCAATTGTAAATCAATTCTAGATATAAGATTTCTAATGTAAAAGACATTAAAACAGAAAAATTGAAAATCAAACGAAATTGCAAAATCAAACACAAACAATCAGTCCGTAGTCTATATCATTTTTACCAAAATCAAACACAAATCTAGAAACACTAGTCAAGAAATTTAGTTGCTTAATCGCAATAGACATATCATCATATCATATAATAAAGCAATTACTACTGATTATATGATACAAAACAGAGGAAATCAATACCATAGATTGCGGCTATTAAGCGAAATCAGTTGCGATGTGAGAACCAGTGAGAACGATGATGATGATGATGATGGAGTGATTCTGATGTGAACGATTCAGATTGAGATTGAGAACCATTGAAAGCGATAGTGAGAACAAGCAATTAGGGATTTGGGGATGGACGAGAACTTCGATTATGGATTTTGCGATGAACGATTCCGATTCTGAGGAACAGTGATTGGGGATTCGTGATGAGTTTAAGAATTTCGATTAGGGATTTTGATTAGAACTCAATCAATTAGGGATTCTGATTCCATGATGAACAAGAATGATGAACAACGATGAAGAATAAATTTTTGATGGAGAATGAAAAGTTACAGAGTGAGGCTGAATGAATGAAGAATGAATTGTGAATATTATTATAGTTGTTCTGTTAAAAATGTTTAAGGTATTTTTTTTTAATGAAGCCAATACGCTTTTTGAAGCTTCCTCAAAACAAAACAAAAAAAAAAACTTTTTTAAACTAAAAACACGTGAGTCGCTAAAATATAGTGAACCCCGGTTAAACAGAAGTATTTTTGATTGGGATTTGCTGCTAACACAGTTTGTAGTAAAATATTGGTAGCATATGCTTTATTTTCTTGTAGTGTTTCTCTTTGGTAAATTTTGACTAAAACAATCTTAAAAAATATGTGCAGGAGAAAATATTCTACATCAAGAAACACTTATTCATCAAATATTCTTCATTAGATATTAGCAGCAGTAGATTAAACAAACTATAGATAACACCAATAACCCATATTTAAAGTTCTTCATATTAGAGATCAACAAATCATATGTTCCATCCTCAACATCATCTTCTTCCTCATCATCCCTTTCCATGGTCATCAACTTGATCATGTTATCTACATTTTGCTTCCAAACAGTGCTAGCTTTAATGGTCTCTTGGAGAGCTTTGGAAACTTCAATGAGCTCGTCCAAAACATCCTCTTTGGTAGACTTAGAGAGGAGGTTAAAGCTCCCAGCACCATATTGGTCCTTACTTGTTAACATCACAATGTCTCGAACATGTGTTTCGACTAACAACCTATAATCAAAATTCAGAGGCACTCCCTTTTTGCTTTGGAGTTCATTTGGCTTCACAATCTTAGGATGTTGACTCAGAATAATCTCAATGATTAAACTAGGAAAACCTATTGCAAGCTTCACAGCATATATAGGTCTCAACATGCTTCTCAACATACTATTGTTTTCATCAGATACTCGTGGTTGAACGCAAGAAATGACTGGATGATGAACGCCTCGTTGGGCTATAAAAATTGTTGTAAAATAATTATGAATAAGTGAACAAAGGTCATCATGCGCAACAATCCTGTTGCCTGATGAATCACACAACTTTTTTTTTATAGTATTTCTCATTTATCTGGTGGAGGCCGAATCATGGAAGAATTTACTATTTGTGTCGCCATCTGCTAACCAAAAAAATTTAGCACTCTGCCTCCAATAACCTATCATTTTTCATCGGTATATTTGCAAGATTTTTCTGCATAGCTTCAACGTATTGCTCAATCGCATCATTTATGAGGTACGAAGATCTTCGATTTGTGGTCGTTGCTTTTTGACCTTAATCAAGATAAATCATATTTATTACTTTACAAGTACAATGATATTTCCTCAAAAAAAAAAAATATTATCTCTAGATAATCATATAAAAAATTATCTATAGACAAATAGGAATTTATAATTACATTATACATCAGATTCGTTTAGAAATAATTAAATTATACTTTAGATTTATAATAATAATCACATAATAATAATTAATCAAGTTAGTTGTTATATTAAAATTGTTGATAATAAATATTTTTTCCAACCATATTAAAATTGTTGAAAAATGAGCAATTTGAGAATAAACTTTTTAGTGTCATTCCTCCTACTTTAGGAAACCTTCCCAACTTGCAAAGGATTTAATTACTTGAAATGACCTTGAATGGATTTCTCATCTCTCTTATTTGAGATACTTGGATATGTCATTAGCAAACCTCAGTCTAGCAGTTGATTGGTTGTCATTAGCAAATCTTGATCTCTATTTGAGCAATTGTGCTCTCCATCAAGTCACACCTAAATCTATTGCCCATCTGAATTCTTCCATTCCTCTAAAATCTATTCATCTTGCAAAAAATAGTTTAAACTCTTCAATTCTACCATGGGTTATTAATGTTAGTAAAGTCCTCACAAATCTTGATCTTTCAGTAAATTCGTTGCAACAAAGTATTCCATATGAATTTGGAAACATGATTTTTCTTCAATATCTTGATCTCTCAAATAATGAACTACAGAGAAGCATACCAAAATGCTTAAGGAGTATGTGTAAACTAAAACAGTTACACCTAGGGTTCAACAAATTTTCTGGGAAACTAATTGACAACATGCAACAATTGTGTTGTGCAAAAAATGGTTTAGAGTATTTAGATCTTAGTGATAACTCATTCACCCGTGGACCGTTTCCTGAATTTTCTTGCTTTTCATCATTGGAAACATTATTTCTTAGAAATACAAATGTTGTCGGGGCATTACCAAAATCATTTGTTCGTTTGCCTTCTATTGCATCTCTAGATCTTTTCCACAACCAGTTGATCTATCCCATAATCAATTGAGTGGACCATGTCCACACACAATTGGTCAACTTTATGGTCTTATGGAGTTGTCTCTTTCTTCAAAGAAGTTGAAGGGTTTCATTAATGAAACACATCTATCAAACTTATCTGAATTGATAATTTTTGATGTGGCTCAAAATTCACTTTCATTCAACTTGAGTTCAGATTGGGTTCCACCTTTCAAACTAGAAACACCATATGCATCATCATGCACATTGGGTCCTAGATTTCCAATATGGCTCAAATATCAAGGGAAACTTATGAATCTCGACATCTCTAATAGTGGTATTTCAGATTAATTTCCTAAATGGATTTGGAAGCTATCTTCGAGTTTGCAATACTTGAATGTTTCACTTAACAAACTTAATGGACCATTGCCAAAGTCATTTCAATGTATGAAAGTAAAGTTTCATAATGTGTGGGATTTTAGTTTCAACAAATTGAATGGTTCACTGCCTCCTTTTCCAGAGTTGTATGCCCTATTTCTCTCAAATAATATGTTTACAGGGTCCTTATCTTCTTTTTGTACATCCTCATCTCTAAGCCTAACTTATTTGGATTTGTCAAATAACTTGCTAGTGGATGAATTTTCAGATTGTTGGGAGAAATTTAAAATTTTAAGAGTTCTGAATTTGGCAAAAAATAATATATTAGGGGAAATCCCCAAATCATTTGGCACCTTGGGACGAATTGAGTCGATTTATTTAAATGGCAACAATTTCTTTGGGGAAATTCCACCTTTAACCATTTGTAGCAACTTGACATTAATCGATGTTCGGGATAACAATCTCCAAGGAACATTACCCATGTGGATAGACCATCATCTTCATCAGTTGATTGTTTTAAATCTAAGGGCAAATAAGTTCCAAGGAAACATTCCTACAAGTCATTGTAATCTGTCATTGCTTCAAGTATTGGATCTCTCTAAAAATAATATTAGAGGTGAAATACCACAATGCTTGGGTGACATAATTACTTTATCTAATTTGATGTCTCCAAGAATAAGTTTCCACTATATCTCATTGTCATTTGGCTATATCGAAAATGAAGTGTATGAAGTTGGCTCCTTCAATGACAAGGAAATATTGGCATTAAAAGGATCAAATAGAGAATATGAGACAAATCTTGGATTGATGGCAACCATTGATCTTTCTAGCAACCAATTAACCGGAGAGATACCTCAAGGTATTACAAAACTCGTAGTGTTAGTTGGTTTAAACCTTTCAGGGAACAATCTAACAGGATTCATTCCAAGCAACATTGGCCATATGGAAATGTTAGAATCACTAGACTTGTCAGGAAACCATCTTTATGGTAAAATCCCAACAAGCTTTACAAATTTGACGTTTATTAGTTACATGAACTTGTCTTTCAACAACTTAGAAGGAAAAATTCCACTAAGCACTCAGCTACAATCTTTTGATCCCTCTTCATATGTCGCGAATGATGGACTTTGTGGACCACCACTCATAAATCTTTGCCCTGGTGATGTGATTTCTCCAACTAGAAGCCATGATAAACATATCACTAGTGAAGATGAAGATAAGCTCATAACCTTTGGGTTTTATGTTAGCTTGGTACTTGGTTTCATAATTGGATTTTGGGGAGTTTGTGGAACTCTAGTGATAAAAACATCATGGAGACATGCATATTTCGAATTCTTCAACAACACAAATGATTGGATCCATGTCACACTAGCAGTTTTTGTAAATAGGTTGAAGAAGAGATTCCATGTCGAAGATTAATTGGTAAATTTCTTATGATATATATACCCTCTAATGTATATTTTCGTATATATAAAGCGTATATTTTTTTTATTCAATTTTTTTTTATATTTTGTTTATAATTTGCACACACACAAAATTAGTTGGCATGATTTTTTTTAATCAATATTTGCAGGTAAGGCTTCAATTGAGAGTGATATTTGCAATGTCTTTGTCATTATATGTTTCCTTTGGAGTACAGTAGTGTTAAATCTAAGAGTATTCTTTGGAGTTCACAGCCTTTTTTTTACTCTCTTCAGCCATCATCTTGAATGTATTATAGAGTGCAGGCCAGAAGTCATCTTTTTTAGTGTCCTATATTTTTAATTCTCATCACTAAACTACTTTCTTGTGTATTGTTGTTTAAATCATCATTTACAAGGAAAGCAAATATGAATCTGAATGTTTCGTTTTGTTTTTTCTATTAATTTTATTTTTGTTTCATTAAATTATTTTTTATTACTGTAGTTTATACAATTTGAATCATAAACATCATAGTTAAAACTCTTACAATATTGTCTAGTTTACCAACAGTCAAGCTGCATATTTTTTTTTTTAATTATTAGACTGCATATTTGGGACCACTAAAAAATTACTAGACATGTTTTTTTTATCACAAAAAGTTACTAGACATTAATATGTATATAATATACACTACAAACAAATTACAACTAAGGCCTGTGCATTAATATGTATATTTGGGACCATCAATGACAACAAAAAAATGACATTTTCAAGAAGTAAGTTTGGCTTTAGTTTTATCTGCTATAGTCTGCAAGTGGTAGATTGGGTTTCGACAGGGCCAATTGATGGTACCGTTTTTTTTGTTCAGGATGACGTGGAAGACAATGGTATTGAAATCATTTTAGAAGAAGACAACCGTTGTATAGGGGAGAGGATCTCTCCGGCGAGATTCTCTACGGTTTTCTGCAGTCATTGATCTCAGCCATTAATTATACTCTCTCTCCATTTTTAATATTAAAACAGATTCTCTCACTTCTTTAATAATGGGTTAGGATCACATATGAGAAAAAAAACACCGGAGAGGATCCCCTCCCGTTATATAGTAAGCGGAGTCTACCGTAAGTTATTTTTTGTGGTGCAAGTTACTGGTTCTAACATCTC
This sequence comes from Medicago arabica, assembly GCA_946800305.1. NCBI lineage: Eukaryota > Viridiplantae > Streptophyta > Magnoliopsida > Fabales > Fabaceae > Medicago > Medicago arabica. The sequence continues at coordinate 32,481,377 of OX326966.1, read as the reverse complement.
TGACATATTATGGAACAAATTGCCACCCTTGAGGGTTTATTTGGTTGTTATGCAATCGCTTACCAACAAACAATAATTTGAACCGACGTGGAATTATTTCGGCTAATTCCATTCTTTGTTCTAGTCGATACGGGTAAGAGGAAAATGTTGATCATCTGTTTGTGGGATGTGGTTATTATTTAAACATCTGGTGTCTCATTCGTCAATGGTTATGTATTCATTTAGTAGGCAAGCCGCATATTTATGATCATCTTATTTAATTTGAAAATCTAAGAGGTGATTCTAAAAATCTCGGTCTTTGGTTTAATTGAATTGGTTGGTTGGTGTCTAAGATATTTGGAAAGAAAGAAATTGACGCATTTTCTAGCAAAATGAGTTGGCGCTGCATCAGTTAGTCTATAAAGTGAAACTTCTATCCTTTTGAGGGTTGAAACCTAAACACAAATATTTAGCTTTTGATTTTCATCTCTACTATTTTATTCCGCTTCTTTGCTTGAGTAATCATGTCACCTAGATAGGGAATTTGTTGTGTCCTAACTAGTGTTTTGTTGTTTTCTTTTGACGGTGTCTGGTTTGTAATTATGTTTGCAGCTATTCTTCAGGAATAGCTAGAGTTGTCAATTGGGTCGTTCTGGTCCAACCTGTCTCTGTCCGATGGACTAGCTCATATAAATGGATCAGAAAGGGTCAGCTCGCTTGATTCATGGGCTATCAAAATTGAGCCCGACTCAATTAGTAGTGGGGTACATGACCCTATGGGTCAGCACGACCCGTATTTCAAAATGTTTTATTTGTTTTTTATAAAAAAATAATATATATATATATATATATATATAATGAACAATATCAATCACATTTTATTTAATAGAAACATATCACATGAATTATTATTCATCAAATAAATCAATGTGTTCGTAAACTTAAAGAGTATCCAAAAGTAGAAAGTATCCATAAGGGATAAATAACACAAAAATATCAATGCAAAAGTATATAGTATTTATCACAACTGACAAAGTGCTACTTTGAAAATGAAAAAAATTTAGTCTTACATAATAAAATAATTTAAACTTATGTAATAAAACTATTTTATAAACTATATTAGTTTAGAGCCCCGGCGTTGTTCGGGTTAGATATTAAATAATTTTGTCTACACGAATATACGTCTAAGTATATTAAATTAAATTTATTTAAATTTACAATTATAATAATATCATAAAAATAAATATAAATGGTGAGAAGAATGTCCAATGCAAGAATAAAAAGTGTAACAAAATGATTAATGAGTTAGTCCAAGTGGTAAGAGTTATGGGTCACTTTAAACATGTGGTCATGGGTTTGTTTTGTGGCTCATGTGTATGAGGAAAAAAAATTGATTGAAAGGGAAGAACCCACCTTTTGTGTCTCACTGATTTCCGACGGAGTTTAGCCACCTCTAACGGTGGTGAAATTTGTGAACCTATATGATGCTAAAAGATATAAGTAGTTAAAATTTGAATAGGCATAAGATGCTAAAATATAAAGAAATAACAAATAATTTAAGCAATTTAAAAAATTAGGTTTCAAAGACAAAATATAACAAAAACCTTTAAAAGAAAGAAAAAGATATAATATATGTAGTTTGTTGAGAAAATTATGTGACATAAAAAGTAATAAATTAAATATACTAAAAGTTTGTAAAGTAATAAAAAAATAAAAATTTATTGAAATAAACTATGATAAAGTAAAATAAAACAACATTAAAAAATGAAAATAAAACAAAAGGAGCCTAGATTTACGGTTAAAGCTTGAATTGAAATATGATGCTAAAAGATAAATAAAAAGAAGTAGAGGGAACATATCCTTCAAAAAAATGAAGTAACAGATAATTTAAGCAATTATAAAAACTAGATTTTAAAATATAAAATATAACAAAAACAAAACAAAATAAAAATATATAATATATTTAGTATGTTGAGCTATTGTCCTCGTGAGCTTAGATCAGTTGGTAATGACAAAGCATAATATAAATATATGCAACGTCTGATGTTCAAACCCCGACCACCATCAAAAAAAGTATGTAAAAAATAATTAATAAAATATCTAGAAAATTCAAAAAATAATAAATTAATTTAAATAAAAACACATAATATTACAAAAACATTAAAAAAATATGAATTGGTATATTTATAACAAATTAAAATAAATATTATTCAAAAATAAAAAATATTCAAAATAAATATGAAAGCGACAAAAATATTGAATATGAAAAGAAAAATAAACAATTGAAAAAAATTATGATAAAATTAAAACATACTTTTAATAATTGTACGAAAAATTTATATTTAATTTTAATCGGTTAATGAACTACATATTAAATTGAAAATATCAATGTAATGTATATAGTTTTGTTGAGAGAAACAAATATATGCTAAATAGAAAGAAGAAGAAAATTGTTTTGATGAAAAGAAAGAATTTGTTGAGATATCAATGCAAAATTAAATCTTTAGATAAAAATAGAAGATTAATAATTTTTTTGAAAATAAACGTGGAGTCGAAACGTGACATAAAATATTTTTTGATTGATTGACGTCATTAATGAAGTTAAATTTTGTAGCCATAATTTTTGAAAAAATAGAATGATGAAATTTATGATTTGGTCAGTTGAGAATAAAAATTGAATCAAGGTATTGTAAGTGTGTGTGTGTGTAAACATCTGTATTAATGTTTATGAAGTTTGAAAAGTTGTGTTCGAAAATAAAAAATTAACAAAAACATGAAAACATGTTATATTAAAAAGTTCCTTATAAAAATGTTATATTAAAACATAGACCAAATACTATTTTTGGTCCTTTTAGTTTGACATAATTTCCAAGTTAGGCCTTTAAACTTTGAAAGTTTCAATTAGATCCTTTTAGTTTGACAGAATTCTTAAGTTAGTTATTTAAGCTTAAGTAGTAACTAATTGAAGCTTCTTTTCCTAAAACAAAAAAAAAAAAAACCAATTGGAGCCTTTTAATCATAGAATAAGATCATATATGTAAAATTTGTTGAAAATTTTATACGTAGTTTGTTGAGATTTTTATGCTACATTAAATATTAAAATTCAATAAAAATAAAATATTGAGTGGATAAGATTAAAAGATTGTTGAGATATTTGTGCCAAATAAAAATATTAGTTTTAAAAATAAGAAAAAATAATAAAAATATTGAGAATTAACGTGGAAGTGGCACGTGGCATAAAAAACCTTAATTTATATGTATACTATTGATTAGTATTCTTAAAATGTCGGTCCGCAAGCTCAATGACCCAACCTATGCCGGCCCATGTAAAATACAGGCCCGCAATTCATTTTTAACTAAACTTATAAATCACCTAGGTTTAATCAATTTGATTGTTTAGTAAATTACTTTTTACTTTTGGTATCAACCGAGAGTGTGTACCTCTAAAATAATTGTTTTTATTGTATAATTTTTTTTGTACCTCTAAAGAACAACACCTTTGTTTCCCGTCCAAAAATATAGTTTCGAAAAGGGATTTAAACTCCCCTTTAAATGATACGAAATCAAATTCTTACCACTAAGTTGATACTTCACATACCCTCTTATAATAAGGTGATATGAATGACAAATCATTTGGGTCTTTTTTTTTTAACAAAATGTTTAGTTTAGTTTGGTAATTTATCAAAAATGATGACTTCGGAAGGAATCATGTGCCATTGTTAATTTCCTTCAAAAGAACATCTGCATTATACATATATTTCTCTATGAATCCTTTGTTGTTGCATTATCTAGTTATTTAACTAATCTTTCATCACTATCTAATCAACTAATTAGAGATACAACTATTCTACAAAAAAATTAATGAGTGAAAAAAAATTATCTGAATGAAGATTCATGAAAAAGAACTAGTATTCAGTCTATGCCTAACAAAAGACTATTATTTTTTCCATCTTGTGCTATAATTTACAAAAATACCTCTAGTTCAAATTATATAATCCGAACTAGATTGTTAGCATTTTTTGGATTCTAAAATCTGAAATATTATGAACCGCAATTTTTATGTTGTATTTGATGTCTAATGTCTTTGTTGACCGTCGTAGAATCCCCGCATAAACTGCAAAACAATTGCAAAGATTCTATGAACGACCAACAATGACCATGACACCATAAACACTCCTAAAAACTATAAAATGTTTAAGAAAAAGTAAGAAAAATGGGAAGTGAAGAATGAATGAATTTGTTGAAGATGTAAGCCTATATATTTCCATGGCCCGACCGTCCAAAAATGCATTACACACACCATAAATCATCCAAACCTTAGGTGAAATGACATCGTCCAAATAAACTGAGAGGTTTCTAATTATATAGTCCGAACTTGTCTAAATAATTTTGGATTAAGTTTCATTTTTGGAAGGTGTTCGAAGAGGTGATTTTGAACTTGATTTTGTTGGTTTACAAACTGACATATTTCGATCGGCGGGTCAACTGGATCAAGTTCATAAGAACCTCTTTGGAATCAGATCTACAACATAACAATGAAAGACAAGTTGTTTCAAGAGGATTGTTTTGAGTTAGATCATGTTGCCTTGCCAGCTGAGATATTTATATCGCCAAGGCAGGAATATCTAGCTAATAACAACCTCTTAGTGTTCAAGCTTGAAGGTTACAGATTCGGTCAAGAGGAAGAAACCTATAATATTGTAGCTGCTCATGGTTATTTTGGCCGATTAATCTTCCAATATGCTAGTTTCAACAATTCTCGTTCTTTACATTTCTTCCTAGCTGCTTGGCCTGTAGTAGGTATCTGGTTTACCGCGTTAGGTATCAGCACAGAAAATGTCGGTGCAATGTGGACCACAAAAAAAAATCATGTCCTGAACTATTTTGAATTATATAGTCCGAAATGGAATTACATCCTATATTTCTTGGTATAGTTGACAACATCATGAAAATCTTCAAATTTTCTATCTATCTATATTTTTAAATGGACATCTTTAGCATAATGTTCAACAGTGATATATTTGACAGCATAATGAAGATTTTCAGAAACAAAATCAAACAACATAATTCAACAACATAAAAATATCCATAGGACACAGAATAAAACAACATAAAACACATAATAAAATAAAACATATCAGATGGACGTCAGTCAATGGACGTCGATACCCAACACCATTCTCCCATCGTGTGTCTTTGTGGTTGAGATGGCGATTGATTTGATCCATCTGATCCTTCATCCCGGAGAGAGTGAAATCAATGTGAATCCTGAACAGATGGGGTGGATTTCCTCCGTTTTAGTACAATGTAGTTAGATTGGTATTCGAATCAATGACTAAGTTTTCCATGAGTTTTTTTTTGTGTGGTTCACTAGTTATGAAAATAGAGACACCTATTCATATAGGTTTCTGGGAGTCGTCGACCACAGAAACTATCAGTGCAATGAGGACTAAAAAAAATTGTCCTGAACTATTTCAGATTATTTAATCCGAAAAATCCCTCATCCTACTGATGAGTCAATAATTAGTGTTTTTAATATATTATTTGAGTCTATTTTATTTAGATTTTATATGTTTTTATTTAATTTATAGAGCTATTTTACTTCAATTGCAAGTTATTTAATTTCAGGAACATATATTTGAAAGATTGAGTCTTCGAGCAAAAGAAACGAGATTTGAAGCTGATTCTGGTCAAAAATATGAAGATCTTGTGCAAATATATCAATTCCCCTTTTAGCTGTTTTGCTTCAAAGATTTAGCACTTGGAAAGATTTGGTAAAGATTTATGAGCTGATTTAGCACAAATTTATGGGCAGATTCAGTGCAATTTTAAGATTTGGTGCATTTTTATGTACCGATTTAGTACAAATCTATATTCCGATTTAGTGCAAATTTATGCTGCTCCTTAGACTATAAATAGAGGAGCTATTAGACTTGTAGAATCATATTTTGGTCTTGGAAATAATAAGTGACAATTGTTTCTTTTAATAAAAGTTCTTCTTTATTTTCTTGTTATTTATTTTTATGTTCTTTTTCTTCTTCTCTGTGTCTACGATGAACATGAGTGAGTAGACTCTTCTTGTCTTGGGATTGTTGGATGAGTTTAATGACCTAATCCTAATCAAACCAAGCCTCGAACCCTAATTTTATGTAAATATATTTTTTAATCTATTTCACCGTTCTTATAATCAATAACAAATATTAAACAATGGATTAAATGATGAAGTTTAATAGTTGTTATTGATTGATCACAAATATTAAGCGATGGATCGAAAGATGAAGTTTTAATATTGGAACAAGTGAATTTAGACAAGGATTGCGAAAGAAGAAAATAGTCTAGCAAACCTTGAGACAATAAAGTTTCGAGTTTCAGGGATTTCAATGGCAATCAACCATGAAAATAGGCGTGGTTGCTAGAGAAACACACTCACTGAGACCGAAAGGAGATGTGATAGGCTAACGAGAAACCTGTCTTTAGAAAATAGGTCCAACATAAAGTTCTAAGTTTAGGGTTTGGTTTTTGAACAACTTTTCAACTGAACTTTCTTTTAATCATTCTTAAAAGTAAATTAAATTCAACAACTCCTTGTCGGAACGATACTCTCTTACTACACCGGTAATCATTCATAAAGTTTTAATATTTTCTTTTAATTGCTTTATTTTGTTTGTTTTTTGTTAGTTTCATTTGTTTTGTACGTAATTGTCCATATGTGATGCGAAAAAGATGATTTTTTTTTATGCCATGGCGAGAAACCTTGGCACGGCCCGTGCCTGTCTCAAACTCATCAAAACCATCATTTGGCAGAAAGGTGCGCAAGGCCCGTGCCTGTAGTGGCACGGCCGTGCGCGATACCCAGCACCCCATAGCTCAATTTTATTTTTCTTTCCTTTCCCCCTTATGGACCCCAATAAATTGTGATCTTTCTTCTTCCTTTCTCTTCTCTCTTCTTCCTTTCTATTCTCTTTTCTTTACATTTTCTTCTTCAAATCATTGAGGACAATGCTTCTCCAAAGTATGGGGGGAGCCAATAAAGTGTCTTGTTTTTAAGTTTAAAGTGTCGTAAGTGTCGTAGTGTTTCCAAACTCCCTTGAATTTTAATTTTTTGTTTTGTTTTGTTGCGAAAGGCATGTAAATCAGCTTGTTTTTATTGTAAATTATGACATAATTTTTTTGTTAAGTCTCTTCTGAAATGGTTGTTTCTTGTACATGAAAGTGATTTCTTGTGTTATGAGTGTTGTTGCTATATCCACATCATGTTTTATTGTGAAAATTCTCTTTGAGAAAAGCACAAAGTTGCAGTCTTTGAGTAATTGTGTAGATAGGTATTTTAAGGAGCACGTTCTAAGTTCAATGGTAAGTTAAACCTTTAAAGTTTTCACAGTAAAAGTAGTATAAGTTAGTGTGGGGAGCAATTAAATGACTGTAAAGAAACCGGTAATGGTTGGTCAAGACACCAAACAAGGTGACCGTAAAGAAACTGGTAATGGTTGGTCACCAAGACACTTAAAACAATCAAATGCCAAATCAATTGATTCTTAAGAGGGTCAGAAGCAAACATATAAATAAGGAGACATCATTGACTCTCGGGGGGCAAAAGCTGCACTATCTGACTTCTCACGTGAAGGTGTTGTTATTCTGAAAATCCAAATAGCTTCTGTAATTCCTTCTTTCAAATAAATGTTAGGTGATCAAAAAGACTTAATTCCCACCTCTCTTATATGAAATGAAGAAATAACTTTTCTCGGTTAATTTAGTGTTAAGGTTAGAACTTGTTTCCTCATAAAATCTCTTACACATGCACAAGAAAAGGGTTGGACTACACACACACACTCACTTAAGATTTGTTGTTGGGTTGAATAGGTTCATAAGAAATGCTTGAAGTTGTGATTAGTGTATGTTTGAAACAAAGACTTGGAAGAGACATAACTTTTGATAATGTTGTCATATGTTAAATCTTGTTTATGTCTTTTGCTTGAGGACAAGCAAAGATTCAAGTATGGGGGAGTTTGATGAGTTAATAATTATTGTTTTTAATATATTATTTGAGTCTATTTTATTTAGACTTTATATGTTTTTATTTAATTTCAAGAACAATTTTACTTCAATTGCAAGTTATTTAATTTCAGGAATAAATATTTGAAAGATTGAGTCTTGGAGCAAAAGAAAGGAGATTTGAAGCTAATTCTCGTCAAAAATATGAAGATCTTGTCAAAAAATATCAATTCCCCTTTTTGCTGTTTTGCTTCAAAGACTTAGCACTTAGTAAGATTTGGTGCTGATTTAGCACAAACTTATGCGTAGATTTAGTGCAATTTTATGTTCTTATATGATGCATTTTTATGTACCAATTTTGTACAAATCTATATTCCGATTTAGTGCAAATTTATGTTGATCCTTAGACTATAAAAACAAGAGCTATCAGACTTGTGGAATCATCTTTTGTTCTTGGAAATAATAAGTAACAATTGTTTCTTTTAATAAAAGTTCTTCTTTATTTTCTCGTTATTTATTTTTATGTTCTTCTTCTTCTTCTTCTCTATGTCTATGATGAACATGAGTGAGTAGACTCTTCTTGTCTTGGGATTGTTGGATGAGTCTAATGACCTAATCCTAATCAAACCAAGCCACGAACCCTAATTTTATATAAATCTATTTTCTAATTTATTTCACCGTTCTTATAATCAATAACAAAAATTTATCGATGGATCGAAAGATGAAGGTTAATAGTTTTTATTTATTCATCACAAATATTAAGCGATGGATCCAAAGATGAAATTTTAATATTGTTACAAGTGAGTTTAGACAATGATTGCGAAACATGAAAATAGTCTAGCAATCCTTGAGACAATAAAGTTTCGAGCTTCAAGGATTTGAATAGCAATCAACCATGAAAATAGGTGTGGTTGCTAGAGAAACACACTCACTGAGACCGAAAGGAGATGTGATAGGCTAAAGAGAAACTTGTCTTTAGAAAATAGGTCCAACATAAAGTTCGAAGTTTAGGGTTTGGTTTGTGAAGGATTTGTCACCTGACGTACCAATAATCCCAAGGCGCTTTTTATTATTGTTTTTAACCCGCTAAACATCCCAACTTTTCAACTAAACTTTCTTCTAATCATTCTTAAAAGTAAATTAAATTCAGAACTCCCTGTCGGAACGATACTCTTTTACTACACCGGTAAACCGTGCACTTGCGGATTTATCTCATCACCTACATAAAGTACGAAGTTTCTCTCATTTTCACCTAGTATTTTAGCATTTCAGATTATATAATCTGAAAACACTCAATAGGGTTTCAGATTATAGAATTTGAAACAAGTCAGAGTTATGGACGGTGGTATGTAACTCATAAAACACGTTTTTCAAAGGTTTTTACCAGCTTTAATGGCTGGTAAAACCCCTTTCAACATGTTTTTTTTGACTCTGCAGCATTAAGTGTAATTACAATCTATGCTCTCATTCTCCTATAAATACCCTTCCAACCTTCACCATTTCTCACACCATCATCACACACTCTCTCCTCCTCTTTCTTCTACAATAATGTGTTTCCATCGATGGCCTTTCATAAAAAGAGGCTACTTTGTAAATTCAAGGATTGTATAACAGTCAATGGGGATGCAGAAACACGGTCTGTCTGGGTGAAAGGTTGGTTTGTTTCGGTGCAAGGTTGACCATCAAGGTATCTTTCGCCCTAGAAAGGAAACAAACCTTACATCACCCCCCCCCCCCCCAACATCTCTCCTTTCCCTTCCCCTCCTCATTTCCTTTCCATCAGCTTGCACCACTAGTTTTGCTTAGGGTTTTTCATAGACTAGCATTAAGTTTAAATATTTTATGTAAAAACATTTATTTTATGATTTTGACATCAAAATAATATAAATAAACCAAAGTCTAATTAAAATTTTAGTTAAAGACATTTTCAGATTATATAATTACTAATACTTATATTATCCAACAATATATACAGAGGGGATTCAAAGAATCCTAACAACTGCTTACTTTTCTGCAACCAAAACAAGTAAATTTGCACTGTTGCAAACAGATAAAAATTGCAAGTCTTTTAACCCTTATATTTTATATCATCAACTTACAAAACTAAGTAATGAGAATTGTTTGGATGAAACGAAAATCTTTGTGGATGCGATGCTCTACTTATCACTTTATTACTTGGTAAACGATTTGGTACACTTGCCATAACCGAAACCGTGCATCAATATCCAACAATATTTACAGCGGGATTCGAAGAATCCTAACCGCTGCTTACTTTTCTGCAACCATAATAGGTAAACTTGCTCCCGTTCAAACAGATAAAAATTCCAACACCCTAACCCTTACCTTTTATTATATAGTCAACTTACAAAAATAAGTAACGAGAACTGTTTAGACTAAACGACAATCTTTGTGGATATGATACTCTACTTATGGCTTTATTACTTGGTAAATGATTTGGTACACTTGCCTAATCCTACCATCAATATGGAGAGTTAATTTATAAGAATTGATAGTAACTTGGGATAATTAATAGAATGGTGGTGTATGAGTAATATTGAGGGTTTTAATGAAGTAATTTTGTAGTAATTTTAATGACATGAGAAAGTTATTAAGCTCATTAAGATGAGGGAAACCTGACCCATTTAGTGAGAAAATTATTAGGCTCATTAAGATGAGGGACACCTGACCCATTTAGTGAGACTATATATGAATAACTCTAGTAAAAAAATTAGGGTTAAGCATTCATTTCATAAACTTCACAAAAGGTGGCTAGTGAGAGAATAGAGAAATTTGTTTGCTGAATCAATGCCAGGCTCCAAAAATCCTACTTTTTCTAGCAAGGTATATTCATCACTGGATTCTGCTTGTTCTTAGGGTTTTATCATCCCTTAATTTTCAACTCTTTTTCTTGATCCATTCTTGTTAACTCTTCTAGGATGATGTTCTTTTTTAGTTTTAGGGTTTATAGTTCCTTGTTAATTGAATCATATGGATTTAGATCCTCTAATTATAGGTGCTTTTGAATTCAATTTCGAACCCTAGGGTCGTAAGAATTTTTTTTTGTGTTGATTTGTCTTTCACCTGTTTTTTGTGAGAAACTAGAAACGATTATGTGTTAATTTTTATAATCAATGTTGAATTGAATGAAAGCTTATAGAATCAATGTTAATTGAATGAAAATTTTCATTTTTGTTGTGAAATTTTTTCTCTTCCAACCCTTTGATTTGTTTGGATTTCAAAATTGTACGAGTAAAAAATGGTTTTTTGCACATTCGGATTATCCGGACATTGAAAGAAAACAGAGGGCTTTGAAAAGCGCTAGAGTTGGAAGAGGAACTACCATGTTTAAGTCTTGCACAGATAATTTGGTGGGTGTCCTGACTGGATAGTTTGTGATACCATATTAGATTTTCATATTGAGTCTAACTAATCCCAAAACCGGCTTATAAGGTGTCATCATTCTTAATATACCTTTTTTCAAAGCTTATCACTTTTAAACATGTGACTTGGTTTTTTTATCAATAGTATGGATTATTTAGTCTTTATTGGGTTTAAACTGATGGTGAATTATTGTGACAGAGACCAGCAATGACCCAGGGTTCAGTTGATATATATGTAGCACAATGCAAACTTTGCTTGAAATGGAGATTGATTGATACACAAGAGGAGTTTGAGGAGATCCGTCATAAAATCAATCTTTTTTATTGTAGCAAAAAGGCTAATCGTAGCTGTGATGATCCTGCTGATATCGAATATGATTATTCTCGGACATGGGCCATTTACAAGCCTAACATTCCAAAGACTCCACAAGGTTTCAAGAGAACCTTGGTACTTAGAAAGGATTACTCTAAATTTGACGCTTACTACATCACACCTACAGGTAAAAAACTGAGATCCCGCAATGAGATGGCAGCATATCTTAAAGATCATCCACAACCCAATGGTGTATCTGCTTCGGATTTTGATTTTGCATCCCCTAAGATTATGCAAGACACCGTTCCAGAATTTATTAAGCAACAGAAGGATTCTGCGAACAAAAAAGCTAAGATAGCTAAAGATGAAGTTTGAGATATGTCCTCAAAAGGTTGCTGCATACATGTTGTGGTTGTAATATATTCTTTCTAGATATTGTGTTAGGGAACACCAATTCAGTGGTATTGAAACAAATTTAACTTTAGTTCTGGTGGTCCATTGTAATTGAAACATAAACAGATATTTGCAGGTTCTTTATGTTGTAACCTAAATATATGTTATACTCTGTCTTTATTAAAAAAAAATAGGGTTAATTAAGTAAATGGTCCCTATAAATATTCATAATTTTGTTTTTAGTCCCTACAAAATAAAATCACACTTTTTTGTTCCTGTAAAATTTTCCGTCATTATTTTTAGTCACTATAAAATTTTCCATCAATATTTTTAGTCCCTGTAAAACAATTTCGTCAGCATTTTTGGTCCCTAAAACACTAAAGGAAAATGTCACAAGGACTAAAAAGTGTGATTTTATTTTGTAGTGATTAAAACAAAATTCTAAATATTTATAGGGACCATTTACTTAGTTAACCCAAAAAAATACAACTTGTATTTTTTATAAAAAAAATATAAATTATAGTTATTTGGTGATAAATGTTAAAAACACTATAAAAAAAAGTAGCAAATAAAATAACATTGATTCTTATTTAACTGCATTAGTTATATAATTCAAACATGAATGATATCCTCTTCTAAAAAAAACATGCTTGGCAACCTCAATTTTTTTATTCAACTGTTAATTTTACTTTATTATGACTAGAGTTTTTTCTTTTGCTCTTAAAAGAAAAACGTGTCTACTATTTTTATTACAAAAGTGAAATAGGTTGGTTTGTGGGTCAATTTTATACATTTTATTGTTAAAGGTTAATAGCAGATATGACCAGTTGAAAACTATTAGATTTGCGTTTACATTTTTTAGGGCAGATTTGCGTATTTAGAATATAATTCGATTGTGACACATCATAGAATCTTACTCTCTAACAACTTTGGATATTATTGCGGATACTAATAAGAATGACTTTCATCCCCATGCAAACTTGTTCTCTCTCGTTAAGAAGCTCTCTTCTGTTTCTTGGGCGGTCTTCTTTAATCATACTAATTAGCTCAGTTGGTAAGTACAATGCATAATATATGCAAGGTCTAAGGAGGAAACAAATCTATTGGATTTGAATGAAGGAAAGATAACAAATTCATTTGAATTCTTATTCTTATTCTTATCGCAACCACCATAAGCTAAATTTATGGGAAGTGATATTCACGAATGAAAATAATAATTACTATTCTTTTTATCATCATCAAGTATTTAAAATTAAATACCTCAATTTAAATATTACTAATGTGTGTGTTATATTTTATTTGGGACCCCACTATATTTTTTCAATTCACACAACATTAGATCAAAGTATAATTACTTGGTGTTTAATCTTCCAATTTTTCTTCCAACTTTACTCCAATGTTCCAACAATCTCCCACTTGAATTTAAAAAATGGTTAGTCAAAACGTTACTATAAAGTTACTAATAAACAAATGTGTCGCCTACAACTTGAACCTTTGCATAGCGGATAATATTTCGATTTAACAAGTTTTGCTTACATCATTGAACTCTATCTCAAACATAGAACCCGCTCACAAACCTTTTCCTAAGATGTATTCTAAAATCCCGTGCCTTTATGGCCCTGCACGTCTATCCCATTTTTAACAAACGCTCTAAGTATTCTGCCCGAAATTCCATAGGAACCATCCTCAGTTCCACATTTGTCTAGGTGAGTCTATTAAGAGTACTCTTGTATCTATGTACTCCACTCAACATAGAGTATAGATCTCATTAAGAGTTTATATTATCTCATCCTTCTGTCACTGCAGGAATCATGTTTTCTTACTTTTATCATAGCATGTTCTATCACTTGTGACTTTTTATTACCCATTGAACCTATTTCTTGGGATCTCCAATCATGTTGGTCTTGTTACCAACTTTAATCCTTTATGTGTTCGTTCCTTAATTACCGTCTCTTTTTATTGTAGTAACGATTCTCAATTTTTGTAATAGATGCAGTACTACCATAATGAATTAACACTTCTGGCAACGATGTCACCCACTAAGGGTTCTCAACTAGCAAGTATCTTATCAACTTGCTTCTTCACTAGTTTTCTCTAGTGTTCTCATCCCAGATACAATCCATAGTAAACCGAGTCAAACAAGCATAAACAAATTGCGCGACATCTCGTTTCAATCCAGACCACCAAAACAATTTCTTTCAGTCATGATACATTTTCGTAGCTCCCGGATGAATACTCAAGCTACTTCTGTAACTTTCTTCTAAAATCAACTTCTTCAACTCATCATTATCAGGAATACAGATTTTGCCTCGGAATCTCAACACACCCTGATCATCAACCTGGAAATCACTATCTTCCGTTGCGTTACTAGCAACTATCAAGTCTACAAACTTAACATCAACTTCCTGCGCTTCCTTGATACTGTTCAAGAATTCATTATTGATCTTCAACATACCCAACTGCACACTCTGAGGTGCCAATTCACAAACTAGGCTCAAGTCTCTAAATTGCTCAAGCAACTCGAACTCTTTTATCATCATAGCAGACATGTGCAACGTCTTTCTGCTCAAGGCATCTGCAACCACATTGGCTTTACCTGGGTGGTAATTCAAACTAAAATCATAGTCCTTCAACAACTCAAGCCACCTTCTCTGCCTCATATTCAACTCCTTCAGATCGAGTAAATATTTCAATCTTTTATGATCACTAAACACCTCAAATCTGGAACCGTACAAAAATGCCTCCAAATTTTTAACACAAAAACCACAGCAGCCAACTATAAATCATGTGTAGGATAGTTCTTCTCATCTATCCTCAATTGTCTCGAAGCATAAGCTACCACCTTACCATCCTGCATAAGTACACCACCTAAGCCCAACTTAGACGCATCACAATAAACAACAAAAGGTTCATCTGACTTCGGTAAAATTAAAATTGGAGCAGTCGTCAACTGTTGTTTCAACTCATTGAAACTATTCTCACACTGAGTATCCCACGCAAAAGCTTTACCCTTACAGGTCAACTGAGTCAAAGGAAGTGCCAACTTCGAAAATCCTTCGATAAATCTGCGGTAATAACCTGCTAAACCCAAAAAAACTTCTAATCTCTGTGACTGACTTCAGAGTCTCCCATTGTGATACCGCTTCAACTTTCGACGGGTCAACCGCAATACCACTACCAGAAATAATATGGCCAAGAAAACTTACTTCACTTAACCATAACTCACATTTTGACAACTTGGCATACAACTTCTTTTCTTTCAACACTTGCAATACAATCTTTAAATGTTCTGTATGCTCTTCTTTAGTCTTGGAATAAATTAGAATATCATCAATAAACACAACAACAAATTTGTCCAGAAAGTCATGGAAAATTCTATTCATATACTCCATAAATACACCAGGTGCATTAGTAACACCGAAGGGCATCTCTTTATATTCATAGTGACCATATTGCGTCCTGAATGCCGTCTTCTACATATCTTCATCCTTCACCTTAATATGATGATAACCTGATCTCAAATCAATTTTACTAAACACACGTGCACCCACTAGCTGATCCATCAAGTCATCAATTTTTGGAAGTGGATACCTATTCTTTATCGTCACTTTATTCAGCTGACGGTAATCTATACACAGCCTCATGCTACCATCCTTCTTCTTAACCAATAATACCGGCGCTCCCCAAGGTGAAACACTTGGTCTTACAAACTTCTTATCAAGTAGATCCTCCAACTGCTTCTTCAATTCTGCCAACTCAGCTGCTGACATACGGTAAGGAGCCATCGACACAGGCTTTGTACCCGAAACAAGATCGATTAAGAATTCAACTTCCCTTTCTGGCGGCACATCGGAAATCTCATCAGGAAAAACCTCTGGAAATTCATTCACGACTGGTAGGCTATCAATCACCGCTTGATTCTCCGCTGACAAATATGTTATCAAGGAAAACATCAGGATCCCGTCGCGCTCTATCTGCTTCAGCTGCTTAGTAGTTAAGAAATCAACTCCACTCTCTTCATCAGCGGAAGAGAAACGTACAGTCTTACTAAAACAATTGATGAGGACATGGTTATACTCTAACCAGTTCATCCCAAGGATTACATCCATACCCGTCAACGGTAAACATACAAGATCAACTTCAAAATCTCTACCAAACACAGACAGTGGACATCTTAAACAAACAAGAAAAGTAGTTACTGAACCCTTAGCTGGAGTTTCAACAATCATTTCTCCACCCATATTAGACATAGTAAGCCCAAACTTAGAAGCACAACTAATAGCAATAAAACAATGCGTAGCACCAGTATCAATAATAGCAATTAAAGGAGTACTATCAAAATAACAAGTACCTCTGATAAGTCGATCCTCATTGTCCGTCTGTGTACCAGACAATGCAAACACTTTTCCTCCAATCTGAGCCTTCTTAGGCTTCTTGCACTGAGAACTAAGATGACCCTCTTCATCACAATTGAAACAAACAATATCACCACGTTTGCATTCAGCAATGGTATGTCCTTTCTTCCCACATCGGAAGCATTTCTTCTCATCACGGTGGCAAGCATTACTCTTGTGGCCTTTCTCACCACACTTGTAGCAGACAACCTCAACAGGAGTCTCATTCTTCCTGGGCCTCCTCTCATCATTCACCCGTTGTTTACCCTTATCAGCAGGAGCACTGCAAGGCTTAGGACGGCTCTGCTGACTCTTACTCTTTCTTTCATTAATCACTTTGTAGTGAGCTTTCGTATCCTCTTCGTAAATTCTGCAGCTACTCACCAAGTCTGAAAAGTTGCGGATCTTCTGATAACCAATGGCCCCCTTAATCTTAGCACGCAGACCATTCTCGAACTTGATTCTCTTAGAGAACTCAACAGTCTTAGGAGTGTAATGCGAGTAAAACTTTGCCAACTCAACAAACTTGGCAGTATAATTTTTTAGGGACATGTTACCTTGCTTCAGTTCCAGGAATTAGATTTCCTTCTTGCCTCGGACATCTTCCGGGAAATACCTATTCAGAAACTCTCTTCTGAACACAACCCAAGTGATCACAGCTCCTCTGTTCTCTAGAACTGTTTGCACACCCACCCACCAATCATTAGCCTCCTCAGCCAGCATGTGTGTGCCAAAACACACCATCTGAACATCAGTGCATTGCATAACCCTGAAGATTCTTTCAATCTCTTTCAACCATGTCTGCGCTCCATCAGGGTCATACCTGCCCTTGAAATTTGGTGGATGGTTCCTCAAGAAGGTTTCCAGCATGCGAATACCGTCGTTACCACCAGCATTGTTCTGTTGACCCACAACTTGAGCCATCGCTTGCAAAGCAGCAGCAAGTGCAACATCGTTCCTTCCAGCCAATTCGAAAATCTACACTACAACAACAATCAGGACATCAAAGACAATACAAAATTGTCATACGACTCTACTAGGCTCGACTCAACTCTACTACT
Source organism: Medicago arabica (assembly GCA_946800305.1). Classification (NCBI taxonomy): domain Eukaryota; kingdom Viridiplantae; phylum Streptophyta; class Magnoliopsida; order Fabales; family Fabaceae; genus Medicago; species Medicago arabica. The sequence continues at coordinate 32,463,865 of OX326966.1, read as the reverse complement.
TGGCCGGACGGACCGACCTGCTCTGATACCAATTGTAACACCCCGTTTTCCCAACATAAAAATTCATAAATAAAATCAGAGTATTCACATAACGGAATGCTACATTTCTTTCAACAAAATATCCAACTTAATAAATAACTATTTATTCTTCATAAAAAGTAGTCAATAATAATTAACTTTCAAACTTTGCAGCGGAATTTATTCAAATCAACCAAATTAGTCTTTGGCACGCAGGCCTCATCAAAAGTCTCATAATTCATAAGTAATACGTAAGGAAAGAGAAAACAAGTAACAAAATTCCCATCCCGTTACGTATCAGAGCCCTAAGACACTTTGAGCCGACGTCTCTAATAATCTTCGTTACCTGCAAGTTACCCATAGGGAAGACAACATTTTCAAGAAGAAGGGGTGATATTCACAAACAACAATAGATATTATAATTCATCAATTAAATTCAACAACAACAATATAATGATAATCAACTGCCAGTTTATAATTAAAACAAATCGACAACATCATCATCAAGCTACGACATCGACGACCCGACCGACAACAACAACAACGACGACGACAACAATGCGACTAAATGCAAATGCATGTGGTACCATTTTACGCGCGTTGAATGCTAAGCATTCCGGGGCATAAGCCCCCAACAGTTTGAATGAAATAACATTCCAGGGCATAAGCCCTCATCGATTGAGTGATAAACAATCCAGGGCATAAGCCCTCAACGGTTGAGTGAAAACACTCCAGGGCATGAGCCCTCAACAAAGTATGAGTATGAAATGGACTCAATGGTGTATATCTACATACAACTCGACAACAGCGACAACGACTACAATATGCATAATCAACTATGACATTAAACTCCGACTTGATCGACAGAACACAGCAAAAGGACACAATAGAGTCTCACAGTAAAATTCAACAATTAAAGTATGCTACAGTGCTGCTCGCTGTGGCGAGCTGCTTTACTCGCTATGGCGAGCTCAGGAAAACGAGCTACTCGCTATGGCGAGTTGGGGGCGAGCAAAACTGGGTGCTCTCGGCATTTTTGACATTATTCACCCAAAATCCTCATTTTTAAGTCCCTAAAACCCAAATTTGATTCTGTAAAAAGGTGCCATTCATTCCTAAATATATTAAGGCACTCATGTTGATATAAAATTGGCCCAAAAACATCATTAAGATAATTAACACTTTTTAATTTAAGCAACTCGCCGTGGCGAGTGCATTTGCTCGCTGTGGCGAGCTACACAGATGCACTACTCGCCATGGCGAGTGGGTCTGCTCGCCGTGGCGAGTGGCGATTTACAGAACTATGAACTGTACGAACAGACTTCTCCTTTTCAACCCCAAACCCCAATTTCAACACCTAAAAACCCAATTTTGATGAATTGCATTACTTCTATACAAACTAACATCAGAATAGCAATAAACAACAACATTTTCATGAATTCATCAAGTTATTAAAATCAATTCATCTTTAACCTAATTCAATTCATCAACCCTAACAACAAAACATTAGTCAACAAATTATAAGACCTAAAATTGAGAGTTAGTCTCACCCTTACCTGAATTTTGATGAACAAGGCTCTACAGTTCTTCTCCCTAGGCTCTTCTCCCTTGGTTCTTGGTTTTCTCCCTTTTATCTGTTTCTCTCTGTTTCTACGTGAAACTGTTTTTCTGACCTTCTCCTTTCACTAACTCCCTATTAAATCTAATTAATTCTCACTTATTCTAATTAACTCCTATTAAAATATTAGTCATTTCTTTTTAATCCCCAAACTTTCCAATAATTATAATTTCTCACCTATTTTATTAAATAATCAAATAATCATATAATAAAATACATTACACCATAAAATCAACATAAATCATTTAAAATCATATAAACTTATTAAAAATCAACCGAAAATAAATAAATAACGACTAGGGCGTTACACATGGCGCTTTTTATTATTCTTTTTAACCCGCTAAACATCCCAACTTTTCAACTAAACTTTCTTCTAATCATTCTTAAAAGGAAATTAAATTCACAACTCCTTGTCGGAACGATACTCTTTTATTATACCGGTAAACCGTGCACTTGCGGATTTATCTCATCACCTACATAAAGTACGAAGTTTCTCTCATTTTCACCTAGTATTTAAGCATTTCAGATTATATAATCTGAAAACATTCAATAGGGATTCAGATTATAGAATTTGAAACAAGTCAGAGTTATGGACGGTGGTATGTAACTCATAAAACACGTTTTTCAAAGGTTTTTACCAGCTTTAATGGCTGGTAAAACCCCTTTCAACATGTTTTTTTGACTCTGCATCATTAAGTGTAATTACAATCTATGCTCTCATTCTCCGATAAATACCCTTCCAACCTTCACCATTTCTCACACCATCATCACACACTCTATCCTCCTCTTTCTTCTACAATAATGTGTTTCCATCGATGGCCTTTCATAAAAAGAGGCTACTTTGTAAATTCAAGGATTGTATAACAGTCAATGAAGATGCAGAAACACGGTCTGTCTGGGTGAAAGGTTGGTTTGTTTCGGTGCAAGGTTGACTGTAACGCCCTCTTTAATTATTTAACTATTTTATAGAGTTTAGAGTCCACTTTGATGATTTATGTGATTTTATATGATTAGGTGATGTGTTGATATTTTATTGATAGACTTATTTTATTATTTACTAGAATAAGATTTGAAAATTAGAGTAAATAATATGTTGAAGGGTTGTTTTGTGAATTTAGAGAGTTTTGTGGAATTAAGAGAAATAAATAAGTTAAGAGGAAAGAGTAAGTTTTGGTGTGAGAAGAGAAATTAGGTTAAGAATATAAGACCGTAAGAGAAGTTAGAAAAACAGAGAACGCGTACAACAAGCTTTGGAGAAAAGAGGAGAAAAGAGAAGGGAGAGGCTGCCGATTTCACTTGTCTAAGGTAAGGGTGAGACTAACATTTAATCTTATTAAGTCTGTAATTCTGATGATTATGTTTAACTAGAGTAGGAAGAGTTTTGGAGGATTTGAGAATTAGGTTAAAATTGATGAATTGAGGATTAGATGACGAGAAGTTGTTAGTTTGATGTAGAAAATTGTTTACAGACCATAGGGTAACCCTTATACATCATTATGGTCGAATTTGGGGAGGAACATGATGAAAATTGGGATTTTTGGTGAAAATTGTCGTAACCCCGTAACTGTTCTGTCATCGCTCGCCGTGGTGAAATATGTCTCGCCTGGGGATGCAGCCCAGAAGTTCATCGCTCGCCTGGCGGAATATTTCTCGCCTGGCGAAGTAGCCCAGAAAATCATCGCTCGCCTGGCGAAATATTTCTCGCCTGGCGAAGCAACAAAGAAATCCATCGCTCGCCTGGCGAAATATGTCTCGCCTGGCGAAGCAGCCTAGATTTTGAGCTTGCCTAGCGAAATATTTCTCGCCTGGAAAAATACACAGCGTCAGTACCATTGTTTCGTGATCTTGTGTTCTTTCGAAACGAATTGTTATGAGATGACCCCTGGGTTAGAATTAAGCGTTACTACAATAGTAAAGATGACTTGTAAAGCTGTTAATTAATGATATGAATGTTGTTAGTAATGAGATATAATCGTATATGCTTTATGTGAAATATATATAATGTCTAAGATGAAGTTGTTGTTGATTATCATTTGATTACTGTTATGATTAAGTTGATGAATTATGTTGTTGGCTGGTTTTATGAGTCAGTCTATGAATTAAGAAGTTGATCCAAATTGTTGGGATCTTAATATGTCGATGTCTTGTAAGTTGTATGATGTTGAGTCCATGCATACCCATTTAAGTTGGGGGCTTGATGCCCTGTGAGTTTTTACTCTACACGTTGAGGGCTTGATGCCCTGGAGCTTTAGCTCATTTGCGATGAGGGCTTGACGCCCTGGAAGTATATGAATACTTATTACGTTGAGGGCTTGACGCCCTGGATTGGTACCACATGCATGAATAAGATGTCTAAGTTGCATAGTCGAGTTGAAGTTGCGTAGTCGATGTCGAAGTTGTCGAGTTGTCTAAGTTGTCGAGTTGATAATTATCAATGCAACGTTAATGATGAGTTATATGTTGTTGTTTATGTTGTTTATGTGAAGTATCGTTAAAGATGATTTGAAGTTGATTGTTGTTTATGTGAAGTATCTTTAAAGATGATTTGAAGTTGATTGTAGCTTATGTTGTTTATATGAAGTATTATTAAAGATGAACTACGTGGTTATTTGTATTACTAGTTGATGTTGTTATGATGATTACATAATTTAGCTTATGAGTTGTTAAAGAAGTACTATATGAAGAATTATTATGATTAATTGATGATGTTCATGTTGTTAAATGCTTTTGATGAATTATTTGCTTATTATTATTGTTTGTGAAATCTCACCCCTTCTGCTTGAAAATGTTGCTCTTCATATGAGTACCTTGCAGGTAACCAAGAATAGTTGCAGTCGTGTGAGGTTTCTCTCGCGTGTGTCTTAGGTGCTCTGATACGTAACGGGATGGGAATTTTGTTGTCATTTTCTATTCCTTACGTATTGTTTTATGAACATGTTGATGAACTAAATTTATGAGATTTTGTGTTGAGGCCCTTGTGCCAAAGATTGTTTTGAAAAGTTGAAATATTTCCGCTGCGATGTATTAAAGGAATTTTATTCTATTTATGATTTTATGAAAAGAAGTGTGACATTCCGTTTACGTTGAATTACTCTGATATTATGCAAAAAAAAATTCAAGTTGGGAAAACGGGGTGTTACATTGACCATCAAGGTATCTTTGGCCCTAAAAAGGAAACAAACCTTACATCAACCCCCCCCCCCCCAACATCTCTCCTTTCCCTTCCCCTCCTCATTTCCTTTCCATCAGCTTGCACCACTAGTTTCGCTTAGGGTTTTTCATAGACTAGCATTAGGTTTAAATATTTTATGTAAAAACATTTATTTTATGATTTTGACATCAAAATAATATAAATAAACCAAAGTCTAATTAAAATTTTAGTTAAAGACAATTTCAGATTATATAATTACTGATACTTATATTATCCAACAATATATACAGAGGGGATTCAAAGAATCCTAACAACTGCTTACTTTTCTGCAACCAAAACATGTAAATTTGCACTGTTGCAAACAGATAAAAATTGCAAGTCTTTTAACCCTTATATTTATATCATCAACTTACAAAACTAAGTAATGAGAATTGTTTGGATGAAACGAAAATCTTTGTGGATGCGATGCTCTACTTATCACTTTATTACTTGGTAAACAATTTGGTACACTTGCCATAACCGAAACCGTGCATCAATATCCAACAATATAAACAACGGGATTCGAAGAATCCTAACCGCTGCTTAGTTTTCTGCAACCATAACAGGTAAACTTGCTCCCGTTCAAACAAATAAAAATTCCAACACTCTAACCCTTACCTTTTATTATATAGTCAACTTACAAAAATAAGTAACGAGAACTGTTTAGACTAAACGACAATCTTTGTGGATATGATACTCTACTTATGGCTTTATTACTTGGTAAATGATTTGGTACACTTGCCTAATCCGACCATCAATATGGAGAGTTAATTTATAAGAATTGATAGTAACTTGGGATAATTAATAGAATGGTAGTGTATGAGTAATATTGAGGGTTTTAATGAAGTAATTTTGTAGTAATTTTAATGACATGAGAAAGTTATTAAGCTCATTAAGATGAGGGAAACCTGACCCATTTAGTGAGAAAATTATTAGGCTCATTAAGATGAGGGAAACCTGACCCATTTAGTGAGACTATATATGAATAACTCTAGTAAAAAAATTAGGGTTAAGCATTCATTTCATAAACTTCACAAAAGGTGGCTAGTGAGAGAATAGAGAAATTTGTTTGCTGAATCAATGTCAGGCTCCAAAAATCCTACTTTTTCTAGCAAGGTATTTTCATCACTCGATCCTGCTTGTTCTTAGGGTTTTATCATCCCTTAATTTTCAACTATTTTTCTTGATCCATTCTTGTTAACTCTACTAGGATGATTTTCTTTTTTAGTTTTAGGGATTATAGTTCCTTGTTAATTGAATCATATGGATTTAGATCCTCTAATTATAGGTGCTTTTGAATTTAATTTCGAACCCTAGGGTCGTAAGAATTTTTTTTTTGTGTGTTGATTTGTCTTTCACCTGTTGATTTGAAAGAGATATCCATTGGCTCACAGGCTCACCAAACAACCAAAATCGGAACATCACTGAACCCAATGGAAGAAGTCGCTCTCACAAATTTGTTACGGCAAAACCTCGACTTATTTGCCTAGAAGCCATCAGAAATGCCTGGAATTGACCCAGACATCGCCTGCCATCATCTATCTGTTAATCCTAACGTAAAACCAGTCGTACAACGAAAAAGAAAGATGGGCGTGGATAGAAGAAAAGTTGTGAACGAAGAGGTAAAGAAATTGCCAACTTCATTAGCGAGATCAAGTATCCAACTTGGTTGGCAAACACTATGCTAGTCAAAAAGTCAAATGGAAAATGTCAAATGTGTATAGATTACACAAATCTGAATACGACATGCCCAAAGAATCCATATCCATTACCAAACATCGATAGCCTCATTGATAACGCCTCAGGCTTCAAAACTTTAAGTTTCATCGACGCTTATTCTGGATACAATCAAATCAGGATAAACCCCTTGGATGCACCAAAAACATCTTTCATGACTAACAACAAAAATTATCATTATGAAGTCATGTCTTTCGGCCTCAGGAATGCAGGTGCAACTTTCCAAAGATGCATGGATTCAACTCTCGCCAAGCAGATAGGGCAAAACCTATAAGTATACATAGATAATTTAGTAGCTAAAACTAAATAAGGTTTCAACCATACTGACGACCTGGAAGAAATCCTACGATAGGTAAGAAAATACAACAAGCGCCTCAACCCAACAAAATGTTCCTTTGGCGTGCTAGCAGGAAAATTCTCAGGTTTCCTTTTAACTAGCCGGGGGATTGAAGCAAATCCCGATAAATGCCAAGCAATCATCGACATGAGAAGCCCATCCAACATCAAAGAAGTCCAGCAGCTGACAGGAAGATGGCAGCTCTGTCCCGATTTTTATCTTGTGCTGGCGACAGAGCTTTCTCCTTTTCTGCCTGAATCAGAAAGAAAGAGAAGTTTGAGTGGACGCCAGAATGTGAAGATGCTTTCCAACAATTAAAAACCTTTTTGTCAAGCCCGCCCATTCTACATCGCCCTAGTAAAAATGTCATCCTCTTCCTTTATTTAGCAATTTTAGATAACGCCATGAGTACAGTACTAGCAGAAGATTCAGAGACTGGCGAGAAGATAATCTATTTTTTCAGTAGAGTTTTAAAAGGAGCGGAATTAAGATATCAAAAAATAGAGCGCCTAGCTCTGGCTGTCGTCACCACAGCAAGAAAACTACGACCATATTTCCAGAGTCAGAGAATCATAGTGAAATCGAACTATCCTATAAAGCACGTACTCGGGAAACCAGATCTAGCAGGTTGAATGGTGGCATGGTCAATAGAACTATCCGTGTATGACATCCAGTTTATATTAAGAGGCAGCATCGAGTCACAAGTTTTAGCAGACTTCATCGTGGAATTCACATCGCCAATACAAAAGGAATTACCATACGTATGGCTCCTATCAGTCAATGGATCATCAAATCTCAAAGGAAGTGGGGCAGGCGTGGTACTTGAGGGACCCAACAAATTTTTAATTGAACAATCCCTCAGATTCGATTTCAAGGCGAGCAATAACCAGGCTGAATATGAAGCTTTCATCGCCGGTATGAATTTAGCAAAAGAAATGGGAGCAAAAAATTTACGGGCAAAGAGCGATTCTCAGTTAGTAACAAGTCAAATCACAGGGGAGTATCAAGTCAAAGATACTTAATCTTAGACTGACATATGCGGCTTTTAGTCAATAATAAACAACAACATGACAACACATCAAATATTTCAAGATATGACAATATCATAAACAATCACATAGTTCATCGCTTATAGTTCTCAAAAGGCATATACAATTATATATGTATCTCAAATTATTCAACAACAATATTCATATTAATTCAGACTCACTGAAAGACAATACAATTATAAACAACTTCATGTAACATCATATTCATCAACTTATACCTTCATATAATAATTCATCAATCATGAACACATCATATAACATCATATTCATCAACATATACATTTATATACTAATTCATCAATTAGGGAAAACATCATATATTATCATCAACATATACATTCATATAATAATTCACTAAAGCCTCCTTGGAGTATTTTCATCATAAATCGAACACCAAAAATTATTTTCAAGTCAAACCCAAGCCAACGGACAGCTAACACAATTATCTATAACTTTCATGTTTACACAAAAGGCCAATTCTGTACCTATCAATATCAGTTTTCATTTCAAATTCGGGAAAGGTTGTGCTGAAATTCATAAATATTCACTATGACCTACGTGCAGTAATATGACCATAACTCAAGTTCTATAAATCATTTAGAAGTCAAACCAACGGCATTAAAAAGCTAACATCCATACCTACAACTTTCGAGTTTACACCTAAGACCAATTCTATACCTATCAATCCCAGTTTTCATTTCAAATTCGGGAATGGTTGTGCTGAAACTCATAAGTATTCACTGTGACCTACGTGAATTAATTTAACCATAACTCAAGTTCTATAAATAATTTATAAGTCAAAACAACGTCATTAAAAAGCTAACATCCATACCTACAACTTTCGTGTTTACACCTAAAGCTAATTCAAAACAGAAACGGGTGAAAAGTGAGTGTTCTTCCAGTTTTGGCTTTCAGAAAATCGGTGGCCGAATTCGGTTACGGGAAAGAACAATTTTCACTCCAAAAACCCAATTTTTGATCCATTAATCACCCAAAATGATTTACAATGATGTTGACAGGTCAAATAGGCAATATAGAAATCAAAACAACATAGGAATATGCATCAAACAACACAATTCATCTCATTTTATCAATTAACATAAACTTTCTAACCCTAATTCAAGAACACAACAATTCAACAAATTTCAGAATTATATACTATGATTATTGAAGGAAATCCCACCCTTACCTTAATAAAATTGGAGCAGCAGCCTCTTGGTTCTCCACTTCTACTTTTCTCCCTTTTTTCTCCCAAAACTGATTGTACGTACTGTCTGTTCCTAAACCTAGGTTTTACCTTTTATACCTCTTCTATTTGTTTTATCTTATTCCACATATTCCCTCATAATTCTAACTAATTCAAAAACAGCCCCACAACTTAATATTCTATTTAAAAATATATATAAATTACTTCCATAACAAATATCAAATATATTTATAACAAATATATTTCTAAACAAAATAACAAACATATTATCACTTATCAAATATAAAATCATGTAAAAGTATTCAAATATTAACTAAAAATAATTAAATAAAAAGGGGGCGTTACAGTTAACTTTGTCACTGAACAGAAAGAAGGATGGATAACTCCAATACTGAAATACCTGACAGGGTCTTTCATGCTAAAGAATGAAGAAAAAGACCAGATAGTGAGAAAGAGATCCTCCAAAATCACCATCATATCAGGAAAGCTTTACAAGATGGGAAGGGCGACTCCAATGCTAAGATGTCTCGAGAAAGTTTTGGTTTGTGGAAGTCATATTGGAGGGCGAGCTTTAGCAGCAAAACTTCTTCGTGCAGGTTATTATTCGCCTACCATGCTCCAAGACAGTTCTGAGTACGTAAAAAAGTGTGACAAATGCCAAAAGTTCTCCGATAAAAAGCACGCCCCAGCTCATGAATTAACTTCAGTATACTCGCCATGGTCTTTCCACAAATGGGCGGTTGATATCGTCGGACCATTTACTTTGGCCCCTGGTCAACTAAAGTTTCTTATAGTAGGCGTAGATTACTTCACCAAATAGATCGAAGTCGAGGCAGTCGCCAAGATTACTGGAGAAAGAGTAAGGAAGTTTTTGAAGGTGAGAAAAACACAAGAAGGGGGGGTTGAATTGTGTTTTCTTTTTCGCAACTATTGATGAGTAAGAATCTGTTTTCCAGGATCATAGTTTGAATGAGTTCAAGACCTGATGGAAGACCAGAGTCTGTTGAAGCGGAAATAATAAAGAGATAAAGGAAAGAGAGAACACAAGCAATTATACAGGTTCCTTCCACAAACCGAAAGTAGTCTTGTCCCCCTTGCACTTTCAAGGAGAGTTTCACTAAAATGTAATTAACAATTACAAGTTGCTCAAACACACAGTAAGAGACTTCCAATGCTCAAGAACGCAGGCAAGAGACTTCCAATGCTCAAAGACACAACTAAGAGACTTCTTTGCTCAAGGACACAACCAAGAGACTTCTGACACAATTTACAGAAAATTGAATAGAGTTAGAACACTTGATAAACAATCAAATGTGTTCCAATTACAAAACAAAGAGACTCTGTTTTCTGATTAACTTAGAAATTCTAGGATATACAGTTTGTAAGAATGTGCTAAGTTGTTGATGTGTTTTTGGCTTGACTCAGAGAGAATACAATAGCTTGATAACGTAGTTTTCAGTTGTAGAGACCAACATATTCTTCAAGTCTTATATCCTTTATATAGGCGTTGGAAAGAGACGTTGAGACAATCCAGCACATCACAGAGTCTTCTGGAAGCTTGATCAATAGTTGTTGATATGTTGCTTCATATGGTAATAGTCCTTCAAATACAGATTTTGAATCCCATTCCTCTTGAGGCGAATTTCCGGTAGACACAGCTGCCAAAAGTACGAGGTAGTGGAGTAGTGGAAACAGAGTTCGTACAAAGGTACTATGTCCTATTATGCATTCTTGTCGTTGAGCATCCCATTCTTAAGTTGACCTTGAAACTAGCCGTTACTCCAGACAAACGTTTCTTCTGCATGGAAATGCCTTCAGAAATCCTTCTAAGCAAATCCTCAATTTGCAGTCTTCAGACTCTCTGTAGCACTTTAGACTCTGATGAACTTCAGACTCTGATGAGCTTTCAGACTCTCTTCAGAACTTCACTTTCTTCGTTCTTCAGATTCTCTGAGTCTTCAGGACCTCTCGAAACAACTTATGATGATTCATCAGACTCTCTAGAACTTCAAAATCACAAGCAACAAGCTTCTCAGGAGTTTTGCTCTTAATTTGTTCTAACAGAATGCTTTCTAAGATTAAAATCTTGATTAAGATCCTGCACACTTAAACAAATATTAGCATATCCAATTGACAACTTTTAATACCTTGTTATCATCAAAACTTAAAAGTTGTAATGCTGAACACCCTTGTTCCAACAATCTCCCCCTTTTTGATGATGAAAAACATAAGTATTTAAAAGGTCAATTGTTGTTAATCTAATTAACAAGTTGACTAAAGGGTCTGAGGTTTGTAAGCTCAGAGTCTAAGGTTTGTAAGCTCTGACTCCTCCTGAGTCTGATAGTCTTTAAGGTGAGGTTTGTAAGCTCCCCCTAAGTCCTATCCAAGTTAAATAAATTCATTTTAAAAAAAAAAATCAGAATCAAATCTCACAAAGAATAAAATATAAGATATGAGAGAAGATTCTCTAAAATTAAATTGCGAAAATTTAATTTAAGGCGCTCAGAATCTAACGAAGTACCTATCGCAACTTCCCTTTACTTTAGACTTAGCATGCATAAAGTATCAAAATACTTACCGTTCTTTCTCCCCCTTTTGTCATTAACAAAAAGGTTTAAAGACAAGTTTCTCCCCCTTTTTTCAAGACTCAAATTGAGGAAATTTTTTTTAGAGAAATGAGAAGAGAAGATTCAGAGCAAAAATATGTTAGAGTCTGTTTTAAAACAAAGTTTTTTAAAAACACAAGAGTTTAAATAAAGCCAAATAAACAGATTCTAAATAAATATATGAAGATATATCAGGAGCACAAACAAGAAGAAGCTAAAAACTATCCACAAGCAAAGATTCAGAAGTTGGTATTCATTAAAGAATTTAAAGTTCAGAAGAAAAGAAACATAAGCTGTAAAATACAAGCAAAACAAAACACAAAAAAAACTAGGTGTGCAACTAAGGCTGGTTTTCTTCAGATCCTTAGCTTGTTTCTTGACAATTTCCTCAAGAGCTTCTATTCTCTTAAGATGAGCTTCTCTTTCAATTCTAGCTTCCTCTTGAACCTTATGTAGCTTCTTCTTCAAGGTCTCAAACACCATTGAATCCTTGTGATTATATTGATCAGATTCAAACCACGGTTTATTATCCAATGCCAGAACAGGAACCGTCTTCTTAGCCTTTTCTTCCTCAACTCTTTTGATTTCTTCCATGTGCTTAGCAAGAATCACATCTTGTTCCTTTACTGCCACTTTCTGAATCTTAGTGACAAATTCTAGAAACTCATTCTTCAAAGCAGAGTATTGATCCTCATAACTAACATTGAGGACTGGAACAAATCTTAGCTCAATAATTTCCTTGAGCTTTGAGCTTGACATTCTATAAAACTCATCTATTCTCAACGAATCAAAAGGGTTGGGAAGTGTTGAGTTTGGATTGGCTCAGTAGAAGTGGATGGTTCAGAAGTTATGGCTGTTTGTAAGGTTTCAGTAGGTATGGTTTGAGGTTGTGGAAGAGGTTCAGCAACTGATTCAGAAGCAGCCTCTGCAACAGATTCTGTTACAAGTTCTGGATCATGAATGACATCAGATTCTTGATCCAGAGTCTCAGACATTGGTTCCTTTTCAGTTACAGGTTCTGGTTGGGTTACAGATTCTGGTTGAGGTACAGATTCTGTAGTCTTTGTAGTTTTGGATTTTGCAGTGGTTTTAGGCAATTCTCCTCATAGGTGTTTCTCAAGAGAATCTAGGGTATCAGGAGAGCCTATATGAGTTGTTTCTTGTTGGAATGAAGGTTGTTGAGATTGGATGGATTCTTCAAGTTCTTCATTAGGCTGAATTACCTAAAGTGGTTTAAGAAATGAAGGTTGAGCTGGATGGTCAGGTGGAAGAATTTGAGATATGGTGATAGCTTCTTGAACAGTTCGTTCCATTGTGGTATCAACATATTTCATAATTTGTGGATCAAGTAGCTCATATGACGTGGTTGGTTTGATTGGTGAGGGGGTCATTTTGCATAGAGATGGAATGGCTTTGCTGAGGGGGGTATTATCTGATTCAGTTTCAGATGAAGAGGGTGACTCTTGATTCGTTGAAGAGAAAGGTGAGTCATTAGAAATGTTACCTGAGACATCAACTTCTGGAGAAGCTGGTTGTTCAGGAGCAGTATCAAAGCAGATCCTGGTTGGTCAGCTTATGCAGGCTTAGCAGGTCCTTTCTGCTTTAGAGTTGCTGCAAGTAGTTTAGCTTCATCCTTCACAGTCTCATCTCTCAGTTCCTCAGTCACTACATCTGCTGCCATAGCCTCGCCAGCATCATGTTCATCCTCCACCATAGATACTGATGTACCTATCTTTTGTGCCAAATCCTCAGCCACAGGAACAACTTCTTTCTTCCTTTTCTTGATCTGACTTTCTTCTTCTGCTAACTCAGCATCAAGATATTGCTTGACTTCCTTCTCAAGCTTCTTTTGATTTTTATCACCTTTGCCTCTCTTGGATTTCTTCTCATCCTTGGTTTTCTTAACCCTCTCCTTAATTTCCTTGGATGCAGGAGCAGCAGCAGATTGAGGCACAAGAGCTATGGCCTCAAAAGCACCAATAGTCACTCCTGGTAGAGCTGCTGACTTAGACTTCTTGCTTCTCCTCCTCCTCTTCTTGAAAGACCTCCTTTGTCCGTTTGCCCTTGACCTTTAGAGGACCTCCTCCTAGAGACTCAGGAATAGCAGAATAGTTGATTATTTTGCTAGCCTCATTGTAGTGATCCACTACAAATCTAGCAAGGACCTCAGGATTGTCTTCTTTGGAAATTAGAGGGAAGACTATCATCAGGTCAGATTGAACAAAAGACTCCTTCATATCTTCATCAGAAGGTATATACTTCTTAACAATCTTCATGCATTGAAGAGTCTTGCCATTAATGATCCTCTCTGTTACTGTTCCAAGTTGAGCATCAGACACTACTCCAGATTCTGTTAAGATCTTCAAGAGTCCTCCCTGATACAGAATCTCAGAAAGAAATCTCCCATAAGGAACTTGTCTTCTGGATTTGTTTTGGCTTTCCTTGATAGCCCAACATATATGGTGAATCACATATCTTGGAAAATTGATCTTTTGCATGTTGATCAGGAAGTACAGAAGCACCTTGTGATCAACTGAGAGAGTATCAGATCCTCCACCTTTCTGAAGAAGATTGTCTGATATGATCTTCAGAAGCACCCTATGATCCTGGTGCATGTCCACCAACTTATTTGAAGCTCTTCCATCAAACAAGAACTTATTGCAGATATTCGCCCATTCATTTTTCTTGTTGACGTTCCATTGAAATTTACCAGTGTTGGTCACCCTGAACCCCCTAGCAACAATTTCTTCGTTAATGAGGATTGGAATCCCCATCACTGCTAATCTGACTTCTAAACCGTTGTAAGGTTTCAGACCCATTTGTTTTCTAGTTTTACCAACAAGTGAAGGGTTGTTCATAATTACAGTAGTTTCTTCGAGAGTAGCTTCATCCTTGTCGTAGACCTTTGCTCTAACCCAGAGACCTCTTATCAGTTCCTAATATGTTGGTCCATTTAACATACCAAAATAACTCATCATCCCTTGTGACAGAAAGTGTGTAGAGACATCAACCCCATGTTTCAAAAGAGACCCAAAATCCACTGGAGATTCAACTTGAACTTCCAGGGTTTCTTTGATAATATTCATCGTTCTGGGTTTGATGACGTAAGAATGTCTAGATTTGATGATCACACCGGATTGAACTGATGAACTTGCCATTGAAAGGTTTCTAGGTTTGAGTTTATTAAAAAAGGTTTTTCAGAGAGAAATAGCGAGAGAGAAGAGTTCAGAAAATGTAAAGTGTAGAAAGTGAAGTGAGTTATGTGTGATTGCTATTTATGTGAAAAGTTGAAAATGTTTGAAATGCAAAAGGGGACAAACAAACATAAGCATTTAAGACAAATAAGCATGCAACCGTAAAAGTGTTGGGAAGACGCGAGGGTTACTTGTTGAAAGGAATAAAATCATTGCCCTTTTAGTTTTTACCCAATACAAACAGACCTCATTTGAGAACCTCAAAAGTAACTGTCAATGTAGTGGGACAGGTGTTATTGAACTCAACAGTCACCCTTCCACTAATACGAGCTTCTTAAGAGTCTAAGTTTCCTTAACAGAGTCTGAGTGTCTTCAGAAGCATATATTCCTCAGAGTCTCCAAGAAAGAGTTTGATACTCAAGTAGCTTCTGAGTAACTATCAGAGTCTGAATTCTATCTTCAGGAGCGCACATTACACAGAGACATAACACATGTTCAAATTTTTCTTTATAAAATCGAATCTTTCAACAGTTAAAGGTTTAGTAAATATATCAGCCCATTGATGATCAATATCAATGAATTGAATATCTAAAATTCCTTTTTGAACATAGTCTCTAATAAAATGATGTTTAATTTCAATGTGCTTTGCTCTTGATTGCAGAATTGGATTCTTAGATAAACATATAGTAGCTGTATTATCACAATAAATTGGGATACAGTTTTCAGTTATTTGATAATCCTCAAACTGATGTTTCATCCAGAGTAGTTGTGTACAACAACTAGCAGCTGAGATATATTCTGCTTCTGCTGTTGACAATGCAATAGTTGCTTTCCTCTTGCTAGCCGAGGATATCAGATTCTCTCCCAGAAATTGACAATTGTCACTGGTTGATTTTCTTTCAATCCTGACTCCAGCATAGTCAGCATCACAAAATCCAACTAGCTTATAATCTGAAGATTTCTTATACAGAAGTCCAAGATTAGTAGTTCCTTTCAGATATCTAAAGATTCTCTTAACAGCTGCTAAGTGAGACTCTCTAGGATCTGATTGAAACCTTGCACACAGACATACACTGAATAAAATATCTGGTCTGGATGCAGTGAGATATAACAGAGAACCTATCATACCTCTATACAGCTTCTGGTCAACTTTTGTTCCTTGATCTTCTTTGCTCAGAGTGTAGGTTGGATGCATTGGAGTGTTCATTTCCTTGCAGCCCTCAAGATTGAACTTCTTCAGGAGCTCTTTAGTGTATTTGGACCGATGAACATAGACTCCATCTTTGTATTGGTTGATTTGAATTCCCAGAAAGAAATTAAACTCTCCCATCATGCTCATTTCAATTTCATCCTGCATTGACTTAGAGAACTCCTTGCAAAGTGAACCATTAGTTGAACCAAAAATAATATCATCAACATAAATTTGAACAATAAGAATGTCTTTCTTCAGAGTCTTCCTAAATAGTGTAGTGTCAACTTGTCCTCTTTCAAAATCATTTTGAATTAAGAAATTACTTAGTCTTTCATACCAAGCTTTGGGAGCCTGTTTCAAGCCATATAGTGATTTCTTACATTTATAAACATGTTCAGGATGTTTTAGATCCTCAAAACTAGGAGGTTGTTTGACATACACTTCTTCAGTAATGACACCATTAAGAAAGGCACTCTTAACATCCATTTGATACATGATTATGTTGTGATTAACTGCGTAGGAAAGAAGTAACCTGATTGCTTCCAATCTTGCAACTGGAGCAAATGTTTCAGTGTAATCAATGCCTTCTTGCTGACTGTAGCCTTGAGCAACAAGTCTGGCCTTGTTTCTGATTACTTCTCCTTGTTCACTAAGCTTGTTTCTGAACACCCATTTAGTTCCAATAATGTTCTTGTGCTCAGGCTTAACTACTAGGTCCCATACATCATTCCTTTTGAATTGATTAAGTTCATCTTGCATTGCCAGAATCTATCCTTCATCTCTAAGTGCTTCTTCAACAGAGGTAGGTTCAACAATAGATAATAATCTCAAAGTAGACTCTTCTTGTCTGAAATGTGATCTAGTTCTTCTGGGACTATATTTGTTGCCATTGATTTGATCCTCAGGATGTGAAGACTTGTATTTGAATGCGTGTTTGGATTGATTGGCTTGCTGAGAACCATCTTGCGCTTCTTCATAAGCTTCTTCATCAGGAACTTCAGGGGATGCTACAGCTTCTGAAGTATCTTCAGATTCTGGGATCTGATCAGGTTATGAGTTGTTATCAGAATCTTGAGAACCTGCAAAACTTTCATCTTGCTCTGGAGTTTCACTTCCAAGCACTTTTTCATCAAATCTGACATTGTGTTTCTGAATTATGCAGTCTGTATGCCTTGGATCTTTCAGAGTAACCTAAGAAGATTCCCTTCCGAGCTTTGGCATCAAATTTCTTTAGATAGACTTTATTGTTCAGAATATAACATGTACATCCAAACTGATGAAAGTAAGATATGTTAGGTTTCCTTCCTTTAAAGAGTTCATATGCTGTTTGTAACACTCATTTCGATTATTTAATTAATTTGTCGAGTTTAGAATATATTTATATGATTTACGTGATTTATGTGATATGTTGTGATTTTATTAGGTGGCTTATTTTATTATTTAATAGAATAAGATTTGAAAATAAAATATATATCAAGTTGTGGGGCTGTTTTTGAATTAGATAGAATTATAAGGGATTGAGTGAAATAAGATAAAATAGATAGAAGAGGTATAAAAGGTAAAACCTAGGTTTAGAAACAGACAGTACGTACAATCAGTTTTGGGAGAAAAAGGGAGTAAACTAGAAGTGAAGAACCAAAAGGCTGCTGCTCCAATTTTCTTAAGGTAAGGGTGAGACTAACATTCAATCTTATTAAGTCTGTAATTCTGATGGTTATGTTTAACAAGAGTAGGAAGAGTTTTGGAGGATTTGAGAATTAGGTTAAAATTGATGTAATTGAGGATTAGATGATGAGAAGTTGTTAGTTTGATGTAGAAAACTGTTTACAGACCATAGGGTAACTCATAAACATCATTGTAGTCGAAAATGGGGAAGAACATGATGAAAATTGTGATTTTTGATGGAAATTGCCGTAACCCCGTAACTGTTCTGTCATCGCTCGCCACAGCGAGCAACCAGCTCGCCACGGCGAGTGTTCTTCATCAGCTCGCGAGGAGAGCTATCCCACTCGCCAAAGCGAGTAATGCCTTAGATGTCTGCGAGGCGAGCAATCCCACTCGCCAAAGCGAGTAACACCCTTGATGGCTCGCAAGGCGAGCAGCCTAACTCGCCATAGCGAGTGACCCTAGTTAGCTCGTGAGGCTAGCAACCCAACTCGCCATAGCGAGTAACCCCAAGGCAGACTACCTTATAGGACTTTTAAGTGACTTTTGTCGCACAATTAGATGTGAGATGATCCTTAGAGTAATGAATTAGTTTAGGCTACTGTTGTAGTTCTGAAAATATAAATTAAGGAGATGTGAATGTTTTTACTAATGAGATATAATTGTATACGCCTCGTGTGAAATATATATAATGTCTAAGATGAAGTTATTGCTGATTATCATTTGATTACTATCATGATTAAGCTGCTGAATTCTGTTGTTGATTGATTCTATTATCATTAAGTTGCATGAGTCGGTCTATGAAATAAGAAGTTGATCCAAATTGTTGGAATCCTAAGATGTCGATGTTTTGTAAGTTGTATGATGTCGAGTCCATGCATACCCATTTCAGTTGGGGGCTTGATGCCCTGTGAGTTTTTACTCTACACGTTGAGGGCTTGATGCCCTGGAGCTTTAGCTCATTTGCGATGAGGGCTTGACGCCCTGAAAGTATATTAATACTTATTACGTTGAGGGTTTGACGCCCTGGATTGGTACCACATGCATGAATAAGATGTCGAAGTTGCATATGTTGAGTTCAAGTTGTAGAAGTCGCATTGTCGTTGTCGTTAAGTTGTCAATTGTCAATGAGTTGTTGATAAAGAACTAAGTGAAGTATTAATATTTATTAATCGTGGTTGTTTAGGTTATTATGAGATGATGATTATGTTGTGTTGTTTATGTTATTATGTGATGATTTCTGACGTTATATGATGATGGTTATGATTTGATTATTATGTGCTATGTGATGATGTATATAATGCGATGAATATGAAGTTAATAATGATTAGAAGTTGAATGAGTTATTAATGAAATATTATAAGAAGATTTAATGTTATTAATTTATGAAGTTAAGTTGTTAAATGCTCTTCATGAACTAAATGCTTATTATTATTGTAAGTGAAATCTCACCCCTTCTGCTTGAAAATGTTGCTCTTCATATGAGTAACTTGCAGGTGATCCAGAATAGTGGAGATGTGAGTTGATCCTCGTGTCGTCATAGGAGTCTTGCTCTGATATGTAACGGGATGGGGATACCTTTTATGCCTTATTGTTTTTCCTTAATACGTAACTTTGAGATGTTGTTAGACCATTTTAATTGGTATTTTAATTATGTTAATGATATTGAGGCCTAATGCCAAGTTTTGGATTTAAGTTGAATAATTCCCCGCTGCGACTTTATTTTAAATATTATAAGCAGGTATTTTAACTTAGAATAGTGGGTTTTAACTCCACTCACGTTGAAAATGGTTTTTTGAATAAAAAGTAGTGTGACATCCTGTTTTGTGTTGAACTCTGATAAAAAATTAAGTATTATTTATATGTTGGGAAAACTGGGTGTTACAATTGGTATCAGAGCAGGTCGGTTCGTCCGGCCAAGTAGATTGAGTCGTTTGTGTCGAGTGATAGTTTTACAGTCATTGTTATCTTAACCTGTTCCCGTTGTGTAGTGAACTGAAATGGCTGGAAGGAACGATGCGGCCCTCACTGCTGCTTTGCAAGCTATGGCTCAAGCTGTTGGGCAACAACCTAACGCTTGTGGTAACAATGGAGTTCGTATGTTGGAGACTTTTCTGAGGAACCATCCACCTACCTTCGGAGGCAAATTAAAGATTTTGTCGTGTGGTGGTGGAACTGCCCTTGCAAAGGTGGTACCAGAGGTTTTTTTTAACAGAAAAACTTATTAAACAACACCGACACAAGACGTGATGAATGTGCGAAAAATTACAACAACAGGGAAAAAACTCACGCCCCCTAAAAAGGACACAATCCCCACAAAAGCCAGCACCATAACACTAAAAAGCCAGCTACCAAACAATAAGAGCCTACCCCCAAAAACAAAACACCTAATCTGCCATAAAACTGAAGGAGATAGCCCAACCACAAGGCAGAGTAAAACCATAGCAGCTACTTATGTAGAAGCTAACATATCATAAGCAAAAAACCAAAACCTCACAGACTCTACTTGGTAGCCACTCACCCAAAAACACTATCACACATCAAGGTCCATGACTTCACACGTCTTTAAAGCAAAGTAAAATTGATAGATAAATTGGTTGTAATCTCAAATGTCCAAAAAGAAATATGTACATGTATGGTCACAACCCACAATAGGCAAGCTGCAGGTATACATTAACACTTTGGTTAAATTTCACATAAAATGGTACGAGCTTAAAATTTGGGGACCCTACGACGCTTCACATTTGGTCATTTTATCTATTTATTCACTATTCAAGCCACATAATTTCTTCACCCTACCAAACTGTCATTATCATATATGGGACAAAGACAAATGAAATAATTCATATATAATTAGTCAAATTTCACACAGTCTAGCGTTTGATGCATTTAAATATAGTACAAGTGGAAAATATCACGTATGAATGTAACATTAGCACAAGGTCGTTGTCAAAAGTCATACACAACTCACTAAACTCAGCGAACAAAGCGATACCAAATTATGTTAACATAATAACACCATATACAAAACTGAAATCTATTAACCTTAAAGGACAAAACCGGATCACGGTAACTCGAGGTTGATAGGAGCAAGCAACAAATGATTAATTAAATCGTGTGATTAACAGACAAACACGTTGTAGCAAGCACATAATGCTTAAATAAATCATGCGATTACACACAAAGCAGATGCAAACAAAGCAATTTGGCGACACAACAAATGAGCTGAAAAAGTTACAGGTTGAAGCCTGTAAAAACCCAAGATCAAGACCACACCAAAAGCGCAGAAAAGCAAACTAATTTTAGAATGACATAAAAAACTATAATACTAATTGATAAGAACACCTACACCTGAAAACACTTCAACTCTAAGCTCTAATTAAAATGTTGCAACCGATTGAACAAACAAAAAACTCTTGACACCTTTCTTTTAATTGAAAGGTTGGTTTTTAAAATTCGTTAAAGACACGTACTACTTAAATAACCAATTATTTGTAGATTAATCCTGAGACAAATGTATGTCTGTACGAAAAACTAAAGTAACACGAATTGAGTTCTTATATTAGCTCATAACAACCTACACCATAGATTAAATCAAGAAATTAGATCTAGAACTATTTTGAGAAATACAAGTTAATTTTAGATATGAAATTATCTCAACACCATAAATTGGAAAGAAAAAAAAACAACTGCAGAAACATGTTCCAAATTTTCCAAACAGGTTTAAGTTTAAACAAAAAAAAAACATTTAATTTAAAAGATATGAAATTTTCTACAAATTTCTCAGCAACCAAATAACAAGAAAAGGCATAAAACACAAATCAGCATGATAAACAAATTAAAGGAGAAAGAGAAAGCTTACCAAAACCAGAAGGAGAAAGCTAGAAAGCTTTTAATTGAACCTGTTGGAACAAAGGTGTTCAGCAATACCACGTTTTGAGTTTTGATGATAACAAGGTATTAAAAAGTTGTCAATTGGATATTGCTAATATTTGTTTAAGTATGCAGGATATCAATTAAGATTTGTATCTTAAGAAGCATTCTGTTTGAACAATGTTAAAGAGCAATAAATCCATAGAAGCCTGTTGCTTGTGATTCTGTATCGAAGAGAGTCTGAAGACTGTATCGAAGAGAGTCTGAAGACTGTTTTGAAGAAAGTCTGAAGACTGTATTGAAGAGAGTCTGAAGACTGTATCAGAGTCTGAAGACCATCAGAATCTGAAAACCAAGAGAGTCTGAAGATTATCAGAAGCTTAGTGCTACAGTGAGTCTGAAGCCACAAATTTGATAATCTCCTAACAGTGATCTCTACTGCATTGCTATGCACAAACAAACTCTAATGGAGTAACGGCTAGCTTCTAAGTCAACTTGAGCGTGGGAAGCACAAAGACAAAGATTGCAGGCCAGTACAGAGTACGTTGTACGAACTCTGTTTCCACTACTCCACTACCACGTACAGTTTGGAAACTATGTCTACCGGTATTAATCCTCAAAGGGAATGAAATTCAAATGATGCCATTGAAGGGCTATTACCAAATCAAGCAACAGATCAACCGTCATTGATCAAGCTTCAGAACTCATCCTGATGCGCTGGATGACTCAATGTCTCTTTCCTACGCCTATATAAAGGATAGAAGACTTGAATAATCAGTTGGACTCTAAGACTTAGAAAATCTGCATTGCGCTGCTTTCGTATTCAACTGAGTCTTAACAATAGCACATCATAAACTTAGATTCTTACAAACTGAGTATCCTAGAATCTCTAAGTTTCACAGAAAAACAGAGTCTGTCTTTTGTGTAATACAGAGTCTGTCTTTGTTGTAATTGAAACACATTTTGATTGTTGTCAAGTGTTTCAACTCTATTCAATTTTCTGTAATTGTGTAAAAGTCTCTTGCTTTTGTGCTTGAGCAAAGGAAGTCTCTTGGCTGCGTCCTTGAGCATAGGAAGTCTCTTAGTTGTGTCTTTGAGCAAGGAAGTCTCTCGCCTGTGTGCTTGAGCAAGGAAGTCTCATACTATGTGTTTGAGCAACTTGTAATTTGATATTACATTTTAGTGAACTCTCCTTGGAAGTACAAGGGGGACAGGACTACTTCCGGTTTGTGGAAGGAACCTGTATAATTGCTTGTGTTCTCTGTTCTCTCTTTATCTCTTGATTATTCCGCTGCAATCAGAACCTAATCTCCTATCAGACTCTGATCTCATTCAGACTCTGAGTTTAAAGGAATTAGATTCTCACTCTTCAAGAGTTGCGAAAAGAAAACACAATTCAACCCCCCTTCTTGTGTTTTTCTCACCTTCAGTTGGTATCAGAGCTCCGGCTCTGTTGACTTAGCACTTAACCGTGTAACAGAAAAGGTCCAGAGAAAAACATGTCTTCCAGTGAACCGTCTTCTTCTGGTGCCACTTCTGGTGCTGCTATACCATATGAATATGGATCCAATAACAGCAGTAGAAAGGCTGATTATGGAAAAATTCCTAAGTTCAATGGTGATCCTGAAGAATTTTCTTGGTGGAAAACCAACTTCTATAGTTATGTCATGGGTCTTGATGAAGAACTCTGGTACATACTTGAAGATGGTGTTGGTGACTTACAACTTGATGACGAAGGTGCTGCCATTGACCGCAAACTTCACACTGCTGCTCAAAAGAAAATCTATAAGAAACATCATATCATCAGAGGGGCTCTTGTCACTGCTATTCCTAAAACGGAATACATGAAGATGAGTGACAAATCTACTGCTAAAGCCATGTTTGCTTCTCTCTGTGCTAACTACGAAGGAAGCAAAAAGGTCAGGGAAGCTAAAGCTCTTCTATTAGTTCATCAATATGAACTATTTAAGATGAAAGAGGATGAAAGTATTGAGCAGATGTACTCAAGATTTCAAACTCTAGTATCTGGTCTTCAGATACTGAAGAAGAGTTACATAGCTTCTGATCATGTTAGCAAGATTTTAAGGAGCTTACCCTCTAGATGGAGACCAAAGGTCACTGCAATTGAGGAGGCTAAAGATTTAAACACTTTAAGTGTTGAAGATCTTGTAAGCTCACTCAAGGTTCATGAGTTAAGTCTCAATGAACATGATTCTGCAAGAAAATCCAAAACCATTGCTTTAAAATCAAAAGGAAGGTCTTCAAAGGCTCTCAAGGTTGAAGAATCTGAAAATGAGTCTTCAGCTTCTGAAAGCTCAGAAGAGGATCCTGATATAGTAAAGGAAATGGCTATGCTTTCAAGCAGAATGCAGTACCTTGCTAAGAAGAACAAGAGATTTCTGAGCAAGAGCAGTGGGAAGGGGTTCAAAAAGGAGGATCAGAAAGGTTGCTTCAACTGCAAGAAAACTGGACATTTTATTGCTGAGTGTCCAGAACTGCAGAAGGAGAAATCCAAGTCAAAAAGGCCAACCTTCAAGTCAAGCAAGTTTAAGAAGCAGATCAAGAAAAGTCTGATGGCCACCTGGGAAGATCTTGATAATGAGTCAGGATCTGAAGATGATGATGCTGATGGTGAAACCAATGTAGCTGTTGGACTAATGGCTACAACCGAATCTGTTAAAGAGACACCTGAGGCAGAATCAAATACAGATTCTGAAAATGAAACAGAGGTATATTCTGAACTCACAAGATCTGAACTTATAGAATCTGTCAATGAGCTTCTAGGTCATTTTAAAACTAAGACCACTGAGTTGAAGAAAGTCAAACAACAGCTTGATAAGCTGTCAAAAAGACATAATTCAACTCTGTTGGAATTAGAAGATTTAAAAGAAGAAAATAATTCTTTATTGATCAAGAAGTGTAGCTGTAAATACTTAAGTGAGCAAGATGTTGCTCTGCAAGAATTTATTGCTACTGGAATTGACAGATCAAGGGTTGCATCCATGATCTATAGCACGTATCAGAACAGATGACAGGGTCTTGGATTCATTGGAGGAAACTCAAATGAAATGACTCTTAAATCTGGTCCTGATGGAGCCAGAGAGGCGTTGAAAAATCTTTTTGTAAAAGAGTTTGATGAAGTCAACACAGAGACTCATTCAGAACCTACAACTTCTACTTCGAAGATTCTGACTAAGTCAAAACTTCAGAATGTTAAGTTAAAGGGTCTGAAAAACTTTGAACCCAAAGCTTTAAAGTCTCAGACTCTGAAAGATTCAAAGTCTGATAAACAGACTCTGAAAAAGCCAGAGTCTGAAAAACCAAAGTCTAAGTTTCAAAGGAGAGAAACTGTGAAAGGCAAGTTGAAACCTAAACCAAACGGTTCCAACCCTAAGGTTTGGGAGAAAACATTGCCAAGGATTTCAAGACAAAACTTGCGAAAAGAGTTCAATGGTTCTAAGACTAACCAAAAAGGACCCATAAGAATATGAGTACCTAAGTCTGATATTATTGATGCTGCAGGAATGTCTAAAAGGACTAAGAAAGCACAAGGCTTGGTACCTAGACAGTGGGTGCTCGCGTCACATGACGGGAGAAAGGTCTATGTTCCTAACCCTAACCATGAAAGAGGGAGGAACTATGGGATTTGGAGGAAACTAGACTGGCAAAATCATTGGTTCTGGAACCATTGGTAACTCTCTGATCTCAATCAGTAATGTGTGGTTAGTTGATGGACTTAAACATAACTTACTAAGCATAAGTCAATTATGTGACAGTGGTTATGATGTATTGTTTAATAAGAACAACTGCACAGTGGTTAACAAGGATGATCAGTCCATAGTCTTCAAGGGAAAACGAAGAAACAATGTATACAAGATAAAATTCTCAGAACTGACTGATCAGAAGGTAATGTGCCTTCTGTCAATGGGTGATAAGAAATGGATGTGGCACAGACGTTTGGGACATGCTAACTGGAGATTAATCTCTAAAATTAGCAAGTTACAACTTGTCAAAGGCCTACCAAACATTGACTATCACTCAGATGCTCTTTGCGGAGCATGTCAGAAAGGGAAAATTGTCAAGAGTCCCTTCAAGCCGAAAGAAATTGTTTCAACTTCCAGACCCTTGGAGTTACTTCATATTGACTTATTTGGACCAGTTAACACTGCATCCTTATATGGAAGTAAATATGGACTAGTTATTGTTGATGACTACAGCAGATGGTGTTGGGTTAAATTTCTGAAAACTAAAGATGATTCATATTCTGTGTTTAGTAAATTCTGCATCCAAATTCAATCAGAGAAGGAAATGAAAATCTTGAAAGTCAGAAGTGATCATGGAGGAGAATTTGAAAATGAACCGTTTGAGGTTTTCTGTGAAAAACATGGAATTATTCATGAGTTCTCTGCACCTAGAACTCCACAACAAAATGGAGTTGTAGAGAGAAAGAACAGAACCTTGCAAGAGATGGCTAGAACCATGATCCATGAGAACAATCTGACTAAGCATTTTTGGGCAGAGGCTATAAACACAGCTTGTTATGATCAGAACAGAATCTATATTAGACCTCTGTTGAACAAAACAGCTTATGAACTCTTTAAAGGAAGAAAACCCAACATATCTTATTTTCATCAGTTCGGATGTACATGTTATGTCCTGAACAACAAAGTCTACCTAAAGAAATTTGATGCCAAAGCTCAAAAGGGAATCTTTTTAGGTTACTCTGAACGTTCTAAGGCATACAGGCTGTATAATTCAGAAACACAATGTGTGGAAGAATCTATGCATGTAAGATTTGATGACAAAGAGCCTGGAAGTGAAACTCCAGTGCATGATGAAAGTCATGAAAAATCTCAAGATTCTGATGATAACTCAGAATCTGATCAGATTCCAGAATCTGAAGATACTTCAGAAGCTGAAACAACCCCTGAAGTTCCTTTTGAAGAAGCTTCTGATGAAGCTCAAGATGGTTCTCTGCAAGCTAGTCAATCCAAACAATCTTTCAAATACAAGTCTTCTCATCCAGAAGATCAGATAATTGGCAATAAAGAAAGTCCTATGAGAACTAGATCGCATTTCAGACAAGAAGAGTCTACTTTAGGATTATTATCTGTTATTGAACCAACTTCTGTTGAAGAAGCTCTTGGAGATGAAGGATGGATTCTGGCAATGCAAGAAGAACTGAATCAATTCAAAAGAAATGAAGTATGGGATCTAGTAGCTAAGCCTAATCACAAGAACATCATTGGAACCAAGTGGGTGTTCAGAAATAAGCTTAGTGAACAAGGAGAAGTAATCAGAAACAAGGCCAGACTTGTTGCACAAGGTTTCAGTCAGCAAGAAGGCATTGATTACACAGAAACTTTTGCTCCAGTTGCAAGATTGGAAGCAATCAGGTTACTTCTTTCCTATGCAGTCAATCACAACATAACTTTGTATCAAATGGATGTTAAGAGTGCATTTCTTAATGGTGTCATTTCTGAAGAAGTATATGTCAAACAACCTCCTGGCTTTGAAGATTTAAAGCATCCAGAGCATGTTTATAAATTAAAGAAATCACTCTATGGCTTGAAACAAGCTCCCAGAGCTTGGTATGAAAGACTGAGTAATTTCTTGATTCAAAACAACTTTGAACGAGGACAAGTTGACACTACTCTATTCAGAAAGACTCTAAAGAAAGACATTCTTGTAGTTCAGATTTATGTTGATGATATAATCTTTGGTTCTACAAATAGTTCACTTTGCAAAGAGTTTTCAAAAGTAATGCAGGATGAATTTGAAATGAACATGATGGGAGAATTGAAGTTCTTTCTTGGAATTCAAATCAACCAATGCAAAGATGGAGTCTACGTTCACCAGTCCAAGTATACGAAAGAGCTTCTGAAGAAGTTCAATCTTGAGGACTGCAAATAAATGAATACTCCAATGCATCCAACCTGCACTCTGAGCAAAGAAGATCAAGGAACCAAAGTTGATCAGAAGCTGTATAGAGGTATGATTGGTTCTTTGTTATACCTAACTGCATCCAGACCAGATATTCTGTTCAGTGTATGTTTGTGTGCAAGGTTTCAATCAGATCCTAGAGAGTCTCACTTAACTGCTGTTAAGAGAATCCTTAGATATCTGAAAGGAACTACTAATCTTGGACTTCTTTACAAGAAATCCTCTGACTATAAGCTAGTTGGATTCTGTGATGCTGATTATGCTGGAGACAGGATTGAAAGAAAATCTACAAGTGGCAATTGTCAATTCTTGGGAGAGAATCTGATATCCTGGGCTAGCAAGAGGCAAGCAACCATTGCTCTGTCTACAGCAGAAGCAGAATACATCTCAGCTGCTAGTTGTTGTACACAGCTACTCTGGATGAAACATCAGCTTGAGGACTATCGAATAACTGAAAACCATATCCCAATTTATTGTGATAATACAGCAGCTATATGTTTGTCTAAAAATCCAATTCTGCATTCAAGGGCAAAGCATATTGAGATTAAACATCATTTTATAAGAGACTATGTTCAAAAAGGAATTTTAGATATACAATTCATTGATACTGATCATCAATGGGCTGATATATTTACTAAACCCTTATCTGTTGAAAGATTTGATTTCATAAAGAAAAATTTGAACATGTGCTATGTCTCTGGGTAATATGCGCCTCTGAAAACAGAATTCAGACTCTGATATCTTTCAGAAGCTATCTGGGAATCAGACTCTCTTTTGGAGATTCTGATGAAAGCTTCTGGTAAAATATTCAGACTCTGGTAAGGAATCTTTAGACTCTCAGAAGCTGTATTAGTGGAAGTGTGACTGTTAAGTTCAGTAACACCTGCCCCACTATGGTGACAGTTACTTTACGGTTTCTCAGTCGTGGCCTGTCTGTATTGGGTAAGAACTCAAAAGGGCAATGATTTCATTACGTTACAACAAGTTACCTTCGCCTTGTCCCAATACGTTTACGGCTGCATGTTATATTGTACTTATTGTTTATGTTTGTTTGTCCCCTACTCTTTCCAAACAGCTTTCAAACATTTTCTCTATAAATACATAACACACACAACTCACTTCTCTTTTCACTCTTTGATTTTCTCTTTGAACAAATTTCTTGTTTTTTACTTTGCAAAACTTTTTGTTCTCAAATCAAACTCTTAGAAAACCCTAATGGCAAGTGATCTCATCCAATCTGGTGTCATAATCAAGTCCGGAGGTTCTTACATTATCAAACCCAGAACAATGAACATCATCAAGGAGACTCTGGAAATTCAAGTTGAATCTCCAGTTGATTTTGGTTCAATCAGACGCAATGGAGTTGACGTTGCACCTCATTTCGTATCACAAGGAATGATGAGATACTTTGGTATGTTGAATGGACCAACATATCAGGAGCTTGTTAGAGATTTTTGGGTTAGGTCAGAAGTCTACGACAAAGCTGAAGCTACTTTGGAAGAAACAGTAGCAATCTCAAACAACCCTAGTCTTGCTGGCAAAAACAGAGACCAAATGGGATTAAGACCGTACAATGGCCTTGAAATTAGGTCTGCCGTGATGGGAATTCCTATAGTTATCACTGAAGAGGTGGTAGCTAGGGCTTGTCAGATGGAGAGCACTGGTAAATTTAAGTGGAATGTCAACAAGAAGAGTGAATGGGCTGTTGTCTGCAACAAGTTGTTATTTGAAGGGAGACCCTCAAATAAATTGGTGGATATGCATCCTACGCATAGGGTGCTTCTGAAGATTATACTGGATAGTATGCTTCAGAAAGGAGGAGGAACAGATACATTATCTGTGGATCACAAAGTTCTTCTTTATTTTCTTATCAACAAAATAAAGATCAACTTCCCCAGATATGTGATGCACCACATGTGTTGGGCCATCAAGAAGAGTCAATCAGAATCCAGGAGGCAAGTTCCTTTTGGAAGATTAATATCTGAGATTCTGTATCAAGGAGGTCTTTTGAAGGTCTTATCAGAATCTGGTGTGGTATCAGATATTCATCTAGGAACTGTGACCGGCAGAATCATCAATGGCAAGACTCTACAGTACATGAAGATTGTCAAGATATTCAATCCCTCTAAGCATGATATGAGAGAATCTTATGTACAATCTGATTTGATGATGGACTTCCCTCCCATATCCAAAGAAGATAATCCTGAAGTTCTTGCTAGATTTGTGGTGGATTACTTCAAGGAGACTGGTAGAATAATCAACTATTCTGCTATTCCTGAGACTGCTGGAGGAGGCCCTCTTAAGGTCAAAGGAAAAAGGACCAAGGAAGTGGTTCTCAAGGAAGAGGAAGAGAAGCAGGAGCCTCTCAAAAAAAAGATCAAATCTTCTGCTCTTCCTGGAGTTTCAATTGGTTCTCCTTCTGCATCTTCTGCACCTTCTGCACTTCGTGAAATTAAGGATGGGAAGAAGCCTAAGAAAGATGAGAAGAAGGCTAAGAAAGCTGATAAGAAAGCAATAATGGGCAAAGCTGACAGAGACTATGACACGTTAGCTCAAGAAATTGCTGATTTCATTGATTCTGACTTTGAAGGTGAAGAGAGTCAGATCAAGAAGAGAAAGGTGGGAGTGATTCCTGTGGCTAAGGATGTAGCACAGAAGATAGGTACGTCTGTATCTATGATTGAGGATGAACACACTGCTGGCAAGGTTATGGCAGCAGATTTGATTGCTGAAGAGTTGAAGGAAGAGACTGTCAAGGAAGCTGCTAAGTTACTTGCTTCTGCTCTTAAACAGAAGAGTACTTCAGAACCTGCAGAAGCTGAGTTATCAGAAGCTACTGTGTCTGATCATTTTGCCTCTCCAGAAGCTGGCATTGGCACCTCTGGCAACGTGGCATATAGCTCATCTTCTTCTTTGAATGATGAGTCAGAATCAGATTCAGAATCTGACAACAAACTCTTGAGCCAAATTCTTCCATCTCTCAAAAATTCATCTCCCTCACCAATCAAACCCATTTCATCCCATAACCCACTTGACCAGGCAGTAGTTGATTATGTTGATTCAACTATGGACAGAGTAATTCAAGACACAATTACAGTGTCTATGAATCTTCCTGCTGACCATCCTGCTCAACCTTCATTCCTCAAACCACTTCAGGTAATTAAACCTTCTGAAAAACCTGAAGCAACCATTCAATCAGATCAAACACCCCCCCAAACTGAAACCATTTGTGTAGACTCTCCAGACACTCTAGATTCACTTGAAAAACATCTAGGGGGAGAACTACCAAAAACCCCTGCAAAATCCAAAACAACAAAAGCTACTTCATCCATTTCCAAACTAGACCCTGTACCTGTACCTACAGAGAATCTGACCTTAGCTTCTGTTGAACCTTCAGAACCTGTTGGTGAACCAGTTTCTGAAAATCTAGAGCAAGCCTCTGATATGGTATCAGGAACTGTAACATCATGTAAAGCTAAGACCAGAAGAGTTTCTCAACCACTCTGTGATCCTATAACCTTTTTCCCTTTTGAAACTTTTCTAGCTTTGAGAGCTTCTCTACCCTCAACCTCTGAACCTCAAACTGACTTATTTGATTCAAATAAGATTGATGAGTTTTATGCTTCTTCATGCAATAAGCTCAAAGAAGATATTGAGCAAAGGTCTATGCCAATACTTAGTGTGAGCTATGAGGACAAGTTCTCTACAGTGAAGACTGAGTTTTTGGATTTTTTCACCAAAATTCAAAAAGCTGCTGCCAGGGAACAAGCTCTCATCACTGCCAAGCATGTTGAAGAAGTAAAGCAGGCTGAGAAAGTTGTAGCTATGGTAAATGCTCCTATTCTGAGGATAAGAGATACACCTTTCTTTGATGAGAATCAGTATATTCCTAGAGAATCAGTGGCTTACAATTCTTTTAAGAGGAAGTTGTATAGAATTCAAGAAGAAGCTAGACTGGAAAGAGAAGCACATTTGCAAAGAACTGAGGCTCTGGAACAGATGGTAAAGAAACAGCAAGAGGATCTCCAGAAACTGATGGATCATCTTGCCAAACAAAACCAACCTTAGTTTAATTTCGTTTTGTTTATTTTTTGTAATTCTTGTTTGCTATCCTCTGAACTTGTTTTTGCTTACAATTTATACAAGTTGTTTTTGATTCTATTTGCATTCAATTTCTTTTTATGCTCCGAATCTTCTATGTTTTCCCTCTGAATCTCTTTCTTCTCTAAAAACTTGTTTACACCCTTACCTTGAGTCATTTAAAAAGGGGGAGGAACCATGTTCTGAACTTTTTTTTGTTGATGACAAAAGGGGGAGAAGGGAAAGTATTTATATCAGGGAGGAAAGAAAACCGTCTTTAATTACAATGCATGTTCTATGTAAAAGTTAAAGGGAAATCTGCGAAAGGTGCTTAGTTAAACTCTGAGCCCTGTTTAAGAATCAATTTTCTATATATTCTGAGTATGAATTTGATTGCGTTAAAAAAAAAACAATTTAATTAACCTGGATAGAACTCAAGATGAGCTTACAAACCTCAACTTAAGAACTATCAGACTCAGGGGGAGTCAGAGCCTTCAAACCTCAGACTCTGAGCTTACAAACCTCAGAACCCTTTAAGTCAACTTGTTAATTAGATTAACAACAATTGACCTTTTAAATACTAATGTTTGTCATCATCAAAAAGGGGGAGATTGTTGGAACAAAGGTGTTCAGCAATACCACGTTTTGAGTTTTGATGATAACAAGGTATTAAAAAGTTGTCAATTGGATATTGCTAATATTTGTTTAAGTATGCAGGATATCAATTAAGATTTGTATCTTAAGAAGCATTCTGTTTGAACAATGTTAAAGAGCAATAAATCCATAGAAGCCTGTTGCTTGTGATTCTGTATCGAAGAGAGTCTGAAGACTGTATCGAAGAGAGTCTGAAGACTGTATCGAAGAGAGTCTGAAGACTGTTTTGAAGAAAGTCTGAAGACTGTATTGAAGAGAGTCTGAAGACTGTATCAGAGTCTGAAGACCATCAGAATCTGAAAACCAAGAGAGTCTGAAGATTATCAGAAGCTTAATGCTACAGTGAGTCTGAAGCCACAAATTTGATAATCTCCTAACAGTGATCTCTACTGCATTGCTATGCACAAACAAACTCTAATGGATTAACGGCTAGCTTCTAAGTCAACTTGAGCGTGGGAAGCACAAAGACAAAGATTGCAGGCCAGTACAGAGTACGTTGTACGAACTCTGTTTCTACTACTCCACTACCACGTACAGTTTGGCAACTGTGTCTACCGGTATTAATCCTCAAAGGGAATGAAATTCAAATGATGCCATTGAAGGGCTATTACCAAATCAAGCAACAGATCAACCGTCATTGATCAAGCTTCAGAACTCATCCTGATGCGCTGGATGACTCAATGTCTCTTTCCTACGCCTATATAAAGGATAGAAGACTTGAAGAATCAGTTGGACTCTAAGACTTAGAAAATCTGCATTGCGCTGCTTTCGTATTCAACTGAGTCTTAACAATAGCACATCATAAACTTAGATTCTTACAAACTGAGTATCCTAGAATCTCTAAGTTTCACAGAAAAACAGAGTCTGTCTTTTGTGTAATACAGAGTCTGTCTTTGTTGTAATTGAAACACATTTTGATTGTTGTCAAGTGTTTCAACTCTATTCAATTTTCTGTAATTGTGTAAAAGTCTCTTGCTTTTGTGCTTGAGCAAAGGAATTCTCTTGGCTGCGTCCTTGAGCATAGGAAGTCTCTTAGTTGTGTCTTTGAGCAAGGAAGTCTCTCGCCTGTGTGCTTGAGCAAGGAAGTCTCATACTGTGTGTTTGAGCAACTTGTAATTTGATATTACATTTTAGTGAACTCTCCTTGGAAGTACAAGGGGGACAGGACTACTTCCGGTTTGTGGAAGAAACCTGTATAATTGCTTGTGTTCTCTGTTCTCTCTTTATCTCTTGATTATTCCGCTGCAATCAGAACCTAATCTCCTATCAGACTCTGATCTCATTCAGACTCTGAGTTTAAAGGAATTAGATTCTCACTCTTCAAGAGTTGCGAAAAGAAAACACAATTCAACCCCCCCTTCTTGTGTTTTTCTCACCTTCAGAACCCCTAATATCAAAATCCAACCCATAAAGTTAATAATCATGGTTATTAAAAAAATTATAGAAAAATATAGAGAGAAGCTTATAATAGAACTTGTGTACGACAAATTGGAATTGATGCAGGGCAAAATCAAACTTACTGAGAAATTGTGTATGGCGAATTGGAACAGACGAGAAAGGATGGTAAGAAACTAAACTAATTTGGGGTTTGCTGATGAGAGGAACAAACCAATTTGGGGAAGAAAGATGGGTTTAAGTTTTCTGAAGAAGGACATGATTTTGGGGGAAGAAAGATGAAAGAACTGTTTTTTCGGGTTTTTGATGGGATGAAAGATTGAAAGAAGAAGTGTGGTTCTGTGGCACGTAACATGAAAGTGGAATGAAATTTTTGGGGAAAAAAAGTGTGGGAATAAAAATGTGATACGCGCTCTCCATGTACAGTACGTGTGAAAACAATGGTTATCCACGGTAAAAAAAAACTGTAGAAAAATTAGTATGGCAAGTAACCCTTTTAATTGATATTATTTGTTATTCACGGCTAAACTAAAAACGTGGCTATTTAAGTGTGGCAATTGGCCGTTTTTTTGGTAGTGTAAGCCCTATAATGATGAGAGGAGACCTCAGAAGAAAGATGCTCCTGCTGAGATCGTCTGCTATAACTGTGGTGAAAAAGGCCACAAGAGTAATGCTTGTACTGGAGATGTGAAGCGATGTTACCGTTGCGGTAAGAAGGGACATGCTACTTTGGCATGCAAATATGATGATGTTGTGTGCTTTAACTACAATGAAGAAGGTTACATTGGTTCGCAATGCAAGAAGCCTAAGAAGACTCAGACTACTGGGAGAGTTTTTGCTTTGACTGGCACTCAGACATATCTTACCAGTGAGGATTGACGGTCGTGAGGTGAAGTGTTTGAGAGGCAAGGAGATACCTCTCATGAAAGTCGTTTGGGACGGAGCGACTGATGAAAGCTTGACGTGGGAGCTAGAGAGTAAGATGCTGGAGTCTTATCCTGAGTTGTTTGCTTAAGGTAAATTTTCGAGGACGAAAATCTTATAAATTGGGGAGAGTTGTAACGCCCGCTTTGATTATTTAAATTATTTTATATGGTATAGAGAATATTTATATGATTTTATGTGATTTAAGTGATTAATATGATTTATGTGATATGTGTGATTTTATGTGGGGTTGTTTCATAATTAGATAGAGTTGTGAAGGGATAAGTGAAATAAGATAAATTATTTAGAAAACATAAAAAGAGGAAAACCTAGGTTTAGAAACTATCAGAACGTACTATTCAGAATTTGGGAGAAAAAGGGAGAAAACAGAAGAGAAGAACCAAAGAGGCTGCTGCTCAATTTTCTTAAGGTAAGGGTGAGCCTAGCATTACAATTCCATTAAACTTGTGATTCATGATTATAGTTAACAGATTTTAGGAGTAATTCATGAGGAATTAGAAATTGAGAACTAGGTCAAAAAATGATGAATTGATGATTATATGATGAGAAACCGTACCAATGTTGTAGAAAACTATTTATAGACCATAGAGTAACCCTTAAACATCATTATAGTCGAAATTGGGGAGGAACATGATGAAAATTGGAGTTTTGGGTGAAAATTGTCGTAACCCCGTAACTGTACTGTCATCGCTCGCCACAGTGAGTAATCAACTCGCCAGAACGAGTGCTCTTCAACAGCTCGCGAGGCGAGAAACCCACTCGCCATAGCGAGTACTGCCTAAGAAGCCCGCAAGGCGAGCAACCCCACTCGCCATAGCGAGTAGCACCCTGATGCGCGCAAGGCGAGCAGCCCAACTCGCCACAGTGAGTGACCTCGGATGGCTCGCAAGGCAAGAGATCCCACTCGCCATAGCGAGCAGTTCTGTATCAGACTCCCTTCTTAGAATCGCGCGACTCTTGTTGCACGAATTGTTTTGAGATGACCCTTGGGTTAGCATTAAGTGTTACTGTAATATTAAAGACGACCTGTAGAGCTATTAATTAATGTTTGGCTTTTGTTAGTAGTGACATATATACTTGTATATGCCTTTGTGAACTATAAGTGATGACATGTGCGATTATTTATGATATGATTATACTCTGGAATATTTGATGTGCTGCCATGATGCTATATATTATTGACTAAAAGAGGAATGTGTCGTCCTATGGTTATGAGTTGTAATCCAAATTATTGGAGTTTATTTGAGATGTCTAAGGTTTAAGAACTTGAGTCCATGCATATTCATTCAGAGACGAGGGCTCATGCCCTAGGAGCTTTTGCTCAACAGAGACGAGAGCTTATGCTCTAGGAGTATTTTTATGCTCAACAGCGACGAGGGCTTATGCCCTAGGAGTATATTTATACTCAATAGCGACGAGGGCTTATGCCCTAGATTGGTACCACATGCATGAATATAATGTCTAAGTTGCATAAGTCGAGTTGAGGTTGCATTGTCGAGTCGAACTATTAAGTTTAACTAAGATGCTAAATTATGATGATGATTATGATGTTAATTAAGATGTTATATGATTTTTGTTGTGAACGTATTTGATGTCTATGTTGTTAAATATAATTGTTGAATTATATGTTTAATGTCATTGTTTTGTGTATCTCACCCCTTCTGCATGGAAATGTTGCTCTTCATATGAGTAACTTGCAGGTGATTAAGCCTTAGCTACTGTTTGCTGTTGTGAGTGGCTACCCTCACTGTGTCCTTAGGTGCTCTGATATGTAACGGGATGGGAACCTTTATAACTATTTTCTATTCCTTGCGTATTGATTATGATTTAATGTTATTAAGTTTTCAGTTGAATTTATGTTGAGAAGTTTTGATGAGGCCTGCGTGCTAAAACTATTTTTTGTTGATTTGAATCTTTGTCCGCTGCGAAGTTTGAATAATTATGATTAATTATTTTATGAAGGATAAATTGTTATTTATTCCGTTTTGATATTTTAGAAATGTAGCATTCTGTTTATGCGAGAAACTCTGATTATTTATTAAAAAAAATTTACTTTGGGAAAACGGGGTGTTACAATTGGTATCAGAGCAGGTCGGTCCATCCGGCCAAGTAGATTGAGTCGTTGTGTCGAGTGTTAGTTTAATTCTGTTTTGAATTTTCCTAACCTGTTCTCGTTATGTAGTGAACTGAGATGGCTGGAAGGAATGATGTTGCTCTTGCTGCTACATTACAAGCAATGGCTTAAGCTAGGGGTCAACAACAGAATGCTGGTGGTAATGATGGAGTGAGAATGTTGGAAACTTTTCTGAGGAACCATTCACCTACTTTCAAGGGAATATATGACCCTGATGGCACGCAGACATGGCTTAAGGAGGTCGAGAGGATCTTCAGAGTTATGCAATGTACGGACATTCAGATGGTGCGCTTTGGCACGCACGTGTTAGCAGAAGAAGCTGATGACTGGTGGGTGAGTGTCCAACCGGTCTTAGAGAATGGAGGTGCTGCTGTTACTTGGGCTGTGTTTAGGAGAGATTTCCTGAACCGTTACATTCCGGAAGATGTTCGTGGGAAGAAGGAGATTGAGTTCCTTGAGCTGAAACAGGGAAACATGTCGGTGACTGAGTATGCTGCTAAGTTTGTGGAGCTGGCTAAATTCTATCCACATTATACTGCTGAGACTGCTGAGTTTTCTAAGTGCATCAAGTTTGAGAATGGCTTACGTGCTGATATTAAGAGGGCAATTGGTTACCAGAAGATTCGTAACTTTTCTGAGCTGGTGAGTAGTTGCAGAATCTATGAGGAGGATACTAAAGCTCATTACAAGGTTGTGAATGAGAGGAAGAGTAAAGGTCAACAAAGTCGTCCTAAGCCCTATA
Organism: Medicago arabica; assembly: GCA_946800305.1. NCBI lineage: Eukaryota > Viridiplantae > Streptophyta > Magnoliopsida > Fabales > Fabaceae > Medicago > Medicago arabica. Next base: position 32,426,286 of record OX326966.1, on the reverse strand, counting down.
GTGCCCCTGCTGATAAGGGTAAACAGAGAGTTAATGATGAGAGGAGACCTCAGAAGAAAGATGCTCCTGCTGAGATCGTCTGCTATAACTGTGGTGAAAAAGGCCATAAGAGTAATGCTTGTACTGGAGATGTGAAGCGATGTTACCGTTGCGGTAAGAAGGGACATGCTACTTCGGCATGCAAATATGATGATGTTGTGTGCTTTAACTGCAATGAAGAAGGTCACATTGGTTCGCATTGCAAGAAGCCTAAGAAGACTCAGACTACTGGGAGAGTTTTTGCTTTGACTGGCACTCAGACAGAGAATGAGGATCGTTTGATCAGAGGTACTTGTTATTTTGATAGTACTCCTTTAATTGCTATTATTGATACTGGTGCTACGCATTGTTTTATTGCTATTGATTGTGCTTCTAAGTTGGGTCTTACTATGCAAATATGAATGGAGAAATGGTTGTCAAAACTCCAGCTAAGGGTTCGGTGAGTACTTCTCTTGTGTGTTTAAGATGTTCTCTATCTATGTTTGATCGTGATTTTGAAATTGATTTGGTTTGTCTACCTTTGAGTGGTATGGATGTAATTTTGGGTATGAATTGGTTAGAGTACAATCATGTACATATTAATTGTTTTCGCAAGTCGGTGTATTTCTCTTCTGACGAAGAAGAAAGTGGAGCAGAATTTTTATCTACTAAACAGCTGAAGCAGTTGGAACGTGATGGAATGTTGATGTTTTCCTTGATGGCATCTTTATCTATTGAGAACCAAACGATGATTGATAAGCAGAAAGTGGTATACGATTTTCCAGAAGTCTTTCCCGATGAAATTCCTGATGTGCCTCCAGAAAGAGAAGTTGAATTTTCGATTGATCTTATTCCGGGAACGAAGCCTGTGTCTATGACACCTTATCGCATGTCAGCTTCTGAGTTGGCTGAGTTGAAGAAGCAGTTAGAAGATTTACTTGACAAGAAGTTCGTTAGACCAAGTGTATCACCTTGGGGAGCGCCGATATTACTAGTGAAGAAGAAGGACGGTAGTATGAGGTTGTGCATTGATTACCGACAGTTGAATAAAGTAACTATAAAGAATAGGTATCCACTTCCAAGAATTGACGACTTGATGGATCAGTTAGTGGGTGCACGTGTGTTTAGCAAGATTGATTTGAGATCGGGTTATCACCAGATTAAAGTAAAGGATGAAGATATGCAGAAGACAACCTTTAGGACACGTTATGGACATTATGAGTATAAAGTGATGCCTTTCGGTGTTACGAATGCACCTGGTGTGTTAATGGAATATATGAATCGCATCTTCCATGCATTTTTGGATCGTTTCATGGTAGTATTCATTGATGATATTTTGATTTACTCCAAGTCTGAGGAAGAACATGCTAAACATTTGAGAATAGTATTGCAAGTGCTGAAAGAGAAGAAGCTTTATGTTGATTTGAATCTTTGTCCGCTGCGAAGTTTGAATAATTATGATTAATTATTTTATGAAGGATAAATTGTTATTTATTCCGTTTTTGATATTTTAGAAATGTAGCATTCCGTTTATGCGAGAAACTCTGATTATTTATTAAGAAATTTTTACTTTGGGAAAACGGGGTGTTACAGAAAGAGAGAACACAAGCAATTATACAGGTTCCTTCCACAAACCGGAAGTAGTCTTGTCCCCCTTGCACTTCCAAGGAGAGTTTCACTAAAATGTAATTTCAATTACAAGTTGATCAAACACACAGTAAGAGACTTCCAATTGCTCAAGCACGCAGGCAAGAGTCTTCCAATGCTCAAAGACACAACTAAGAGACTTCTTTGCTCAAGCACACAAGCAAGAGACTTCTGACACAATTTACAGAAAATTGAATATAGTTGGAGACACTTGATAAACAATCAAATGTGTTCCAATAACTTAAACAAAGACAGACTCTGTTTTTCTGATAAACTTAGAGATTCTAGAATACACAGTTTGTAAGAATAATCTAAGTTGTTGATGTGTTTCTGGTTTGACTCAGTGAGAATACAATAGCTTAGCAGCGTAGTTTTTCAGTTGTAGAGTCCAACATATTCTTCAAGTCTTCTTTCCTTTATATAGGCGTTGGAAAGAGACGTTGAGACAATCCAGCACATCAAGAGAATTCTGGAAGCTTGATCAATAGATGTTGATATGTTGCTTGATATGGTAATAGTCCTTCAAATGCATATTTTGAATTCCATTCCTTTTGAAGCTTAATAGCGGTAGACATAGTTGCCAAACTGTACGAGGTAGTGGAGTAGTGGAAACAAAGTTCGTACACACGTACTCTGTACTATTCTACATTCTTTGTCGTTGAGCAGCTCACGCTCAAGTTGACTTTGAAGCTAGCCGTTACTCCAAGTGAGTGTTTCTTATGCATCGTAATGCCTTTAGAAATCCTTCTAAGAAGATCTTCAGATTGTAGGCTTCAGACTCACTGTAGCACTTCAGTTTCTGATGATCTTAGGACTCTCTTGGTCTTCAGGTTGTGATAGTCTTCAGACTCTCTTGAACTTTTAGGTTCTGATCATCTTCAGACTTGTATGAACTTCAGATTCTTTTAGTCTTCAAGACTTCTTGACACAGCTTCTGATGATTCTTCAGACTCTCAAGATCTTTAGAATCACAAGCAACAAGCTTCTCTTCGTCTTGCTTTCAAAATGTTCAAACAGAATACTTTCTAAGATTAAAATCTTGATTAATATCCTGCTTACTTAAACAAATATTAGCATATCCAATTGACAATTTTTAATACCTTGTTATCATCAAAACTCAAAACGTGGTATTACTGAACACCCTTGTTCCAACACCTCGTACAGTTTGGCAACTATGTCTACCGGTATTTCGCTTCAAAAGGAATGGGTTTCAAAATATGCATTTGAAGGACTATTACCATATCAAGCAACAAATCAACAACTATTGATCAAGCTTCCAGAATTCTCTGTGATGTGCTGGATTGTCTCAACGTCTCTCTCCAACGCCTATATAAAGGATAGAAGACTTAAAGAATATGTTGGACTCTACAACTGAAAAACTACGCTATCAAGCTATTGTATTCTCTCTGAGTAAAACCAGAAACACATCAACAACTTAGCAAATTCATACAAATTGTGTATCCTAGAATTTCTAAGTTTATCAGAAAAACAGAGTTTATCTTTGTTTTTGTTATTGGAACACATTTGATTGTTTATCAAGTGTTTCCAACTCTATTCAATTTTCTGTAAATTGTGTTAGGAGTCTCTTGCTTGTGTGCTTGAGCAAAGAAGGCTCTTAGTTGTGTCTTTGAGCATTGGAAGTCTCTTGCTTGCGAGCTTGAGCATTTGGAAGTCTCTTACTGTGTGTTTGAGCAACTTGTAATTGTTATTACATTTTAGTGAAACTCTCCTTGGAAGTGCAAGGGGGACAAGACAACTTCTGGTTTGTGGAAGGAACCTGTATAATTGCTTGTGTTCTCTCTTTCTCTTTATCTCTTGTTTATTTCTGCTGCAACAGACTCTGATCTTCCATCAGGTTCTGAATTAATTCAGACTCTGATCCTGGAAAACAGATTCTCACTCTTCAAGAGTTGCGAATAAGTTAACACAATTCAACCCCCCCCTTCTTGTGTTTTTATCACCTTCAGTTGGTATCAGAGCCTGGTTCTGTTGTCATAGCACTTAACCGTGTAACAGAAAAGATCCATAGAAAAACATGTCTTCCAGTGAACCTTCTACTTCTGGTGCTAATTCTGGTGCTGATATACCATATGACTATGGATCCAATAACAACAGTTAGAAAGCTGATTATGGGAAAATTCCAAAGTTTAATGGTGATCCTGAAGAATTTTCTTGGTGGAAAACCAACTTCTATAGCTATGTCATGGGTCTTGATGAAGAACTTTGGGAAATACTTGAAGATGGTATTGGTGACTTACAACTTTATGATGAAGGTGCCGCCATTGACCGTAAGCTGCACACTACTGCTCAGAAAAAGATCTACAAGAAACATCATATCATCAGATGAGCTCTTGTCACTGCTATTCCTAAGGCTGAATACATGAAGATGTGCAAACTATGAAGGGATCAAGAAGGTCAGGGAAGCTAAAGCTCTTTTATTGGTTCATCGGTATGAATTATTCAAGATGAAGGATGATGAAAGCATTGAGCAGATGTACTCAAGGTTTCAAACTCTAGTATCTGGACTTCAGATACTGAAGAAGATTTATATAGCTTCTGACCATGTTAGCAAGATTCTGAGAAGCTTACCCTCTAGATAGAGACCGAAGGTTACTGCAATTGAGGAAGCTAAAGATTTAAACACCTTGAGTGTTAAAGATCTTGTCAGTTCTCTCAAAGTTCATGAGTTAAGTCTCAATGAACATGAATCTGCAAGAAAGTCTAAAACCATTGCTATAAAATCAAAGGGAATATCCTCAAAGGCTCTCAAAGTTGAAGAGTCTGAAAATGAATCTTCTGCTTCTAAAAGCTCTGAGGAAGATCCTGATGTTGCTAAAGAAATGGCTATGCTTTCAAGTAGAATGTAATACCTTGCCAAACAGAACAAGAAGTTTCTGAGTAAGAGCAGTGGTAAGGGTTTGAAGAAGGAAGAACAAAAAGGTTGCTTCAACTGCAAGAAGCCTGGGCACTTTATTGCTGATTCTCCAGAGTTGCAGAAAGAGAAATCCAAGTCAAAAAGGCCAACCTTCAAGTCAAGCAAGTTTAATGGTGAAGCTACCTGGGAAGATCTTAATAATGAGTCAGGGACTGAAGAAGATGATGTTGATGGTGAAGCTAATGTAGCTGTTGGATTAATGGCTACAACTGAACCAGTAAAAGAAGCACCTGAGGCAGAATCAGATGTAGACTCTGAAAGTGAGACTGAGGTATTTTCTAAACTCACAAGATCTGAATTAGTTGATTCTATCAAAGAACTTCTTGGTCACTATGAGACTAAATCCACTGAGTTGAAGAAAGTCAAACAACAGCTTGATAAGTTGTTAAAAAGGCATAACTCAACTCTGTTGGAGTTAGAAAGTTTAAAAGAAGAAAATGACTCTTTACTGATCAAGAAGTGTAGCTGTAAATACTTGAGTGAGCAGGATAATGCTCTACAAGAATTTATTGGTACTGGAATTGATAGATCCAGGGTAGCATCTATGATCTATAACACATATCAGAACAGAGGACAGGGTCTTGGATTCGTTGGAGGAAGCTCAAATGAAGTGATCCTGAAACCTAGTCCTGATGGCGCCAGAGAAGCATTGAAAAATCACTTTGTAAGTGAGTCTGATGAAGTCAACACAATGACTCATTCAGAACCTAAAGCTTCAAGTTCTAAAGCTATGACTAAGTCAAAACCTCAGAACCCAAAGCCAAAGGTGTTGAAAAACTTTGAACCTAAGGCTTCAAGGATTCAGATTCTGAAGAAATCAGAGTCTGGTAAACGGACTCTGAAGAAAGCAGAGTCTGAAAAACAAAACCCTAAGTTTCAAAGAACAGAAACTGTGAAAGGTAAATTGGATCCTAAACTAAATGGTTCTGAACCCAAAGTTTGGAGGAAAACAATGCCAAGCACCTCAAGACACACAACACAAAGGGGATTCAATGGTTCATGGACTAACCCAAGAGGACCCATGAAAGTATGGGTACCTAAGTCTGAAATTGTTGATGCTGCAGGTATGTCTAAAAGGACAAGAAAGGCAGAAGGCCTGGTACCTGGACAGTGGCTGCTCGCGACACATGACCGGAGAAAAGTCTATGTTCCTAACCCTAACCATGAAAGAGGGAGGAATTGTGGGATTTGGAGGAAACCAGACTGGCAAAATCATTAGTACTAGAACCATTGGTAAGTCTCTAATCTCTATTAGTAATGTGTGGTTTGTTGATGGACTTAGACATAACCTACTGAGCATAAGCCAATTGTGTGACACTGGTTATGATGTTTTGTTTAATAAGAACAATGTCTACAAAATAAAATTCTCTGAACTGACTGATCAGAAGGTAGTTTGCCTTTTGTCAATGGGTGATAAGAAATGGTTGTGGCATAGACGATTGGGACATGTAAACTGGAGGTTAATCTCTAAGCTTAGCAAGTTGCAACTAGTCAAAGGCTTTCCATACATTGACTATCATTCAGATGCTCTTTGTGGAGCATGCCAAAAAAGGAAAATTGTTAAAAGTTCTTTTAAACCAAAATAAATTGTTTCTACCTCCAAACCCTTGGAACTACTTCACATTGACTTATTTGGACCAGTTAGTATTGCATCCTTATATGGAAGTAAATATGGACTAGTCATTGTTGATGATTACAATAGATGGAGTTGGGTTAAGTTTCTGAAAACTAAAGATGATTCATATTCTGTGTTTAGTAAATTCTGCATCCAAATTCAATCTGAAAAAGAACTGAAAATCTTGAAAGTCAGAAGTGATAATGGAGGAAAATTTGAAAATGAGCCATTTGAGGTTTTATTGTGAAAAACATGGAATTATCCATGAATTCTTTGCTCCTATAACTCCACAACAAAATGGAGTTGTAGAGACAAAGAACATAACCTTACAAGAAATGGCAAGAACCATGATCCATGAGAACAGTCTGGCTAAACATTTTTGGGCAGAAGCAGTAAACACAACATGTTATGTTCAGAACAGGATCTACATCAGACCCTTGTTGAACAAAACAGCATATGAACTCTTTAAAGGCAGGAAACCTAACATTTCTTATTTTCATTAGTTTGGATGTACATGTTATATTCTGAACAATAAAGTATATCTAAAGAAATTTGATGACAAAGCTCAGGCATACAGACTGTATAATTCAGAAACACAATGTATTGAAGAATCTATGCATGTCAAATTTGATGACAAAGTGCCTGGAAGTGAAACTCCAGAGCAAGATGAAAGTTTTGCAGGTTCTCAAGATTCTGATAACAACTCAGAATCTGATCAGATTCAAGAATCTGAATATACTCCAGAAGTTGTAGCATCCCCTGAAGTTCCTGATGAAGAAGCTTCTGAAGAAGCTCAAGATGGTTCTCAACAAGCTAGTCAATCCAAACATACATTCAAATACAAGTCTTCACATCCTGAGGATCAAATCATTGGCAACAAAGATAGTCCCAAAAGAACTAGATCACATTTCAGACAAGAAGAGTCTGCTTTGGGACTATTATTTGTTATTGAACCAACCTCTGTTGAAGAAGCACTTGGAGATGAAGGATGGATTCTGGCAATGCAAGATGAACTTAATCAATTCAAAAGGAATGAAGTGTGGGATCTAGTAGCTAAGCCTGAGCACAAGAACATTATTGGAACTAAATGGGTGTTCAGAAACAAGCTTAGTGAACAAGGAGAAGTAATCAGAAACAAGGTCAGACTTGTTGTACAAGGCTACAGTCAGCAAGAAGGCATTGATTACACTGAAACATTTGCTCCAGTTAAAAGATTGGAAGCAATCAGGTTACTTATTTCCTATGCAGTTAATCACAACATAATCCTGTATCAAATGGATGTTAAGAGTGCCTTTTTAAATGGTGTCATTTCTAAAGAAGTATATGTCAAACAACCTCCTGGTTTCGAGGATCTAAAACATCCTGAACATGTTTATAAACTGAAGAAATCACTATATGGCTTAAAACAAGCTCCCAGAGCTTGGTATGAAAAACTAAGTAATTTCTTAATTCAAAATGACTTTGAAAGAGGACAAGTTGACACTACACTATTCAAAAAGACTCTGAAGAAGGACATTCTTATAGTTCAGATCTATGTTGATGATATCATTTTTGGTTCAACTAATGGTTCACTTTGCAAAGAGTTCTCTAAGGCAATGCCGGATGAATTTGACACGAGCATGATGGGAGAATTGAAGTTCTTTTTAGGAATTCAAATCAACCAATGCAAAGATGAAGTCTACGTACATCAGTCCAAATACACTAAAGAGCTCCTGAAGAAGTTCAATCTTGAGGACTGCAAGGAACTGAACAATCCAATGCATCCAACCTGCACTCTGAGCAAAGAAGATCATGGAACCAAAGTTGATAAGAAGTTGTATAGAGGTATGATAGGTTCTTTGTTATACCTAACTACATCCAGACCAGATATTTTATTTAGCGTATGTCTGTGTGCAAGGTTTCAATCAGATCCTAGAGAGTCTCACTTAACTGCTGTTAAGAGAATCTTTAGATATCTGAAAGGAACTACTAATCTTGGACTTCTGTATAAGAAATCTTCAGATTATAAGCTAGTTGGATTATGTGATGCTGACTATGCTGGAGACAGGATTGAAAGAAAATCAACCAGTTGCAATTGTCAATTTCTGGGAGAGAATCTGATATCCTGGGCTAGCAAGAGACAGGCAACAATTGTCCTGTCTACAGCAGAAGCAGAATACATCTCGGCTGCTAGTTGTTGTACACAACTACTCTGGATGAAACATCAGCTTGAGGATTATCAAATAACTGAAAACTGTATCCCAATTTATTGTGATAATACAGATGCTATATGCTTATCTAAGAATCCAATTCTGCATTCAAGAGCAAAGCACATTGAGATTAAACATCATTTTATTAGAGACTATGTTCAAAAAGGAATTTTAGATATTCAATTCATTGATACTGATCATCAATGGGCTGATATATTTACTAAACCTTTAACTGTTGAAAGATTCGATTTTATAAAGAAAAATTTGAACATGTGCTATGTCTCTGTGTAATGTGTGCTCCTGAAGACAAAATTCAGACTGTGAAAGTTACTCAGAAGCTAATTGAGAATCAGACTCTCTCTTGGAGACTCTGATGAATATAAGCTTCTGAAGACACTCAAACTCTGTTGAGGAAACTTAGACTCTTAAGAAGCTCGTATTAATGGAAGGATGACTATTGAGTTCAGTAACACCTGCCCCACTACGTTGACAGTTACTTTTTAAGTTCTCAGACGTGGTCTGTTTGTATTGGGAAGAAACTCAAAGGGCAATGATTTTATTCCGTTTAACAGGTAACCCTCGTGTCTTCCCAATACTTTTACGGCTGCATGCTATTTTGTCTTTAATGCTTATGTCTGTTTGTCCCCTTCTCTTTTTCAAACGTTTTCAACTTTCTTTATAAATAGCAATCACACACAACCCACTTCACTTTCCACACTTTGAATTTTTCTCTGAACTTTCTTTCATTTTAGTCTCTGAAAAACTCATTTTTCTCAAAATCAAACCTAGAATCCTAAAATGGCAAGTGAACTCATTCAATCCGGTGTGATCATCAAAACTGGTAAATCCTATGTCATCAAACCCAGGACAATGAACATCATCAAAGAAACTCTGGAAGTTCAAATTGAATCTCTAGTAGATTTTGGATCTTTGTTGAAGCATGGTATCGACGTTTCAACTCACTTTCTTGATCAAGGAATGATGAGATATTTTGGTATGTTGAATGGACCAACATATCAAGAACTGGTTAGAGATCTCTGGGTGAGGGCTGAAGTTTTCGACAAGGATGATGCAACCATTGAAGAAATTGCTGCAATCATGAACAACCCTTCACTTGCTGGCAAAACCAGAAAGGAAATGGGTCTGAAACCTTACACTGGTCTAGAAGTAAGATCTGCAGTGATGGGGATTCCAATCCTTATCAACTAATAAATTGTTGCCAAGGCATGCAGGGTCACCAACCTTGGTAAATTTTAGTGGAATGTTGATAAGAAGAGTGAATGGATGAACATCTGCAACAAACTCTTGTTTGAGGGAAGACCTTCAAATAAGTTGGTGGATATGCATCCAGATCATAGGGTGCTTCTGAAGATCATTCTGGACAATATGCTTCAGAAAGGTGGAGGAACAGACACTCTGTCTGTGGATCACAAGGTGCTTCTGTACTTCTTGATCAACAAGAAGAAGATTAACTTTCCAAGATATGTGATGCACCACATGTGCTGGGCTATCAGGGAAGGCCAGAACAAATCTAGAAGACAAGTTCCTTTTGGAAGGTTGATTTCTGAGATTCTGTATTAAGTAAGAGACTTCCAATGCTCAAGCACGCAGGCAAGAGACTTCCAATGCTCAAAGACACAACTTAGAGACTTCTTTGCTCAAGGACGCAGCAAAGAGACTTCTTTGCTCAAGCACACAAGCAAGAGAATTCTGACACAATTTACAGAAAATTGAATAGAGTTGAAACACTTGATAAACAATCAAACGTGTTCCAATTACAAACAAAGACAGACTCTGTTTTAAACAAAGACAGACTCTGTTTTTCTGCTTAACTTAGAAATTCTAGAATACTCAGTTTGTAAGAATAATCTAAGTTGTTGATGTGTTTCTGTTAAGACTCAGTTTGAATACGATAACTATGCAGCGTAGTTTTTCAGTTGTAGAGTCCAACAATTCTTCAAGTCTTCTATCCTTTATATAGGCGTTGGAAAGAGACGTCGAGTCATCCAGCACATCAGGATGATTTCTGAAGCTTGATCAATAGCTGTTGATCTGTTGCTTGATATGGTAATAGTCCTTCAAATGCATATTTTGAATTCCATTCCTTTTGAATATTAATACCGGTGGACACAGTTGCCAAACTGTACGAGGTAGTGGAGTAGTGGAAACAGAGTTCGTACACATGTACTCTGTACTATTCTACATTCTTTGTCGTTGAGCATCCCACGCTCAAGTTGACTTTGAAGCTAGCCGTTACTCCAAATAAGAGTTTCTTCTACATCGTAATGCCTTTAGAAATCCTTCTAAGCAGATCTTCAGATTGCAGGCTTCAGACTCACTGTATCATCTAGCTTCTGATGTTCTTCAGACTCTCTTGGTCTTCAGATTTTGATAGTCTTCAGACTCTCTTCGATGTAGTCTTCAGACTCTTCTTCGATACAGTCTTCAGACTCTACTTCGATACGGTCAGAATCACAAGCAACAAGCTTCTCTAGAGCTTTTCTCTCAAAATGTTCAAACAGAATACTTTCTAAGATATAAATCTTGATTAATATCCTGCATACTTAAACAAATATTAGCATATCCAATTGACAATTTTTAATACCTTGTAATCATCAAAACTCAAAACTGGTATTGCTAAACACCCTTGTTCCAGCAATCTCCCCCTTTTTGATGATGACAAACATCAGTATTTAAAAGGTCAATTGTTGTTAATCTAATTAACGGGTTGACTTAAGGGGTCTGAGGTTTGTAAGCTCAGAGTCTAAGATTTGTAAGCTCTGACTCCCCCTGAGTCTGATAGTTCTTAAGTTGAGGTTTGTAAGCTCCCCCTAAGTTCTATCCAAGTTAATTAAATTCAAATTTCATAAACAGTTGAATTAATTCTCAGAATGATAGACGAATTAGAGAACAGATTCTTTTAATGGGGGCTCAGAATCTAACTAAGTACCTTTCGCAAATTTCCCTTTAATTTTACATAGAACTTACAGATTCTTTCTCCATACAGTTTGTAAAAGTCACTAATCTTTCCTTCTCCCCCTTTTGTCATCAACAAAAAGGTTTAGAAACAAGTTTCTCCCCCTTTTTAAATGACTTCAGGTGAGGGTAAAAAAAAAAAATTAAGGAAAATGAAAAACAAGATTCAGAGCGAAAAACATATAAGATTCAAAGCACAATATATATCAGAGGCACATAGATTAAGTAAAAACTTGAATAATCTTAAAAACGAAGTATCAAAATATAAAAGAAAACAACAGAATCAAGTTACAAGCAAAACAAAACAAAAAGAAATGCAACTAAGGTTGGTTTTGTTTGGCAAGGTGATCCATCAATTTCTGGAGATCCTCTTGCTGCTTCTTAACAATCTCTTCCAAAGCTTCAGTTCTTCTCAAATGAGCTTCTCATTCAAGTCTTGCTTCTTCCTGAACTCTATGAAGTCTCCTCCTCAATGAATCAAAAACCATTGTTTCTCTGGGATTATTTTGATCTTCATCAAAGAATGGTTTGTACTCAATCCGCAGAATAGGAGCTTTCTTCTTAGCTTTAGCTTTCTCAGCTCTCTTAACTTCTTCCACATGCTTGGCAATAACAACAGCTTGTTCCTTGACAGCAGCCTTTTGAATTTTGGTGACAAAGTCCAAAAATTTAGTCTTCAAAGTGGAGAACTTATCCTCATAGCTTACATTGAGGATAGGCACAAACCTTTGCTCAATAATGTCCTTGAACTTAGAGTTTGACGAAGCATAGAACTGATCTATCCTTAACGAATCAAAGAGGTAGTGAGGTTTAGAAGTTGAGGGTTGAGAGGCCACTATTGCTTGTAAGGTTTGAAGACCAGTTACAATAGTTTGAGGTTCAGTAAGAGGTTCAGGAATCGTTTCAGACACAGGCTCTGCTATGCATTCTGTTACAGGTTCTGGTATGATATCAGAAGCTTGTTCCAGAATCTCAGAGACTGGTTCCTCTACAGTTTTTGAAGGTTCAGCAGAAGCTAAGGTTAGAATTTCTGTAGGTTGGGCTACAGAGTCTGGTTTAGAAACAGATTATGTAGCTTTTGTTGATTTATCCAAGATTAGTAGTTCCTTTCAGATATCTAAAGATTCTCTTAACAGCTGCTAAGTGAGACTCTCTAGGATCTGATTGAAACCTTGCACACAGACATACACTGAATAAAATATCAGGTCTGGATGCAGTGAGATATAACAGAGAACCTATCATACCTCTATACAGCTTCTGGTCAACTTTTGTTCCTTGATCTTCTTTGCTCAGAGTGTAGGTTGGATGCATTGAAGTGTTCATTTCTTTGCAGTCCTCAAGATTGAACTTCTTCAGGAGCTCTTTCGTGTATTTGGACTTATGAACATAGACTCCATCTTTGCATTGGTTGATTTAAATTCCTAGAAAGAACTTCAATTCTCCCATCATGCTCATTTCAAATTCATCATGCATTACTTTGGAAAACTCTTTGCAAAGTGAAATATTTGTAGAACCAAAAATGATATCATCAACATAAATCTGAACAATAAGAATGTCTTTCTTCAGAGTCTTTCTGAATAGTGTAGTGTCAACTTGCCCTCGTTCAAAGTTATTTTGAATTAAGAAATTACTTAGTCTCTCATACCAAGCTCTGGGAGCCTGTTTCAAGCCATAGAGTGATTTCTTCAATTTATAAACATGCTCTGGATGTTTCAAATTGAATCTCCAGTAGATTTTGGATCTTTGTTGAAGCATGGTATCGACGTTTCAACTCACTTTCTTGATCAAGGAATGATGAGATATTTTGGTATGTTGAATGGACCAACATATCAAGAACTGGTTAGAGATCTCTGGGTGAGGGCTGAAGTTTTCGACAAGGATGATGCAACCATTGAAGAAACTGCTGCAATCATGAACAACCCTTCACTTGCTGGCAAAACCAGAAAGGAAATGGGTCTGAAACCTTACACTGGTCTAGAAGTAAGATCAGCAGTGATGGGGATTCCAATCCTTATCAACGAATAAATTGTTGCCACGGCATGCAGGGTCACCAACCTTGGTAAATTTTAGTGGAATGTTGATAAGAAGAGTGAATGGATGAACATCTGCAACAAACTCTTGTTTGAGGGAAGACCTTCAAATAAGTTGGTGGATATGCATCCAGATCATAGGGTGCCTCTGAAGATCATTCTGGACAATATGCTTCAGAAAGGTGGAGCAACAGACACTCTGTCTGTGGATCACAAGGTGCTTCTGTACTTCTTGATCAACAAGAAGAAGATTAACTTTCCAAGATATGTGATGCACCACATGTGCTGGGCTATCAGGGAAGGCCAGAACAACTCCAGAAGACAAGTTCCTTTTGGAAGGTTGATTTCTGAGATTCTGTATCAAGTAAGAGACTTCAAATGCTCAAGCATGCAGGCAAGAGACTTCCAATGCTCAAAGACACAACTAAGAGACTTCTTTGCTCAAGGACGCAGCAAAGAGACTTCTTTGCTCAAGCACACAAGCAAGAGAATTCTGACACAATTTACAGAAAATTGAATAGAGTTGAAACACTTGATAAACAATCAAACGTGTTCCAATTACAAACAAAGACAGACTCTGTTTTAAACAAAGACAGACTCTGTTTTTCTGCTTAACTTAGAAATTCTAGAATACTCAGTTTGTAAGAATAATCTAAGTTGTTGATATGTTTCTGTTAAGACTCAGTTTGAATACGATAACTATGCAGCGTAGTTTTTCAGTTGTAGAGTCCAACAATTCTTCAAGTCTTCTATCCTTTATATAGGCGTTGGAAAGAGACGTTGAGTCATCCAGCACAACAGGATGATTTCTGAAACTTGATCAATAGCTGTTGATCTGTTGCTTGATATGGTAATAGTCCTTCAAATGCATATTTTGAATTCCATTCCTTTTGAATATTAATACCGGTGGACACAGTTGCCAAACTGTACGAGGTAGTGGAGTAGTGGAAACAGAGTTCGTACACATGTACTTTGTACTATTCTACATTCTTTGTCGTTGAGCATCCCACGCTCAAGTTGATTTTGAAGCTAGCCGTTACTCCAAATGAAAGTTTCTTCTGCATCGTAATGCCTTTAGAAATCCTTCTAAGCAGATCTTCAGATTGCAGGCTTCAGACTCACTGTATCATCTAGCTTCTGATGTTCTTCAGACTCTCTTGGTCTTCAGATTTTGATAGTCTTCAGACTCTCTTCGATGTAGTCTTCAGACTCTTCTTCGATACAGTCTTCAGACTCTACTTCGATACGGTCAGAATCACAAGCAACAAGCTTCTCTAGAGCTTTTCTCTCAAAATGTTCAAACAGAATACTTTCTAAGGTATAAATCTTGATTAATATCCTGCATACTTAAACAAATATTAGCATATCCAATTGACAATTTTTAATACCTTGTAATCATCAAAACTCAAAACTGGTATTGCTAAACACCCTTGTTCCAGCAATCTCCCCCTTTTTGATGATGACAAACATCAGTATTTAAAAGGTCAATTGTTGTTAATCTAATTAACGGGTTGACTTAAGGGGTCTGAGGTTTGTAAGCTCAGAGTCTAAGATTTGTAAGCTCTAACTCCCCCTGAGTCTGATAGTTCTTAAGTTGAGGTTTGTAAGCTCCCCCTAAGTTCTATCCAAGTTAATTAAATTCAAATTTCATAAACAGTTAAATTAATTCTCAGAATGATAGACGAATTAGAGAACAGATTCTTTTAATGGGGGCTCAGAATCTAACTAAGTACCTTTCGCAAATTTCCCTTTAACTTTACATAGAACTTACAGATTCTTTCTCCATACAGTTTGTAAAAGTCACTAATCTTTCCTTCTCCCCCTTTTGTCATCAACAAAAAGGTTTAGAAACAAGTTTCTCCCCCTTTTTAAATGACTTCAGGTGAGGGTAAAAAAAAAAAAATTAAGGAAAATGAAAAACAAGATTCAGAGCGAAAAACATATAAGATTCAAAGCACAATATATATCAGAGGCACATAGATTAAGTAAAAACTTGAATAATCTTAAAAACGAA
This sequence comes from Medicago arabica, assembly GCA_946800305.1. Classification (NCBI taxonomy): domain Eukaryota; kingdom Viridiplantae; phylum Streptophyta; class Magnoliopsida; order Fabales; family Fabaceae; genus Medicago; species Medicago arabica. The sequence continues at coordinate 32,410,862 of OX326966.1, read as the reverse complement.
GTATCAAAATATAAAAGAAAACAACAGAATCAAGTTACAAGCAAAACAAAACAAAAAGAAATGCAACTAAGGTTGGTTTTGTTTGGCAAGGTGATCCATCAATTTCTGGAGATCCTCTTGCTGCTTCTTAACAATCTCTTCCAAAGCTTCAGTTCTTCTCAAATGAGCTTCTCATTCAAGTCTTGCTTCTTCCTGAACTCTATGAAGTCTCCTCCTCAATGAATCAAAAACCATTGTTTCTCTGGGATTATTTTGATCTTCATCAAAGAATGGTTTGTACTCAATCCACAGAATAGGAGCTTTCTTCTTAGCTTTAGCTTTCTCAGCTCTCTTAACTTCTTCCACATGCTTGGCAATAACAACAGCTTGTTCCTTGACAGCAGCCTTCTGAATTTTGGTGACAAAGTCCAAAAATTCAGTCTTCAAAGTGGAGAACTTATCCTCATAGCTTACATTGAGGATAGGCACAAACCTTTGCTCAATAATGTCCTTGAACTTAGAGTTTGACGAAGCATAGAACTGATCTATCCTTAACGAATCAAAGAGGTAGTGAGGTTTAGAAGTTGAGGGTTGAGAGGCCACTATTGCTTGTAAGGTTTGAAGACCAGTTACAATAGTTTGAGGTTCAGTAAGAGGTTCAGGAATCGTTTCAGACACAGGCTCTGCTATGCATTCTGTTACAGGTTCTGGTATGATATCAGAAGCTTGTTCCAGAATCTCAGAGACTGGTTCCTCTACAGTTTTTGAAGGTTCAGCAGAAGCTAAGGTTAGAATTTCTGCAGGTTGGGCTACAGAGTCTGGTTTAGAAACAGATTATGTAGCTTTTGTTGATTTATCCAAGATTAGTAGTTCCTTTCAGATATCTAAAGATTCTCTTAACAGCTGCTAAGTGAGACTCTCTAGGATCTGATTGAAACCTTGCACACAGACATACACTGAATAAAATATCAGGTCTGGATGCAGTGAGATATAACAGAGAACCTATCATACCTCTATACAGCTTCTGGTCAACTTTTGTTCCTTGATCTTCTTTGCTCAGAGTGTAGGTTGGATGCATTGAAGTGTTCATTTCTTTGCAGTCCTCAAGATTGAACTTCTTCAGGAGCTCTTTCGTGTATTTGGACTTATGAACATAGACTCCATCTTTGCATTGGTTGATTTAAATTCCTAGAAAGAACTTCAATTCTCCCATCATGCTCATTTCAAATTCATCATGCATTACTTTGGAAAACTCTTTGCAAAGTGAAATATTTGTAGAACCAAAAATGATATCATCAACATAAATCTGAACAATAAGAATGTCTTTCTTCAGAGTCTTTCTGAATAGTGTAGTGTCAACTTGCCCTCGTTCAAAGTTATTTTGAATTAAGAAATTACTTAGTCTCTCATACCAAGCTCTGGGAGCCTGTTTCAAGCCATAGAGTGATTTCTTCAATTTATAAACATGCTCTGGATGTTTCAAATTGAATCTCCAGTAGATTTTGGATCTTTGTTGAAGCATGGTATCGACGTTTCAACTCACTTTCTTGATCAAGGAATGATGAGATATTTTGGTATGTTGAATGGACCAACATATCAAGAACTGGTTAGAGATCTCTGGGTGAGGGCTGAAGTTTTCGACAAGGATGATGCAACCATTGAAGAAACTGCTGCAATCATGAACAACCCTTCACTTGCTGGCAAAACCAGAAAGGAAATGGGTCTGAAACCTTACACTGGTCTAGAAGTAAGATCAGCAGTGATGGGGATTCCAATCCTTATCAACGAATAAATTGTTGCCACGGCATGCAGGGTCACCAACCTTGGTAAATTTTAGTGGAATGTTGATAAGAAGAGTGAATGGATGAACATCTGCAACAAACTCTTGTTTAAGGGAAGACCTTCAAATAAGTTGGTGGATATGCATCCAGATCATAGGGTGCTTCTGAAGATCATTCTGGACAATATGCTTCAGAAAGGTGGAGCAACAGACACTCTGTCTGTGGATCACAAGGTGCTTCTGTACTTCTTGATCAACAAGAAGAAGATTAACTTTCCAAGATATGTGATGCACCACATGTGCTGGGCTATCAGGGAAGGCCAGAACAAATCCAGAAGACAAGTTCCTTTTGGAAGGTTGATTTCTGAGATTCTGTATCAAGTAAGAGACTTCAAATGCTCAAGCACGCAGGCAAGAGACTTCCAATGCTCAAAGACACAACTAAGAGACTTCTTTGCTCAAGGACGCAGCAAAGAGACTTCTTTGCTCAAGCACACAAGCAAGAGAATTCTGACACAATTTACAGAAAATTGAATAGAGTTGAAACACTTGATAAACAATCAAACGTGTTCCAATTACAAACAAAGACAGACTCTGTTTTAAACAAAGACAGACTCTGTTTTTCTGCTTAACTTAGAAATTCTAGAATACTCAGTTTGTAAGAATAATCTAAGTTGTTGATGTGTTTCTGTTAAGACTCAGTTTGAATACGATAACTATGCAGCGTAGTTTTTCAGTTGTAGAGTCCAACAATTCTTCAAGTCTTCTATCCTTTATATAGGCGTTGGAAAGAGACGTTGAGTCATCCAGCACAACAGGATGATTTCTGAAACTTGATCAATAGCTGTTGATCTGTTGCTTGATATGGTAATAGTCCTTCAAATGCATATTTTGAATTCCATTCCTTTTGAATATTAATACCGGTGGACACAGTTGCCAAACTGTACGAGGTAGTGGAGTAGTGGAAACAGAGTTCGTACACATGTACTCTGTACTATTCTACATTCTTTGTCGTTGAGCATCCCACGCTCAAGTTGATTTTGAAGCTAGCCGTTACTCCAAATGAAAGTTTCTTCTGCATCGTAATGCCTTTAGAAATCCTTCTAAGCAGATCTTCAGATTGCAGGCTTCAGACTCACTGTAGCATTTAGCTTCTGATGATCTTCAGACTCTCTTGGTCTTCAGATTTTGATAGTCTTCAGACTCTCTTCGATATAGTCTTCAGACTCTTCTTCGATACAGTCTTCAGACTCTACTTCGATACGGTCAGAATCACAAGCAACAAGCTTCTCTAGAGCTTTTCTCTCAAAATGTTCAAACAGAATACATTCTAAGATATAAATCTTGATTAATATCCTGCATACTTAAACAAATATTAGCATATCCAATTGAAATTTTTTAATACCTTGTAATCATCAAAACTCAAAACTGGTATTGCTAAACACCCTTGTTCCAACAATCTCCCCCTTTTTGATGATGACAAACATCAGTATTTAAAAGGTCAATTGTTGTTAATCTAATTAACGGGTTGACTTAAGGGGTCTGAGGTTTGTAAGCTCAGAATCTAAGATTTGTAAGCTCTGACTCCCCCTGAGTCTGATAGTTCTTAAGTTGAGGTTTGTAAGCTCCCCCTAAGTTCTATCCAAGTTAATTAAATTCAAATTTCATAAACAGTTGAATTAATTCTCAGAATGATAGACGAATTAGAGAACAGATTCTTTTAATGGGGGCTCAGAATCTAACTAAGTACCTTTCGCAAATTTCCCTTTAACTTTACATAGAACTTACAGATTCTTTCTCCATACAGTTTGTAAAAGTCACTAATCTTTCCTTCTCCCCCTTTTGTCATAAACAAAAAGGTTTAGAAAAAAGTTTCCCCCCCTTTTTAAATGACTTCAGGTGAAGGTAAAAACTTTTATCAGAGGCACATAGATTAAGTAAAAACTTGAATAATCTTAAAAACGAAGTATCAAAATATAAAAGAAAACAACATAATCAAGTTACAAGCAAAACAAAACAAAAAGAAATGCAACTAAGGTTGGTTTTGTTTGGCAAGGTGATCCATCAATTTCTGGAGATCCTCTTGCTGCTTCTTAACAATCTCTTCCAAAGCTTCAGTTCTTCTCAAATGAGCTTCTCATTCAAGTCTTGCTTCTTCCTGAACTCTATGAAGTCTCCTCCTCAATGAATCAAAAACCATTGTTTCTCTGGGATTATATTGATCTTCATCAAAGAATGGTTTGTACTCAATCCGCAGAATAGGAGCTTTCTTCTTAGCTTTAGCTTTCTCAGCTCTCTTAACTTCTTCCACATGCTTGGCAATAACAACAGCTTGTTCCTTGACAGCAGCCTTCTGAATTTTGGTGACAAAGTCCAAAAATTCAGTCTTCAAAGTGGAGAACTTATCCTCATAGCTTACATTGAGGATAGGCACAAACCTTTGCTCAATAATGTCCTTGAGCTTAGAGTTTGACGAAGCATAGAACTGATCTATCCTTAACGAATCAAAGAGGTAGTGAGGTTTAGAAGTTGAGGGTTGAGAGGCCACTATTGCTTGTAAGGTTTGAAGACCAGTTACAGTAGTTTGAGGTTCAGTAAGAGGTTCAGGAATCGTTTCAGACACAGGCTCTGCTATGCATTCTGTTACAGGTTCTGGTATGATATCAGAAGCTTGTTCCAGAATCTCAGAGACTGGTTCCTCTACAGTTTTTGAAGGTTCAGCAGAAGCTAAGGTTAGAATTTCTGTAGGTTGGGCTACAGAGTCTGGTTTAGAAACATATTCTGTAGCTTTTGTTGATTTGGATTTAGCAGGGGTTTTTGGTAGTTCTCCTCCTAGGTGTTTCTCAAGAGAGTCTAGGGTGTCTGGAGAGTCTACACAAATAGGCTCATGTTGGGGGGATGGTTGAGTTGAATGAATGGTTACTTCAGGCTCTTTAGAAGGTTGAATTGCATGAAGCGGTTTGAGAAAAGATGGTTGAGCAGGGTGGTCAGCAGGTAAGTTCATAGACACTGTGATGGTGTCTTGAATAACCCTGTCCATAGTTGAATCAACATATTCAACTATTTTGGGGTCAAGTGGGTCAAAGGATGATAAGGGTTTGATTGGTGAGGGGGATGAATTTCTAAGGGAGGGAAGAATTTGGCTCAAGGGTTTGTTATCTGATTCAATATCAGATAAAGACTCTTGATTCGTAGAGGAAGGTGAGTTTAATGCCACGTTACCAAAGGTGCCAATCCCAGCTTCTGGAGATGCATGATGATCAGAAGCATATGACAGAGTAGCTTCTGATAAATCAGCTTCTGCAGGAGCCACCTGACTCTTCTGTTTTAGAGCTGATGCAAGCAACTTAGCAGCTTCTTTAACAGTTTCTTCCTTAAGTTCTTCAGCCACAACCTCTGCTGCCATTGCCTTACCAGCAGCATGTTCATCCTCAATCATAGATACAGAAGTACCTATCTTCTGTGCTACATCCTTAGCCACAGGAACCACTTCCATCTTTCTTTTCTTGATCTGACTTTCTTCACCATCAGAGTCAGTATCAAGGAATTCAACAATCTCTTCAACCAACTTCTCATAATCTCTGTCAGCCTTGCCTTTCTTAGCTTTCTTCTCATCTTTCTTTGCCTTTTTCTCATCTTTCTTCGCTTTCTTCTCATCCTTGGGTTTCTTAACCCTCTCCTTAATTTCCTTGGATGCAAAAGATACGGACAAAGGCATGGGAGCTATGGTCTCAGAGGCACCAATAGTCACTCCTGGAAGAGTTGTTGATTTCATCTTCTTCTTGGGAGGCTCTTGCTTCTCTTCCTCTTCCTTTAGAATAACTTCATTGGTCTTTTTCCCTTTAACCTTAAGAGGTCCTCCTCCAGCAGTCTCAGGAATGGAAGAATAGTTGATTATTCTACCAGTTTCATTGAAGTAATCTACCACAAATCTTGCTAGGACTTCAGGATTGTCTTCTTTGGAAATGGGAGGGAAGTCCATCATCAAGTTTGATTGCACATAAGATTCCCTCATATCTTGATTAGAAGGATTGAATCTCTTGACAATCTTCATGTATTCAAGAGTTTTACCATTGATGATTCTCCCAGTCACTGTTCCAAGATGAGCGTCTGATACTACACCAGATTCTTATAAGACCTTCAAGAGGCCTCCTTGATACAGAATCTCAGAGATTAGCCTTCCAAAAGGAACTTGTCTTCTGGATTCAGATTGGCTTTTCCTAATAGCCCAGCACATGTGGTACATCACGTACCTAGGAAAGTTTATCTTCTTTTTCTTTATCAGAAAATAAAGAAGCACCTTGTGATCAATAGACAGAGTGTCTGTTCCTCCTCCTTTCTGAAGCATACTATCCAGTATGATCTTCAGAAGCACCCTATGCTCAGGATGGATGTCAACCAACTTATTTGAGGGTCTTCCTTCAAATAAGAGTTTGTTGCAGATACCCATCCAGTCGCTCTTCTTTTCAACATTTCACTGGAATTTACCTTCATTCACCACTCTGCAGGCTCTGGAAACCACCTCTTCAGTGATAAGGATTGGAATCCCCGTCACAGCGGACCTGATTTCAAGACCTTTGTACAGTCTTAAACCCATTTCCTTTCTATTCTTGCCAGCCAGTTTAGGGTTGTTCATGATTGCAGCCGTTTCTTCAATGGTAGCGTCCTCCTTGTCGAAAACTTCTGCCCTGACCCAGAGGTCTTTCACTAGCTCCTGATATGTTGGTCCATTCAACATACCGAAATAACTCATCATTCCTTGTGATAAGAAATGAGAAGAGACGTCTACACCATGACGAATGAGAGAGCCGAAGTCCACTGGAGATTCAACTTGAACTTCCAGAGTTTCTTTGATGAGGTTCATGGTTATGGGTTTAATCACGTATGATTTACCAGTTTTGACTAACACACCAGATTGAATAAGATCACTTGCCATTTGAAGGTTTCTAGGTTTTGATTTTGAGAACAAAAAGTTTTACAGAGACTGAAAACAAGATGAATGTTCAGAGAAAAAATCAAACTGTGAAAAGATAAGTGAGTTGTGTGTGATTGGTATTTATAGAAAAGAGTTGAAAACCGTTTGGAAAGAGTAGGGGATAAACAAACAAGAGTAATAAAGACAGTAAGCATGCAACCGTAAAAGCATTAGGAAGATGCGAAGGTAACTTGTTAAACGTAATAAAATCATTGCCCTTTGAGTTCTTACCCATTACAGACAGGCCACGTCTGAAAAACTAAAAAGTAACTGTCACCGTAGTGGGGCAGGTGTTACTAAACTCAACAGTCATGCCTCCACTAATACGAGCTTCTGAGAGTCTAAGATTCCTAAACAGAGTCGGAAAGTCTATCAGAGGCTTATATTCACCAGAGTCTCCAAAAGAGAGTCTGATTCTCAATTAACTTATGAGTATCTTTCAGAATCTGAATTCTATTTTCAGAGGCGCACATTAACCAGAGACGTAACACATGTTCAAATTTTTCTTTATAAAATCAAATCTTTCAACCGACAAAGGTTTAGTAAATATGTCATCCTATTGATGATCAGTATCAATGAATTGAATATCTAGAATTCCTTTTTGAACATAGTCTCTTATAAAATGATGTTTAATCTCAATGTGCTTTGCTCTTGAATGCAGAATTGGATTCTTAGATAAACATATAGCTGCTGTATTATCACAATAAATTGGGATACAGTTTTCAGTTATTTGATAATCCTCAAGCTGATGTTTCATCCAGAGTAGCTGTGTACAACAACTAGCAGCTGAGATGTATTCTGCTTCTGCTGTAGAAAAAGCAATAGTTGCTTGCTTCTTGCTAGCCCAGGATATCAGATTCTCTCCCAAAAATTGACAATTGCCACTGGTTGATTTTCTTTCAATCATGTCTCCAACATAGTCAGCGTCACAGAATCCAACTAGCTTATAGTCAGAGGATTTCTTGTACAGAAGTCCAAGATTAGTAGTTCCTTTCAGATATCTAAAGATTCTCTTAACAGCTGCTAAGTGAGACTCTCTAGGATCTGATTGAAACCTTGCACACAGACATACACTGAATAAAATATCTGGTCTGGATGCAGTGAGATATAACAGAGAACCTATCATACCTCTATACAGCTTCTGGTCAACTTTTGTTCCTTGATCTTCTTTGCTCAAAGTGTAGGTTGGATGCATCGAAGTGTTCATTTCTTTGCAGTCCTCAAGATTGAACTTCTTCAGGAGCTCTTTCGTGTATTTGGACTGATGAACATAGACTCCATCTTTGCATTGGTTGATTTAAATTCCTAGAAAGAACTTCAATTCTCCCATCATGCTCATTTCAAATTCATCATGCATTACTTTGGAAAACTCTTTGCAAAGTGAAATATTTGTAGAACCAAAAATGATATCATCAACCTAAATCTGAACAATAAGAATGTCTTTCTTCAGAGTCTTTCTGAATAGTCTAGTGTCAACTTGCCCTCGTTCAAAGTTATTTTGAATTAAGAAATTACTCAATCTTTCATACCAAGCTCTGGGAGCCTGTTTCAAGCCATATAGTGATTTCTTCAATTTATAAACATGCTCTGGATGTTTTAAATCTTCAAAGTCAGGAGGTTGTTTGACATAGACTTCTTCAGAAATGACACCATTAAGAAACGCACTCTTAACGTCCATTTGATACAAGATTATGTTGTGATTTACTGCATATGAAAGAAGTAACCTGATTGCTTCCAATCTTGCAACTGAAGCAAATGTTTCTGTGTAATCAATGTCTTCTTGTTGACTGTAGCCCTGCGCAACAAGTCTGGCCTTGTTTCTGATTACTTCTCCTTGTTCACTAAGCTTATTTCTGAACACCCATTTAGTTCCAATAATGTTCTTGTGTTCAGGCTTAGCTACTAGATCCCACACTTCATTCCTTTTGAATTGATTAAGTTCATCTTGCATTGCCAGAATCCATCCTTCATCTCCAAGTGCTTCTTTAATAGTGGTTGGTTCAATAACAGATAATAATCCCAAAGCAGACTCTTCTTGTCTGAAATACGATCTAGTTCTTCTGGGACTATCTTTATTGCCAATAATTTGATCCTCAGGATGCGAAGACTTGTATTTGAATGAATTTTTGGATTGACTAGCTTGCTGAGAACCATCTTGAGCTTCTTCAGAAGCTTCTTCATTAGGAACTTCAGGGGATGCTCCAGCTTCTGAAGTATCTTCAGATTCTGGAATCTGATAAGATTCTGAGTTGCTATCAGAATCTTGAGATCCTGCATAACTTTCATCTTGCTCTGGAGTTTCATTTCCAGGAACTTTGTCATCTAATCTGACATGCATAGATTCTTCAACACATTGTGTTTCTGAATTATACAGTATGTATGCCTTAGATTGTTCAGAGTTACCTAATAAGATTCCCTTCTGAGCTTTGGCATCAAATTTCTTTAGATAGACTTTATTGTTCAGGACATAACATGTACATCCGAACTGATGAAAATAAGATATGTTAGGTTTCCTTCCTTTAAAGAGTTCACATTTTGTTTTGTTCAACAGAGGTCTGATATAGATTCTGTTCTGAACATAACATGTTGTGTTTATTGCTTCTGCCCAAAAATGTTTAGCCAGACTGTTCTCATGGATCATGGTTCTAGCCATTTCTTGTAAGGTTCTGTTCTTTCTCTCTACAACTCCATTTTGTTGTGGAGTTCTAGGTGCAGAGAATTAATGAATAATTCCATGTTTTTCACAGAAAACCTCAAAAGGCTCATTTTCAAATTCTCCTCCATGATCACTTCTGACTTTTAAAATTTTCAATTCTTTTTCAGATTGAATTTGGATGCAGAATTTACTAAACACAGAATATGAGTCATCTTTAGTTTTCAGAAACTTAACCCAACTCTATCTGCTGTAATCATCAACAATGACTAGTCCATTTTTACTTCCATATAAGGATGCAGTGCTAACTGGTCCAAATAAATCAATATGAAGTAACTCCAAGGATCTGGATGTAGAAATAATTTCTTTCGGTTTGAAGGAACTCTTGACAATTTTCCCTTTCTGACATGCTCCGCAAAGAGCATCTGAATGATAGTCAATATCTAGTAAGCCTTTGACTAGTTGCAACTTGCTAAGCTTAGAGATTAACCTCCAGTTTGCATATCCCAACCGTCTATGCCACAATCACTTCTTATCACCCATTGACAAAAGGCAAACTACCTTCTGATCAGTCAGTTCAGAGAACTTTATCTTGTAGACATTGTTTCTTCTCTTTCCCTTGAAGACTATGGATTGATCATCCTTGTTAACCACAGTGCAGTTGTTCTTATTAAACAAAACATCATAACCACTGTCACATAATCGACTTATGCTCAGTAGGTTATGTCTAAGCCCATCAACAAACCATACATTACTAATAGAGATAAAAGAGTTACCAATGGTTCCAGTACCAATGATTTTGCCAGTCTGGTTTCCTCCAAATCCCACAGTTCCTCCCTCTTTCATGGTTAGGGTTAGGAACATAGACTTTTCTCCCGTCATGTGACGCGAGCAACCACTGTCCAGGTACCAAGCCTTCTGCTTTTCTAGTCCTTTTAGACATACCTGCAGCATCAACAATTTCAGACTTAGGTACCCATATTTTCATGGGTCCTCTTGGGTTAGTCCTTGAACCATTGAATTCCTTTCGTAAGGTCTGTCTTGAAGTCATTGGCAGTGTTTTCCTCCACACCTTGGGTTTAGAATCGTTCAGTTTAGGATTCAACTTGCCTTTCATAGTTTCTCTTCTTTGAAACTTAGGCTTTTGTTTTTCAGACTCTGGCTTCTTCAGAGTCCGTTTATCAGACTCTGAATGTTTTAGAGTCTGAATCATTGAAGCCTTAGGTTCAAAGTTTTTCAGAACTTTTGACTTTGCATTCTGAGATTTTGACTTAGTCAAAACCTTAGAACTTGAAGTTATAGGTTCTGAATGAGTCACTGTGTTGACTTCATCAGACTCACTTACAAAGTGATTTTTCAATGCTTCTCTGGCGCCATCAGGACCAGGTTTCAGAATCACTTCATTCGAGCTACCTCCAATGAATCCAAGACCCTGTCCTCTGTTCTGATATGTGCTATAGATCATGGATGCAACCCTGGATGCAACCCTTGATCTGTCAATTCCAGTAGCAATAAATTCTTGTAAAGCAATATCTTGCTCACTCAAGTATTTACAACTACACTTCTTGATCAATAAAGTGTCATTTTCTTCTTTTAAACTTTCTAACTCCAACAAAGTTGAATTATGCCTTTTTGACAGCTTATCAAGTTGTTGTTTGACTTTCTTCAACTCAGTGGTTTTAGCTTTAAAATGACCAAGAAGTTCTTTGACAGAATCTACTAATTCAGATCTTGTGAGTTCAGAAAATACCTCTATTTCACTTTCAGAGTCTGCATCTGATTCTGCCTCAGGTGTCTACTTTACAGATTCAGTTGTAGCCATTAGTCCAACAGCTACATTGGCTTCACCATCAGCATCATCATCTTCAGACCCTTACTCATTATCAAGATCTTCCCAAGTAGCCATCAGACTTTTCTTGATTTGCTTCTTAAACTTCCTTGACTTAAAGGTTGGCCTTTTTAACTTGGATTTCTCTTTCTGCAACTCTGGACAATCAGCAATAAAGTGCCCAGTCTTCTTGCAGTTGAAGCAACCTTTCTGTTCCTCCTTTTTGAAACCCTTCCCAATGCTCTTGCTCAGAAATCTCTTGTTCTTTTTAGAAAGGTATTGTATTCTGCTTGAAAGCATAGTCATTTCTTTAGCAACATCAGGATCTTCCTTAGAGCTTTCAGAAGCTGAAGATTCATTTTCAGACTCTTCAACCTTGAGAGCTTTTGAGGATCTTCCCTTTGACTTTAAAGCAATGGTTTTAGACTTTCTTACAGACTCGTGTTCATTGAGACTTAACTCATGAACTTTGAGAGAGCTTACAAGATCTTCAACACTTAACGTGTTTAAATCTTTAGCTTCCTCAATTGCAGTAACCTTTGGTCTCCATCTAGAGGGTAAGCTCCTAAGGATCTTGCTAACATGGTCAGAAGCTATGCAACTCTTCTTTAGTATCTGAAGTCCAAATACTAGAGTTTGAAATCTTGAGTATATCTGCTCAATACTTTCATCCTCTTTCATCTTGAATAGTTCATACTGATGAACTAATAGAAGAGCTTTAGCTTCCCTGACTTTTTTGCTTCCTTCATAGTTTGCACAAAGAGAAGCAAACATGGCTCTAGCAGTAGATTTGTCACTCATCTTTATGTATTCAGATTTATGAATAGCAGTGACAAGAGCTCCTCTGATGATATGATGTTTCTTGTAGATCTTCTTTTAAGCAGCAGTGTGAAGTTTACGGTCAATGGCAGCACCTTCGTCATCAAGTTGTAAGTCACCAACACCATCTTCAAGTATTTCCCAAAGTTCTTCATCAAGACCCATGACATAGCTGTAGAAGTTGGTTTTCCACCAAGAAAATTCTTCAGGATCACCATTGAACTTAGGAAATTTTCCATAATTAGCCTTTTTACTGCTGTTATTGGATCCATAGTCATATGGTATAGCAGAGCCAGAAGTAGCACCAGAAGAACAAGGTTCACTGGAAGACATGTTTTTCTCTGGATCATTTCTGTCACACGGTTAAGTGTTATGACAACAGAGTCGGAGCTCTGATACCAACTAAAGGTGAGAAAAACACAAGAAGGGGTGGTTGATTTGTGTTAGCTTTTCGCAACTCTTGAAGAGTGAGAATCTAATTCCGTAGGATCATAGTCTGAAAGAGATCAGAGTCTGATGGGAGATTAGATTATGTTGCAGCGGAAATAATCACGAGATAGAGAGAAGAGAGAACACAAGCAATTATACAGGTTCCTTCCACAAACCAGAAGTAGTCCTGTCCCCCTTGCACTTCCAAGGAGAGTTCCACTAAAATTTAATATCTATTACAAGTTGCTCAAACACACAGTAAGAGACTTCCAATGCTCAAGCACGCAGGCAAGAGACTTCCAATGCTCAAAGACACAACTGAGAGACTTCTTTGCTCAAGGACGCAGCCAAGAGACTTCTTTGCTCAAGCACACAAGCAAGAGAATTCTGACACAATTTACAGAAAATTGAATAGAGTTGAAACTATTGATAAACAATCAAACGTGTTCCAATTACAAACAAAGACATACTCTGTTTTTCTGCTTAACTTAGAAATTCTAGAATGCTCAGTTTGTAATCCTTCTAAGCAGATCTTCAGATTGCAGGCTTCAGACTCACTGTAGCATTTAGCTTCTGATGATCTTCAGACTCTCTTGGTCTTCAGGTTCTGATAGTCTTCAGACTCTCTTCGATACAGTCTTCAGACTCTTCTTCGATACAGTCTTCAGACTCTTCTTCGATACAGTCTTCGGACTCTTCTTCGATACGGTCAGAATCACAAGCAACAAGCTTCCTAGATCTTTGCTCTCAAAATGTTCAAACAAAATACTTTCTAAGATATAAATCTTGATTAATATCCTGCATACTTAAACAAATATTAGCATATCCAATTGACAATTTTTAATACCTTGTTATCATCAAAACTCAAAAGTGGTATTGCTGAACACCCTTGTTCCAACATCATCAACGGCAAGACTCTTCAATACATGAAGATTGTTAAGAAGTACATACCTTCTGATGAAGATATGAAGAGTCTTCTGTTCAATCTGATCTGATGATAGACTTCCCCCTATTTCCAAAGAAGACAATCCTGAGGTCCTTGCAAGATTTGTAGTAGATTACTACAATGAGACTGGTAGAATAATCAACTATTCTGCCATTCCTGAGTCTCTTGGAGGAGGTCCTCTTATGGTCAAAGGAAAAAGGACCAAGGAGGTCAATCTAGAAGAGGCGGAAGAGAAGCAAGAACCTCCTAAGAATAAGAAGAAGTCTAAATCAGCAGTTCTTCCAGGAGTGATTATTGGTGCCTCTGAAACCATAGCTCCTATGCCTCTATCTGCCGCTCCTGCATCCAAGGAAATTAAGGAAAGGATAAAGAAAACCAAGGATGAGAAGAAGGAAAAAGGACGAGAAGAAGGAAAAAAATGAGAAGAAAGCCAAGAAAGGCAAAGCTGTTAGAGATAACAACAGGCTTGTGGAGGAAATTGCTGAGTATCTTGATGCTGATTCTGATGAAGAAGAAAGTCAGATCAAGAAAAGAAAGAAAAAAGATATTCCTGTGGCTAAGGATCTAGCACAGAAGATAGGTACTTCTGTATCTATGGTTGAAGATGAACATGCTGCTGGCAAGGCTATGGCAGCAGAAGTCGTGACAGAAGGTCTGAGAGATGAGACTGCGAAGGAAGCTGCTAAGTTGCTTGCAGCATATTTGAAACAGAAAAGTCCTGCTATCCCTGCAGAAGCTGACCAATCAGGACACTAGTGCAAAAAACATTTATTAAATCAAGCATTTTAAATGGGTTGATATCCACATGATTTAAAAAGCTGGGTCTAAGGAAAGTTTTTAACTTCTAATATATTAAATTTCTTGACCCAATTTAAAAACTATTTATCAAAATTTAAAGCCTCCAAATCGTTAAAATAAAACACAACTCCTAAATTATTTTTCACTTTCCCTTTCCCCCCTCACTCTCCCTTTTCCCCCTCTCTCGTGAAACCTAAGTCTGAAACCCCATTTCCCTTTTCCCCCTCACTCTCCCTTTTCCCCACCGACGGTTTCAATCCCTTTTCCCCCACACTCTCCCTCTTCCTTTTCAATCCGTCGTTTTCTCAATCGTTTTGCCGTTCAAATCTGTCTGAAACCCCATTTCAATCCGTCATTCAAATCTGAAACCCCACCGTTCAATCCGTCGTTTAATCAGTCGTTCCATTTGTCGTCGCCGCGAAATCGGAATTTCTAGGTAAATCCTCTAATCTTTGTATTTTTTCGTTTTTCAATTGTTTAATTCTTTTTTATTTTCGTTTTTGATTTTGAATTGTTCTAGGTAAATTTTAATTGTAATTATCAACTTTGTGTTATAGGTAAATTGTTATAGGTAAATTGATTTTCGTTTTTGATTTTGAATCTGTGTTGATTACTGTTAGAAGGAAATCTGTGTTGATTTTCGTTTTTGATTTTTAATCTGTGTTGATTACTTTTGAAGTTCACTTTTGAGTGAAAATAATAAGTTCATATATATCAGAACAGTATGAGTGTTTTATAGGATAATTCAATTATGTGTATGTTGCTTTAAAATTTTGTATAGAGTACTGCCTTAAGGATAAGGTGATATGAAGGTTTGATACTTTGATTAACTAATTTTGGTCAGAGTTTTGATTAGCTCAAATTAGTCCAAGTTCTGTTTATAGTCCACAATCTGTTGACAAAAAAAGTTTGTGCTTTTCTCAATTGTGTATTCCAAATCACATTAAGGTTTGTGTTTTTCTTAAAAAAGCAACGTGTTAGAGGTGTTTAATGCTTTCTTGAATATGCTAACAAACTTGTTTTTTTTAAACCCTTTTGACTTAAAAGGCTTACCGCGCCTAATCATGAAAATTGTTGCCAAGGTAATTTTGATACACTGTCAGTGTCATATTAAAAAATTGTACACTCTCAACAAATCATAGATAATCGTATATGCGACTTTAGAAGTAGTTATGATTTAATTCTAACTTTTTAATTATATGACTGTTAATATTGATTGACAGTGTAACAAGTCTATACACTAGCTGTGTATATAAATTGAATCATAACTAGTATATACTTTATGGTTTGAAAGTCATTCATAAAAGGTAATGAGGATTAATTAGTGAAATAAATATGACACTGTTGCTGCAATGTGACTTCATATATCCTAATGCTATGATGATTAGAGAGTGACTCTTCAAAACTGGCTGGTCCTGACTTTGCCTGAGACCCTTAAACATATTTGGCTAAAATTTTGAACTGCTTTGACTCTGAAAAATTATGGTTCTCTGGTTACTTTCCTTGGAATCATGACGTTTTTGTACCAAACTTACTCATGTTTTTGATATAGAAAGGAAAGTAAAGCAAAAGAATAACTGTCACAAGATAATGTTTTCAAATAGCACCTGTAACATGTCATGAAATAGTGCTTCTTTTCAAAGACTTTTATTGTGATAGCCCTGATAATGCAAAAGTAGTTCATTTTAAGTACAATTTAGTTTTCAATTTAATTTGGCCTGCTGGTTTGTGTGTTTCTGCTGTGATATTGTTGTAGCTTGGCAATAGTGTGTTCTGTTTTGGCCTCGTTGGTGTTTGCATGCTGTTTTGTTTTTCAGTAGCTTTCATGTAAGGGTCTAGGTAAAAGTGATCACATAGTCTTTTTTTACTGCATAATTCACTGCATTAACTCAGAATTTGGCATGGTCTTTTTTTTACTGCATAATGGTCTTAACAGTAGTCTTAAAAAATACCTCGGTGATGAGATGTTAATCAACATTCAAGATCAGGAAAAAGTAAGTCAAGTTTTGTTAACAATTCTGTGTAGTGCAGTGCTATAGAAAAACTTTGTGTGGTTCTAATAAAACTTGCATATATCTTTGTTTTCAACATGATGGTTCCATAATTTATCATGCTAGTATTAGAATAAGATGCTGAAATCTTATAGTGCAAGAAAAGGAAGAAAAACTTATCATACAATTAGATATCTGATTTCCATTTTGTTTTTCACTTTTGATTGAAATTTGATTATTATTATATATTAAATAGGGTATATAGATGCAAACAAGGTAGCTATAATCCATTTTCCTCTTGTCCTTGCAGATTTGTCTGCGTCAAGCTCTCTCTGGATTGGCTTACTGCCATACTCACAAAATTCTACACAGAGATCTGAAACCTAATAATATTCTGGCTTTAGTTGAAAAATTACATGTCAATGAAGTGAAATTATCTGACTTTGGTGCGGCGAAAAAGATTGAAATAAAACTAGAAACATATCCCAATATGTTAATTAGCTTTGAATCTTTAATGTATGACACTTTAAATCTTTTTTGTTTTTCCTTCTTTGAAATAAAACTAGAAACATATCCCAATATGTTAATTAGCTTTGAATTTTAGCTAAATGGTGTAGTTTATTTAATGAATAAATGTTACTCCAAACCATTGAAGGTATTCTTGCTTCTGTAATTTTATTTTCAATTTTCAGATGGGTGATCCTTGCTATAAAGCACCTGAACTTTTGATGGGTTCTACCAATTACTCAACTAAAATTGATATTTTGTCTATGGGTAAAGATGAACTCGAGATATTGGCTGAGATATTTTGGTAATTTCATCAAAACACCATAACTATACTATTTGTTTGATTTCTCTGCACTTATATGAAACAAAATATATTAATTAATTGGACATTTTATTTTTATATGTAAAGCTTGCTTGGCACGCCAATAGAAGAAACCTGCCCTAGTGTGTCTTCTATATGCAACTTTATTGAAGCACTCGACCATCCAATCGTGCCAAAGGTCAGAACCTGAAAAATCTTACATTGAAAAGTTGATGTTAAGGGTATTATATCGAAAACATCATGTGAAGTTCAATTTGAATGAGAATGAATTTTTTTACCTCCCATCAAGAGATATTATGGAGCTGTGTCTAAAGACTGAAGAATTATGCCTCACGATTCTACGAATATAGGTGGTGTAAGTACATTTTTCACCCTTACTTATGCCTATATGAAAAGTTAGTGTGTAATCACATTATGAATTGTTTATAGCAGGTTTCTGTTCATTCAAATGTCACTTTGTCTTGTTGTTTGTTTGTTTGTTGCCTTGTACATGTTCAGATTTTGAATTGTTTTTAATATTTTAGGTATATGAAACGCCTCTGTACTCAATTGGAAAATAGTGATGTCTATGGTTTCGTTGATCCATTTTTCATTCACGCGGAAAATGACCAAGAAAGTTCTCAGTCTCATATGACCGCAAAGATGTTCGAGGTTAACAAAGCTTGTTATTTTGCACCTTACCTGAAAAAGTAAGTGTATTTGATCTTCATAGTATTATTTCTCTATAGTTAATCACATATATTCGAAAACCTTAAAGTTAACAAAAAAAATTTCTTTCCAATGCAGACGCCATTGGCAATTGCTTATTATTGAACCAGAAAAACAAAATGTCGTTTTCCTATGTTCAATGGGTTGGAAGCCAGATAAAAATCTTGTGCAAATTGTTAATTCGTAAGTATTTAACTAATTGGATGTAATTTAATAAAGATTTTTTACACATCAATTTATGTGAATGTATTTTATTATTGTAGTGCTATAGATGGGTACAACAAGTTGAGTGGTGTCAGAAATGTAAGAAAGCCAACATGGAAGATTCCCACAGTAAGTTACAAATTATATCCATACAATATTATAAATTATATATATATATATATATATATATATATGATATTTACTCAATATAATTTTTATATTTATGACAATTGTAGTGTCAACGACAACCTTTGAATTATGAGTGTGGCTACTTTATAATGATACATATGTTGAACATTGTATCAGCTGGCATTACCGACTCATGGGATACGGTGTGTAACTAATTATATTACAACCATTTGTGTTTCTTATGATTTTTTAAAGTTAATTATTTGATCATATTCTAATATGTTATCTTAACTACTTTTTTTCTAGATTTTTGGAGACGAAACTCCGTTTACTGATAATGAAATGACAAATGTTCAAGAACGCTGTGCAAGTTTGATTTTAGAAAGACTTGATGTAATTTAATTAAGTCAATAACTATGCTTTGAAACAATGTTTAGCTTTTGTTTAGTTTTATGATATTGTAACTTTAAATTTGTTTGATGGTGTAACAATAACAGAGCTGATATGAAATTTGATCATTTGATATTTCATATTAGTGGCTAAGTTTATGAAATTTTTGGTTATTATTAAATTCTGCACCATAATCGTGTTTTAAAAAAAAATAATAGAGAGAGATTTTAAATGGGTTGAACAGATCTAAATTATGTTTATTAAATGGGATCAAAAAACAGACTTAAAATCTAGAATATTTAATGCCCTTGTTCACCTTTTTTTAAGTGGGTTCATCCGATTTAAATTAAACGATTTTAGATGGGTTTAACCGATTTAAATAAAACGATTTTAAATCGGGTAAAAGGGGCAGATTTAAAATCAAAGACAGTTTTTAAATCGGCCACCTATAAGTCAGATCATAACCCGATTTAAAAAGTCATATTCACCCGATTTAAAAAGTGTTTTCTGCACTAGTCCGCTGCTCTGTCTGATGCTTCTGAACAACCAGCTTCTCTAGAAGCTAATGTCTCAGGTAACATTTCATATGACTCGCCTTTCTCTTCTACGAATCAAGAGTCACCATCCTCATCTGAAACTGAATCAGATAACATTCCCCTTAGCAGAGCCATTCCATCCCTTCGCAATAAAACCCCCCTCCAAACAAACCAATCACATCTCTTGACCCTATTGACCCAAGAATAGGTGAATATGTTGATTCAACTATTGACAGGGTTATTCAAGACACCATCACAGTGTCTCAGAATTTTCCACCTGACCATTCTGCTCAACCATCCTTTCTTAAACCACTTCAGGCAATTCAGCCTAATGAAGAACCTGAAGAACCCATCCAATATTCACAACCATCTCCTCAACAAGAAACAACCCATGTAGGCTCTCCAGATACCCTAGATTCTCTTGAGAAACATCTAGGAGGAGAACTTCCTAAGACCCCTGCAAAATCCAAAACAACCAAGACTACAAAATCTGTATCAAATCCAGACTATATACCTCAACCTGAACTAGAAAATCAACCCGAAGCTACAAACGAACCAGAAACTGTAACTGAAAAGGAACCAGTCTCTGAGACTCTGATACAAGAATCTGATGTCATTCCTAACCCATAACTTGTAACAGAATGTGTAGCAGAGGTTGTGTCTGAAACAGTTGCTGAACCTCTTCAACAACCTCAAACCATTATTTCAGAAACCTTACAAACAACCTTAACTTCTGAACCTTCCACTTCAACTGAGCAAACCCAAACTCAAATACTTCCCAACCTCTTTGATTCGTTGAGAATAGATGAATTCTATGGAATATCAAGCTCAAAGCTCAAGGAAATTATTGAGCAAAGATTTGTGCCAATCCTCAATGTTAGTTATGAGGATAAATTTGTTGTTGTGAAGAATGAATTTGTGGATTTTATCATTATAATTCAGAAGGCTGCAGTAAAAGAACAAGTTATCGTTCTTGCCAAGCATATGGAAGAAATCAAGAAAGCTGAGGAAGCAAAGGCTTAGAAGAAAGCTCATGTTCTGGCATTGGCTAATAAACCATTCTTTGATGTTGATCAGTACAATCCAAGGGAATCAATGGTTTATGAGACTCTGAAGAAGAATCTTCACAAGGTTCAAGAAGAAGCTAGAATTGAAAGAGAAGCTCACCTCAGGAGAACAGAAGCTCTTGAAGAAATTGATGGATCACATTGCCAAACAAAACCAGCCTTAGTTGCACACCTAGTTTTTTTTGTTTTTTTTTGCTTGTACGTTTTATATGCTGTTTTTCTATGGCTTCTGAACTTTTACTCTTTAATATTTATTAAGCTTTTGAATCTTTGCTTCTGGATAGTTCTTCTACTTCTATTTATTTGTGCTCTTAATATATCTTGATATATTTATCCGAGTACTTCTAAAGTCTAACTATCTTATCTTACTTAGAATCTATCTTGTTTTTATTTTTTTAAACAGACTCTAATAAGTTTTTGCTCTGAATCTTCTCTTCTCATTTTTCTCTAAAAAAAATTTCTCCTCAATTGAAGTCTTGTAAAAAAGGTGAGAAAAACCTTTTTGTTGATGACAAAAGGGGGAGAAAGAACAGTGAATATTTTTTTGACGATCATGCTAAGTCTGAAGAAAAGGGAAGTTTGCGATAGATACTTCGTTAGATTCTGAGCCCCTTAAATTAAATTCTTGCAATTTAATTTAAAAAGAATCTTCTCTCATATCCTTTGTTTATTCTGTGAGATTTGATTCAGTTATTTGTGTTGAATATGAATTTAATTAACATGGATAGGACTTAGGGGGAGCGTACAAACCTCACCTTAAGAACTATCAGACTCAGGGGGAGTCAGAGCTTACAAACCTCAGATCCTTTAGTCAACTTGTTAATTAGATTAACGACAATTGACTTTTTAAATACTAATGTTTGTCATCAACAAAAAGGGGGAGATTGTTGGGACAAGGGTGTTCAGCAATACCACTTTTGAGTTTTGATGATAACAAGGTATTAAAAATTGTCAATTGGATATGCTAATATTTGTTTAAGTATGCAGGATCTTAATCAAGATTTCAATCTTAGTAAGTATTCTGTTTGAACATTTTGAGAGCAAAAATCCAGAGAAGCTTGTTGCTTGTGATTCTAAAGTTCAAGAATATCTGAAGAATCATCAGAAGCTGTTTCAAGAAGTCTTGAAGACTAAGAGAATCTGAAGTTCAAATGAGTCTGAAGATCATCAAAACCTGAAGTTCAAAAGAGTCTGAAGATCATCAGAACCTGAAGATCAAGAGAGTCTGAAGATCATCAGAAGCTGAAGTGCTACAGTGAGTCTGAAGCCTACAAACTAAAGATTTGTTTAGAAGGATTTCTGAAGGCATTTCGATGCATAAGAAACATTCATTTGGAGTAACAGCTAGCTTCAAAGTCAACTTGAGCGTGGGATGCTCAACGACAAAGAATGCCGAATAGGACAAAGTACTTGTGTATGAACTCTGTTTCCACTACTCCACTACCTCGTACAGTTTGGCAACTATGTCTACCGGTATTTCGCTTCAAAAGGAATGGGTTTCAAAATATGTATTTGAAGGACTATTACCATATCAAGCAACAGATCAACAACTATTGATCAAGCTTCCAGAATTCTCTGTGATGTGCTGGATTGTCTCAACGTCTCTCTCCAACGCCTATATAAAGGATAGAAGACTTAAAGAATATGTTGGACTCTACAACTGAAGAACTACGCTATCAAGCTATTGTATTCTCTCTGAGTCAAACCAGAACACATCAAGAACTTAGCAAATTCTTACAAATTGTGTATCCTAGAATTTCTAAGTTTATCAGAAAAACAGAGTTTGTCTTTGTTTTTGTTATTTGAACACATTTGATTGTTTATCAAGTGTTTCCAACTCTATTCAATTTTCTGTAAATTGTGTCAGAAGTCTCTTGCTTGTGTGCTTGAGCAAAGAAGTCTCTTAGTCGTGTCTTTGAGCATTGGAAGTCTCTTGCCTGCGAGCTTGAGCATTTGGAAGTCTCTTAATGTGTTTTTGAGCAACTTGTAATTGTTATTACATTTTAGTGATACTCTCCTTGGAAGTGCAAGGGGGACAGGACTACTTCCGGTTTGTGGAAGGAACCTGTATAATTGCTTGTGTTCTCTCTTTCTCTTTATCTCTTGTTTATTTCCGCTGCAACAGACTCTGGTCTTCCATCAGGTTCAGAATCCATTCAGACTCTGATCCTGGAAAACAGATTTTCACTCTTCAAGAGTTGCGAAAAAGTTAACACAACTCAACCCCCCTTCTTGTGTTTTTCTAACCTTCATCCTGCAGGTTTCCCATTTCCTCTTATGATTAATTACCTGTAAACTTATCAACTGAATTTACGATTAAGAAGCAAATGAAGTAGGAGTCAAATGTAGCATGGACATGATCGATGAAGTAAGGGAACAAGCTCACATCAGAGAATTCGCCGCCATACAAAGAGTAGCTCGCCGCTATAATTCCAAGGTCATCCCTAGAGAAATGAATGAAGGCGGTCTTGTACAAAAAAAAGTCGTCCCCCCAACCAGAATTGGCAAGCTACTCCCTTACTGGGAAGGTCCTTACCGTATCAGAGAAAAATTCCCACATGGAGCTTACAAGAATGAAGAACTGAACGGCGAAGCAATACCAAGAACTTGGAACGTGGTTAATCTACGCCACTATTATAGTTAGACTATTTTAGTTTTATATTTTTATGTTCCGTCATTTATTTCTGCAGAAGGCGAACTTAACGCCATGAGGGCTTGATTATTTCACACTGATTATCATAAAAAGTAGTATGGTAGCGCTCTTTTCCCCTGCAAGGTCAGGGGTTTTTAACGAGGCACCCTATCATCTTCAAAATTATGAGTTTGTTGTTTATTTTTTCTCCATCAAAGTATCGGAAGCATAAGTCGCCAGTTAGTTCGAGCCGACAAAAGTGGTAGAACTCAATTTTGCCAAACTGAGCCGACAAAAGTCGCTTGTTGGTTCGAGCCGATAAAAGTCGCCGAACTCAATTTTGCCAAACTGAGCCGACAAAAGTCGCCAGTTGGTTCGAGCCGATAAAAGTCGCCGAACTTAAATTCGCCAAACTGAGCCGACAAAAGTCGCTGGTTGGTTCGAGCCGACAAAATTTGTCGAACTCAATTTCTCCAAATTAAGCCGACAACGTCGCTAGTCAATTTTAAAACTGCATAATCGCCAGAACAACTTTGATAATACGCACAACCTAAATGGTTAAAACATAAATCAAACTATAAGATCGACAGAATATCAAAGCACGCATAAACTTTGAGTTAAGAATAGCAAAATCAATGTCTTGCAAAAAAACAAAGCGAAAGTACCGAGCAAGTAAACAATTAGCAGGCGACGAATATCATTGAAATAGGGCTACAGAAAGACCGCCCATAATGTATAAAGGTGCCATCAAAATAAGTTTAAGATGCCACAAAGGGTTTCCCAAAGTTAAAATTACATATAAATTACAAAACAGAAAAAAAAAAACTACTCTTCATCCACCAGCTCTCCATTGACGATGATCTTCTCCGAATTCAAGACACTGACATCTCCATCCGGGTAAAAGTGTGCAGCTTGAGCATGAGCCCTTTCAAAGCCATCATCAAAACACTCAGCAAGGGCACCTTTGCATCCTTTCACCTCCTCTTCCAGCTGATCTTTTTTCTCTTTGAAAGCTTCCCTCTCTAGCTCCATGGCTTCTCTCTCAGCAGCCGGATTTGTAAGACTAGTCTCCAGAGTCTTTACAGACGTCTCTGCCGCTGTCTTTGACTCCAAAGCATCAATAAGGCGAGTCTGCAAACCCGTCGCCTTATGTTTCCACTTTTCAGCATCCTCCACAACCTCTTTATTCTTCCTCTCCAGCTCGCTATACTTCCGATCCATGGTATGATTTATCATCAAAATCCTCAAAGAAGACTCTCCGGCGTCCATCACTAACTCGCCAAACTTGCTCTTCAACCCAGCCTCCACATCAACATCAGATAGAGGGACATTCTCAACCATATACCTACAAGAGTTTAAATCCTTCATGTAGGGGATAAAATAAAGAAAGTTACAAAGAAAACAAGATAAGAAGTTTACCTTCGGAAATTAAAGTCTTTATGCTAGAAAGACTTCGCCACTTTCTCGTTCAAAGAAGTAGTCGCCATCGTCGTTCTCTCCACCTTTTCTCCCGACGAAGGGGGACGTTGAGTCTCACCTTTCCCAGTCCTCCCCTTCTTCTTCTTAGGGGAATCAACAACTTCAATTATATCACCCTCCGCAGCAGGCACCTCCAATTGTTTGCGTCCGCCGGAACAGAAGTTGTATCTGGTTTAGAAGCCAGATCCTTCCTTTTTACACGGCGATGTTGCACGCCGGCGGGATCACTCGTTGCGTACCCTTCTGCAGTTTTCTTCGTCTTAAGCTCGGCGAGATACTTCTTCCTTTCAGCAGGAGTAAGCGGTGTCATCTTGGATCCTGAAAGAAAAATAAAATCAAAGAGTTAGGACATCAAAGTTTGTTGAGTAAATCAAAGAAATCTAAAGAGATTCACTCACGCAGGTAGCCATCTAGATCTTCTGAATCCCCTTCTATATTCAAAAGCTCGTGGATATCAGAATGCAACATCTTCTCTAGAAAACAGACGATTCCCTGCTCATAGGGCGTCATCCTATCGAAATTGTAACCCATTATAGCAGCAGGTGACGCGGTTCAAATTAAGGGAAATTTTGGTTTTCCTTCTACCAAAAGAGAAGCCACCGAGCAGTTGGGCGCTCCTTTCACCTTGAAAAAAGTGTCTTTCCAATCTTTCTTAAAATTGGAAGCATAAGACGGAAATAGTTTCTTACTAGGATGAGCGCAAATAGTCACCCATGTTCCTTTATTGACATCCTAAGTCCCGTAAAAGTATAAAAAAGGACAAACCAAAGGCTCGAAGCCCAATGCCCTACAAAGAATCTCGAAGCCTCGAATAAACGCCCAACTATTCAGGCGAATTTGAGAAGGTGCCACGTTCATGAATTTCAAAATATCCATCTCAAAGGAGGTGAGTGGAATTTTGACGCCAAACTCTTCCAGCACTTCCGCATACATAAAATATGTTTCATCACCCGCCAGGTTCTACGAACATACATTCTCGCCCACGTCGCAGTGGATTAATTCCACATCTTCTTCATGACCCGTCAACGAGATGTCTCTCTCGCTCCTAATAAAGTTAATGGCATCAACTTCTGTATACATTGAGGTCTTGCTAGACACTTCCTGTGCAAAAAACTTCATTTCGACACTCGTTTCGATCTCCTCGTCTCGATCTCCTCGTCTCGATCTGTTGAAACAGGCTTCAAGGAACAAACCCCTCGTTCCCGATTCAGACCTGGAGTAGAACACAGAAAAGCGCAATCACTATCGGAGCTGCCGCCTGTAACACCCACTTTATTTATTTAATTATTTTATTAGAGTATATAGTATATTATTATATATTATATGATTTTAATGATGTTTGTGACGTATGAGATGATGTTGTGGTGTGACGTTTATTTTATTATTTAATAAAATAAAATATGTGATGAAAATTAAGATGTGATATAATAACAAATATTTTGAGAGATGGGGTTGTTTTCATAAATAAGATAGAGTTGTGGGGATAAGTGAGAATAGAAAGAATTATATAAGGGAGTTAGGTTTAGAAAGAAGCAGTGAGTACGTTACAGACTTTTGCAAAGAGGAGAGGAAAGTGGCCGGAGAAGAGAGAACCTCAATTCTGCGAACATACCAGGTAAGGGTGAGCCTAGCTTCAATTGTATTTACTGTAATTCATCTACTTGTGATTAACAAAGGGATTAGGAAATAGTTTGAGCGATTTCATAAGTTAGGGTTTAGTGAATTTTTGGATGAACTGATGTTATAATGATGCAAATTAACGTAGAAACCTGTTACAGAACCTAGATTAATCACTAGGACTATAATTCTGATAGATTAGAAGCATAACATGAAGAATTGGACGAATTTTGGCGGGGTTTCGAGCGAACCCGTAACCCCTCTGCGATAGCTCGCCGTGACGAGCAGACCCGCTCGCCGTGGCGAGCAGTTAGGTATTTACTCGCGAGGCGAGCAGCTGAGCTCGCCGTGGCGAGCGACCCCCTTCAGTGCGCGCGAGGCGAGCAACATCACTCGCCGTAGCGAGCAACTGGCAGAATGTAAATTTGACAGCTCGCCGTGGCAAGCAGAACCACTCGCCATAGCGAGCAATGTGGTCTCAGACCACTATAACTTGAGTTTTAGAACTCTATTTTGAGCGAGGCTTTGAGGGTAGACCTTTGGATAGTATTGGAGATGTTTAAGACCTAAATTAGAACCTGTAATGACGCTGTAAGATGATATTTAATTGTTAGCGTTAATCTATGATTAATTGCTCATTAAGCAAAGTTTATGAATGAAGTATAAATGATGTTTGCGATGATAACTTTGTGCTGTATATACATATGTTAAGTGTACTGAGCTGCTGTCATGTACTGTTGCAATTGCATGTGTCGATAAAGAGTCGTATATGATATTAAGATGTTGTGTATTAACTTGTTTAAGTATATGAGTCGAGTCCATGCATTTGCATAATTTAAGAAGGTGGAGCTTATTAAAGCTAAAATAATGGTACCACATGCATGATGTTAAGATGTTAGAGTTGCATTTGTCAAGTCCTGTGTCTGAGATGTTTTGAGACGTTTGTTCTGTGAAGATATTCTAAGATAACTTATTATACGTAGATGTTTGAGATGTTTTCAGTTATATGTGACGATTAATGTTGTTATTGTTAAGCATAATTATTTGAATTATATGTTAATATAATTGTTGTGAATCTCACCCCTTCTGTTGGAATTGCCGCCTTGTGGGCAAGTGCAGGTGACCAAGCTTAGGTTCGTCGATGTGAGAGATTCTTGTGGAGTCTTAGGAGCTCTGATACGTAACGGGATGGGGATTTATCAATTGTTTCTATTCCTTTATGTATCGTTTTGACTAATAATGATGTTTGCGACGTAACTTGATTTGAGATGTTTTATGAGGCTTTTGTGCCGAGAATTATTTATTTAAGATTTTGAGACGTTTATGAATTCCACTGCTATGTTTGAATATTGTTTTAGAATAAATTATTATTCGATTTGATTTAAAAGATTTTATGAAATGTGACATCCTGATTTATTGTGATATACTCTGATTATTTGAATGAAATTTTTAAGTCGGGATTTCGGGGTGTTACAATTGGTATCAGAGCAGGTTGGTCCGTGTGGCCAATTAGAGAGTCGAGTGACGGTGTCTTAGAGTTAGAATATTATAGTTATATTATTCTAACTTATGTTTGCCTTGTGGAGGAATAAGATGGCTGGAAGGAATGATGCTGCTCTTGCTGCTGCTTTGCATGCAATGGCCCAAGCTGTGGGAAATCAGAACAACGCTGGTGGAAACGCTGGGACGAGGATGTTGGAAACTTTTCTGAGGAACCACCCGCCTACCTTCAAAGGGCGATACGATCCTGATGGAGCTCAGACGTGGCTCAAGGAAGTTGAGCGGATCTTTAGGGTGATGCAGTGCGAGGATGGTCAGATGGTACAGTTTGGTACCCATATGTTGGCAGAGGAGACTAATGATTGGTAGGTTGGTATCCGACCTATCCTGGAAGAAGGAGGTGCTGCTGTGACTTGGGCGGTGTTTAGGAGGGAATTCTTAAACCGTTACTTTCCTAAGGACATTCGGGGAAAGAATGAGATCGAGTTCCTTGAGTTGAAGAAAGGAAATATGTCCGTGACTGAGTATGCTTCGAAGTTTGTGGAACTGGAAAAGTTCTACCCCCATTATACTGCTGAGAATGTTGAGTTTTCCAAGTGCATCAAGTTTGAGAATGGCTTGCGTCCTGAGATTAAGAGGGCAATTGGTTACAAGAAGATTCGAAATTTCTCTAAGCTGGTGAGTAGTTGCAGGATTTATGAGGAGGATACCAAGGCTCACTACAAGGTAGTGAATGATAGAAAAGCTAAGGGTCAGCAGAGTCGTCCCAAACCTTATGATGCTCCTAGAGATAAGGGTAAGCAAAGAGTGAATGATGAGAGGCGACCACAGAAGAAGGATGCTCCTGCTGAGATTACCTGTTATAATTGCGGGCAGAAAGGCCACAAGAGTAATGCGTGCCCTGTTGATGTGAAGAGGTGTTACCGATGCGGACAGAAAGGGCATATTACCCCAGACTGCAAGTTTGATGATGTTGTGTGTTTCAACTGTGACGAGCAAGGACATATTGGCTCGCAGTGCAAGAAGCCAAAGAAAGTTAGGACTACTAGAAGGGTTTTCGCGTTGACCGGCACTCAGACTGAGAATGAGGATCGTTTGATCAGAGGTACTTGCTATATTAATGATATACCTTCAGTTGCTATTATTGATACTGGCGCTACACATTGTTTTGTTGCTTATGATTGTGCTGTTAAGTTGGGTCTTGTTATGTCTGATATGAATGGAGAGATGGTTGTCGAAACTCCAGCTAAGGGTTCGGTGACTACTTCTCGTGTGTGTTTAAGTTGTCCGTTGTCTATGTTTGATCGTAACTTTGAGATGGATTTAGTCTGCCTACCTTTGATTGGTATGGATGTAGTTCTGGGGATGAATTGGTTAGAGTACAACCGTGTACTTGTCAACTGTTTTCGCAAGACGGTGTATTTCTTGTCTGAAGAGGAAGAAAGTGGAGCAGAATTTTTATCTACCAAGCAGCTGAAACAATTAGAACGAGATGCAATTTTGATGTTTTCTCTGATGGCATCCTTATCTATTGAGAATCAAGAGAAGATTGATGAATTGCAGGTGGTGTGTGATTTTCCTGAAGTATTTCCGGATGAGATTACTGATGTGCCCCTGAAAGAGAAGTTGAATTTGCGATTGATCTTGTCCCTGGAACGAAGCCTGTGTCTATGACACCTTATCGCATGTCAGCTTCTGAGTTAGCTGAGTTAAAGAAGCAATTGGAGGATCTGCTTGAGAAGAAGTTTATAAGACCAAGTGTTTCACCTTGGGGAGCGCCTGTACTGTTAGTAAAGAAGAAGGATGGGAGCATGAGGTTGTGTATTGACTACCGTCAGTTGAACAAGGTAACTATAAAGAATAGGTATCCACTTCCGAGAGATGATGATTTGATGGATCAGTTAGTGGGTGCATGTGTGTTTAGCAAGATTGACTTAAGGTCGGGTTATCATCAGATAAAAGTGAAGGATGAAGATATGCAGAAGACGGCCTTTAGAACTCGATATGGTCATTATGAGTATAAAGTGATGCCTTTCGGTGTTACGAACGCGCCGGGAGTATTTATGGAGTATATGAATCGGACCTTCAAGGCATTTTTGGATCGTTTTGTGGTGGTGTTTATTGACGACATTTTGATATATTCCAAATCCGAAGAAGAACATGCTGAACATTTGAAGATTGTCTTGCAAGTATTGAAAGAAAAGAAGTTGTATGCTAAATTGTCTAAGTGTGAGTTCTGGTTGAAGGAAGTTAGTTTTCTTGGTCACATTATTTCTGGTGATGGAGTAGCAGTTGATCCATCTAAAGTTGAAGCTGTGTCGCAATGGGAGACTCTGAGGTCGGTTACGGAGATTAGGAGCTTTTTGGGATTGGCTGGTTATTATAGGAGATTTATAGAAGGATTTTCTAAGTTGGCACTTCCGTTAACGCAGTTGACGTGTAAAGGTAAAGCCTTTGTGTGGGATGCTCAATGTGAGAGTAGCTTCAATGAGTTGAAGAAGCGGTTGACGACAGCTCCAGTCTTAATTTTGCCAAAGCCTGAAGCACCTTTTGTGGTGTATTGTGATGCGTCTAAGTTGGGTTTAGGTGGTGTGCTGATGCAAGACGGTAAAGTGGTTGCTTATGCATCCAGGCAGTTGAGGATTCATGAACGAAATTATCCTACCCATGATCTTGAGTTGGCTGCAGTGGTATTTGTGTTGAAAATTTGGAGACATTATTTGTATGGTTCGAGGTTTGAAGTGTTTAGTGATCACAAGAGCTTGAAGTACTTGTTTGATCAGAAAGAATTAAATATGAGACAGAGGAGATGGCTCGAGTTATTGAAAGATTATGATTTTGATTTGAATTACCATCCGGGTAAGGCTAACGTAGTTGCTGATGCCTTGAGTAGGAAAACGTTGCATATGTCTGCTATGATGGCGGAAGAGTTCGAACTATTGGAACAATTCAGAGATTTGAGCTTGGTTTGTGAAAGATCACATCAGAGTATAAAGCTAGGAATGTTGAAGATTGACAATGAGTTTCTGAAAAATATTAAAGAAGCGCAGAAAGAAGATGTTAAGTTTGTAGATTTGCTTGTTGCGAGTAACCAGACTGCAGATGGTGATTTTAGAGTCGATGATCACGGTGTGTTGAGGTTCCGAGGTAGAATCTGTATTCCGGACAACGATGAGATGAAGAAGGCTATCCTTGAAGAGAGCCATAGAAGTAGCTTGAGTATTCACCCAGGAGCTACGAAGATGTATCATGATTTGAAGAAGTTGTTTTGGTGGTCTGGATTGAAACGCGATGTGGCACAATTTGTGTATTCTTGCCTAGTTTGTCAGAAATCGAAGATAGAACATCAGAAACCTGCTGGTATGATGGTTCCGTTGGATGTGCCAGAGTGGAAATGGGATAGCATATCCATGGATTTTGTGACGAGTTTGCCAACTACTCCAAGAGGGAACGATGCTATTTGGGTGATCGTTGATAGGTTAACCAAGTCAGTTCATTTTCTACCGATCAATATCACTTTTCCTATGGTTCGGTTAGCCGAGATTTACATTCAAGAGATAGTAAGATTGCATGGTGTTCCTTCGAGCATTGTGTCAGATAGAGATCCGAGATTTACTTCTAGATTTTGGAAAAGTTTGCAAGAAGCTTTAGGGTCTCAGTTGAAGCTGAGCTCGGCGTATCATCCACAGACAGATGGTCAATCCGAGAGGACGATTCAATCGTTGGAAGATTTGTTGAGGGTGTGTGTACTCGAACAAGGAGGAGCTTGGGATAATCACCTCCCATTGATAGAATTCACTTACAATAACAGTTACCATTCTAGTATTGGAATGGCACCTTTCGAGGCTTTGTATGGAAGAAGATGTAGAACCCCGTTGTGTTGGTTTGAGTCGGGTGAAAGTGTGGTTTTAGGACCAGAGATTGTGCAACAAACCACTGAGAAGGTAAGAATGATCCAAGAGAAGATGAAAGCGTCGCAGAGTCGACAAAAGAGTTATCATGACAAGCGTAGAAAGGACCTTGAGTTCCAAGAGGGAGATCATGTGTTTTTGCGAGTTACTCCAATGACCGGTGTAGGTCGTGCCTTGAAGTCGAAGAAGTTGACTCCAAAGTTTATTGGTCCGTATCAGATATCAGAGAGGATTGGGACGGTGGCTTATCGTGTTGGCTTACCACCGCATTTATCGAATTTGCACGATGTTTTTCATGTGTCGCAACTGAGGAAGTACGTTCCGGATCCATCTCATGTGATCCAAAGTGACGATGTACAAGTGAGAGACAACCTTACGGTTGAAACTCTACCCTTAAGGATCGATGATCACAAGGTGAAGTTGTTGAGAGGCAAAGAGATACCTCTAGTGAGAGTGGTTTAGAGTGGAGCGACTGGTGAAAGCTTAACTTGGGAGCTTGAAAGTAAGATGCTGGAGTCATATCCAGAGTTGTTTAATCGAGGTAAGATTTTCGAGGACGAAAATCCTTTAAGTGGGGGAGAGTTGTAACGCCCACTTTATTTATTTAATTATTTTATTAGAGTATATAGTATATTATTATATATTATATGATTTTAATGATGTTTGTGACGTATGAGATGATGTTGTGGTGTGACGTTTATTTTATTATTTAATAAAATAAAATATGTGATGAAAATTAAGACGTGATATAATAACAAATATTTTGAGAGATGGGGTTGTTTTCATAAATAAGATAGAGTTGTGGGGATAAGTGAGAATAGAAAGAATTATATAAGGGAGTTAGGTTTAGAAAGAAGCAGTGAGTACATTACAGACTTTTGCAAAGAGGAGAGGAAAGTGGCCGGAGAAGAGAGAACCTCAATTCTGCGAACATACCAGGTAAAGGTGAGCCTAGCTTCAATTGTATTTACTGTAATTCATCTACTTGTGATTAACAAAGGGATTAGGAAATAGTTTGAGCGATTTCATAAGTTAGGGTTTAGTGAATTTTTGGATGAACTGATGTTATAATGATGCAAATTAACGTAGAAACCTGTTACAGAACCTAGATTAATCACTAGGACTATAATTCTGATAGATTAGAAGCATAACATGAAGAATTGGACGAATTTTGGCAGGGTTTCGAGCGAACCCGTAACCCCTCTGCGATAGCTCGCCGTGGCGAGCAGACCCGCTCGCCGTGGCGAGCAGTTAGGTATTTACTCGCGAGGCGAGCAGCTGAGCTCGCCGTGGCGAGCGACCCCCTTCAGTGCGCGCGAGGCGAGCAACTGGCAGAATGTAAATTTGACAGCTCGCCGTGGCGAGCAGAACCACTCGCCAGAGCGAGCAATGTGGTCTCAGACCACTACAACTTGAGTTTTAGAACTCTGTTTTGAGCGAGGCTTTGAGGGTAGACCTTTGGATAGTATTGGAGATGTTTAAGACCTAAATTAGAACCTGTAATGACGCTGTAAGATGATATTTAATTGTTGGCGTTAATCTATGATTAAATGCTCATTAAGCGAAGTTTATGAATGAAGTATAAATGATGTTTGCGATGATAACTTTGTGATGTATATACATATGTTAAGTGTACTGAGCTGCTGTCATGTACTGTTGCAATTACATGTGTCGATAAAGAGTCGTATATGATATTAAGATGTTGTGTATTAACTTGTTTAAGTATATGAGTCGAGTCCATGCATTTGCATAATTTGAGACGGTGGAGCTTATGCTCAAAGCGACGGTGGAGCATTTGCTCAAAGCGACGGTGAAGCTTATTAAAGCTAAAATATTGGTACCACATGCATGATGTTAAGATGTTAGAGTTGCATTTGTCGAGTCCTGTGTCTGAGATGTTTTGAGACGTTTGTTTTGTGAAGATATTCTAAGATGATTTATTATACGTAGATGTTTGAGATGTTTTCAGTTATATGTGACGATTAATGTTGTTATTGTTAAGCATAATTATTTGAATTATATGTTAATATAATTGTTGTGAATCTCACCCCTTCTGTTGGAATTGCCGCCTTGTGGGCAAGTGCAGGTGACCAAGCTTAGGTTCGTCGATGTGAGAGATTCTTGTGGAGTCTTAGGAGCTCTGATACGTAACGGGATGGGGATTTATCAATTGTTTCTATTCCTTTATGTATCGTTTTGACTAATAATAATGTTTGCGACGTAACTTGATTTGAGATGTTTTATGAGGCTTTTGTGCCGAGAATTATTTATTTAAGATTTTGAGACGTTTATGAATTCCGCTGCTATGTTTGAATATTGTTTTAGAATAAATTATTATTCGATTTGATTTAAAAGATTTTATGAAATGTGACATCCTGATTTATTGTGATATACTCTGATTATTTGAAAGAAATTTTTAAGTCGGGATTTCGGGGTGTTACACCGCCACTACTACTACTACTCTCACACGAACCACTAGGGATTGTGTGACGTAGAAGGCCAAGAAAGTAAACGTCTCAATCTATAACTGCGTTAGGACGTGTTGCATGTTTTAAACAAGCCATTCTTACCTTATTCATTTCCCTAGAATCGGAAGCAGTAATCTCTCTACTCAACTCATCGCAATCCCTAATAACTACCATAGCTAAAAACCTAAGACAAAACTTATGAGAAGAAGGAACGAGAAATACCTGTAAGGAAACTGGAAAGCTGACGGTCGGAGAATCTGGACAAGAACAGCTACGCAGAAAGACGAGAGAGAAGGAGAAAACAACAAGCAAAGACTGAAATGAAAAAGAAACGAGAAGAGATGACAATTTATAGAAGGAAAAGGCTCAAGTCGCCTCGAAAAACGTGTTGTCCCCATTGATGAATGGAGACACGTGTAAAAAACACCAGGATGAAGACACCTCATAGTTATTGAAAGGTCATGGAACCTAAGTCGTATGATTTATTAAGACAAGGACACCGCCCTCGCCAACAAAAGTAGTACACGTCTAGCTCTGCAGACAAAACCACTTCGCCGTATCTAGAGGCTCGTGCTTGGGGAGAAGATATGAAGTATGATATAAAGTATACTCCCAAGCAAACGTAAAACCAATTGATATGGTACGTACCAATGAAAGGCGATACATCCGCCCCCAGGAGCTCTTAAACGATTTAGAAACATCCCAATGAGATGCTTTCAGAACGTTGGAACCCGCCAAGGACAAACCACTTCGCCTTGTCCCAAGACTCGTGCTTGGGGGGCTATGGACTGTCAAACTAAACAAAATGGACATAAACTCCTAGGAAACTCTGGAAACATGATAAAACTCCCTATGCAGGATGTCCTAAAAATGGATCTTACTATCCAAGGATGGAAACCAAAGTAAATAACGCAAATACACACAAAATTTCAAAACAAACAGAATTAATCACTTCGCCTTGTCCCAAGACTTGTGCTTGGGGGGATGTGGACCGTCATAATATTCATAAGGACCTAAAAGACCTCCATATAGACTTTTAGACACTCTAAAAGGCCTTAGCACCCTCCAGAAGGGCTCCAAGGCTCAAGGCGCGTCCTTCCCAAGGCGCTGCCTTAATTTACTTCTAAAAACCTCTTGAAGTGCCTTAAGTACTAAAATACCCATGTTGCTTGGGGTCTAAGCAAACGAAACCCAAGCCCATAGCAGGCTTTACATACCACTCTTGAGAGCATTCTCAAGGCATCCAATAATCAGTCTAAACCCTGACAAATGATACAAACCTTAGTATTCACTACTCGTACTTTTTTGCAAGTACAGTTCACAATAGTTCTATCTCCAAGGAAGTTTGTCGAGTATTTGTACTACGATGTCGGTCCACCTCCCATCGTACATGTCTTGTCTTGTTTCATCGAGTTTTACCTTTCATATACGGTTATACAGTCGTACAAATTATACATTTATACAGTCATTTGTTTGTACAAGTTATGTCCATACATTCATACATTCATACAATCATACATTCATACATTAATACTTTCACACATTTATACATTAATACGATCAATACAATCAAACATTCATACATTCATACGATCATACATCCGTGCATTAATGCTTTCACATATTCATACATTCATGTGAGAATATGCATAACATCAATTCAAACATGGTTGTATCAGTCACCTAAAGTCTTGTTCGGCTGTATTCTTTCGGTTTGGTCCTCACTCATTGTCATGCCAAGCGGCAAGTTCTAACAAACGAACAACTTGTAATCATCATTTTCATCAAAAGTGTCATCCCCAGTGTGTCTGGTCAAGAGATGTCACCAATCACGCATATGCCAAGTGGCAAGTTCTAACAAATGAACAACTTGCATTTACCATTTACCTTTTTATCCTATGTCAAGTGGCGAGTTCCAACAAACGAACAACTTGCAATCCTTATTTTCATCAAAAGTGTCATCCTCAGTGTGTCTGGTCAAGAGATGTCACCAATCAGAATGTGCCAAGTGGCCAGTTCCAACCAACGAACAACTGACATTTATCCCTTTACCTTTTCATTGAACGCCAAATAGCAACTTCCAACCAACAAACAACTGGCATTTATCCTTTTACCCTTTCATTGAACGTCAAGTGGCATGTTCCAACTAACGAACAACTGGTATTTATCCTTTTACTTTCAGTGTGCGCCAAGTGGCAAGTTCTAACCAATGAACAACTCGCATCCACATTTTTACCTTATGTCAAGTGGCAATTTCAAACAATCGAACAACTGACATTATCCATTTATCGTTTTATCATATGTCGAGTGGCAAGTCCTAACAAACAGACAACCGGCATTATCCTTTTACCCTTATCAAATGTCAAGCGGCAAGTTCCAACAAACGAACAACTTGAACCCTTTCAAAACTGTCATCCCTAGTGTGTCTGGTCAAGAGATGTCACTAATCAATCATTTCAAGTGGCAAGTTCCGACAAACGAACAACTTGAACCCTTTCAAAAGTGTCATCCCCAGTGTGTCTGGTCAAGAGATGTCACTAATCAATCATTTCAAGTGGCAAGTTCCAACAAACGAACAGCTTGAACCCTTTCAAAAGTGTCATCCCCGGTGTGTCTGGTTAAGAGATGTCACTAATCAATCATTTCAAGTGGCAAGCTCTAAAAAAGGAATAGCTTGAACCCTTTCAAAAGTGTCATCCTCAGTGTGTCTAGTCAAAAGATGTCACTAATCAATCATTTCAAGTTGCAAGTTCCAACAAACGAACAACTTGAACTCTTTCAAAAGACTCCATCTTCAAATCTGCGGACGAAGAAACTTAAATAGGGGCATCTGTCATACCCCAATTTTTGACCTAAGAACCCACATTCATACGCGGTTTGACCCAGATCAATATCTGACTGTTTTAGTGAAAAATTCGTCAGAGAGGTATTTTAAAATACCTCATGTTTGATTCCGAGTCGGGCACTCTTCTCTCTTTATTTTATTTTTATTTTTTTAGTTTAAATTTTCATCTTCTATTCTTTTTTTTAATCATCTAAATTTAATCTTTAATTTTGTTTAGTTTTTATTTATTTAATTATCTCTTCTTTTTTTTAAGATAAAGTCCAAGAGGTCCAAGTCTGCATAATATTTTTTATTATTTTATTTTCATGTTAATTATTTCTATTATTATTATTATTATTTGATAAAATCCAAAAAAATGATCCTGATCCAAAACCCGCCTGTTACGCGAATCCAGTACACAAGCCATGAACAAAAACATGGTCTTCATCGAAAACGATTCATTCCAATCCAAACCAAATTTTTTTGCTCTTTATGAACAAACCCTAATCCCTAATCCAAGCACTATAAGTAAAACCTGCAAGCACACACAACTAAAATGCCATCGAATCACAAACAACAATTCCAATCGTAATCCAAAACCCTACAAAACATCATCAATCCATTATAATCAAAACCACAACCACAAAATCCAGTATGACATCTCAACAACCAATACAACAACTAAAACCACTAAGACCTTTCATCAAAACCGTACATCAAGGAACCGGGGAAAAACAACAACTCCGAATTATCACACAACAACTCCACACAATCGGTTTCAACAGTCATACGACACAACTCACAAACTGTCACAAGTAAGCAGATCCACAACACAAAGGTAGTCTTATTGTTTTCTTTTTTTTCCATTCCTTAAATAGTAGATCTAGACCCTTGGGTGTCTTTTTTGAAAATTTTGAAAGTAGAATTAGGAGAGAAGAAGTGGATCGAAATAGAGCAAAAAAAACAAAAAAAATAAATAAATTAGGGTGCCTCCGTACCGGGCGGCCAGCCACCGCCGGAACCACCTTACCGTCGCCGGAAACTGGGTGCTCATGAAGAACACCTTGAGTGTTCATGTGGAGAGAGAAATGAGAGTTAGGAAGAGGGATTGAGTGAAGAGAGAGAAACAGACTTATAAAATGACTAGAAAAGGGTCTTACACCCTTTATATACCCCATTGAACCGGTTCGGTTCTCCTGCAACCGACCTAGCAGGGTTACCAACAACCCAGCCTTCGGCCCATTTTCGAATCCAGCAAGGCCCATTACACTTCATTCCATTCTGTTTTGTTTCTCTATAGATTTACTTCATACACCCTCATTTTAATTCTTGCACCCCTGCATGCATATTCTACTATTTACTTCCTCGTGCATCTTTTATTACTGCATTTTACGTTACTGCATTTCATTTTATTTTTATTTTTGCATTTCTTATTTCGTTTAACATATTTATTTTATACCATTTTATTTTTTTATTCACACTGATTGATGTAGAATGTATAATTAGGCTTAATGTAAATCATGCATGCATCTTTAGTTTAGTTTTATCGTTATTGCATTTTAATTTATTTATTTTTTGTCGTTTATTTTGTGGTACGGATTTTAGAATGTATATTAGGTTTATTGTAAATGCATATTTAGCTTAGGTTTATTATCATGCATATTTATTTTTCCGCAGACCATAGAATGTATCCTAGGCTTAATGTAAAAATGTGTTTGTGTGCGTGTTTTATTTTTATTGCTTTATGTATAGTATAGGTTAGAGGTTTTTTTGTGGTGATCCAACGTCACCACAAAATACCTACGCTTTACTTTTCCTGCTCCGTTAGTTTCAATTTTTGTTCAAAAACAACAAAAACATGCAAATAACCAAAATCACAAAAATATTATTAATAATAAAACTTGATCCAAAATCAAGTGATCCCTATTATTTTAATTTTCTTAATCAAACTTCAAATCAAATTAATTCTGAAGGTGAGAAAAACACAAGAAGAGGGGTTGAATTGTGTTTTCTTTTCGCAACTCTGGAAGAGTGAGAATCTGATTTTGTAGGATCAGAGTCTGAATGGATTCAGAGTCTGATGGGAGATCAGATTCTGTTGCAGCGGATATAAACAAGAGATAGAGAGAAGAGAGAACACAAGCAATTATACAGGTTCCTTCCACAAACCGGAAGTAGTCCTGTCTCCCTTGCACTTCCAAGGAGAGTTCCACTAAAATGTAATATCTATTACAAGTTGCTCAAACACACAGTAAGAGACTTCCAATGCTCAAGCACGCATGCAAGAGACTTCCAATGCTCAAAGACACAACTAAGAGACTTCTTTGCTCAAGGACACAGCCAAGAGACTTCTGACACAATTTATAGAAAATTGAATAGAGTTGAAACACTTGATAAACAATCAAACGTGTTCCAATTACAAAACAAAGACAGACTCTGTTTTAAACAAAGACAGACTCTGTTTTTCTGCTTAACTTAGAGATTCTAGAATACACAGTTTGTAAGAATAATCTAAGTTTTTGATGTGTTTCTGGTAAGACTCAGTTTGAATACAATAGCTTAGCAGCGTAGTTTTTCAGTTGTAGAGTCCAACAATTCTTCAAGTCTTCTATCCTATATATAAGCGTTAGAAAGAGACGTTGAGTCAATCCAGCACATCAAGATAATTCTGGAAGCTTGATCAATAGCTGTTGATCTGTTGCTTGATATGGTAATAGTCCTTCAAATGCATATTTTGAATTCCATTCCTTTTGAAGCTTAATACCGGTAGACACAGTTGCCAAACTGTACGAGGTAGTGGAGTCGGGGAAACAGAGTTTGTACACACGTACTCTGTACTATACTGCATTCTTTGTCGTTGAGCATCCCACGCTCAAGTTGACTTTGAAGCTAGCCATTACTCCAAATTAGAGTTTCTTGTGCATCGTAATGCCTTTAGAAATCCTTCTAAGCAGATCTTCAGATTGCAGGCTTCTGACTTACTGTAGCATTTCAGCTTCTGATGATCTTCAGACTCTCTTGGTCTTCAGGTTCTGATAGTCTTCAGATTCTGATAGTCTTCAGACTCCTTTCAGCTTAGTCTTCAGACTCTCTTCGACACAGTCTTCTGATGATTCTTCAGACTCTTCAGATCGTCAGAATCACAAGCAACAAGCTTCTCTAGGTCTTGCTCTCAAAATGTTCAAACAGAATAATTTCTAAGATATAAATCTTGATTAATATCCTACATACTTAAACAAATATTAGCATATCCAAGTGACAATTTTTAATACCTTGTTATCATCAAAACTCAAAACGTGGTATTGTTGAACACCTTTGTTCCAACAATCTCCCCCTTTTTGATGATGAAAAACATCAGTATTTAAAAGGTCAATTGTTGTTAATCTAATTAACAGGTTGATCTAATTCTGAGTTGATATCAGAATCTTGAGATCCTGCACAACTTTCATCTTGCTCTGGAGTTTCACTTCCAGGCACTTTGTCATCAAATCTGACATGCATAGATTCTTCAACACATAGTATTTCTGAATTATACTGTCTGTATGCCTTAGATCGTTCAGAGTAATCTAAGAAGATTCCCTTCTGAGCTTTGGCATCAAATTTCTTTAGATAGACTTTATTGTTCGGGATATAACATGTACATCCAAACTGATGAAAATAAGATGTTAGGTTTCCTTCCTTTAAAGAGTTCATATGCTGTTTTGTTCAACAGAGGTCTGATATAGATTCTGTTCTGAACATAACATGTTGTATTTACTTCTTCTCCCCAAAAATGTTTAGCCAGACTGTTCTCATGGATCATGGTTCTAGCCATTTCTTGTAAGGTTCTGTTCTTTCTCTCTACAACTCCATTTTGTTGTGGAGTTCTAGGTGCAGAGAATTCATGAATAATTCCATGTGTTTCATAGAAAACCTCAAAAAGCTCATTTTCAAATTCTCCTCCATGATCACTTGTGACTTTCAAAATTTTCAATTCTTTTTCAGATTGAATTTGGATGCAGAATTTGCTAAACACAGAATATGAGTCGTCTTTAGTTTTCTGAAACTTAACCCAACTCCATCTGCTGTAATCATCAACAATGACTAGTCCATACTTACTTCCATATAAGGATGCAATGCTAACTGGTCCAAATAAAACAATGTGAAGTAACTCCAAGGGTCTGGATGTAGAAACAATTTCTTTCGGTTTAAAGGAACTCCTAACAATTTTCCCTTTCTGACATGCTCCGCAAAGAGCATCTGAATGATAGTCAATGTCTGGTAAGCC
Source organism: Medicago arabica (assembly GCA_946800305.1). Classification (NCBI taxonomy): domain Eukaryota; kingdom Viridiplantae; phylum Streptophyta; class Magnoliopsida; order Fabales; family Fabaceae; genus Medicago; species Medicago arabica. The sequence continues at coordinate 32,370,103 of OX326966.1, read as the reverse complement.
TTTGACTAGTTGCAACTTGCTAAGCTTAGAGATTAACCTCTAGTTTGCATGTCCCAACTGTAACGCCCTAGTTGTCGATTATTTTATTTCAGTTGATTTTAATAAGTTTTTATGATTTTAAATAATTACGTTGATTTTTGGCGTGTTATATATTTTATTATATAGTTATTTTGAATTATTTAAGTGAGATAGGTGATATTTACAATTATTAGAAGGTTGGGGAGTAAAATGAATTATTTAATAATTTAATAGGAGTTAATTAGAATTAAGGAGAAATTAATAGGTATTAATAGGAAATAGAAGGAAAGAAAGGTCAGAAGCAGTTTTACGTAGAAACAGTGAGAAACAGAGAAAAGGGAGAAAAACCTAGAAGAAGAGGGAAGAAGCAAGAAGAGGGAAGAACGCTGCTTTTTCAGGAAGATAATATAAGGTAAGGGTGAGACTAACTCTCAACTTTAGGTTCTATAATTTGTTGATGAATGTAGGGTTGTTAGGGTTGATGAATTGAATTAGGTTAATGATGAATTGATGTTAATAACTTGATTAATTCATGAAAACTGTTAATGTTATTGCTGTTCTGATGTTAGAATGCATAGGGATGATGAAATTCATCAAAACTGAGCCTTTGGGGGTTGAATTTGGGGTTTAGGGTTGAAAAGTAGAAGCCTGTTCGTATAGTCGTAGTTCTGCCAGCAGAATCTCGCCCAGAATCGTGACACGATTTAGTGTAATCGTGGCACGATTTTGCCCTGTAAATAAACAACTGAAATAGGGTTTGTTCAAATCGTGGCACGATTTGGTCATCGTGGCACGATTTTCCTTGGCAAAATGCATGTTTCCTGAAGCTCCAAAATCGTGTCACGTTTTGTAGTAATCGTGACACGATTACCTTTTTCAGTTTCCTTAGTCTTTCTCGCTTTTCTTGCTGTTTAAGCTTGCTTGTGAACTCAAAATATCATGGAAATAATGCTCAAATTTTGTGTGAGACTTTGTTGTACCCTTTTGTCGTGTCTGTCGATTAAGTTGGAATCTTATGTCATAGTTGATTATGCATATCGTAGTTGTCGTTGCTGTTGTCGAGTTGTATGTAGATATACACCATTGAGTCCATTTCATACTCATACCCCTGTTGAGGGCTCACGCCCTGGAGTGTTTTCACTCAACCGTTGAGGGCTTATGCCCTGGAGTGTTTATCACTCAATCGTTGAGGGCTTATGCCCTGGAATGTTATTTCATTCAACCGTTGGGGGCTTATGCCCCGGAATGCTTAGCATTCAACGCGCGTAAAATGGTACCACATGCATCTGCATTAGTCGCATTGTTGTCGTCGTAGCTGTTGTCGTTGTTGTTGTTGTAGGTTGAATTGTCGGTGTCGTTGTCGATAATGTTGTTGAATTGTTCAATTATAAATAATAATTAATTATTCGCTATATTGCTGTTGTTGAATTTTATTGATGAGTTATGTTATCTATTGTTGTTTGTGAATCTCACCCATTCTGCTGGAATTGCCGCCTTGTGGGCAAGTGCAGGTATCGAAGACTAGTAGAGATGTCGGCTCAAAGTGTCTTAGGGCTCTGATACGTAACGGGACGGGAATTTTGTTGCTTGTTCTCTCTTTCCTTACGTATTAATAATGATTTATGAAACTTTTGATGAGGCCTGCGTGCCAAAGACTTGTTTAGTTGTTTTAAAACTAATTCCGCTGCGAAGTTTTGAAGTTAATTATTATTGACTACTTAATTGGAGAATAAATTATTCATCCGTTAATTTTGGGAATTTTATTTGAATGAAAATGTAGCATTCCGTTTTGGTGAAAAACTCTGATTTAACTTGTGAATTAATAACTGTTGGGCGAACGGGGTGTTACAATTGGTATCAGAGCAGGTCGGTCCGTCCGGCCAAGTAGTAGAGTCGAGTCGAGCCTAGTAGAGTTGTGTGACAATTTTGTATTGTCCTTGTTGTCTTGATTTGTTATTGTTGTGTAGAATCTTTGAAGTTGATCTTGTATGTTTTCCGTTGACGGGTATGGATGTAATCCTTGGGATGAACTTGTTAGAGTATAACCATGTCCTCATCAATTGTTTTAGTAAGACAGTACGTTTTTCTTCCGCTGAAGAAGAGAGTGAAGTTGATTTCTTGAGTACTAAGCAGTTGAAGCAGATTGAGCGTGACGGAATTATGATGTTTTCCTTGTTAGCATATTTGTCAATAGAGAATCAAGCAGTGATTGATGGCCTACCAGTCGTGAATGAATTCCCAGAAGTTTTTCCTGATGAGATTCCCGATGTGCCGCCAGAAAGAGAAGTTGAATTTTCAATTGATCTTGTTCCGGGTACGAAGCCTATGTCGATGGCTCCTTACCGTATGTCAGCAGCTGAGTTGGCAGAATTGAAGAAGCAGTTGGAGGATCTACTTGATAAGAAGTTTGTAAGACCGAGTGTTTCACCTTGGGGAGCGCCGGTGTTGTTGGTTAAGAAGAAAGATGGTAGCATGAGGCTGTGTATAGATTACCGCCAGTTGAATAAAGTGACGATAAAGAATAGGTATCCGCTTCCGAGAATTGATGACTTGATGGATCAATTAGTGGGTGCCCGTGTGTTTAGTAAGATCGATTTGAGATCAGGTTACCATCAGATCAAGGTGAAGGATGAAGATATGCAGAAGACAGCGTTCAGAACGCGATATGGTCACTATGAGTATAAGGTCATGCCTTTCGGTGTTACTAATGCACCTGGTGTATTTATGGAGTATATGAACAGGATTTTCCATGACTTTTTGGATAAATTTGTTGTTGTTTTTATTGATGATATTCTTATTTATTCTAAGACTGAAGAAGAGCATGCAGAGCATTTGAAGATTGTTTTGCAAGTGTTGAAAGAAAAGAAGCTGTATGCCAAGTTGTCAAAATGTGAGTTCTGGTTAAGTGAAGTAAGTTTTCTTGGCCATATTATTTATGGTAGCGGCATTGCTGTTGACCCATCGAAAGTTGAAGCGGTATCGCAATGGGAGACTCCGAAGTCAGTCACAGAGATTAGAAGTTTTCTGGGCTTAGCCGGTTATTATCGAAGATTTATCGAAGGATTTTCGAAGTTGGCACTTCCTTTGACACAGTTGACCTGTAAGGGTAAAGCTTTTGTGTGGGATACTAAGTGTGAGAATAGTTTCAATGAGTTGAAGCAACGGTTGACGACTGCTCCGATTTTGATTTTACCGAAGCCAGATGAACCTTTTGTTGTTTATTGTGATGCGTCCAAGTTGGGCTTAGGTGGTGTACTTATGCAGGATGGTAAGGTGGTAGCTTATGCTTCGAGACAATTGAGGATACATGAGAAGAACTATCCTACACATGATTTAGAGTTGGCTGCTGTAGTTTTTGTGTTAAAAATTTGGAGGCATTATTTGTACGGTTCCAGATTTGAGGTGTTCAGTGATCATAAGAGTTTGAAATATTTGTTTGATCAGAAAGAGTTGAATATGAGGCAGAGAAGATGGCTCGAGTTGTTGAAGGACTATGATTTTAGTTTGAATTACCATCCGGGTAAAGCTAATGTGGTTGCAGATGCCTTGAGCAGAAAGACGTTGCACATGTCTGCTATGATGATGAAAGAGTTCGAGTTACTTGAGCAATTTAGGGACTTGAGCTTAGTTTGTGAATTAGCACCTCAAAGCGTGCAGTTGGGTATGTTGAAGATCAATAATGAATTCTTGAATAGTATCAAGGAAGCGCAGGAAGCTGATGTTAAGTTTGTAGACTTGATGGTTGCTAGTAATGAAGCGGAAGGTAGTGATTTCCAGGTTGATGATAAAGGTGTGTTAATATTCCAAGGCAGAATTTGTATTCCTGATAATGACGAGTTGAAAAAGATGATTTTGGAAGAAAGTCACAGGAGTAGCTTAAGTATTCATCCGGGAGCTACGAAGATATATCACGACTTGAAGAAGTTATTTTGGTGGTCAGGATTGAAGCGAGATGTTGCGCAATTTGTTTATGCATGTTTGACTTGTCAGAAATCTAAAGTTGAACATCAGAAGCCTGCAGGGTTGTTGACACCGTTAGATGTGCCAGAATGGAAGTGGGATAGCATATCCATGGATTTTGTAACGAGCTTACCGAATACTCCGAAGGGGCATGATGCCATTTGGGTGGTTGTTGACAGGTTAACAAAGTCAGCGCATTTTATTCCGATCAATATCAATTATCCGGTAGCTCAGTTGGCAGAGATTTACATTCTTAATATTGTGAAGTTGCATGGTGTTCCATCAAGCATTGTGTCGGATAGAGATCCGAGGTTTACTTCAAGGTTTTGGAAGAGTTTGCAGGAGGCTTTGGGTTCTAAGTTGAAGTTGAGTTCGGCTTATCATCCTCAAACAGATGGTCAGTCGGAGAGGACGATTCAGTCGTTGGAAGATTTGCTAAGAGTGTGCGTACTTGAGCAAGGTGGAGCTTGGGATAGTCATCTACCGTTGATTGAGTTCACATATAACAACAGTTATCACTCGAGTATTGGTATGGCACCATTTGAAGCTTTGTATGGGCGGAGGTGTAGAACTCCGTTGTGTTGGTTTGAATCGGGGGAAAGTATAGTGATGGGACCGGAATTAGTCCAGCAGACTACAGAGAAGGTTAAGTTGATAAGAGAACAGATGAAAGCGTCGCAGAGTCGACAAAAGAGTTACCATGACAAGCGTAGGAAGGAACTTGAATTTCAGGAGGGTGATCATGTGTTCTTGAGAGTCACCCCCATGACAGGTGTAGGTCGTGCGTTGAAGTCTAAGAAGTTGACTCCGAAGTTTATTGGTCCTTATCAGATATCGGAGAGGATTGGGCCAGTGGCATATCGAATAAGTTTGCCGCCACATCTTTCGAATCTGCATGATGTGTTTCATGTGTCGCAGTTGCGGAAGTACGTAGCGGATCCTTCGCATGTTATACCAAGAGATGACGTGCAAGTTAGAGACAACCTTACGGTGGAGACTTTACTGTTGAGAATTGATGATCGTAAGGTGAAGAAGTTGAGAGGCAAGGAGATACCTCTGGTGAGAGTTGTCTGGGGTGGAGTAACTGGTTAAAGCTTGACTTGGGAGCTGGAGAGCAAGATGCTAGAGTCTTATCCTGAGTTGTTCGCTTGAGGTAATATTTCGAGGACGAAATTCTTTAAGTGGGGAAGAGTTGTAACGCCCTAGTTGTCGATTATTTTATTTCAGTTGATTTTAATAAGTTTTTATGATTTTAAATAATTACGTTGATTTTTGGCGTGTTATATATTTTATTATATAGTTATTTTGAATTATTTAAGTGAGATAGGTGATATTTACAATTATTAGAAGGTTGGGGAGTAAAATGAATTATTTAATAATTTAATAGGAGTTAATTAGAATTAAGGAGAAATTAATAGGTATTAATAGGAAATAGAAGGAAAGAAAGGTCAGAAGCAGTTTTACGTAGAAACAGTGAGAAACAGAGAAAAGGGAGAAAAACCTAGAAGAAGAGGGAAGAAGCAAGAGGAGGGAAGAACGCTGCTTTTTCAGGAAGATAATCTAAGGTAAGGGTGAGACTAACTCTCAACTTTAGGTTCTATAATTCGTTGATGAATGTAGGGTTGTTAGGGTTGATGAATTGAATTAGGTTAATGATGAATTGATGTTAATAACTTGATTAATTCATGAAAACTGTTGATGTTATTGCTGTTCTGATGTTAGAATGCATAGGGATGATGAAATTCATCAAAACTGAGCCTTTGGGGGTTGAATTTGGGGTTTAGGGTTGAAAAGTAGAAGCCTGTTCGTATAGTCGTAGTTCTGCCAGCAGAATCTCGCCCAGAATCGTGACACGATTTAGTGTAATCGTGGCACGATTTTGCCCTGTAAATAAACAACTGAATAAGGGTTTCTTCAAATCGTGGCACGATTTGGTCATCGTGGCACGATTTTCCTTGGCAGAATGCATGTTTCCTGAAGCTCCAAAATCGTGTCACGTTTTGTAGTAATCGTGACACGATTACCTTTTTCAGTTTCCTTAGTCTTTCTCGCTTTTCTTGCTGTTTAAGCTTGCTTGTGAACTCAAAATATCATGGAAATAATGCTCAAATTTTGTGTGAGACTTTGTTGTACCCTTTTGTCGTGTCTGTCGATTAAGTTGGAATCTTATGTCATAGTTGATTATGCATATCGTAGTTGTCGTTGCTGTTGTCGAGTTGTATGTAGATATTGTTGGAACAAAGGTGTTCAGCAATACCACGTTTTGAGTTTTGATGATAACAAGGTATTAAAAAGTTGTCAATTGGATATTGCTAATATTTGTTTAAGTATGCATGATATCAATTAAGATTTGTATCTTAAGAAGCATTCTGTTTGAACAATGTTAAAGAGCAATAAATCCATAGAAGCCTGTTGCTTGTGATTCTGTATCGAAGAGAGTCTGAAGACTGTATCGAAGAGAGTCTGAAGACTGTATCGAAGAGAGTCTGAAGACTGTGCTGAAGAGAGTCTGAAGACTGTATCAGAGTCTGAAGACCATCAGAATCTGAAAACCAAGAGAGTCTGAAGACTGTATCAGAGTCTGAAGACCATCAGAATCTGAAAACCAAGAGAGTCTGAAGATTATCAGAAGCTTAGTGCTACAGTGAGTCTGAAGCCACAAATTTGATAATCTCCTAACAGTGATCTCTACTGCATTGCTATGCACAAACAAACTCTAATGGAGTAACGGCTAGCTTCTAAGTCAACTTGAGCGTGGGAAGCACAAAGACAAAGATTGCAGGCCAGTACAGAGTACGTTGTACGAACTCTGTTTCCACTACTCCACTACCACGTACAGTTTTGCAACTGTGTCTACCGGTATTAATCCTCAAAGGGAATGAAATTCAAATGATGCCATTGAAGGGCTATTACCAAATCAAGCAACAGATCATCCGTCATTGATCAAGCTTCAGAACTCATCCTGATGCGCTGGATGACTCAATGTCTCTTTCCTACGCCTATATAAAGGATAGAAGACTTGAAGAATTGTTGGACTCTTGTGGGACTCTTGTTGGACTCTAAGACTTAGAAAATCTGCATTGCGCTGCTTTCGTATTCAACTGAGTCTTAACAATAGCACATCATAAACTTAGATTCTTACAAACTGAGTATCCTAGAATCTCTAAGTTTCACAGAAAAATAGAGTCTGTCTTTTGTGTAATACAGAGTCTGTCTTTGTTGTAATTGAAACACATTTTGATTGTTGTCAAGTGTTTCAACTCTATTCAATTTTCTGTAATTGTGTAAAAGTCTCTTGCTTTTGTGCTTGAGCAAAGGAAGTCTCTTGGCTGCGTCCTTGAGCATAGGAAGTCTCTTAGTTGTGTCTTTGAGCAAGGAAGTCTCTCGCCTGTGTGCTTGAGCAAGGAAGTCTCATACTGTGTGTTTGAGCAACTTGTAATTTGATATTACATTTTAGTGAACTCTCCTTGGAAGTACAAGGGGGACAGGACTACTTCCGGTTTGTGGAAGGAACCTGTATAATTGCTTGTGTTCTCTGTTCTCTCTTTATCTCTTGATTATTCCGCTGCAATCAGAACCTAATCTCCTATCAGACTCTGATCTCATTCAGACTCTGAGTTTAAAGGAATTAGATTCTCACTCTTCAAGAGTTGCAAAAAGAAAACACAATTCAACCCCCCCCCCCCCTTCTTGTGTTTTTCTCACCTTCAGTTGGTATCAGAGCTCCGGCTTTGTTGACTTAGCACTTAACCGTGTAACAAAAAAGATCCAGAGAAAAACATGTCTTCCAGTGAACCGTCTTCTTCTGGTGCCACTTCTGGTGCTGCTATACCATATGAATATGGATCCAATAACAGCAGTAGAAAGGCTGATTATGGAAAAATTCCTAAGTTCAATGGTGATCCTGAAGAATTTTCTTGGTGGAAAACCAACTTCTATAGTTATGTCATGGGTCTTGATGAAGAACTCTGGGACATACTTGAAGATGGTGTTGGTGACTTACAACTTGATGACGAAGGTGCTGCCATTGACCGCAAACTTCACACTGCTGCTCAAAAGAAAATCTATAAGAAACATCATATCATCAGAGGGGCTTTTGTCACTGCTATTCCTAAAACGGAATACATGAAGATGAGTGACAAATCTACAGCTAGAGCCATGTTTGCTTCTCTCTGTGCTAACTACGAAGGAATCAAAAAGGTCAGGGAAGCTAAAGCTCTTCTATTAGTTCATCAATATGAACTATTTAAGATGAAAGAGGATGAAAGTATTGAGCAGATGTACTCAAGATTTCAAACTCTAGTATCTGGTCTTCAGATACTGAAGAAGAGTTACATAGCTTCTGATCATGTTAGCAAGATTTTAAGGAGCTTACCCTCTAGATGGAGACCAAAGGTCACTGCAATTGAGGAGGCTAAAGATTTAAACACTTTAAGTGTTGAAGATCTTGTAAGCTCACTCAAGGTTCATGAGTTAAGTCTCAATGAACATGAGTCTGCAAGAAAGTCCAAAACAATTGCCTTAAAATCAAAAGGAAGGTCTTCAAAGGCTCTCAAGGTTGAAGAGTCTGAAAATGAGTCTTCAGCTTCTGAAAGCTCAGAGGAGGATCTTGATGTTGCAAAGGAAATGGCTATGCTTTCAAGCAGAATGCAGTACCTTGCTAAGAAGAACAAGAGATTTCTGAGCAAGAGCAGTGGGAAGGGGTTCAAAAAGGAGGATCAGAAAGGTTGCTTCAACTGCAAGAAGACTGGACATTTTATTGCTGAGTGTCCAGAACTGCAGAAGGAGAAATCCAAGTCAAAGAGGCCAACCTTCAAGTCAAGCAAGTTTAAGAAGCAGATCAAGAAAAGTCTAATGGCCACCTGGGAAGATCTTGATAATGAGTCAGGGTCTGAGGATGATGATGCTGATGGTGAAGCTAATGTAGCTGTTGGACTAATGGCTACAACTGAATCCGTTAAAGAGACTCCTGAGGCAGAATTAGATGCAGACTCTGAAAGTGAAACAGAGGTATATTCTGAACTCACAAGATCTGAACTTGTAGAATCTGTCAAAGAACTTCTTTGTCATTTTAAAGCTAAGACCACTGAGTTGAAGAAAGTCAAACAACAGCTTGATAAGCTGTCAAAAAGACATAATTCAACTCTGTTGGAATTAGAAGATTTAAAAGAAGAAAATATCTCTTTATTGATCAAGAAGTGTAGCTGTAAATACTTAAGTGAGCAAGATGTTGCTCTACAAGAATTTATTGCTACTAGAATTGACAGATCAAGGGTTGCGTCCATGATCTATAGCACGTATCAGAACAGAGGACAGGGTCTTGGATTCATTGGAGGAAATTCAAATGAAATGACTCTGAAACCTGGTCCTGATGGAGCCAGAGAGGCGTTGAAAAATCACTTTGTAAGAGAGTCTGATGCAGTCAACACAGTGACTCATTCAGAACCTACAACTTCTACCTCTAAGGTTCTGACAAAGTCAAAATCTCAGAATGTTAAGTTAAAGGGTCTGAAAAACTTTGAATCTAAAGCTTTAAAGACTCAGACTCTGAAACATTCAAAGTCTGATAAACAGACTCTGAAAAAGCCAGAGTCTGAAAAACCAAAGCCTAAGTTTCAAAGAAGAGAAACTGTGAAAGGCAAGTTGAAACCTAAACCAAACGGTTCCAAACCCAAGGTATGGGAGAAAACTTTGCCAATGACTTCAAGACGTAACCTACGAAAGGAGTTCAATGGTTCTAAGACTAACCAAAAAGGACCCATGAGAATATGGGTACCTAAGTCTGAAATTATTGATGCTGCAGGTATGTCTAAAAGGACTAGAAAAGCAGAAGGCTTGGTACCTGGACAGTGGTTGCTCGCGTCACATGATGGGAGAAAGGTCTATGTTCCTAACCCTAACCATGAAAGAGGGAGGAACTGTGGGATTTGGAGGAAACCAAACTGGCAAAATCATTGGTACTGGAACCATTGGTAACTCTCTGATCTCAATCAGTAATGTGTGGTTCGTTGATGGACTTAGACATAACTTACTAAGCATAAGTCAATTATGTGACAGTCGTTATGATGTATTGTTTAATAAGAACAACTGCACAGTGGTTAACAAGGATGATCAGTCCATAGTCTTCAAGGGAAAACGAAGAAACAATGTATACAAGATAAAATTCTCAGAACTGACTGATCAGAAGGTAGTGTGCCTTTTGTCAATGGGTGATAAGAAGTGGCTGTGGCATAGACGCTTGGGACATGCTAACTGGAGATTAATCTCTAAGCTTAGCAAGTTGCAACTTGTCAAAGGCCTACCAGACATTGACTATCACTCAGATGCTCTTTGCGGAGCATGTCAGAAAGGGAAAATTGTCAAGAGTCCCTTCAAGCCGAAAGAGATTGTTTCTACTTCCAGACCCTTGGAGTTACTTCATATTGACTTATTTGGACCAGTTAGCACTGCATCCTTATATGGAAATAAATATGGACTAGTTATTGTTGATGACTACAGCAGATGGTGTTGGGTTAAATTTCTGAAAACTAAAGATGATTCATATTCTGTGTTTAGTAAATTCTGCATCCAAATTCAATCAGAGAAGGAAATGAAAATCTTGAAAGTCAGAAGTGATCATGGAGGAGAATTTGAAAATGAACCGTTTAAGGTTTTCTGTGAAAAACATGGAATTATTCATGAATTCTCTGCACCTAGAACTCCACAACAAAATGGAGTCGTAGAGAGAAAGAACAGAACCTTACAATAGATGGCTAGAACCAGGATCCATGAGAACAATCTGGCTAAGCATTTTTGGGCAGAAGCAGTAAACACAGCGTGTTATGTTCAGAACAGAATCTATATTAGACCTCTGTTGAACAAAACAGCTTATGAACTCTTTAAAGGAAGAAAACCCAACATATCTTATTTTCATCAGTTCGGATGTACGTGTTATGTCCTGAACAACAAAGTCTACCTAAAGAAATTTGATGCCAAAGCTCAAAAGGGAATCTTTTTAGGTTACTCTGAACGCTCTAAGGCATACAGGCTGTATAATTCAGAAACACAATGTGTTGAAGAATCTATGCATATCAGATTCGATGACAAAGTGCCTGGAAGTGAAACTCCAGTGCAAGATGAAAGTCATGCAGAATCTCAAGATTCTGATGATAATTCAGAATCTGATCAGATTCCAGAATCTGAAGATATTTCAGAAGCTGGAACAGCCCCTGAAGTTCCTAATGAAGAAGCTTCTGATGAAGCTCAAGATGGTTCTTTGCAAGCTAGTCAATCCAAACAATCTTTCAAATACAAGTCTTCACATCCAGAGGATCAGATAATTGGCAATAAAGAAAGTCCCATGAGAACAAGATCACATTTCAGACAAGAAGAGTCTGTTTTAGGATTATTATCTGTTATTGAACCAACCTCTATTGAAGAAGCTCTTGGAGATGAAGGATGGATTCTGGCAATGCAAGAAGAACTGAATCAATTCAAAAGGAATGAGGTATGGGATCTAGTAGCTAAGCCTGATCACAAGAACATCATTGGAACCAAGTGGGTGTTCAGAAATAAGCTTAGTGAACAAGGAGAAGTAATCAGAAACAAGGCCAGACTTGTTGCGCAGGGCTACAGTCAGCAAGAAGGCATTGATTACACAGAAACGTTTGCTCCAGCTGCAAGATTGGAAGCAATTAGGTTACTTCTTTCCTATGCAGTTAATCACAACATAACCCTGTATCAAATGGACGTTAAGAGTGGATTTCTTAATGGTGTCATTTCTGAAGAAGTATATGTCAAACAACCTCCTGGCATTGAAGATTTAAAGCATCCAGAGCATGTTTATAAATTAAAGAAATCACTCTATGGCTTGAAACAAGCTCCCAGAGCTTGGTATGAAAGACTGAGTAATTTCTTGATTCAAAACAACTTTGAACGAGTACAAGTAGACACTACTCTATTCAGAAAGACTCTGAAGAAAGACATTCTTATAGTTCACATTTATGTTGATGATATCATTTTTGGTTCTACAAATAGTTCACTTTGCAAAGAGTTTTCGAAAGTAATGCAGGATGAGTTTGAAATGAGCATGATGGGAGAATTGAAGTTCTTTCTTGGAATTCAAATCAACCAATGCAATGATGGAGTCTACGTTCATCAGTCCAAGTATACGAAAGAGCTTCTCAAAAAGTTCAATCTTGAGGACTGCAAAGAAATGAATACTCCAATGCATCCAACCTGCACTCTGAGCAAAGAAGATCAAGGAACCAAAGTTGATCAGAAGCTGTATAGAGGTATGATTGGTTCTTTGTTATACCTAACTGCATCCAGACCAGATATTTTATACAGTGTATGTTTGTGTGCAAGGTTTCAATCAGATCCTAGAGAGTCTCACTTAATTGTTGTTAAGAGAATCTTTAGATATCTGAAAGGAACTACTAATCTTGGACTTCTTTACAAGAAATCCTCTGACTATAAGCTAGTTGGATTCTGTGATGCTGACTATGCTGGAGACAGGATTGAAAGAAAATCTACCAGTGGCAATTGTCAATTGTTGGGAGAGAATCTGATATCCTGGGCTAGCAAGAGGCAAGCAACCATTGCTTTGTCTACAGCAGAAGCAGAATACATCTCAGCTGCTAGTTGTTGAACACAGCTACTCTAGATGAAACATCAGCTTGAGGACTATAAAATAACTGAAAATTGTATCCTAATTTATTGTGATAATACGGCAGCTATATGTTTGTCTAAGAATCCAATTCTGCATTCAAGAGCAAAGCACATTGAGATTAAACATCATTTTATAAGAGACTATGTTCAAAAGGGAATTTTAGATATTCAATTCATTGATACTGATCATCAATGGGCTGATATATTTACTAAACCCTTATCTGTTGAATGATTTGATTTCATAAAGAAAAATTTGAACATGTGTTATGTCTCTGGGTAATGTGCGCCTCTGAAAACAGAATTCAGACTCTGAAAATATTCAGAAGCTATTTGGGAATCAGACCCTCTTTTAGAGACTCTGATAAAAGCCTCTGATAAACTATTCAGACTCTGGTAAGAAATCTTTAGACTCTTAGAAGCTCGTATTAGTGGAAGCATGACTGTTGAGTTCAGTAACACCTGCCCCACTACGGTGACAGTTACTTTACAAATTCTCAGACGTGGCCTGTCTGTATTGGGTAAGAACTCAAAGGGCAATGATTTCATTATGTTAAACAAGTTACCTTCGCTTTGTCCCAATACTTTTACGGCTGCATACTATATGTATTTATTGTTTGTGTTTGTTTGTCCCCTATTCTTTCCAAACGGTTATCAAACTTTTTCTCTATAAATACATAACACACACAACTCACTTCTCTTTTCACTCTTTGATTTTCTCTCTGAACAAATTTCTTGTTTTTCAATACTTTGCAAAACTTTTTTGTTCTCAAATCAAACACTTAGAAACCCCTAATGGAAAGTGATCTCATCCAATCTGGTGTCATAATCAAGTCCGGAAAATCCTACGTTATCAAACCCAGAACAATGAACATCATTAAGGAGACTCTGTAAATTCAAGTTGAATCTCCAGTAGATTTTGGTTCTCTCAGCCGTCATGGAGTTGACGTCTCTCCTTATTTCTTATCACAAGGAATGATGAACTACTTTGGTATGTTGAATGGACCAACATATCAGGAGCTTGTTAGAGATTTTTGGGTTAGGTCAGAAGTCTACGACAAAGCTAAAGCTACTTTGGAAGAAACAGTTGCAATCTCAAGCAACCCCAGTCTGGCTGGCAAGAACAGAGATCAAATGGGTTTAAGGCCGTACAATGGTCTTGAAGTAAGGTCTGCTGTGATGGGAATACCAATAGTTATCACTGAAGAGGTGGTAGCCAGGGCTTGTCAAATGGAGAGCGCTGGTAAATTTCAATGGAATGTCAACAAGAAAAGTGAATGGGCTGTTGTCTGCAACAAACTGTTATTTGAAGGGAGACCCTTAAATAAACTGGTGGATATGCATCCTGAGCATAGGGTGCTTATGAAGATTATACTGGACAATATGCTTCAGAAAGGAGGAGGAACAGACACATTGTCTGTGGATCACAAAGTTCTTCTTTATTTTCTCATCAACAAAATAAAGATCAACTTCCCCAGATATGTGATGTACCACATGTGTTGGGCCATCAAGAAGAGTCAATCAGAAACCAGGAGACAAGTTCCTTTTGGAAGATTAATATCTGAGATTCTGTATCAAGAAGGCCTCTTGAAGGTCTTATCAGAATCTGGTGTGGTATCAGATATTCATCTAGGAACAGTGACTGGAAGAATCATTAATGGGAAGACTCTGCAGTACATGAAGATTGTCAAGAGATTCAACCCCTCTAAGCATGATATGAGGGAATCCTATGTACAATCTGACTTGATGATGGACTTCCCTCCCATATCCAAAGAAGATAATCCTGAAGTTCTTGCAAGATTTGTGGTGGATTACTTCAAGGAGACTGGTAGAATAATCAACTATTCTGCCATTCCTGAGACTGCTGGAGGAGGACCTCTTAAGGTCAAGGGAAAAAGGACCAGGGAAGTGGTTCTCAAGGAAGAGGAAGAGAAGCAGGAGCCTCTCAAGAAAAAGATCAAATCTACTGCTCTTCCTGGAGTGACAATTGGTTCCCCTAAGACTTTAACTCCTATGCCTTCATCAACATCCTCTGCACTTCGTGAAATTAAGGATAGGATTAAAGAAACCAAGGATGAAAAGAAAGTCAAGAAAGATGAGAAGAAGGCTAAGAAAGATGAGAAGAAAGCGAAGAAAGGCAAGGCTGACAGAATGGCTCAAGATATTGCTGACTTCCTTGATGCTGACTCTGAAGGTGAAGAGAGTCAGATCAAGAAAAGAAAGGTAGATGTGGTTCCTGTGGCTAAGGATGTAGCACAGAAGATAGGTACTTCTGTATCTATGATTGAAGATGAACATGCTGCTGGCAAGGCAATGGCAGCAGAGGTGGTTGCTGAAGAATTAAAGGAAGAGACTGTCAAGGAAGCTGCTAAGTTGCTTGCTTCTGCTCTTAAACAGAAGGATCCTATAGCTACTACAGAAGCTGAGTTATCAGAAGCTACTGTGTCTGATCACTATGCTTCTCCAGAAGCTGGCATTGGCACCTCTGGCAACATAGCTTATAGCTCATCTTCCTCTTTGAATCAAGAGTCAGAATCTGATTCAGAATCAGACAACAAACCTTTAAGCCAAATTCTTCCATCCCTCAAAAATTCATCCCCCTCACCAATCAAACCCATTTCATCTCATAACCCACTGGACCCTGCAGTAGTTGAATATGTTGATTCAACTATGGACAGAGTAATTCAAGATACAATCACAGTGTCTATGAATCTTCCTGCTGACCAACCTGCTCAACCTTCATTTCTCAAACCACTTCAGGTAATTCAACCTTCTGAAAAGCCTGAAGTAACCATTCAATCTAAACAGCCATCCCCCCAACATGAAACCATTTGTGTAGACTCTCCAGACACTCTAGATTCACTTGAAAAACATCTAGGAGGAGAACTACCAAAAACCCCTGCAAAATCCAAATCAACAAAAGCTACTTCATCTGTTTCCAAACCAGACCCTGTACCTGAACCTACAGAGAATCTTACCTTAGCTTCTGTTGAACTTTCAGAACCTGTTGTTGAACCAGCTTCTGAAAATCTGGAACAAGCTTCCGATATCGTATCAGAAACTGTAACAGAATGTAGAGCTGAAACCAGAAGAGTTCCCCAACCTCTTTGTGATCGTATAACCATTTTCCCAGGTTTTGAAACTTTTCTAGCCTTGAGAGCCTCTCTACCTTCAACCTCTGAACCTCAAATTGACTTATTTGATTCAAACAAGATAGATGAGTTCTATGCTTCTTCAAGCAATAAGCTCAAAGAGGTTATTGAGCAAAGGTTTGTGCCAATCCTCAATGTGAGCTATGAGGACAAGTTCTCTACAGTGAAGACTGAGTTCTTGGATTTTATCACCATAATTCAGAAGGCTGCTGCCAGGGAACAAGCACTTGTCACTGCCAAGCATGTTGAAGAAGTCAAGAGGGCTGAGAAGGTTGTAGTTCTGGAAAGAGCTCTGATTCTAAGGATTAGAGATACACCATTCTTTGATGAAGATCAGTATAATCCAAGGGAATCAATGGTTTATCACTCTTTGAAGAGGAAACTGTACAGAGTTCAAGAAGAAGCAAGACTGGAAAGAGAAGCGCATTTGCGAAGAACTGAGGCTCTGGAAGAGATGGTAAAGAAACAGCAAGAGGATCTCCAGAAATTGATGGATCATCTTGCCAAACAAAACCAACCTTAGTTTAATTTCTTTCTGTTTTATTTTGTAATTCTTGTTTGTTATCTTCTGAACTATTTTTGCTTAATTTATACAAGTTGTTTTTTAATTCAATTTGCATTCAATTTTGTTTTTATGCTCTGAATCTTCTATGTTTTCCCTCTGAATCTCATTCTTCCTTAATACATGTTTGCACCCTTACCTTAAGTCATTTAAAAAGGGGGAGGAACTTGTTCTAAACCTTTTTTTGTTGATGACAAAAGGGGGAGAAGGGAAAGTATTTATGTCAGGGAGAAGGGAAAATTTCTTTTAATTACATTGCATGTTCTACGTAAAAGTTAAAGGGAAATCTGCGAAAGGTGCTTAGTTAGACTCTGAGCCCCTGTTTAAGAATCAATTCTCTAAATTCGTTTATCTTTCTGAGAATGAATTCGATTCCTTATGAAAATGAATTTAACTAACCTGGATAGATCTTAAGAGGAGCTTACAAACCTCAACTTAAGAACTGTCTGACTCAGGGGGAGTCAGAGCTTACAAACCTCAGACTCTGAGCTTACAAACCTCAGAACCCTTAAGTCAACTTGTTAATTAGATTAACAACAATTGACCTTTTAAATACTAATGTTTGTCATCATCAAAAAGGGGGAGATTGTTGGAACAAAGGTGTTCAGCAATACCACGTTTTGAGTTTTGATGATAACAAGGTATTAAAAAGTTGTCAATTGGATATTGCTAATATCTGTTAAGTATGTAGGATATCAATCAAGATTTATATCTTAGAAAGTATTCTGTTTGAACAATGTTAAAGAGCAAAAAATCCAGAGAAGCTTGTTGCTTGTAAGACTGTATGGAAGAGAGTCTGAAGACTGCATCGAAGAGAGTCTGAAGACTGTATCGAAGAGAGTCTGAAGACTGTGCCAAAGAGAGTCTGAAGACTGTATCAGAGTCTGAAGACCATCAGAATCTGAAAACCAAGAGAGTCTGAAGATTACCAGAAGCTTAGTGCTACAGTGAGTCTGAAGCCCAAAAATCTGATAATCTGCTAACAAGGATTTCTACTGCATTGCGATGCAAAAGAAACTCTCAAATGGAGTAACGGCTAGCTTCAAAGTCAACTTGAGTGTGGGAAGCACAAAGACAAAGATTGCAGGCCAGTATAGAGTACGTTGTACGAACTCTGTTTCCACTACTCCACTACCTCGTACAGTTTGGCAACTGTGTCTTCCGGTATTAATCCTCAAAGGGAATGAAATTCAAATGATGCAATTGAAGGACTATTACCAAATCAAGCAACAGATCAACAGTCATTGATCAAGCTTCAGAAATCATCCTGATGTGCTGGATGACTCAACGTCTCTTTCCTACGCCTATATAAAGGATAGAAGACTTGAAGAATTGTTGGACTCTACAACTTGAAAAATCACATTGCGCTGCTTTCGTATTCAATTGAGTCTTAACAAAAACACATCATCAACTTAGATTCTTACAAACTGAGTATTATAGAATTTCTAAGTTACATAGAAAAACAGAGTCTGTCTTTTGTGTAAAACAGAGTCTGTCTTTGTTGTGATTGAAACACATTTTGATTGTTGTCAAGTGTTTCAACTCTATTCAATTTTCTGTAATTGTGTAAGAAGTCTCTTGCTTTTGTGCTTGAGCAAAGGAAGTCTCTTGGCTGCGTCCATTGAGCAAGGAAGTTTCTTGCTTTTGTGCTTGAGCAAAAGAAGTCTCTTGGCTGCGTCCATTGAGCAAGGAAGTCTCTTAGTTGTGTCTTTGAGCAAGGAAGTCTCTTGCCTGCGTGCTTGAGCAAGGAAGTCTCATACTGTGTGTTTGAGCAACTTGTAATTGATATTACATTTTAGTGAACTCTCCTTGGAAGTACAAGGAGGACAGGACTACTTCCGGTTTGTGGAAGGAACTTGTATAATTGCTTGTGTTCTCTCTTCTCTCTATCTCTTGATTATTCCGCTGCAATCAGAACCTAATCTCCTATCAGACTCTGATCCCATTCAGACTCTGAGTTTAAAGGAATTAGATTCTCACTCTTCAAGAGCTGCGATAAGCTAACAGAATTCAACCCCCCCTTCTTGTGTTTTTCTCACCTTCAGAAGGACATTCTTATTGTTCAAATTTATGTTGATGATATCATTTTTGGTTCAACTAATAGTTCACTTTGCGAAGAGTTTTCTAAGGTAATGCAGGATGAATTTGAAATGAGCATGATGGGAGAATTGAAGTTCTTTCTAGGAATTCAAATTAACCAATGCAAAGATGGAGTCTATGTTCATCAGTCCAAATACACGAAAGAGCTCATGAAGAAGTTCAATCTTGAGGACTGCAATGAAATGAACACTCCAATGCATCCAACCTGCACTTTGAGCAAAGAAGATCAAGGAACCAAAGTTGATCAGAAGCTGTATAGAGGTATGATAGGTTCTTTGTTATACCTAACTGCATCCAGACCAAATATTTTATTCAGTGTATGTTTGTGTGCAAGGTTTCAATCAGATCCTAGAGAGTCTCACTTAACAGCCGTTAAGAGAATCTTTAGATATCTGAAAGGAACTTTTAATCTTGGACTTCTGTACAAGAAATCCTCTAACTATTATCTAGTTGGATTCTGTGACGCTGACTATGTTGGAGACAAGATTGAAAGAAAATCAACCAGTGGCAATTGTCAATTTTTGGGAGAGAATCTGATATCTTGGGCTAGCAAAAGGCAAGCAACTATTGCTTTGTCTACAGCAGAAGTAGAATACATCTCAGCTGCTAGTTGTTGTACACAGCTACTCTAGATGAAACATCAGCTTGAGGATTATCAAATTACTGAAAACTGTATCCCAATTTATTGTGATAATACAGCAGCTATATGTTTATCTAAGAATCCAATTATGCATTCAAGAGCAAAGCACATTGAGATTAAACATCATTTTATAAGAGACTATGTTCAAAAAGGAATTCTAGATATTCAATTCATTGATACTGATCATCAATGGGCTGATATATGTACTAAACCTTTGTCTGTTGAAAGATTTGATTTGATAAAGAAATATTTGAACATGTGTTACGTCTCTGGTTAATGTGCACTTCTGAAAACAGAATTCAGACTCTGAAAGATACTCAGAAGCTAATTGAGAGTCAGACTCTCTTTTGGAGACTCTGGTAAACATAAGCTTCTGAAAGACTCTCAGAATCTGTTAAGGAATCTTTAGACTCTCAGAAGCTCGTATTAGTGGAAGCATGACTGTTGAGTTTAGTAACACCTGCCCAACTACGTTGACAGTTACTTTTTTAGTTCTCAGACGTGGCCTGTCTGTATTGGGTAAGAACTCAAAGGGCAATGATTTTATTACGTTTAACAAGTAACCCTCGCGTCTTCCCAACACTTTTACGGCTGCATGCTCACTAGTCTTTATTACTCTTGTTTGTTTGTCCCCTTCTCTTTCTAGACGATTTTCTACTCTTTCACTATAAATACCAATCACACACAACTCACTTCACTTTTCACACTTTGATTTTTCTCTGAACATTTCTCTTGTTTTCAGTCTCTGAAAAACATTTTGTTCTCAAAATCAAAACCTAGAAACCTTCAAATGGCAAGTGATCTTATTCAATCTGGTGTGATAATCAAAACCGGCAAATCATACGTGATTAAACCCAGGATCATGAACCTTATCAAAGAAACTCTGGAAGTTCAAGTTGAATCTCCAGTAGATTTCGGTTCCCTCATCAGACATGGTGTAGATGTCTCTTCTCATTTCTTATCACAAGAAATGATGAGCTATTTCGGTATGTTGAATGGACCAACATATTAGGAGTTGGTGAGAGACCTCTGGGTCAGAGCAGAAGTGTTCAACAAAGACGATGCTACCATTGAAGAAACTACATCAATCATGAACAATCCTTCTTTGGTTGGCAAAAATAGAAAGCAAATGGGTTTGAAACCATACAAAGGTCTTGAAATCAGGTCTGTTGTGATGGGGATTCCAATCCTTATCACTGAAGAAGTAGTTGCCAGAGCCTGCAGGGTAACTAATGAAGGAAAATTTCAATGGAATGTGGAAAAGAAGAGTGAATGGATGGGAATCTGCAACAAAGTCTTATTTGAAGGAAGACCCTCAAATAAGTTGGTTGACATGCATCCTGAGCATAGGGTGCTTCTGAAGATCATACTGGATAGTATGCTTCAAAAAGGTGGAGGAAGAGACACTCTGTCTGTTGATCACAAGGTGCTTCTGTACTTTCTGATTAAGAAGCACAAGATAAACTTTCCAAGGTACATAATGTACCACATGTGTTGGGCTATCAGGAAAAGCCAAACTGAATCCAAAAGACAAGTTCCTTTTGGAAGGTTAATCTCTGAGATTCTGTATCAAGGAGGCCTCTTGAAGGTCTTGACAGAATCTGGTGTTGTATCAGACGCTCACCTTGGAATAGTGACTGGGAGAATCATCAATGGCAAGACTCTCCAATACATGAAGATTGTCAAAAGATTTAATCCTTCTAATCAAGATATGAAGGAATCTTATGTTCAATCAGACTTGATGAAGGACTTCCCTCCTATTTCCAAAGAAGACAATCCTGAAGTCCTAGCAAGATTTGTAGTAGACTACTACAATGAAACTGGTAGAATAATCAACTATTTTTCCATTCATGAGACTGCTGGAGGAGGATCTCTTAAGGTTAAAGGGAAAAGGACCAAGGAAGTTAATCTAGAGGAAGAGAAAGAGAAGCAAGAGCCTCCCAAGAAGAAGAAAAAGTCTTCAGCTCTTCCAGGAGTGACTATTGGTGCCCCTGAGACCATAGCTCCTATGCCTCTGTCTGTTTCTTCTGCATCCAAGGAAATTAAGGAAAGGATAAAGAACCCCAAGGATGAGAAGAAAGCGAAGAAAGACGAGAAGAAGGCAAAGAATGAGAAGAAAGCTTAGAAAGGCAAAGCTGACAGAGATTACAAGAAGTTGGCTGAAGAAATTGCTGAATACCTTGATACTGACTCTGATGGTGAAGAAAGTCAGATCAAGAAAAGAAAGATGGAAGGGGTTCATGTGGCTAAGGATGTAGCATAGAAGATAGGTACTTCTGTATCTTGATTGAAGATGAACATGCTGTTGGCAAGGAAATGGCTGCAGAAGTTGTGGCTGAAGGACTTAAGGAAGAAACTGTGAAAGAAGCTGCCAAGTTACTGGCATCAACTCTGAAACAGAAGAGTCAGGTTGCTCGTGCAGAAGCTGATCTATCAGAAGCTACTCTGTCTAATGATTCTGATCGGCAAGCCTCTCCAGAAGCTAGGATTGGCACCTCAGGTAACATTGCATTTAACTCACCTACCTCTTCTACGAATCAAGAGTCCTCATCTGATACTGAATCAGATAACATACCCTTGAGCCAAGTTCTTCCTTCCCTCAGAAATAAAACCCCCTCTCCAATCAAACCTATATCATCCTTTAACCTACTTGATCCCTGAATAGTTGAATATATTGATTCAACTATTGACAGGGTTATTCAAGACACCATCACAGTGTCTCTGAACTTACCTTCTAACCACCCTCCTCAACCATCATTTCTCAAACCACTTCAGGCAATTCAACCTACTGAAGAGCCTGAAGTAACCATTCAATCAACACAACCATCCCCCCAACATGAGCATATTGTGTAGACTCTCTAGACACCCTAGATTCTCTTGAAAGACACCTAGGAGGAGAACTACCAAAGACACCCGCAAAATCAAAAACAACAAAGGCTGCAGAATCTGTTTCAAAACCAGACTCTGTACCCGAACATTCAGAAAATCTAACCCTAGCTTCAATTGAACCAAACTCTGAAACTGTAAAGGAACCAGTCTTTGAGATTCTGGAACAAGCTTCTAGTGTCATACCAGAACCTGTAATAGAATGCATAGTAGAGCCTGTGTCTGAAACAGTTACTGAACCTCAAACTGTTGTAACAGGCTTCCAAACCTTACAAGCAATAGTAGCCTCTGAACCTTCAACTTCTGAACCTCACAACCTCTTTGATTCGTTAAAGATAGATGAGTTTTATGGAATGTCAAACTCTAAGCTCAAGGACATTATTGAGCAAAGGTTTGTGCCTATCCTCAATGTAAGCTATGAGGATAAGTTCTCCAATCTGAAGACTGAATTTGTGGATTTTGTCACCAAAATTCAGAAGGTCGCTGTAAAAGAACAAGTTGTTGTTCTTGCCAAACATGTGGAAGATGTTAAGAAAGCTGAGGAAGCAAAATCTAAGAAGAAAGATCCTATTCTACAGTTGGAATATAAACCATTCTTTGATGCTGATCAATACAATCCAAGGGAAACAGTGGTTTATGATTCACTAAGGAGAAGACTTCACAGAGTTCAGGAAGAAGCAAGACTTGAGAGAGAAGTTCATCTCAGAAGAATTGAAGCTCTAGAAGAGATGGTCAAGAAACAACAAGAGGATCTCCAGAAATTGATGGATCACATTGCCAAACAAAACCAACCTTAGTTGCAAACTTTTTTTTAATGTTTTGTTTTGTTTTGCTTGTAACTTTATTTTGCTGTCTTCTATCATCTTCTGAACTTTTATTCTATGATTATTCAAGTTTTTGCTTCTGATATTTTTTGTGCTCTGAATCTTATTTGTTTTCGCTCTGACTC
This sequence comes from Medicago arabica, assembly GCA_946800305.1. Taxonomy (NCBI): domain Eukaryota; kingdom Viridiplantae; phylum Streptophyta; class Magnoliopsida; order Fabales; family Fabaceae; genus Medicago; species Medicago arabica. The sequence goes on along the minus strand of OX326966.1, from coordinate 32,347,190 downwards.
TTATTTCTTATTTTACTTAAATTGTTTTACCCTCACTTGAAGTCATTTAAAAAGGGGTAGAAACTTGTTTCTAAACCTTTTTGTTGATGACAAAAGGGGGAGAAAGATTAGTGACTTTTTCAAACTATATGGAGAAAGATCAGTGAGTTCTATGTAAAAGTTAAAGGGAAATTTGAGAAAGGTACTTAGTTAGATTCTGAGCCCCCATTAAAAAGAATCTTTTCTCAAATTCGTTTATTATTCTGAGATTTGATTCAGCTATTTGTGTAACATGAATTTAATTAACTTGGATAGAACTTAGGGGGAGCTTACAAACCTCAACTTAAGAACTATCAGACTTAGGGGGAGTCAGAGCTTACAAACCTCAGACTCTGAGCTTACAAACCTCAGACCCTTTAAGTCAACCTATTAATTAGATTAACAACAATTGACCTTTTAAATACTGATGTTTGTCATCATCAAAAAGGGGGAGATTGTTGGAACAAAGGTGTTCAGCAATACCACGTTTTGAGTTTTGATGATAACAAGGTATTAAAAATTGTCAATTGGATATGCTAATATTTGTTTAAGTATGCAGGATATTAATCAAGATTTGTATCTTAGAAAGTATTATGTTTGAACATTTTGAGAGAAAGACCAAGAGAAGCTTGTTACTTGTGATTCTGACGATCTGAAGAGTCTGAAGAATCATCAGAAGCTGTTTCATGAGAGTCTGAAGATTATCAGAACCTGAAGTTGAAGAGAGACTGAAGATTATCAGAACCTGAAGTTCAAGAGAGTCTGAAGAGTATCAGAACCTGAAGTTCAAGAGAGTCTGAAGACTATCAGAACCTGAAGACCAAGAGAGTCTAAAGATCATCAGAAGCAAGAGTGCTACAGTGAGTCTGAAGCTTGCAATCTGAAGATCTGCTTAGAGGGTTTTCTAAAGGCATTACGATGCACAAGAAACTCTCATTTGGAGTAACGGCTAGCTTCAAAGTCAACTTGAGCGTGGGATGCTCAACGACAAAGAATGCAGTATAGTACAGAGTACGTATGTACGAACTCTGTTTCCACTACTCCACTACCTCGTACAGTTTGGCAACTGTGTCTACCGGTATTAAGCTTCAAAAGGAATGAAATTCAAAATATGCATTTGAAGGACTATTACCATATCAAGCAACAGATCAACAACTATTGATCAAGCTTCCAGAATTCACTTGATGTGCTGGATTAACTCAACGTCTCTTTCCAACGCCTATATAAAGGATAGAAGACTTGAAGAATTGTGTGACTCTATAACTGAAAAACTACGCTGCTAAGCTATCGTATTCTCACTGAGTCAAACCAGAAACACATCAACAACTTAGATTATTCTTTCAAACTGTGTATTCTAGAATCTCTAAGTTAAGCAGAAAAACAGAGTCTGTATTTGTTTAAAACAGAGTCTGTCTGTGTTTTGTAATTGCAACACATTTGATTGTTTATCAAGTGTTTCAACTCTATTCAATTTTCTGTAAATTGTGTCAGAAGTCTCTTGCTTGTGTGCTTGAGCAAAGAAGTCTCTTAGTTGTGTCTTTGAGCATTGGAAGTCTCTTGCCTGCGTGCTTGAGCATTGGAAGTCTCTTACTGTGTGTTTGAGCAACTTGTAATTGATACTACATTTTAGTGGAACTCTCCTTGGAAGTGCAAGGGGGACAGGACTACTTCCGGTTTGTGGAAGGAACCTATATAATTGTTTGTGTTCTCTCTTTCTCTCTATCTCTTGTTTATATCCGCTGCAACAGAATCTGATTTCCTATCAGACTCTGAATCCATTCAGACTCTGATCCTGACGAATGAAATTCTTACTCTTCAAGAGTTGCGAAAAGTAAACACAATTCAACCCCCCCCCCTTCTTGTGTTTTTCTCACCTTCAGTACAGAGTACGTGTGTACGAACTCTTTTTCCACTACCTCGTACAGTTTGGCAACTGATTCTACCGGTATTAAGCTTCAAAAGGAATGGAATTCAAAATATGCATTTGAAGGACTATTACCATATCAAGCAACAGATCAACAACTATTGATCAAGCTTCCAAAATTCTCTTGATGTGCTGGATTGTCTCAACGTCTCTTTCCAACACCTATATAAAGGATAGAAGACTTGAAGAATATGTTGGACTCTACAACTGAAAAACTACGCTGCTAAGCTATTGTATTCTCACTGAGTTAAACCAGAAACACATCAACTGTAACGCCCGTTTTGATTATTTGAATTATTTTTAGTATAGAGAATATTTATATGATTTTGTGTGAATTAAGTGAGTTATATGATTTATGTGACTTTTATGAGGTGTTGTGACTTATTTTATTGTTTAATAAAATAAGATTTGAAAATAAAATAAATATTTAAGTTGTGGGGATGTTTTGGAAATCAGGTAGAATTATGAGGGATTAAGTGAAATAAGATAACATAAAATAGAAGTGGTTTAAAAAGGAAAATTAGGTTTAGAATTGTACAGAACGTATAATTCAATTTTTGGGAGAAAAAGGGAGAAAACAGAAGGGAAGAACCAGAGAGGCTGCTGCTCAATTTTCTTAAGGTAAGGGTGAGCCTAGCATTACAATTCCATTAACCTTATGATTCATGATTGTAGTTAACATGTTTTAGGAGTATTTCATGAGAAATTAGAAACTAAGAATTAGGTCAAAAAGTGATGAATTGATGATTAGATGATGAGAAATTGTACCAATGTTGTAGAAAACTGTTTATAGACCATAGGGTAACCCTTAAACATCATTATAGTCGAAATTGGGGAGGAACATGATGAAAATTGGGGTTTTGGGTGAAAATTGTCGTAACCCCGTAACTGTTATGTCATCGCTCGCCACAGCGAGCAATCAACTCGCCACGGCGAGTGCTCTTCATCAGCTCGCGAGGCGAGCAACCCACTCGCCACAGTGAGTAACCCCTAGAAGACTCGCGATGTGAGCAACCCACTCGCCATAGCGAGTCGTGCCCCTGATGGCTCGCAAGGCGAGCAACCCAACTCGCCATAGCGAGTTACCCGTGATGGCTCACAAGGCGAGCAACCCAACTCGCCACAGCGAGTGACCTCTGATGGCTCGCAAGGCGAGAGATCCCACTCGCCATAGCGAGCAGCTCTGTATCAGACTGCCTTCTAGAGTTATGCGACTCGTGTCGCACGAGTTGTTATGAGACTACCCCTGGATTAGAGATATGCGTTACTGAATTATTACAAATGACTGGTGAAACGATTAATTAATAATTGATTTGTTAGTAGTGAAATGTATAATTGTACATGTCTTTTCTGAACCATAAGTGATGAAATATGTGATTTGTTTATGATATGAATATATCCTGGAATAATTCATGCGCTGCCTTGCAGCTATTTGTTAATGATTATAAGACGATTGTGTCATTCAGACATTATGAGTTGTAGTCCAAATTATTGGAGTTTATTTGAGATGTCTAAGGTTTAAGAAGTCGAGTCCATGCATAATCATCCAGAGACGAGGGCTCATGCCCAAAGATCTTTTGCTCAACAGAGACGAGAGCTTATGCTCTAGAAGTATTTTTATGCTCAACAGCGACGAGGGCTTATGCCCTAGGAGTATATTTATACTCAATAGCGACGAGGGCTTATGCCCTAGATTGGTGCCACATGCATGATCAAGATGTCTAAGTTGCATAAGTCGAGTCGAAGTTGCATTGTCGAGTCAAACTATTAAGTTGAAGTATGATGTTGATTAAGATGTTACATGACTATTGTTATGATATTATGATGATGAAGTTATGTTGTTAAATATAATTATTGTATTATATGTTTAATGTTATTGTTTTGTGAATCTCACCCCTTCTGCTTGGAAATGTTGCCTTCCCTATGGGTAACTTGCAGGTGATTAAGCTTTAGCTGCTGTTTGCTGTTGTGAGTGGCTACCCTCACTGTGTCCTTAGGTGCTCTGATACGTAACGGGATGGGAACCTTTATAATTATTTTCTATTCCTTACGTATTACTTTGATTTGACATGAATAAGTAGTAGGTTTGAACTATGTTGAGACTTTTGATTAGGCCCGCGTGCCAAGATTATTTGCTAACATTGAATTTTATCCGCTACGAAGTTTGAATAATTTTGACTATCATCTTTCGAAGAATAAATCATTATTTATTCTATTTTTGAGAATTTAAGAAATGTAGCATTCCGTTTTATGTGATACTCTGATTTAATTATGAAATTTTTACTTTGGGAAAACGGGGTGTTACATCAACAACTAAGATTATTCTTACAAACTGTGTATTCTAGAATCTCTAAGTTTATCAGAAAAACAGAGTCTGTCTTTGTTTAAGTTATTGGAACACATTTGATTGTTTATCAAGTGTCTCCAACTCTATTCAATTTTCTGTAAATTGTGTCAGAAGTCTCTTGCTTGTGTGCTTGAGCAAAGAAGTCTCTTAGTTGTGTCTTTGAGCATTGGAAGACTCTTGCCTGCATGCTTGAGCAATTGGAAGTCTCTTACTGTGTGTTTGAGCAACTTGTAATTGAAATTACATTTTAGTGAAACTCTCCTTGGAAGTGCAAGAGGGACAGGACTACTTCCGGTTTGTGGAAGGAACCTGTATAATTGCTTGTGTTCTCTCTTTCTCTCTATCTCTTGTTATTTTCCGTTGCAATAGAATCTGGTCTCCCATCAGACTCTGAATCCATTCAGACTCTGATCCTGTAGAAACAGATTCTTACTCTTCAAGAGTTTCGAAAAAGAAAACACAATTCAACCCCCCCCCCCCCTTCTTGTGTTTTTCTCACCTTCATGTTAGGCCCATTAAGGGAGATTTGACCTAACCCAGTTAGATGGTGACTATATAAGCTTAACTTAGAGAGGCTTGGTGAACTTTTCGTTCATTTCATCTAAGAGGCTAGAGATAGAGAAAAGGGTTAGAGAGAAGATTCAAGAGGAATCAAGCTAGGAGCAAGAGAGGGTGAAGGATTAGCTTAGCTTTTTGAAGATAAGAGGTAAGGGGGATAGTCTTTATTCATAATCAATTGTTTAATCTCTTCTTCTTCTCAAATTCACAAGTGCTTATTTGAATAAGTGATTATTTGAATTTAATTGTTAAAATTCGTGCTCTTGTTGTGATGATGTGTTTGAGTATATGAATTTGATGATAATTGAATTATTGTTGATGAAATTGCATGTTCATGATTTGTATGAATGGATATATTGTGAATTATGTTCATTTGATGATTATTGATATGTTGTTGTTGATTTATGGTTGAAATCATGATTAAATGATGTTGTTGCTGCGGTGAGATGTTGTTGTTGTTGATTGAACCTATGAGTGTTCATAACCATGGAGTCTTGTTGTGAATTGGTGTTGTTCTTAAAGATTTTCATGAAAATGGGTCAAATGGTATTGTTGTTGAAATGATGTTTTGATTCAAGTCTCGTGTGGATTTAGATGTCTTTTTGTGTCTAGAAATGTTTATACAAACTTTGGAAACCAATTTGGGCAATGGGGAACTAAAATTGGAAGTTTTGGGGTGAAAATGGAGTATTTTCCGTGTGCAGAAATTTTGCAACTGATGCAACTCGCCATGGCGAGTGAATGGCGAGTTGGAGGCGAGCTGAGGGTCACTCCATGTGATCACCTCGCCATGGCGAGTGAAGTTACTCACCATGTCGAGTTGCACAGTGCAGTCACCCCTATTTTGTTGTTTTTAGGGCTTTGGGTCAATCTGAACCATTCCGAACTGATTCTATTAATGTAGTTAAATGTAAATGAGCTTTTAAACCTCTGTAAACATCAAGCGAATGAGAAATTGGACGTGGTTTGGTGATTGTACCTCAAACTTTGAAAATGTCAAAAGCATCGATTGTTCCGAAACTTGTTTCTCTTAAGAAAAATGGGTAAGGTTATGTTGTTTACTAAGTACATGATTTTTTCTGAAAATGGTTGTGAATGAATTTGATGGGGTTTAACTTATCTTGCTTTGAAAGTGGAATTATTTTGAAAATGATAAGAGAAACAAACTTTGTGATTTCGATGATCTTGTTGTAATTAGTCGGTGAGACATGCATGTATGCTCAACTGCACACATATGTGAATTAAGAGCATACATAGTCGAAGCATTGATGTTGTCTTACTTTGAAAAGTATATGTTAGTCGTTTTGCTTAACCATAGATGGACTTTGTCAAATTTAATCCTTAAGACCGATTATCTCGGAAACCTTTTGTAAATGGTTTTGTGTGAATATTTAAGGATACGTGAATGATTGCTAGGTGATGAAAATGATGATTATCTTGGATTGGTGAATTTTCTCCTTTACTTTAATTGTGAGAAACTATATGAAATGGTGATGATGTTTGTTGATAGTTGAGATAACAATTATGTTGAATGATGATGCGGTGATGAATTCTATTTGAATTGTGAATGGTTGATTGTATGGATGTAAATTCTTGATAATGCAATTGTTGTTGAAGTTGTTCAATGTAAATGGAGGTGAACTTTTAGATTGTTGTTGTTGAGGTGTTTTGCTTTGTCGAGTCTTTGCTTGTATGTCCATGCATCATAGTCTCATATGTGGTGTAGAGGGAGGACCCTTACATAGGTGTTAATGTAGGAGGAGGTGTACTTTTACATATGATGTGGAGTTGGCATCATGGGGCGACGGACTTTGTTGTTGGTGACGGTACCGCATGCACTTAGAATCACGTCTAGGTGCATAAAAGATGTAGCATGAGTCTTTATGATTGTTATGCTTGTTGATTGGTGAACTTGGTGATTGACATACTTTGTGTCTTATAAGTGATAATGTGTAATTGTGACGTGATGATTGTTGATGTCCTTGGAACATGGTCGAATGAACTTGTAACTTGAAATGAACTGCTAAAGTTAATTCATTGTTTATGTCCTTTTACATATGTTGGTTATTATTGATGTAAAGCTAACCCCCAGTGGTTTTGACCGCCTGCCTTTCCTTATGGACGGGTAGACGGAGTGCAGGAGTAGTTGCTTGCCTTTCCTTTTACATTGTTGATTATTGCCCATATGTCGGGACTTGGAGACTTATATATTTATATGTTGGATTATTTGATGTATGATGTATATCCGTTGCGATTGTTGAGAATTTTATATATGCATGCATGTTGTTTTTGGAAACTTGTTGAAGACGTTACGTCTATTTCTTGAATAATTTTTATATTCGCGTGTTTTATCGCTTTAATAGAAATAGGGTGTTACAAGTTGGTATCAGAGCCGTGGTCAGTCTTGTTCGAACTAGTATTTGGTAAATTTCCCTGTTTGTACACGAATGGTATTGAGTTACATTCGGTACTTGTTTTGTTGTGTTGTTTTCTTATTTGCTGGTTTGATTTAGTGTAGAAGTGAGATGGTTGATGGTAGAGATGATGCGGCGATTGCACAAGCTTTGGCTGCAATTGTAACGCCCTATTTTATTATTTATTTATTTTATTGAGTTTAGATATCTTTTTATAATTTAGTCGATTTATTTTGATAAGTGGTATTTTGTTATGTTATATGTTGGTATTTGTTATAAAAATATATTTGTTATCTGGTGTAGAAAATATATTTGTTATTTGGTGTAGAAATATATATATGTTATTTGGTGTAAAAATATAGGCTAAATTGCAATTTTGATCCCTTAACTATTTAGGTAGTATCGCTTTGGTCCCTTAATTAAAATTCGATTTATTTCTGTCCCTTAACTTCTATCTGTTACACATTTTGGTCCTTTTCTGTTAGTTTTAATTCAAAAACGATAGGTTTTCTTCATCTTCTTCTCCTCTTTTATCATCTTCATATCATCTCCATCAACCTTCATAAACAAGAATCCTAGAAAAATTCCATAAGAAAATTAAGAAAACCTAACGTTTTTTTAATTAAAACTAACGGAAAGGACCAAGATGTGCAATAGAGAGAAGTTAAAGGATCAAAATAAATCGAATTTTAATTAAGGGACCAAAGCGATACTACCTAAATAATTAAGGGACCAAAAATGCAATTTAGCCAAAAATATATTTGTTATTTGTTATATAAATATATTTGTTATAGAAATATATATGTTATTTGGTGTAAAAAATATACTTGTCATTTGCTATAGAAATATATTTGATATTTGGTATGGAAGTAATTTATATATATTTTTAAATAGAATATTGAGTTGTGGGGTTGTTTTTGAATTAGTTAGAATTATGAGGGAATAAGTGGAATAAGATAAAACAAATAGAAGAGGTATAAAAGGTAAAACCTAGGTTTAGGAACAGACAGTACGTACAATCAGTTTTGGGAGAAAAAAGGAGAAAACTAGAAGTGGAGAACCAAGAGGCTGTTGCTCCAATTTTATTAAGTAAGGGTGGGATTTCCTTCAATAATCATAGTATATAATTCTGAAATTTGATGAATTGTTGTGTTCTTAAGTTAGAATTAGAAAGTTTATGTTAATTGATAAAATGAGATGAATTGTGTTGTTTGATGCATGTTCCTATGTTGTTTTGATTTCTATATTGCCTATTTGACCTGTAAACATCATTGTAAATCATTTTGGGTGATTAAGGGATCAAAAATTGGGTTTTTGGAGTGAAAACTGTTCTTTCCCGTAAGCGAATTCGGCCACCGATTTTCTGAAAGCTAAAACTGGAAAAACACTCACTTTTCACCCGTTTCTGTTTTGAATTTGCTTTCGGTGTAAACACAAAAATTGTAGGTATGAATGTCAGCTTTTTAATGCCGTTGGTTTGACTTATAAATTATTTATAGAACTTCAGTTATGGTCAAATTACTGCACGTAGGTCACGGTGAATATTTATGAATTTTAGCACAACCTTTCCCGAATTTGAAATGAAAACTGGTATTGATAAGTACAGAATTGGTCTTAGGTGTAAACACGAAAGTTGTAGGTATGGAGGTTAGTTTTTTAATGCCGTTGGTTTGACTACAAAATGATTTATAGAACTTTAGTTATGGTCATATTACTGCACGTAGGTCACAGTGAATATTCATGAATTTTAGCACAACATTTCCCGAATTTGAAATGGAAACTGATATTGATAGGTACAGAATTGACCTTTGGTGTAAACATGAAAGTTGTAGATAATTGTGTTAGCTTTCCATTGGCTTTGGTTTGACTTGAAAATGATTTTTGGTTTTTGAGTTATGATGAAAATACTCCAAGGAGGCTTTAGTGAATTATTATATGAATGTATATGTTGATGATAATATATGATGTTTTTCCATGATTAATGGATTATTATAAGAATGTGTATGTTGATGAACATGATGTTATATGATGTTGTTCATGGTTGATGAATTATTATATGAATGTGTATGTTGATGAATATGATGTTATATGATGTTGTTCATGGTTGATGAATTATTATATGAATGTATAAGATGTTACATGATGTTATTCATGGTTGATGAATTATTATATGAGTGTATATGTTGATGAATATGTTGTTTCATGATGTTGTTCATATTTGATGAATTGTTGTTGTTAATACGATGTTATATGATATTGTTTATGACTGATGAATTATGATATTATGATGCGAAGTCGTTGTCGTTGTCATTGCCACTGTTGTCATCAATATCGTTAAAGTTGCAAAATTTGGTCTAAGTTGTCTGAGTTGTAAGTGGTTGTTCCAAAGTATTAGAGTCTTATAAGTTATTGACGTTGTCTATGTTGTAAGTTGTTGAGTCCATACATACTCATTTAAGTTGAGGGCTTATGCCCTGTGAGCTTTTGCTCTTAAAGTTGAGGGCTTATGCCCTGGAGCTTTTGCTCAACCACGTTGAGGGCTTGATGCCCTGGAGCTTTTGCTCAACTAAGTTGAGGGCTTGATGCCCTGGAGTGTATTTATGCTCAAAATAAGCTGAGGGCTTGATGCCCTGGAGCTTTAGCTCATTTGCGATGAGGGCTTGACGCCCTGGAAGTTTATTAATACTTATTACGTTGAGGGCTTGATGCCCTGGATTGGTACCACATGCATGAGTAAGATGATAGAGTTGCATAGTCGAGTTACATTGTCGAGTCAAAGATTGTTAAGTCGAAGTTGTTGATGTTGCATAGTCGAGTCGATGTCGAAGTTGTCGAGTTGATAATTATCAATGAATCGTTAATGAAGAGTTATATGTTGTTGTTTATGTTGTTTATGCGAAGTATCGTTAAAGATGATTTGAAGTTGATTGTTGCTTATGTTGTTTATATGAAGTATTATTAAAGATGAACTATGTGGTTATTTGTATTACTAATTGATGTTGTTATGATGATTACATAATGTAGCTTATGAGTTGTTAAAGAAGTACTATATGAAGAATTATTATGATTAATTGATGATGTCCATGTTGTTAAATGCATTTGATGAATTATATGCTTATTATTATTTTTTGTGAAATCTCACCCTTCTGCTTGAAAATGTTGCCTTCCCTATGGGTAACTTGCAGGTAACCAAGAATAGTTGCGGTCGTGTGAGGTATCTCTCGCGTGTGTCTTAGGTGCTCTGATACGTAACGGGATGGGAATTTTGTTGTCGCTTTCTATTCCTTACATATTGTTTTATGAATATGTTGATGAACTAAATTTATGAGATTTTGTGTTGAGGCCCTTGTGCCAAAGATTGTTTTGAAAATTTGAAATATTTCCGCTGCGATGTATTAAAGGAATTTTATTCTATTTATGATTTTCTGAAAAGAAGTGTGACATTCCGTTTATGTTGAATTACTCTGATTAATCTATGCTATTTTAAAGTTGGGGAAAACGGGGTGTTACAGCAATGGCGCAGGCGTTGGCTCAGTCCAATGAGCAGGCGGTGGTTGGCCATTGGATTGAAGACGAAGATGAGGAGCGGAGGCTTGATCGTTTCTTGAGAAACAGCCCGTCAACGTTCAAGGGAAGGCTTGACCCAGAGGGAGCTTTGACTTGGACGCAGGGCATGGAGAGAATCTTCCGTGGTATGGTAACTAGTGATGATCAGAAGTTCAGGTTGACTACCCACATGCTTGCTGAGGAGGCTGAGTTTTGGTGGATGAATGCCAAGGGGAGGCTTGAGGGAAGTGGAAAGGTTGTGACTTGGGCTAGGTTCAAGAGTGAGTTTTTGAGGAAGTACTTTCCTGAGGATTTGAGGACCAAGAAGGAAGTGAAGTTTCTGAACTTGAAGCAAGAGAACTTGTCAGTTGCTGAGTATGCCGCTAAGTTTGAAGAGCTTTCGAGGTTTTGTTCTTACATCAATGCTGAAGATGCAATGGTATGGAAGTGTGTGAAGTTTGAAAGCGGTTTAAGGCCAGAGATCTATCAGTACATGTGTGTTCAGGAGATTCGGGATTTCGATACTTTGGTGCATAAGTGTCGCATGTTTGATGACGCCAGTAAGGCCAAGGTGAACCATTACAAGGTGGTGCATGACAAGAAGGGAAATAGCCATGGATTTGGGAAGCCGTACAACAAGGACAAAGGAAGGAAGAAAGAGGTTGGTGGAGGCTCTAAGGCGAATGCTTCGGATGTGAAGTGCTTTAAATGTGGAACTTTGGGTCATTTTGCTAATGATTGCAAGAAGGGTGATAGTTGCTACAAGTGTGGTCAGAAGGGTCACAAGTCGTTTGAGTGCAAGAAGGATATTACTTGTTTCAACTGCGGAGAGAAAAGTCATATCATTACTAAGTGTACCAAGCCAAAGAAGGCAGCGGGAAAGGTGTTTGCTTTGAATGCGGAGGAAGTGGAGCAGCCAGATAATCTTATCTGAGGTATGTGTTTTATCAATAGTACTCCTTTGATTATAATTATTAATACTGAGGCTACTCATTCTTTTATCTCGGTTAGTTGTGTGGAGCATTTGGGTTTAGTTGTAACTCTGTTGTCGCGTGGAATGGTCATCGACACCCCGGCCAATGGCTCGGTGACTACTTCCTTGGTGTGTGCTAAGTGTCCCGTTAATTTTGGTAATGTTGATTTCAAGTTGGATCTTGTGTGTCTTCCGTTGAAGCATATGGATGTGATTTTTGGTATGGATTGGATGTTATCTTTTGGTGTTAGCATTAATTGTTTAACCAAAAATGTGACGTTTTTGAAGTCGGTAGCTGAGGTATGTGGGGGGTTCCTAACCGCGGAGCAAGTGAAGAAGTCCTTGGATGGTGAAGTCAGTGTGTTCATGATGTTTGCATCCTTGAAGGTTGCGTGAGAAACAGTTCATTAGGCCGAGTGTTTCTCCGTGGGGTGCTCCAGTGTTGTTGGTTAAGAAGAAGGATGGCAGCATGAGGTTGTGTGTGGATTATCGGCAGTTGAATAAGGTGACGATTAAGAATCGGTATCCGCTTCCGAGGATTGATGATTTGATGGATCAGTTGGTTGTGCGGAAGTGTTTAGTAAGATTGATTTGAGGTCAGGATATCACTAGATTAGAGTGAAGGCGGGAGATATATCCAAAACCGCTTTTCGAACGAGGTATGGACACTATGAGTATTCTGTGATACCATTTGGAGTGTCTAATTCCACACGTGTCTTCATCGAGTCTATGAATAGGAATTTTCATCCTTATCTGGACCGTTTTGTGGTGGTGTTTATAGAAGACATTTTGGTGTATTCAAAGTTAGAGGAGGAGCATGCTGAGCATCTGAGGATTATGTTGAATGTCTTGAAGGAGAGTAATGTACTTGTAAAAAGTACCAGTGATCGATATTAGGGTTTGTTCTGTCTATTAGGGTTTAGACTGATTATTGGATGCCTTGAGAATGCTCTCAAGGGTTGTATTTATAACCTGTTGTGGGCTTGGGTTTCGGTGGCTTGGTCTCCAAGCCACAGGGGTATTTTAGTATATTTGGTGGAGGGACGCTCATTTGCATCTCGGGCTTTCTTTTCAGCGTTACTTTCTTCTCCTTTGATGTAACATTCAGCCTTAGCGATGATTTCTTCCATGGACTCGACGGGTTTTTGTGCCAAAGATTCATTGAATTGGCCCGCCCTTAAACCATTTCGAAAAGGTCCTACAAATACTTCTTGGTTGTGATTAATTACCTTGATGGTAGTGTCGTTGAACCTGGCTAAGTAGTCTCGCAGATATTCATTGTGTCCCTGGCGGACGTTGAAAAGGCTGGAATCGGCGGGTTTGTGTGCTAGGGATTCGTTGAATTGGCCAGCTCTCAAACCGTTTTGGAAGGCTCCCACAAATACTTCTTGGTTAGGGTTGATTACCTTAATGGTGGTATCGTTGAACCTTACCAAGTAGTCGCGGAGAGATTCATTTGGCTTCTGGAGAACATTGAATAAACTGGTGGCTGAAACCTTCCGGTGGCGACTCGCAGAAAACTGTTGGATGAGTTTTCTGGTCATGTCTTGGTAGCTGATGATTGAAAAGCATGGTAGGTTCATATACCGACGGAGTGTTGTGTGAGAGAGCGTTCTTGCGAGGAGTTTGCACTTGAGAGAGTCTGGCGCTCTGACGACAGCCATGCGGGTGTTGAAAGTTGTGACATGTTCCATGGGATCGCTCTTTCCGTCGAAGGAGAAGAGATGGGGCGGTTTGAAGTTTTCTGGGATGGGAGCTCCCTAGATCTCAACGGACAGAGGTTGAGGCTCAGGATCACTTGGCTCGCCATGATGCGATTCATCTTTATCCTCTTGCTGCTTCTGTTGGACGGTTTCTACTAAGGCACGTAGAGCCTCGTTCTGCTCCCTTAGCAGAGCCGTCTCAGTTCTCAAAGCCTCCAATTCTTCGTTGGTTGCCATGAGGACGATTGGATTGGTTACCTAAAACCGAGCGATTTTTAGGGTTGAAGTGAACAATCGGGTTTCTAAATCGCAAAGATGTTCTACGATTCAGAGGAGTTTTTAGGGTTTCTAAGTCGCGATTTACCATTCAGAAGAGTGGTATAGGTCAGTTTTACCTTTCCCCACAGACCGCGCCAACTGTTCTTGCAAAAATCACAATAAGGGATACTAGGGTTAAGTATCATATTCTAGGGTTTAGACTGATTATTGGATGTCACAAGAGTGTTCTCAAGGATTGTATTTTTAGCACTCTATAGGTTTGGGCTTTGGTTGCTTGAACCACAAGTAACAAGGCTATTTTGGGTATTTAGGCGCATTCTAGAGGCTTCTAGAAGCGAATAGAGGCAGTGTCCTGGGGGGAACACGCCTTTGACCCTTAAGGCCCTTCTGGAGTGCGCAGAGGCGTCTGGGAGGGCCTAAAAGCCCTTCTGGAGGTCTTTTATGTTCTTAGGAATATTATGACGGTCCAGCTATATTGATGCTTGGAGATTTATATGTGATATTTGATATTTGATGCTTAGGGGTTTTTGTGTTGATAGAATACTTTATTGGTCTAGTGCCAAATATGATTATTGTTGGGAATTGTTTGCCCACACTTTTATTATTATGTTAACTAATTTTCCTTACTTAATTTATTTTTAATTGTTTTTTGGATAATTTCACGTGGTTGAGGAAATTGATCATTTAAAATTTATTAGTCATTGTGTTAGTAATGTCGTAAGCCTAAGTGTCTGTGTAAGTGAAAGGGTTTTATTATGTGAACATAAGTTGAAACCCTTACCTCTCTTAAAAACGTTCTCCTCCTTCTCTCTAGACAAGCTAAACCCAAACCACCTTTTCCCTTCTTCCTCCTCAAATCCAAACCCAAACCACCTTTTCCCTTTTTGCCTGGCCATCGAAAGGTTCACGGTGTGTGGATGAGGGTGGTTTGTGTAGTGGTTGTGGGATGTATGCTCCAGGTTGCTTTCGGTTTTGGTGCAGGTTCTTCACCGTTGTTTTGTTTTTGTTCTTGTCGGTTGTGTTTTGTTCGTCGGTTTCCGTTTGTTTGCGGAGGCTTTTATTTTTGTGGGTATCCGGCTGTGTTTTTGCTGTTTTATTTGAACAGATATTGGGGGGATTTTTATTGGTGATCCTTTTGAAGTATTTGTGATTCAAAACCCGAAAAGGTATGGTTCGTATAACTCGAAAAGGTCTGGTTCGTTTAACCCGTAAGGGTCTGGTTGCTGACGTATTACACTAATCCCTTGATCTAAATTCTTACGCGTTGTTTTGCTCGAAAGAGAAATTTATGCTTGTTAATGATCAGGAAGTGGATGACACTTGGATTTTGTTACCGTGTTGACGGTCGATCCATTCGCGTTCTTTACAAAGTTCACTTTTCATTCTTTTTTGTAACTTAGTTTCGCGCCCGTACGCGGGTTCGCTAGGTTGCGCCTTTGATTAGTGAATTTTTTTTAGGATAGTTTAGGGTTAATCCACTTGGATTGATCTATCACGATGTATTCCTATTTGGGTTATTCCTATGTCAGGTCTAATGTCCCTCCAATCTTTATATCTCTTTTTTTTATGTATGTGATTTTCTATTTTGCCTAAGAAAGGGGGGGGGGGGGGGTTAATAAGTCCCAATAAATGGAAAGGCAAGATATCCCTTTAAACGTCTCTCAAACATTTATGATTTTAATTAAGGTGTGATAACACGCAAAATACACTGTTTAAGTAACTTAATTTTCATTTGTTTTAAGGTCATTCGTCGTATTTTGCATAGTATCAACTGATATTTTGATGTGTTTTAAGAACCTAGGGTGTAAAAAGAAAAATGACAAAAAAACTAGAGTCATGACAACGTGACCAGCCCAACAATGATGGACATCAACAGTTCCAAGGTTTTTCTGCTCAGGAATTAGACTATAGAAATATGAATGCTGCTCCCCCCTACACAAAACACTCGCACCCTGCATGCTTTCCAATTTAACCCTGCGCATGTTAAGTAGCGCTGCGCAGCTTAACTAACGTTGCGTGAGTTAAGTTGCACAGAGTTACTGTTTTCGAACAAAACCCATCAGTCCATAATTCAACCACCATTTTCTTTCCCTCCACCTTCAAAAACCCAAAAAGTGCGATTTTTTGGGTCAAAATCCTCATCCCAAATCATTGTAAATCGTTAGGAAGCAAGTTTTCACACTCATCAAGCACCAAATATCAGGTATTGTATCATCAAAACTCATCTCATTTTGCTGGTTTACGTGCTTGGTTCATCTGGTTTTCGTAGGTAGTAGGGCAAGGTGCACAAGTTAACTTGTGCAAGTGTTAGAGGATGCGTGACTTAAGTCATGCAGGTGTTAATGTGTTGCGTGACTTAAGTCACGCCACTGTACAGTCCTTATTTTTGAATTTTTTGCGCCACTTCTGTTCTTGGTTAGCTTGTTCCACAAGTAATTTATTTATTCTCACTTTGTAATTTTTTTTATTCAATAGATATATAGGGAGATGGTTGACAATGTCGCGAGTGATGACGTCGAACCGAAATCGGCCAAAAATGAAGCTTTCGGCGATGCTTTCGGCCAAGGTTTCGACGATGTCAAACCAACCGTTAATGTGAAACCGTTTAAAGTCTAAATTCCATTTCAAGCTTGCATTGGTAAAATTGAAGAACCTAAACCGGTACCTATCGGTGTTCTTTGTGAAGGTCGCGACACCACTTTTTTTTTTACAACAAATGCAAATGGAGAGAGTTAGAAGAGTAACTTGCTTTGGTTCGTCGACAAGGGGTAAGGGCCGGATTTAGTGTTTGTATAGATAAATCTGTTTTAAAAAGGTCGTACTTGACGATGCAATGTGAAAGGAGTGGGATATACAAGCCACCTAAGACGAGGAAGAAACCAAACCTTGAAGGCATCGGTTCAAGGAAATGTAATTGTCCGTTTAGGTTGAAAGGTTTCTTTGATAAAGATACAAATGATTGGTGGCTTGCAATGCTTTGTGGAATGCACGACCATGACTTGGATGAAAAGTTAAAGGGGCACCTTATTGTGGGTAGGCTTAGTGCGGAGGAGAAGAAAAAAGTTATCGACATGACAAAGTGCTTGACGGTGCCTCGAAATATCCTCACCAATTTGAAGCAAAATAACAAAGAAAGTGACACAACTATCAAGCAAGTGTACAATGTGCGAACAAGATGACGAAAGGGAGAAAGAGGTAACATGACGGAGTTGCAATTCTGGATTTCGAAGTTGGTAGAGCATAAATATGTCTATTACATAAGATGCAATAGTGAGGAAAGCACTCTTGAAGACATATTTTTTGCTCATCCAAAGTCAATTAAATTGCTCAACACTTTTCTGACCGTTTTGGTCATGGACTCCACTTACAAAACTAACAACTACTGAATGCCATTGTTTGAGATAGTTGGTTGCACCTCTACAAAAATGACGTATTCCGTTGGTTTTGCCTTCCTTCACTTTGAACTAGAGGATAACTTTGCTTAGGTACTTACGATGTTGAAAGGTCTTTTGTCCTCAAAAGACAGCATGCCTAAGGTGATTGTCACCGACAGAGATGGTGCTTTGATGAATGTCGTTGGCACAGTTTTCCCTAAAACATACACCATTCTTTGTTATTTTCATATTGGGAAGAATTTAAGGGCTAAGTGCATCACGGATTGTAGAGTTAACCCAAAGTCTCCTAAGGGTGCAAAAGTTGACAAGAAAGAATTGAAGAAGAGAAAGGTGAAGAATAGAGAAGTTGTTGAGAAAGTCGCCATCGCTTGGAGAGACTTGGTCGAATCTCCTACGGTGGAATCATATGCAAGTAATTTATTGAAATTCAAAGAGGTATGCATGCCGTTTCCGGAATTCATAAAATATGTTGAAGAAACGGTTTTGAACCTTAAGGAAAAATTTGTGAGGGCATGGACGGATAAAGTCTTGCATTTAGGGTGTAGAACCACCAACATTGTTGAATCGGCTCATGGAGTGTTGAAACAATATTTGAGAAGTAGCGTGGGTGATTTGGCATCATGTTAGGATGAAATAGACAAGATGTTGGTCGTGCAATTTGGTGAGATACAAGGAAGTTTTGGGAGGAACAAAACGGTTTTTGAACACAAATACAAAATATTCAAGATGATGAGAGAGTTGGAGGGTTGTGTATCTAGACGTGCATTGAAATTTATCTATGATGAATTGGAACGCTCAAGACATTCGGCTTTGAGAAGGAAGATTGTGGTTGTGTGCAAGCGACATCGTACGGGTTACCTTGTGCGTGTATTATTGCCATGAGGTGCAAGCAAAAATTGCCTCTTGTCGTTGATGATATATACCCTCATTGGAGAAAGTTAAGTGTACAAGAAGAAGAGATTGATGAATATTTTTCTGTAGTGGAAGAGTGGAATGACATTCAAGAACGTCTCAAGACAAGCCCTTACAATATGAAACTCCAAACCAAAGAGATGGAGCGTATGATAGCCTTTCCGGAAACCACAAATATGTGTCCACCTTCAATAAATGCGGTAACCAAGGGAGCACCTAAAAGGAAGAGGACTACACTCAAGATAGGTGAGGCGGAGAAATGGCATTTTGAGTTTTTGGATAGACAAGATGCCTTCAATGAGCTCATGTCCAAGGAGCCGAAGCCGCCAAAGAAACCAACAAATGAGCACAATCCAATATTTTGTGATAATACTTCCACTCCGCAAAAAAAGGAACAAGAATTTGAAGAGATGGAAGACATTAAAGTAGAGGAAAATCTAGGAATTCACTAGAATTCTTAGATAGGTTATAGGTTATGACACTTTTAGGTCGGCCGATGTTCATTATAACAGCTTGATTTTACGATTATTTGTTTTTAATTGTTTTATGTGTGTTTATTTATGTCTGTGTGCATTTTCATGAGTTTTCTTATTATAAGGGCATTTTGGTCATTTAGACTTGAGGGTATTTTAGTCTTTTACGAGTAAGGGTAATTTAGTAATTTGTAGTAGTAGTTATGTTCTTTTAGCATTCTAGTTAGAACCGTTATTAATTGTAAGAGATTAAGTAGTCGTTACAATATTAGTTAGAGCCGAGGTTCCTAATTAATTACCGTTAGTGAGTTAGAGTTAGCGGTGTGGTGTAATTAGAATTGAGCCAATTAGTTGGTGTGGTTTAGGCCCATTAAGGGTTGTGAATATTTGACCCATAACTTTGAGAAAATAGGGTTAGACTTTGTCATTCACACATAACACTAGAGAATAGAGAAAAGAGGCTAGAGAGAAGAGCAAGAGAAGAGGGTTGAAGCTAAAGGGGAGATTGATCCTAGGAGCTAAAGTGAGGCTTGAGCTAGGATTCTTGGTGTTAGAGGTAAGAGGGATAGTTTTCATACATAATCTTAAAATTTCTCATTACTACCCATTTCTATGATTTTGATTAATTGAATTGATTCTATAAATTCGTGTTTGGATGTTGATGTTATGTTTGTAAGCATGAATTATATGATGATTGTGTAATCGTTGTTGAATTAACATGTCAAAAATATATGAAAATGAATATTTGGGTTTATGTGAAAAATTGATGAGAAATGAAGTTGTGATGTTGTGTCATGTATGGATTCGTGTTCAGTTGATGTTATGAATGATTTGTGAACTGTTGAAAGTTGATTTGTTGAACTGGAATCATTGTTTGTGAATTGGAAATGAAAATTTGTGAATGTAGTTGGTGTTTTGAGAAAATTATGAAATTTGTTGAAATGAGTTGATTTGTTGTTTATGATGCATAATTTGAGTTCCTTTAGGTGTGTTATAATGATTGTGACCTATAAACACTTTCTGGAACACGTTTTTTTGGGATTTGGGGGTTTAAAAGTGGGTTTTTGAGTGAAGAAGAGTCAAGAACTCGTGAACAATGGTCTGCCCAGATGACTGTTCGCTCAAGCGAGCCCCTGTTCGCTTCAGCGAACCTTCATTGAGTTACCCAGTTCGCTTGAGCGAGCTGTAAGCGAGCTTCAAGTGAACGAGACTTTGGTCTCGAAGATCTGGTCGCTTAAGCGAACCAGACTTCGCTTAAGCAAACTGTGTCATGTTCAGCCCCATTTGATTTTTGATTTGTGTACCTTGGGACCTATCCGAGCATTCCTTAATGTTCCTTTCAACTCATATAAACACTGTTTGCATACTTAATCTCACTGGAACTTCTCTATGTTCGGATTGAATTGAATTTAGGATTAGGCTTGCACCTTGTTTATATGCATTCTAAAAATGATTTCAATTGGTTCCATTGATTTATGTCTTGTTTTGTCTTGAAAACTTGGAATTTTGGAAAAGTGACAAAGTGAGACGAACTTCATGATTTTGTAAATTCATCGTGATTGGCTGATGAAAGGCTTAAGTAATCTCTACTGTACACAATCGTGACTTAAGAGTATACATGGCTTAGGCAATTAACCTTATTGGGTTGGTTTTGATTCATTACTTCAATATTTTCAAAGTTGTGAATTATAAGTAGAACCTTGTGAAAACTTAACTTAAAGACCAAATGTTTGGCAACCTTTTGTGATTGATCTTATATGATTAAATGGAGATTTGTGAATGAATGATGTATGTGGGTTGTATGTCGGTGTGTGCATACTTGTTGAATGATGGTGATGATTGCATAATGTTATATGCATGTTGATTGTTGAGGTGACTATGGTATGAACATATGCATCGAGTCGAGTCATATGTTCATGCATTCATTGTTTGGTGACAGACTTATGTCCAACGTAAGGCGGGGCGTGAAACCTTACATATGATGTTTTTGTTGCATCAAAGGTGACGACCTTGATGAGACTTGGTACCATATGCATCTAGATGAGTCTAGAACATTGCATACATTTGTTTGGTGAATTGCATTGAGTCGTGATGTGTGGTTGATGCATTTGTTTCATGTGAACTTGAATTGGTGAATTGAATTGATATTTGATTATTGTGTGAATATATGTATGAGGATGTTTATACTATTTAGTAATTTTTATCCATAGTATTCTTTATTATTTGATTGTGGACTATGTTGATGTAATGCTAACCCTCAGTGGTTTACCACCTACTATTTAGTAATCTTTATCCACAACTTACTATGAGATTGGAGATGTTTATATATTTGATATATTCCGCTGCTATGTTTTATGAACCATGATAATTTATACTTGCGAACTTTGAAACTTGTTGTTGTCGTAGCATCTATTTCTAGAATATATATGTATGTTCGCGCGTTTTACCGCTTAATAGGAATAGGGTGTTACATTCATCCTATTTTTTGGTGGTATCACACCCCGACGTATTTTTGGGTGGCCGATTATGTAATTTGGATATTCGTGGCCAATATCTAACTAATATTATATATTATATATTAAATGAAATGAATTATTTTTTTGGTGGCCGGTTATGTCATACCAATTATTTCTCGCATTACATTGTCACTAATTATTCAACTATTTATTTAATCTCATTTCTCTCATATTTGATTTTCATTATATTTATTTAAGTGAAACATGTATGAAGATGCTCAAGATCCGGTTAAACTTCATGTCCGTTATGTAGATGTGCAAATGAAGGCTAGGTTCTTTGTAAAGCCCATTGGCAAGTTTGACGAGTTGAAGACAAAACTTGACAACTTCTTTATCCATATTGGTTCAAATCATAGAACATACGATGTAATTTTAAATGCGTCAGGCGTGGACTTGGGGGAGGATAAGGAAGAGGACTTTTCGAAGACGGTGTATTTTCCACAATGTGTCGAAGATGATAGCGACGTCGCTAACATGTTTAACGTAATGGTTGAAGATAACGCTTTGCATCTTTATGTCTGATCCGTTGAAGTGTAATATTTATTAACGTGTAATATTGTAATATGTTCGAATTTGTGTCCTTATTATTGAATTTTAATGAATTTGTGTTTATGTAATTTAACGATGAATTTCGGTAATTTTAACCGTTAAATGAGATTATGTGATTTTCAAGATTTTTGGACAAATTGAGTCGTTTACGTGTGTTTAAGTGATTACTAGTCATTACCAACGAATTTGTGAAATTTGGACCGTTTGGATCGTTATGCGTGATAATGTGATTGTGAGAAAAACGATGTTTTTGTGTAATTTTTATCGATTATGTCGTATATCCGATAATCTTGTTAAATTTGTGTAATTCGGTTCAATTATAAGGGTGTAAAGATTACGGGTCATTAATGACATTGATTGCACTGAATGAATATCAGTACAACATTGAATGTTGTACTGATATATCATTAGAGCGTAAGTTAACTCGCGCATATGTTAACACTATACGTGAGTTAATTCACGCAATGTTTTACATGTTTTACACGTGCGTGACTTAAGTCACGCAACGTTGGTTAACTAACGCATAGTTTTACATTTGCATTAGTTAACTAGCGTAGGGGTATTTTGGTCATGGTTGCAGGGTGAGAGTGTTTTATGCAGGGGAGAGCAGTATTCTAGAAATATAGAGATATTCAGTTCTATTTTACCCTAGCTACCGCAATTTACAATACATTTCCGAAAAATATTTTCCCATTCAATTTAATTCCAAATTTTTTCAGTTTTTTCCTTTACAATTCTTTGTATTCATGCTGCCAGCTGCTACATATTATTTGGTAGAGGTGGGCATAGTTCAATTCGGGATGAAAACTGAACCGAACTGAACTGAAGTGTTTGCTAAATTTAAAATAATTGAATTGAACTGAACTATTTGTATTTCGAACTAAACTAAACTGTTTCAAACCAAACTAAACTGTCTCAAACTGAACTAAACTGTTATTATTGATACCTTTAAAAAAAAAACAAATGAAATTGAATTTTAGTTACATAACTGAACTGTTCCAAACTAAACTGTTTCGAATCGAACTGAACTATTTAGTTCAATCTCAAAACTGTTAACGATGATTCAGTTTTTTTGGTTCAGTTCAGTTCTTTCTTTTTTATTTCCATCCTATTATTTAGATTCGAGTTACTTCCTTGTTTCTGCGCCGCTCGGTTTCAATTCCAATTGCGTATTCATTTATATTATTGCTTCTGCCATCTATTTAAATTTCCGTGTTTATTAATTCATGTGCTTGCTGCGTGGCTTTGTGTGTTTGGATTTACTCCCCTTTTGCTGCGTGTACTTACTGTTCACTTGTTTGTCGGTGCTGCTTTAATCCCAACTGGCAACACGTGGCTATTCTTTCAATTGAAGTGACCATCAATTAAACAAGTTTCATTCTTTTAGCATGAATTTATCAAAGCCAATTGAGTCCAAAACGAGAGCACCGTCATACCGACGGAAATCATATAAATTGCACGTCTGATTGATTATGACGAGAATGAATTTTTATTCAAAAAAAACGAGAATGAATTTGTTATTCTGACAATGGATTTTTTTTTTAAGAGTCTAAAATAGGAATATATTACTCAGAGCAAAATGTTCTTCCTTCCTAACACAAGATACACCACGAGAAGAACAAAAGTCACAATATGTATAAGGAGAAGGAAACCAAAAACAGAAACTAAACAAACAGAGAAAGAAATAACATTATCCTATGCCCAACATAGTGAAGGGACTAAGCCACCACAAATGGTAGTTGAAAGACAGATTAGAAATTTTTGCCTTCAACCACGAATAAGAAAGTGACTTAATCTTATCAAAATGCCGAGCATTCTTTGCCAATGAAACCTATTATTTCTTTCTTTCCATATTTTCCACACAGTTGCATACCAAATCATATGCATAAAAGATTGCCGCCTCGTAGAACACATGAAGGTGAGAAAAACACAAGAAGGGGGGTTGAATTGTGTTTTCTTTTCGCAACTCTTGAAGAGTAAGAATCTAATTCCTTTAAACTCAGAGTCTGAATGAGATCAGAGTCTGATAGGAGATTAGGTTCTGATAGCAGCGGAATAATCAAGAGATAAAAAGAGAACAGAGAACACAAGCAATTATACAGGTTCCTTCCACAAATCGGAAGTAGTCCTGTCCCCCTTGTACTTCCAAGGAGAGTTCACTAAAATGTAATATCAAATTACAAGTTGCTCAAACACACAGTATGAGACTTCCTTGCTCAAGCGCACAGGCGAGAGACTTCCTTGCTCAAAGACACAACTAAGAGACTTCCTATGCTCAAGGACGCAGCCAAGAGACTTCCTTTGCTCAAGCACAAAAGCAAGAGACTTTTACACAATTACAGAAAATTGAATAGAGTTGAAACACTTGACAACAATCAAAATGTGTTTCAATTACAACAAAGACAGACTCTGTATTACAAAAGACAGACTCTGTTTTTCTGTGAAACTTAGAGATTCTAGGATACTCAGTTTGTAAGAATCTAAGTTTATGATGTGCTATTGTTAAGACTCAGTTGAATACGAAAGCAGTGCAATGCAGATTCTAAGTTGTAGAGTCCAACAAGAGTCTAAACAATTCTTCAAGTCTTCTATCCTTTATATAGGCGTAGGAAAGAGACATTGAGTCATCCAGCGCATCAGGATGAGTTCAGAAGCTTGATCAATGACGGTTGATCTGTTGCTTGATTTGGTAATAGCCCTTCAATGGCATCATTTGAATTTCATTCCCTTTGAGGATTAATACCGGTAGACACAGTTGCCAAACTGTACGTGGTAGTGGAGTAGTGGAAACAGAGTTCGTACAACGTACTCTGTACTGGCCTGCAATCTTTGTCTTTGTGCTTCCCACGCTCAAGTTGACTTAGAAGCTAGCCGTTACTCCATTAGAGTTTGTTTGCGCATAGCAATGCAGTAGAGATCACTGTTAGGAGATTATCAGATTTGTGGCTTCAGACTCACTGTAGTACTAAGCTTCTGATAATCTTCAGACTCTCTTGGTTTTCAGATTCTGATGGTCTTCAGACTCTGATACAGTCTTCAGACTCTCTTCAGCACAGTCTTCAGACTCTCTTCGATACAGTCTTCAGACTCTCTTCAGCACAGTCTTCAGACTCTCTTCGATACAGTCTTCAGACTCTCTTCGATACAGAATCACAAGCAACAGGCTTCTATGGATTTATTGCTCTTTAACATTGTTCAAACAGAATGCTTCTTAAGATACAAATCTTAATTTATATCCTGCATACTTAAACAAATATTAGCAATATCCAATTGACAACTTTTTAATACCTTGTTATCATCAAAACTCAAAACGTGGTATTGCTGAACACCTTTGTTCCAACAATCTCCCCCTTTTTGATGATGACAAACATTAGTATTTAAAAGGTCAATTGTTGTTAATCTAATTAACAAGTTGACTTAAGAGGTTCTGCGGTTTGTAAGCTCAGAGTCTGAGGTTTGAAGGCTCTGACTCCCCCTGAGTCTGATAGTTCTTAAGTTGAGGTTTGTAAGCTCATCTTGAGTTCTATCCAGGTTAATTAAATTGTTTTTCAAACGCAATCAAATTCTTACTCAGAATATATAGAAAATTGATTCTTAAACAGGGCTCAGAGTTTAACTAAGCACCTTTCGCAGATTTCCCATTAACTTTTACGTAGAACATGCATTGTAATTAAAGATGGTTTTCTTTCCTCCCTGATATAAATACTTTCCCTTCTCCCCCTTTTGTCATCAACAAAAAAAAGTTCAGAACATGGTTCCTCCCCCTTTTTAAATGACTTAAGGTAAGGGTGTAAACAAGATTTTAGAGAAGAAAGAGATTCAGAGGGAAAACATAGAAAATTCGGAGCATAAAAAGAAATTGAATGCAAATAGAAACAAAAACAACTTGTATAAATTGTAAGCAAAAAAAAAAAACAAGTTCAGAGGATAGCAAACAAGAATTAAAAAAAAAAATAAACAAGACGAAATTAAACTAAGGTTGGTTTTGTTTGGCAAGATGATCCATCAGTTTCTGGAGATCCTCTTGCTGTTTCTTTACCATCTGTTCCAGAGCCTCAGTTCTTCGCAAATGTTCTTCCCTTTCCAGTCTAGCTTCTTCTTGAATTCTATACATCTTCCTCTTCAAAGAATTGTAAGCCACTGATTCTCTAGGAATATACTGATCTTCATCAAAGAAGGGTGTATCTCTTATCCTCAGAATAGGAGCTTTTACCATAGCTACAACTTTCTCAGCCTGCTTTACTTCTTCAACATGCTTGGCAGTTATGAGAGCTTGTTCCCTGGCAGCAGCTTTTTGAATTTTGGTGATAAAATCCAAAAACTCAGTCTTCACTGAAGAGAACTTGTCCTCATAGCTAACACTAAGTATTGACATAGACCTTTGCTCAATAACTTCTTTGAGCTTATTGCATGAAGAAGCATAAAACTCATCAATCTTATTTGAATCAAATAAGTCAGTTTGAGGTTCAGAGGTTGAGGCTTGAGAAGCTCTTAAAGCTAGAAAAGTTTCAAAAGAAAAATAGGTTATGGGGTCACAAAGTGGTTGAGAAACTCTTCTGGTCTTAGCTTTACAAGCTGTTACAGTTCCTGATACACTATCAGAGGCTTGTTCTAGATTTTCAGAAGCTGGTTCAATAACAGGTTCTGAAGGTTCAACAGAAGCTAAGGTCAGATTCTCTGTAGGTACAGGTACAGGGTCTGGTTTGGAAATGGATGAAGTAGCTTTTGTTGTTTTGGATTTTGCAGGGGTTTTTGGTAGTTCTCCTCCTAGATGTTTTTCAAGAGAATCTAGAGTGTCTGGAGAGTCTACACAAATGGTTTCAGTTTGGGGGGGTGTTTGATTGGATTGAATGGTTGCTTCAGGTTTTTCAGAAGGTTTAATTACCTGAAGTGGTTTGAGGAATGAAGGTTGAGCAGGATGGTCAGCAGGAAGATTCATAGACACTGTAATTGTGTCTTGAATTACTCTGTCCATAGTTGAATCAACATAATCAACTACTGCCTGGTCAAGAGGGTTATGGGATGATATGGGTTTGATTGGTGAGGGAGATGAATTTTTGAGAGATGGAAGAATGTGGCTCAAGGGTTTGTTGTCAGATTCTGAATCTGATTCTGACTCATGATTCAAAGAAGAAGATGAGCTATATGCCACGTTGCCAGAGGTGCCAATGCCAGCTTCTGGAGAGGCAAAATGATCAGACACAGTAGCTTCTGATAACTCAGCTTCTGCAGGTTCTGAAGTACTCTTTTGTTTAAGAGCAGAAGCAAGTAACTTAGCAGCTTCCTTGACAGTCTCTTCCTTCAGCTCTTCAGCAATCAAATCTGCTGCCATAACCTTGCCAGCAGTGTGTTCATCCTCAATCATAGATACAGACGTACCTATCTTCTGTGCTACATCCTTAGCCACAGGAATCACTCCCACCTTTCTCTTCTTGATCTGACTCTCTTCACCTTCAGAGTCAGAATCAATGAAATCAGCAATTTCTTGAGCTAACTTGTCATAGTCTCTGTCAGCTTTGCCCATTATTGCTTTCTTATCAGCTTTCTTAGCCTTCTTCTCATCTTTCTTAGCCTTCTTTCCATCCTTAATTTCATGAAGTGCAGAAGATGCAGAAGGAGAACCAATTGAAACTCCCGGAAGAGCAGAAGATATGATCTTTTTCTTGAGAGGCTCCTGCTTCTCTTCCTCTTCCTTGAGAACCACTTCCTTGGTCCTTTTTCCTTTGACCTTAAGAGGGCCTCCTCCAGCAGTCTCAGGAATAGCAGAATAGTTGATTATTCTACCAGTCTCCTTGAAGTAATCCACCACAAATCTAGCAAGAACTTCAGGATTATCTTCTTTGGATATGGGAGGGAAGTCCATCATCAAATCAGATTGTACATAAGATTCTCTCATATCATGCTTAGAGGGATTGAATCTCTTGACAATCTTCATGTACTGCAGAGTCTTGCCATTGATGATTCTGCCAGTCACAGTTCCTAGATGAATATCTGATACCACACCAGATTCTGATAAGACCTTCAAAAGACCTCCTTGATACAGAATCTCAGATATTAATCTTCCAAAAGGAACTTGCCTCCTGGATTCTGATTGACTCTTCTTGATGGCCCAACACATGTGGTGCATCACATATCTGGGGAAGTTGATCTTTATTTTGTTGATAAGAAAATAAAGAAGAACTTTGTGATCCACAGATAATTGGTCTGATCCTCCTCCTTTCTGAAGCATACTATCCAGTATAATCTTCAGAAGCACCCTATGCGTAGGATGCATATCCACCAATTTATTTGAGGGTCTCCCTTCAAATAACAACTTGTTGCAGACAACAGCCCATTCACTCTTCTTGTTGACATTCCACTGAAATTTACCAGAGTTCTCCATCTGACAAGCCCTGGCTACCACCTCTTCAGTGATAACTATAGGAATTCCCATCACAGCAGACCTGATTTCAAGGCCATTGTACGGTCTTAAACCCATTTGGTCTCTGTTTTTGCCAGCAAGACTAGGGTTGTTTGAGATTGCTACTGTTTCTTCCAAAGTAGCTTCAGCTTTGTCGTAGACTTCTGACCTGACCCAAAAATCTTTAACAAGCTCCTGATATGTTGGTCCATTCAACATACCAAAGTATCTCATCATTCCTTGTGCTACGAAATGATGTGCAACGTCAACTCCATTGCGACTGATTGAACCAAAATCAACTGGCGATTCAACTTGAATTTTCAGAGTCTCTTTGATGATGTTCATTGTTCTGGGTTTGATAATGTAAGAACCTCCGGACTTGATTATGACACCAGATTGGATGAGATCACTTGCCATTAGGGTTTTCTAAGAGTTTGATTTGAGAACAAAAAGTTTTGCAAAGAATTGAAAAACAAGAAATTTGTTCAAAGAGAAAATCAAAGAGTGGAAAGAGAAGTGAGTTGTGTGTGTTATGTATTTATAGAGAAAATGTTTGAAAGCTGTTTGGAAAGAGTAGGGGACAAACAAACATAAACAATAAGTACAATATAGCATGCAGCCGTAAACGTATTGGGACAAGGCGAAGGTAACTTGTTGTAACGTAATGAAATCATTGCCCTTTTGAGTTCTTACCCAATACAGTTAGGCCACGACTGAGAAACCGTAAAGTAACTGTCACCATAGTGGGGCAGGTGTTACTGAACTT
Organism: Medicago arabica; assembly: GCA_946800305.1. NCBI lineage: Eukaryota > Viridiplantae > Streptophyta > Magnoliopsida > Fabales > Fabaceae > Medicago > Medicago arabica. The sequence continues at coordinate 32,318,417 of OX326966.1, read as the reverse complement.
AACAGTCACGCTTCCACTAATACAGCTTCTGAGAGTCTAAAGATTCCTTACCAGAGTCTGAATATTTTACCAGAAGCTTTCATCAGAATCTCCAAAAGAGAGTCTGATTCCCAGATAGCTTCTGAAAGATATCAGAGTCTGAATTCTGTTTTCAGAGGCGCATATTACCCAGAGACATAGCACATGTTCAAATTTTTCTTTATGAACTCAAATCTTTCAACAGATAAGGGTTTAGTAAATATATCAGCCCATTGATGATCAGTATCAATGAATTGTATATCTAAAATTCCTTTTTGAACATAGTCTCTTATAAAGTGATGTTTAATCTCAATATGCTTTGCCCTTGAATGCAGAATTGGATTTTTAGACAAACATATAGCTGCTGTATTATCACAATAAATTGGGATATGGTTTTCAGTTATTTGATAGTCCTCAAGCTGATGTTTCATCCAGAGTAGCTGTGTACAACAACTAGCAGCTGAGATGTATTCTGCTTCTGCTGTAGACAGAGCAATGGTTGCTTGCCTCTTGCTAGCCCAGGATATCAGATTCTCTCCCAAGAATTGACAATTGCCACTTGTAGATTTTCTTTCAATCCTGTCTCCAGCATAATCAGCATCACAGAATCCAACTAGCTTGTAGTCAGAGGATTTCTTGTAAAGAAGTCCAAGATTAGTAGTTCCTTTCAGATATCTAAAGATTCTTTTAACAGCAGTTAAGTGAGACTCTCTAGGATCTGATTGAAACCTTGCACACAAACATACACTGAACAGAATATCTGGTCTGGATGCAGTTAGGTATAACAAAGAACCAATCATACCTCTATACAGCTTCTGATCAACTTTGGTTCCTTGATCTTCTTTGCTCAGAGTGCAGGTTGGATGCATTGGAGTATTCATTTCTTTGCAGTCCTCAAGATTGAACTTCTTCAGAAGCTCTTTCGTATACTTGGACTGATGAACGTAGACTCCATCTTTGCATTGGTTGATTTGAATTCCAAGAAAGAACTTCAATTCTCCCATCATGCTCATTTCAAATTCATCCTGCATTACTTTTGAAAACTCTTTGCAAAGTGAACTATTTGTAGAACCAAAGATAATATCATCAACATAAATCTGAACTACAAGAATGTCTTTCTTTAGGGTCTTTCTGAATAGAGTAGTGTCAACTTGTCCTCGTTCAAAGTTGTTTTGAATCAAGAAATTACTCAGTCTTTCATACCAAGCTCTGGGAGCTTGTTTCAAGCCATAGAGTGATTTCTTTAATTTATAAACATGCTCTGGATGCTTTAAATCTTCAAAGCCAGGAGGTTGTTTGACATATACTTCTTCAGAAATAACACCATTAAGAAAAACACTCTTAACATCCATTTGATACAAAGTTATGTTGTGATTGACTGCATAGGAAAGAAGTAACCTGATTGCTTCCAATCTTGCAACTGGAGCAAAAGTTTCTGTGTAATCAATGCCTTCTTGCTGACTGAAACCTTGTGCAACAAGTCTGGCCTTGTTTCTGATTACTTCTCCTTGTTCACTAAGCTTATTTCTGAACACCCACTTGGTTCCAATGATGTTCTTGTGATTAGGCTTAGCTACTAGATCCCATACTTCATTCCTTTTGAATTGATTCAGTTCTTCTTGCATTGCTAGAATCCATCCTTCATCTCCAAGAGCTTCTTCAACAGAAGTTGGTTCAATAACAGATAATAATCCTAAAGCAGACTCTTCTTGTCTGAAATGCGATCTAGTTCTCATAGGACTTTCTTTATTGCCAATTATCTGGTCTTCTGGATGAGAAGACTTGTATTTGAAAGATTGTTTGGATTGACTAGCTTGCAGAGAACCATCTTGAGCTTCATCAGAAGCTTCTTCAAAAGGAACTTCAGGGGTTGTTTCAGCTTCTGAAGTATCTTCAGATTCTGGAATCTGATCAGATTCTGAGTTATCATCAGAATCTTGAGATTTTTCATGACTTTCATCATGCACTGGAGTTTCACTTCCAGGCTCTTTGTCATCAAATCTTACATGCATAGATTCTTCCACACATTGTGTTTCTGAATTATACAGCCTGTATGCCTTAGAGCGTTCAGAGTAACCTAAAAAGATTCCCTTTTGAGCTTTGGCATCAAATTTCTTTAGGTAGACTTTGTTGTTCAGGACATAACATGTACATCCGAACTGATGAAAATAAGATATGTTGGGTTTTCTTCCTTTAAAGAGTTCATAAGCTGTTTTGTTCAACAGAGGTCTAATATAGATTCTGTTCTGAACATAACAAGCTGTGTTTATAGCCTCTGCCCAAAAATGCTTAGCCAGATTGTTCTCATGGATCATGGTTCTAGCCATCTCTTGCAAGGTTCTGTTCTTTCTCTCTACAACTCCATTTTGTTGTGGAGTTCTAGGTGCAGAGAACTCATGAATAATTCCATGTTTTTCACAGAAAACCTCAAACGGATCATTTTCAAATTCTCCTCCATGATCACTTCTGACTTTCAAGATTTTCATTTCCTTCTCTGATTGAATTTGGATGCAGAATTTACTAAACACAGAGTATGAATCATCTTTAGTTTTCAGAAATTTAACCCAACACCATCTGCTGTAGTCATCAACAATAACTAGTCCATATTTACTTCCATATAAGGATGCAGTGTTAACTGGTCCAAATAAGTCAATATGAAGTAACTCCAAGGGTCTGGAAGTTGAAACAATTTCTTTCGGCTTGAAGGGACTCTTGACAATTTTCCCTTTCTGACATGCTCCGCAAAGAGCATCTGAGTGATAGTCAATGTTTGGTAGGCCTTTGACAAGTTGTAACTTGCTAATTTTAGAGATTAATCTCCAGTTAGCATGTCCCAAACGTCTGTGCCACATCCATTTCTTATCACCCATTGACAGAAGGCACATTACCTTCTGATCAGTCAGTTCTGAGAATTTTATCTTGTATACATTGTTTCTTCGTTTTCCCTTGAAGACTATGGACTGATCATCCTTGTTAACCACTGTGCAGTTATGTTTACATCATAACCACTGTCACATAATTGACTTATGCTTAGTAAGTTATGTTTAAGTCCATCAACTAACCACACATTACTGATCGAGATCAGAGAGTTACCAATGGTTCCAGAACCAATGATTTTGCCAGCCTGGTTTCCTCCAAATCCTACAGTTCCTCCCTCTTTCATGGTTAGGGTTAGGAACATAGACCTTTCTCCCGTCATGTGACGCGAGCACCCACTGTCTAGGTACCAAGCCTTGTGCTTTCTTAGTCTTTTTAGACATTCCTGCAGCATTAATAATATCAGACTTAGGTACCCATATTCTCATGGGTCCTTTTTGGTTAGTCTTAGAACCATTGAACTCTTTTCGCAAGTTTTGTCTTGAAATCCTTGGCAATGTTTTCTCCCAAACCTTAGGGTTGGAACCGTTTGGTTTAGGTTTCAACTTGCCTTTCTCAGTTTCTCTCCTTTGAAACTTAGACTTTGGTTTTTCAGACTCTGGCTTTTTCAGAGTCTGTTTATCAGACTTTGAATTTTTCAGAGTCTGAGACTTTAAAGCTTTGGGTTCAAAGTTTTTCAGACCCTTTAACTTAACATTCTGAAGTTTTGACTTAGTCAGAATCTTCGAAGTAGAAGTTGTAGGTTCTGAATGAGTCTCTGTGTTGACTTCATCAGACTCTTTTACAAAAAGATTTTTCAACGCCTCTCTGGCTCCATCAGGACCAGATTTAAGAGTCATTTCATTTGAGTTTCCTCCAATGAATCCAAGACCCTGTCCTCTGTTCTGATACGTGCTATAGATCATGGATGCAACCCTTGATCTGTCAATTCCAGTAGCAATAAATTCTTGCAGAGCAACATCTTGCTCACTTAAGTATTTACAGCTACACTTCTTGATCAATAAAGAATTAATTTCTTCTTTTAAATCTTCTAATTCCAACAGAGTTGAATTATGTCTTTTTGACAGCTTATCAAGCTGTTGTTTGACTTTCTTCAACTCAGTGGTCTTAGTTTTAAAATGACCCAGAAGCTCATTGACAGATTCTATAAGTTCAGATCTTGTGAGTTCAGAATATACCTCTGTTTCATTTTCAGAATCTGTATTTGATTCTGCCTCAGGTGTCTCTTTAACAGATTCGGTTGTAGCCATTAGTCCAACAGCTACATTAGTTTCACCATCAGCATCATCATCTTCAGATCCTGACTCATTATCAAGATCTTCCCAGGTGGCCATCAGACTTTTCTTGATCTGCTTCTTAAACTTGCTTGACTTGAAGGTTGGCCTTTTTGACTTGGATTTCTCCTTCTGCAGTTCTGGACACTCAGCAATAAAATGTCCAGTTTTCTTGCAGTTGAAGCAACCTTTCTGATCCTCCTTTTTGAACCCCTTCCCACTGCTCTTGCTCAGAAATCTCTTGTTCTTCTTAGCAAGGTACTGCATTCTGCTTGAAAGCATAGCCATTTCCTTTGCTATATCAGGATCCTCTTCTGAGCTTTCAGAAGCTGAAGACTCATTTTCAGATTTTTCAACCTTGAGAGCCTTTGAAGACCTTCCTTTTGATTTTAAGGCAATGGTTTTGGATTTTCTTGCAGAATCATGTTCATTGAGACTTAACTCATGAACCTTGAGTGAGCTTACAAGATCTTCAACACTTAAAGTGTTTAAATCTTTAGCCTCCTCAATTGCAGTGACCTTTGGTCTCCATCTAGAGGGTAAGTTCCTTAAAATCTTGCTAACATGATCAGAAGCTATGTAACTCTTCTTCAGTATCTGAAGACCAGATACTAGAGTTTGAAATCTTGAGTACATCTGCTCAATACTTTCATCCTCTTTCATCTTAAATAGTTCATATTGATGAACTAATAGAAGAGCTTTAGCTTCCCTGACCTTTTTGCTTCCTTCGTAGTTAGCACAGAGAGAAGCAAACATGGCTCTAGCAGTAGATTTGTCACTCATCTTCATGTATTCCGTTTTAGGAATAGCAGTGACAAGAGCCCCTCTGATGATATGATGTTTCTTATAGATTTTCTTTTGAGCAGCAGTGTGAAGTTTGCGGTCAATGGCAGCACCTTCGTCATCAAGTTGTAAGTCACCAACACCATCTTCATGTATGTCCCAGAGTTCTTCATCAAGACCCATGACATAACTATAGAAGTTGGTTTTCCACCAAGAAAATTCTTCAGGATCACCATTGAACTTAGGAATTTTTCCATAATCAGCCTTTCTACTGCTGTTATTGGATCCATATTCATATGGTATAGCAGCACCAGAAGTGGCACCAGAAGAAGACGGTTCACTGGAAGACATGTTTTTCTCTGGATCTTTTCTGTTACACGGTTAAGTGCTAAGTCAACAGAGCCGGAGCTCTGATACCAACTGAAGGTGAGAAAAACACAAGAAGGGGGGGGTTGAATTGTGTTTTCTTTTCGCAACTCTTGAAGAGTAAGAATCTAATTCCTTTAAACTCAGAGTCTGAATGAGATCAGAGTCTGATAGGAGATTAGGTTCTGATAGCAGCGGAATAATCAAGAGATAAAAAGAGAACAGAGAACACAAGCAATTATACAGGTTCCTTCCACAAATCGGAAGTAGTCCTGTCCCCCTTGTACTTCCAAGGAGAGTTCACTAAAATGTAATATCAAATTACAAGTTGCTCAAACACACAGTATGAGACTTCCTTGCTCAAAGACACAACTAAGAGACTTCCTATGCTCAAGGACGCAGCCAAGAGACTTCCTTTGCTCAAGCACAAAAGCAAGAGACTTTTACACAATTACAGAAAATTGAATAGAGTTGAAACACTTGACAACAATCAAAATGTGTTTCAATTACAACAAAGACAGACTCTGTATTACAAAAGACAGACTCTGTTTTTCTGTGAAACTTAGAGATTCTAGGATACTCAGTTTGTAAGAATCTAAGTTTATGATGTGCTATTGTTAAGACTCAGTTGAATACGAAAGCAGTGCAATGCAGATTCTAAGTTGTAGAGTCCAACAAGAGTCTAAACAATTCTTCAAGTCTTCTATCCTTTATATAGGCGTAGGAAAGAGACATTGAGTCATCCAGCGCATCAGGATGAGTTCTGAAGCTTGATCAATGACGGTTGATCTGTTGCTTGATTTGGTAATAGCCCTTCAATGGCATCATTTGAATTTCATTCCCTTTGAGGATTAATACCGGTTGACACAGTTGCCAAACTGTACGTGGTAGTGGAGTAGTGGAAACAGAGTTCGTACAACGTACTCTGTACTGGCCTGCAATCTTTGTCTTTGTGCTTCCCACGCTCAAGTTGACTTAGAAGCTAGCCGTTACTCCATTAGAGTTTGTTTGCGCATAGCAATGCAGTAGAGATCACTGTTAGGAGATTATCAGATTTGTGGCTTCAGACTCACTGTAGTACTAAGCTTCTGATAATCTTCAGACTCTCTTGGTTTTCAGATTCTGATGGTCTTCAGACTCTGATACAGTCTTCAGACTCTCTTCAGCACAGTCTTCAGACTCTCTTCGATACAGTCTTCAGACTCTCTTCAGCACAGTCTTCAGACTCTCTTCGATACAGTCTTCAGACTCTCTTCGATACAGAATCACAAGCAACAGGCTTCTATGGATTTATTGCTCTTTAACATTGTTCAAACAGAATGCTTCTTAAGATACAAATCTTAATTTATATCCTACATACTTAAACAAATATTAGCAATATCCAATTGACAACTTTTTAATACCTTGTTATCATCAAAACTCAAAACGTGGTATTGCTGAACACCTTTGTTCCAACAACACATACCACCAATAAAACCAAATTGATTGAGGTAATCTGCAAGCACACTAGGAATGGCCGAACAGACACCCAACCAACGATGAATAAAATGTCAAACTTTCCCAAAAATATTACAATGTAAAAATAAATGCGGAGACGATTGCAACGAACCACAACCACCAACACACAATCTAGCCTCAGAATCAATAACTCCACGACGAAACAAATTATCCTTAGTTGTCAACCTGTCACGAAACAACCACCAAACGAAAAGAACGACCTTCAAAGAAATATCCTTATGTCAAAGAACATTTGTAGAAACCAAAGTGTTTGTCTGATGATGATGAGCCAAAACTTTATAGGCACTTCCTACCGTGAAAGCATTACTCGAATCCAAGTTCCAAAGCCACGTGTTTTCTTTGTCAACCTGCAAAGTCATATTTTGAAGTAATAAACAAAGTTCCCCCACAACCTCCTCCTCCTACCAACAGACCCTGCCTCCACTTCCACGCCTCACCTTCCTCCCCCAGCCTAACTGACACATATCAAACACAGACACATCCTTAAGCAACGATAGATCAAACAGTCTGCTAAACCTGTCCCTAAACCCCACTCCACCAACTAACATATCTGACCAAAACATTGTTAACTTCCCATTACCCACCACCCGACTGACATGCTCGCAAAACCACTCCTCCGTTCGTAAGGTAGCGATATCTCGCCACCAAGAAGAGACATCCTGGCCCCATCTAACAATTGGCCACCCTCCACACCTTAACGGGTCGCCAACACCCTAAACCACAAACTCTCCCTATCAACCAACAACCTCCAACACCACTTTCCTAATAATGCACAATTAAACTTCCTAATTCTCCTTACCCCAAAACCACCATCCTCCTTACTCAAACAGACATAATTTCAGTCAACCCAAGATATTTTCCTGGCGTCCTCACTCCCCCCCCCCCCCCCCCCAAACAGACAGCGAAGACAGGACAAACTTTAATAATAAAACCAGACGGCCACCCAGAGATAAATGTTTTGACTATGAACATAGAAATATTGTTTACTTAGAAAGTTTAGGTTATTACTTAAATAAAGTAGTGAAAGCACTTTTTTTATAATTAATTAAGAACTTATTGAATTTTAAAAAGGAAATTTGGACACTTAATTAAGCACTACGAAAGTAGGGAGTTACGCGCTAGAATCTGATAATGGTTTGCGAAATCAAAACGATATCTCTAATTTAATATTTTTCTACAAATAAATTTTGTTCTCATCATAAAAAAATAATGAAATTTAGGTGAGTGACTTAGGTTGACGGAAACTGTCGTGTTGACCTCTCGTTGTTATTATCGAATTAAAATATTTTTTTTATTTTTACGCGCGAAACAAAAATAATTGTTTTCAACTAGCCTTATATAAACAAAGAAACGACATATATTGATACTTGTAATTGATCTCTTTGGATTCGACTAACTTTTATACAAAAACCGATATAGTCGTACACTTGCCGTATAAGTTATCACAATGTGTACATCAAAGTAATTTTGAATAAAAAAAAGTTTATCACCTAGTAAATACCAGTCTCATTTTCGAAGTCTAAAATGAAAAAGCTGGTTAGTACAACCCCTCCAACCAACGAAAAACAACGAATGAAGCATGACCGTAGGACGTGTTTTTAATTGTAACTTATTTTAAGTTTTATTTATTTTCAAAAATACAATACCACCATCCCATGCATCGTGTGCCGGTTGAGGCAAAGTTTTTACACTTACGTTAGTAGGTATTTTCGACAAGGCTGCAAGGCACGAGTGTTTTGTGCAGGAGATGAGCAGATTTCAAGTTTTTATGGCAACGGTGGCGTGTGTAACGTCCTATTTTATTATTTATTTATTTATTGAGTTTAGATATCTTTTTATAATTTAGTCGATTTATTTTGATAAGTGATATTTTGTTATGTTATATGTTGGTATTTGTTATAGAAATATATTTGTTATCTGGTGTAGAAAATATATATATGTTATTTGGTATTTGTTATATAAATAAAAATATATTTGTTATTTGTTATAGAAATATATTTGCTATAGAAATATATTTGATATTTGTTATGGAAGTAATTTATATATATTTTTAAATAGAATATTGAGTTGTGGGGCTGTTTTTGAATTAGTTAGAATTATGCTTAATTGATCCACCGGTCCCTTAACTTAATTCTTTATTTTGAAGTGGTCCTATAACTATAAAATGTCTCAATTTGGTCCCTTATCTCTACTTCCGTCACTCAAATTAGTCCTCTCCGTTAGTTTTTTGCAAATTCCGTTAACTCTTTTCCATGTGTCATTTAGGATTGGTGATCAATGGTTGGATTTGAAAAGTTCACATGATATACAGTGGACTGACAGCATATGATAGCTTCTTATTGTCTTTCCATATATTTTTTTTAATTTCCTAAATATAAAACTTAAAAATTACTGTACAACAATCTAAGATTTTGCAAAAGACAAAAATCAAAACATTCGATCTGCATAAAAAAAAATCAAAACAAATACTCTGCTTGATCTTCATCCTTGAATCTGGCCTTGAATCTAAAATTGTCAATCTTCATCCTCCTCCCTCTTGATCTCCCTACTTCATACCTAGAAAAAAAAAATCAAAACAAAATACAGCAGCAACACATACCCCGCTTCATCTTCTTCTCAAGTATATTTTCTTCTCATTCACTCCTCCCTCTTCTTCAATGGTCATCCAATTCATCCAAAAACTCCCTCTAACGTTCAATCTGCAGCTTCTTTGGCTCAATTCCTTCTTCAGTATCTTCCCTTTCCAACCTCAATATCTTCTTTGGGATCTGTCATAGTTTATTTTTTTTCTTTCTTGCGCCTGATTTGTTTTGAGGTTGCGTGAGTTAATAGGTGTTTGTAGTTTTGGTGTTGTGGTTTTATCAAGTGGCAGAGAAATTTAATAAAAACGTTTAATTTTGGTTTTTTACTTATGGGTTTTCAACCTTCTTTTATTTATGGGTTTTCAACTTTTAATTTTGGTTTTTTATTTTTGAGATAGATGAATATAGATGTGTGAAGAAGAGAGTGATAGACAAAGACTTTGTTGTTGAGCTTGTTGTTGTTATTGCTGTTGTTTATGGAACATGTTGTTGTTGTTGAAATTGAGATTGGGGTGTGTTATGGTTGTTGTTGTTGATGGTAATGAAGAAATTGTTGTTGTTGATATCGATGGAGATAAAGAAGGAAGGTTGTTGTTGTGCTTCTGTTTTTGTGTGTGTATGAAATTCGGAGATGAAGAGGGAAGAAGATGATAGTAGAAGTTATCATATGTTGTGAGTCCATTGTATACCATGTGTGCTTTTCAAATCTAGCCCTTGATCACGAATCCTAAATGACACGTGTAAAGGGGTTAACGGATTTTTCAAAAAACTAACGGAGAGGACTAACTTGATTTACGGAAGTAGAGATAAGGGACCAAATTAAGACATTTTATAGTTATGGGACCACTTTGAAATAAAGAATTAAGTTAAGGGACCGATGGATCAATTAAGCCTTAGAATTATGAGGGAATAAATGGAATAAGATAAAACAAATAGAAGAGGTATAAAAGGTAAAACCTAGGTTTAGGAACAGACAGTACGTACAATCAGTTTTGGGAGAAAAAGGGAGAAAACTAGAAGTGCAGAACCAAGAGGCTGCTGCTCCAATTTTATTAAGGTAAGGGTGAGATTTCCTTCTGAAATTTGATGAATTGTTGTGTTCTTGAATTAGGGTTAGAAAATTTATGTTAATTGATAAAATGAGATGAATTGTGTTGTTTGATGCATGTTCCTATGTTGTTTTGATTTCTATATTGCCTATTTGATGTAAACATCATTGTAAATCATTTTGGGTGATTAAGGGATCAAAAATTGGGTTTTTGGAGTGAAAACTGTTCTTTCCCGTAAGCGAATTCGGCCACCGATTTTCTTAAAGCCAAAAATGGAAAAACACTCATTTTTCACCCGTTTCTGTTTTGAATTAGCTTTCGGTGTAAACACAAAAGTTGTAGGTATGGATATTAGTTTTTTAATGCCGTTGGTTTGATTTCTAAATGATTTATAGAACTTGAGATATGGTCAAATTTCTGCACGTAGGTCACGGTAAATATTTATGAATTTCAGCACAACCTCTCCCGAATTTGAAATGAAATCTGGTATTGATAAGCACATAATTGGTCTTAGGTGTAAACACAAAAGTTGTAGGTATGGATGTTAGTTTTTTAATGCCATTGGTTTGATTTCTAAATGATTTATAGAATTTGAGATATGGTCAAATTATTGCACGTAGGTCACAGTGAATATTTATGAATTTCAGCACAACCTTTCCCGAATTTGAAATGAAATCTGGTATTGATAAGTACAGAATTAGTCTTAGGTGTAAACACAAAAGTTGTAGGTATGGATGTTAGTTCTTTAATGCCGTTATTTTGACTTCTAAATGATTTATAGAACTTGAGTTATGGTCAAATTACTGCACGTAGGTCACAGTGAATATTTATGAATTTCAGCACAACCTTTCCCGAATATGAAATGAAAACTGATATTGATAGGTACAGAATTGGCCTTTGGTGTAAACATGAAAGTTGTAGATAATTGTGTTAGCTTGCCATTGGCTTTGGTTTGACTTGAAAATGATTTTTGGTGTTTGAGTTATGATGAAAATACTCCAAGGAGGCTTTAGTGAATTATTATATGAATGTATATGTTGATGATAATATATGATGTTTTTCCTTATTGATGAATTAGTATATGAATGTATTTGTTGATGAATATGATGTTATATGATGTGTTCATGGTTGATGAATTATTATATGAATGTGTATGTTGATGAATATGATGTTGTTCATGGTTGATGAATTATTATATGAATGTATAAGATGTTACATGATGTTGTTCATGGTTGATGAAGTATTATATGAGTGTATATGTTGATGAATATGTTGTTTCATGATGTTGTTCAGAATTGATGATTTGTTGTTGTTAATACGATGTTATATGATATTGTTTATGACTGATGAATTATGATATTATGATGCGATGTCATTGTCGTTGTCGTTGCCACTGTTGTCGTCAATGTCGTTAAAGTTGCAAGTGTTGGTCTAAGTTGTCTGAGTTGTAAGTGGTTGTTCCAAAGTATTGGAGTCTTATAAGTTGTTGACGTTGTCTATGTTGTAAGTTGTTGAGTCCATGCATACTCATTTAAGTTGAGGGCTTATGCCCTGTGAGCTTTTGCTCTTAAAGTTGAGGGCTTATGCCCTGGAGCTTTTGCTCAACCACGTTGTGTTGGAACAAAGGTGTTCAGCAATACCACGTTTTGAGTTTTGATGATAACAAGGTATTAAAAAGTTGTCAATTGGATATTGCTAATATTTGTTTAAGTATGCAGGATATCAATTAAGATTTGTATGTTAGAAAGTATTCTGTTTGAACAATGTTAAAGAGCAAAAAATCCAGAGAAGCTTGTTGCTTGTGATTCTGTTTCGAAGAGAGTCTGAAGACTGCATCGAAGAGAGTCTGAAGATCATCAGAATCTGAAAACCAAAAGAGTCTGAAGATTATCAAAAGCATAGTGCTACAGTGAGTCTGAAGCCACAAATTTGATAATCTGCTAACATTGATCTCTACTGCATTGCGATCCAATAGAAACTCTCTAATGGAGTAACGGCTAGCTTCAAAGTCAACTTGAGCGTGGGAAGCACAAAGACAAAGATTGCAGGCCAGTACAGAGTACGTTGTACGAACTCTGTTTCCACTACTCCACTACCTCGTATAGTTTGGCAACTTTGTCTACCGGTATTAATCCTCAAAGGGAATGGAATTCAAATGATGCTAGTGAAGGACTATTACCAAATCAAGCAACAGATCAACAGTCATTTATCAAGCTTCAGAAATCATCCTGATGCGCTGGATGACTCAACGTCTCTTTCCTACGCCTATATAAAGGATAGAAGACTTGAAGAATTGTTGGACTCTACAACTTGAAAAATTGCATTGCGCTGCTTTCGTATTCAACTGAGTCTTAACAAAAGCACATCATCAACTTAGATTCTTACAAACTGAGTATTCTAGAATTTCTAAGTTTCACAGAAAAACAGAGTCTGTCTCTTGTGTAAAACAGAGTCTGTCTTTGTTGTAATTGAAACACATTTTGATTGTTGTCAAGTGTTTCAACTGTATTCAATTTTCTGTAATTGTGTAAAAGTCTCTTGCTTTTGTGCTTGAGCAAGGAAGTCTCTCGCCTGTGTGCTTGAGCAAGGAAGTCTCATACTATGTGTTTGAGCAACTTGTAATTTGATATTACATTTTAGTGAACTCTCCTTGGAAGTACAAGGGGGACAAGACTACTTCCGGTTTGTGGAAGGAACCTGTATAATTGCTTGTGTTCTCTCTTCTCTCTATCTCTTGCTTATTCCGCTGCAATCAGAACCTAATCTCCTATCAGACTCTGATCTCATTCAGACTCTGAGTTTAAAGGAATTAGATTCTCACTCTTCAAGAGTTGCGAAAAGAAAACACAATTCAACCCCCCCTTCTTGTGTTTTTTTCACCTTCAGTTGGTATCAGAGCTCCGGCTCTGTTGTCATAGCACTTAACCGTGTAACAGAAAAGATCCAGAGAAAAACATGTCTTCTAATGAACCGTCTTCTTCTGGTGCTACTTCTGGTGCTGCTATACCATATGATTATGGATCCAATAACAGCAGTAGAAAGGCTGATTATGGAAAAATTCCTAAGTTCAATGGTGATCCTGAAGAATTTTCTTGGTGGAAAACCAACTTCTATAGTTATGTCATGGGTCTTGATGAAGAACTCTGGGACATACTTGAAGATGGTGTTGGTGACTTACAATTTGATAACGAAGGTGCTTCCATTGACCGCAAACTTTACACTGCTGCTCAAAAGAAAATCTATAAGAAACATCATATCATCAGAGGGGCTCTTGTCACTGCTATTCCTAAAACGGAATACCTGAAGATGAGTGACAAATCTACTGCTAGAGCCATGTTTGCTTCTCTCTGTGCTAACTACGAAGGAAGCAAAAAGGTCAGGGAAGCTAAAGCTCTTCTGTTAGTTCATCAATATGAACTATTTAAGATGAAAGAGGATGAAAGTATTGAGCAGATGTACTCAAGATTTCAAACTCTAGTATCTGGTCTTCAGATACTGAAGAAGAGTTACATAGCTTCTGATCATGTTAGCAAGATTTTAAGGAGCTTACCCTCTAGATGGAGACCAAAGGTCACTGCAATTGAGGAGGCTAAAGATTTAAACACTTTAAGTGTTGAAGATCTTGTAAGCTCACTCAAGGTTCATGAGTTAAGTCTCAATGAACATGATTCTGCAAGAAAATCCAAAACCATTGCCTCAAAATCAAAAGGAAGGTCTTCAAAGGCTCTCAAGGTTGAAGAGTCTGAAAATGAGTCTTCAGCTTCTGAAAGCTCAGAGGAGGATCCTGATGTTGGAAAGGAAATGGCTATGCTTTCAAGCAGAATGCAGTACCTTGCTAAGAAGAACAAGAGATTTCTGAGCAAGAGCAGTGGGAAAGGATTCAAAAAGGAGGATCAGAAAGGCTGCTTCAACTGCAAGAAGACTGGACATTTTATTGCTGAGTGTCCAGAACTGCAGAAGGAGAAATCCAAGTCAAAGAGGCCAACCTTCAAGTCAAGCAAGTTTAAGGAGAAGATCAAGAAAAGTCTGATGGCCATCTGGGAAGATCTTGATAATGAGTCAGGGTCTGAGGATGATGATGCTGATGGTGAAGCCAATGTAGCTGTTGGACTAATGGCTACAACCGAATCTGTTAAATAGACACCTGAGGCAGAATCAGATGCAGACTCTGAAAATGAAACAGAGGTATATTCCGAACTCACAAGATCTGAACTTATAGAATCTGTCAATGAGCTTCTTGGTCATTTTAAAGCTAAGACCACTGAGTTGAAGAAAGTCAAACAACAGCTTGATAAGCTGTCAAAAAGACATAATTCAACTCTGTTGGAATTAGAAGATTTAAAGGAAGAAAATATCTCTTTATTGATCAAGAAGTGTAGCTGTAAATACTTAAGTGAGCAAGATGTTGCTCTGCAAGAATTTATTGCTACTGGAATTGACAGATCAAGGGTTGCATCCATGATCTATAGCACGTATCAGAACAGAGGACAGGGTCTTGGATTCATTGGAGGAAACTCAAATGAAATGACTCTGAAACCTGGTCCTGATGGAGCCAGAGAGGCATTGGAAAATCACTTTGTAAGAGAGTCTGATGAAGTCAACACAGTGACTCATTCAGAACCTACAACTTCTACTTCTAAGATTCTGACTAAGTCAAAATCTCAGAATGTTAAGTTAAAGGGTCTGAAAAACTTTGAACCCAAATCTTTAAAGTCTCAGACTCTAAAACATTCAAAGTCTGGTAAACAGACTCTGAAAAAGCCAGAGTCTGAAAAACCAAAGCCTAAGTTTCAAAGAAGAGAAACTGTGAAAGGCAAGTTGAAACCTAAACCAAACGGTTCTAAACCCAAGGTATGGGAGAAAACATTGCCAATGACTTCAAGACGTAACTTACGAAAGGAGTTCAATGGTTCTAAGACTAACCAAAAAGGACCCATAAGAATATGAGTACCTAAGTCTGAAATTATTGATGCTGCAGGTATATCTAAAAGGACTAGAAAAGCACAAGGCTTGGTACCTGGACAGTGGTTGCTCGCGTCACATGACGGGAGAAAGGTCTATGTTCCTAACCCTAACCATGAAAGAGGGAGGAACTGTGGGATTTGGAGGAAACCAGACTGGCAAAATCATTGGTACTGGAACCATTGGTAACTCTCTGATCTCAATCAGTAATGTGTGGTTCGTTGATGGACTTAGACATAACTTACTAAGCATAAGTCAATTATGTGACAGTGGTTATGATGTATTGTTTAATAAGAACAACTGCACAGTGGTTAACAAGGATGATCAGTCCATAATCTTCAAGGGAAAACGAAGAAACAATGTATACAAGATAAAATTCTCAGAACTGACTGATCAGAAGGTAATGTGCCTTCTATCAATGGGTGATAAGAAGTGGCTGTGGCATAGACGTTTGGGACATGCTAACTTGAGATTAATCTCTAAGATTAGCAAGTTACAACTTGTCAAAGGCCTACCAGACATTGACTATCACTCAGATGCTCTTTGCGGAGCATGTTAGAAAGGGAAAATTGTCAAGAGTCCCTTCAAGCCAAAAGAAATTGTTTCAACTTCCAGACCCTTGGAGTTACTTCATATTGACTTATTTGGACCAGTTAACACTGCATCCTTATATGGAAGTAAATATGGACTAGTTATTGTTGATGACTACAGCAGATGGTGTTGGGTTAAATTTCTGAAAACTAAAGATGATTCATATCCTGTGTTTAGTAAATTCTGCATCCAAATTCAATCAGAGAAGGAAATGAAAATCTTGAAAGTCAGAAGTGATCATGGAGGAGAATTTGAAAATGAACCGTTTGAGGTTTTCTGTGAAAAACATGGAATTATTCATGAATTCTCTGCACCTAGAACTCCACAACAAAATGGAGTTGTAGAGAGAAAGAATAGAACCTTACAAGAGATGGCTAGAACCATGATCCATGAGAACAATCTGGCTAAGCATTTTTGGGCAGAAGCAGTAAACACAGCTTGTTATGTTCAGAACAGAATCTATATTAGACCTCTGTTGAACAAAACAGCTTATGAACTCTTTAAAGGAAGAAAACCCAACATATCTTATATTCATCAGTTCGGATGTACGTGTTATGTCCTGAACAACAAAGTCTACCTAAAGAAATTTGATGCCAAAGCTCAAAAGGGAATCTTTTTAGGTTACTCTGAACGCTCTAAGGCATACAGGCTGTATAATTCAGAAACACAGTGTGTGGAAGAATCTATGCATGTAAGATTCGATGACAAAGAGCCTTGAAGTGAAACTCCAGTGCAAGATGAAAGTCATGAAGAATCTCAAGATTCTGATGATAACTCAGAATCTGATCAGATTCCAGAATCTGAAGATACTTCAGAAGCTGGAACAACCCCTGAAGTTCCTAATGAAGACGCTTCTGATGAAGCTCAAGATGGTTCTCTGCAAACTAGTTAATCCAAACAATCTTTCAAATACAAGTCTTCACATCCAGAAGATCAGATAATTGGCAATAAAGAAAGTCCTATGAGAACAAGATCGCATTTCAGACAAGAAGAGTCTGCTTTAGGATTATTATCTGTTATTGAACCAACCTCTGTTGAAGAAGCTCTTGGAGATGAAGGATGGATTCTAGCAATGCAAGAAGAACTGAATCAATTCAAAAGGAATAAAGTATGGGATCTAGTAGCTAAGCCTAATCACAAGAACATCATTGGAACCAAGTGGGTGTTCATAAATAAGCTTAGTGAACAAGGAGAAGTAATCAGAAACAAGGCCAGACTTGTTGCGCAGGGCTACAGTCAGCAAGAAGGCATTGATTACACAGAAACGTTTACTCCAGTTGCAAGATTGGAAGCAATCAGGTTACTTCTTTCCTATGCAGTTAATCACAACATAACCCTGTATCAAATGGACGTTAAGAGTGCATTTCTTAATGGTGTCATTTCTGAAGAAGTATATGTCAAACAACCTCCTGGCTTTGAAGATTTAAAGCATCCAGAGCATGTTTATAAATTAAAGAAATCACTCTATGGCTTGAAACAAGCTCCCAGAGCGTGGTATGAAAGACTGAGTAATTTCTTGATTCAAAACAACTTTGAACGAGGACAAGTAGACACTACTCTAATCAGAAAGACTCTGAAGAAAGATATTCTTATAGTTCAGATTTATGTTGATGATATCATTTTTGGTTCTACAAATAGTTCACTTTGCAGAGAGTTTTCGAAAGTAATGCAGGATGAATTTGAAATGAGCATGATGGGAGAATTGAAGTTCTTTCTTGGAATTCAAATCAACCAATGCAAAGATGGAGTCTACGTTCATCGGTCCAAGTATACGAAAGAGCTTCTGAAGAAGTTCAATCTTGAGGACTGCAAAGAAATGAATACTCCAATTCATCCAACCTGCACTCTGAGCAAAGAAGATCAAGGGACCAAAGTTGATCAGAAGCTGTATAGAGGTATGATTGGTTCTTTGTTATACCTAACTGCATCCAGACCAGATATTTTATACAGTGTATGTTTGTGTGCAATGTTTCAATCAGATCCTAGAGAGTCTCACTTAACTGCTGTTAAGAGAATCTTTAGATATCTGAAAGGAACTACTAATCTTGGACTTCTTTACAAGAAATCCTCTGACTACAAGCTAGTTGGATTATGTGATGCTGACTATGCTGGAGACAGGATTGAAAGAAAATCTACCAGTGGCAATTGTCAATTCTTGGGAGAGAATCTGATATCCTTGGCTAGCAAGAGGCAAGCAAACATTGCTCTGTCTACAGCAGAAGCAGAATACATCTCAGCTGCTAGTTGTTGTACACAGCTACTCTGGATGAAACATCAGCTTGAGGACTATGAAATAACTGATAACCATATCCCAATTTATTGTGATAATACAACAGCTATATGTTTGTCTAAGAATCCAATTCTGCATTCAAGAGCAAAGCATATTGAGATTAAACATCATTTTATAAGAGACTATGGTCAAAAGGGAATCTTAGATATTCAATTCATTGATACTGATCATCAATGGGCTGATATATTTACTAAACCCTTATCTGTTGAAAGATTTAATTTCATAAAGAAAAATTTGAACATGTGCTATGTCTCTGGGTAATATGCACCTCTGAAAACAGAATTCAGACTCTGAAAATATTCAGAAGCTATTTGGGAATCAGACTCTCTTTTGGAGACTCTGATGAAAGCTTCTGATAAATTATTCAGACTCTGGTGAGGAATCTTTAGACTCTCAGAAGCTCGTATTAGTGGAAGCGTGACTGTTAAGTTCAGTAACACCTGC
Organism: Medicago arabica; assembly: GCA_946800305.1. Classification (NCBI taxonomy): domain Eukaryota; kingdom Viridiplantae; phylum Streptophyta; class Magnoliopsida; order Fabales; family Fabaceae; genus Medicago; species Medicago arabica. The sequence goes on along the minus strand of OX326966.1, from coordinate 32,299,663 downwards.
CCCACTATGGTGACAGTTACTTTACAGTTTCTCAGACGTGGCCTGTCTGTATTGGGTAAGAACTCAAAGCTCAAAGGGCAATGATTTCATTACGTTAAACAAGTTACCTTCGCTTTGTCCTAATACGTTTACGGCTGCATGCTATATGTATTTATTGTTTGTGTTTGTTTGTCCCCTACTCTTTCCAAACAGTTATCAAACTTTTTCTCTATAAATACAAAACACACACAACTCACTTCTCTTTTCACTCTTTGATTTTCTCTCTGAACAAATTTCTTGTTTTTCAATACTTTGCAAAACTTTTTTGTTCTCAAATCAAACTCTTAGAAAACCCTAATGGCAAGTGATCTCATCCAATCTGGTGTCATAATCAAGTCCGGAAGATCCTATGTTGTCAAACCCAGAACAATGAACATCATCAAGGAGACTCTGGACATTCAAGTTGAATCTCCAGTAGATTTTGGTTCACTCAGTCGTCATGGAGTTAACGTTACACCTCATTTCTTATCACAAGGAATGATGAGGTACTTTGGTATGTTGAATGGACCAACATATCAGGAGCTCGTTAGAGATTTTTGGGTTAGGTCAGAAGTCTACGACAAAGCTGAAGCTACTTTGGAAGAAACAGTAGCAATCTCAAACAACCCCAGTCTTGCTGGCAAGAACAGAGACCAAATGGGTTTAAGACCGTACAATGGTCTTGAAGTAAGGTCTGCTGTGATGGGTATTCCAATAATTATCACTGAAGAGGTGGTAGCCAGGGCTTGTCAAATGGAGAGCGCTGGTAAATTTCAGTGGAATGTCAACAAGAAAAGTGAATGGGCTGTTTTCTGCAACAAGTTGTTATTTGAAGGGAGACCCTCAAATAAATTGGTGGATATGCATCCTGAGCATAGGGTGCTTCTGAAGATTATACTGGACAGTATGCTTCAGAAAGGAGGAAGAACAGATACATTGTCTGTGGATCACAAAGTTCTTCTTTATTTTCTTATCAACAAAATAAAGATCAACTTCCCCAGATATGTGATGCACCACATGTGTTGGGCCATCAAGAAGAGTCAATCAGAAACCAGGAGGCAAGTTCCTTTTGGAAGATTAATATCTGAGATTCTGTATCAAGGAGGCCTCTTGAAGGTCTTATCAGAATCTGGTGTGGTATCAGATATTCATCTAGGAACTGTGACCGGAAGAATCATTAATGGCAAGACTCTGCAGTACATGAAGATTGTCAAGAGATTCAACCCCTCTAAGCATGATATGAGAGAATCCTATGTACAATCTGATTTGATGATGGACTTCCCTCCCATTTCCAAAGAAGATAATCCTGAAGTTCTTGCTAGATTTGTGGTGGATTACTTCAAGGATACTGGTAGAATAATCAACTATTCTGCTATTTCTGAGACTGCTGGAGGAGGACCTCTTAAGGTCAAGGGAAAAAGGACCAAGGAAGTGGTTCTCAAGGAAGAGGAAGAGAAGCGGGAGCCTCTCAAGAAAAAGATCAAATCTTCTGCTCTTCCTGGAGTTTCAATTGGTTCCCCTTCTGCATCTTCTGCACTTCGTGAAATTAAGGATGAAAAGAAAGCCAAGAAAGATGAGAAGAAGACTAAGAAAGCTGAGAAGAAAGCAATGAAAGGCAAAGCTGACAGAGACTTTGACAAGATAGCTCAAGATATTGCTGATTTCCTTGATGCTGACTCTGATGGTGAAGAGGATCAGATCAAGAAGAGAAAGGTGGATGTGATTCCTGTGGCTAAGGATGTAGCACAGAAGATAGGTACTTCTGTATCTATGATTGAAGATGAACATACTGCTGGCAAGGTTATGGCAGCAGATTTGATTGCTGAAGAGTTGAAGGAAGAGACTGTCAAGGAAGCTGCTAAGTTGCTTGCTTCTGCTCTTAAACAGAAGAATCCTTCAGAAACTGCAGAAGCTGAGTTATTAGAAGCGACTGTGTCTGATCACTATGCCTCTCCAGAAGCTGGCATTGGCATCTTTGGCAACGTGGCATATAGCTCATCTTCTTCTTTGAATCAAGAGTCAGAATCAGATTCAGAATCTGACAACAAACCCTTAAGCCAGATTCTTCCATCCCTCAAAAATTCATCTCCCTCACCAATCAAACCCATATCATCCCATAACCCACTTGACCCTGCAGTAGTTGATTATGTTGATTCAACTATGGACAGAGTAATTCAAGACACAATCATAGTGTCTATGAATCTTCCTGCTGACCATCCTGCTCAACCTTCATTTCTCAAACCACTTCAGGTAATTCAACCTTCTGAAAAGCCTGAAGCAACCATTCAATCAAAACAGCCATCCCGCCAAACTGAAACCATTCGTGTAGACTCTCCAGACACTCTAGATTCTCTTGAAAAACATCTAGGAGGAGAACTACCAAAAACCCCTGCAAAATCCAAATCAACAAAAGCTACTTCATCTGTTTCCAAACCAGACCCTGTACTTGAACCTACAGAGAATCTGACTTTAGCTTCTGTTGAACCTTCAGAACCTGTTGTTGAACCAGCTTCTGAAAATCTGGAACAAGCTTCTGATATTGTATCAGAAACTGTAACAGAATGTAGAGCTAAGACCAGAAGAGTTTCCCAACCTCTTTGTGACCCCATAACCTATTTCCCAGGTTTTGAAACTTTTCTAGCTTTGGGAGCTTCTCTACCCTCAACCTCTGAACCTCAAAGTGACTTATTTGATTCAAATAAGATAGATGAGTTATATGCTTCTTCATGCAATAAGCTCAAAGAAGTGATTGAGCAAAGGTTTATGCCAATACTCAATGTGAGCTATGAGGACAAGTTCTCTACAGTGAAGACTGAGTTTTTGGAATTTATCACCAAAATTCAGAAGGCTGCTGCCAGGGAACAAGCTCTTGTCACTGCCAAGCATGTTGAAGAAGTAAAGCGGGCTGAGAAAGTTGTAGTTCTGGACAAAGCTCCCATTCTGAGGATTAGAGATACACCCTTCTTTGATGAAGATCAGTATATTCCTATAGAATCAGTGGCTTACAATTCTTTGAAGAGGAAATTGTATAGAGTTCAAGAAGAAGCAAGACTGGAAAGAGAAGCACATTTGCAAAGAACTGAGGCTCTGGAAGAGATGGTAAAGAAACAGCAAGAGGATCTCCAGAAACTGATGGATCATCTTGCCAAACAAAACCAACCTTAGTTTAATTTTGTCTATTTTTTTGTAATTCTTGTTTGCTATCTTCTGAACTTGTTTTTGCTTACAATTTATTCAAGTTGTTTTTGATTCTATTTGCATTCAATTTTTTTTATGCTCTGAATCTTCTATGTTTTCCCTCTGAATCTCATTCTTCCTTAAAACATGTTTACACCCTTACCTTAAGTCATTTAAAAAGGGGGAGGAACTTGTTCTGAACTTTTTTTTGTTGATGACAAAAGGGGGAGAAGGGAAAGTATTTATGTCAGGGAGAAGAGAAAATTTTCTTTTAATTACATTGCATGTATACGTAAAAATTAAAGGGAAATCTGCGAAAGGTGCTTAGTTAGACTCTGAGCCCTGTTTAAGAATCAATTCTCTAAATATTCTGAGAATGAATTTGATTGCGCTTATGAAAGTGAATTTAATTAACCTGGATAGAACTCAAGATGAGCTTACAAACCTCAACTTAAGAACTATCAGACTCAGGGGGAGTCAGAGCTTACAAACCTCAGACTCTGAGCTTACAAACCTCAGAACCCTTTAAGTCAACTTGTTAATTAGATTAACAACAATTGACCTTTTAAATACTAATGTTTGTCATCGTCAAAAAGGGGGAGATTGTTGGAACAAAGGTGTTCAGCAATACCACGTTTTGAGTTTTGATGATAACAAGGTATTAAAAAGTTGTCAATTGGATATTGCTAATATTAGTTTAAGTATGCAGGATATCAATTAAGATTTGTATCTTAGAAAGTATTCTGTTTGAACAATGTTAAAGAGCAAAAAATCCAGAGAAGCTTGTTGCTTGTGATTCTGTTTCGAAGAGAGTCTGAAGACTGCATCGAAGAGAGTCTGAAGACCATCAGAATCTGAAAACCAAAAGAGTCTGAAGATTATCAGAATCTGAAAACCAAGAGAGTCTGAAGATTATCAGAAGCATAGTGCTACAGTGAGTCTGAAGCCACAAATTTGATAATCTGCTAACAGTGATCTCTACTGCATTGCGATGCAATAGAAACTCTCTAATGGAGTAACGGCTAGCTTCAAAGTCAACTTGAGCGTGGGAAGCACAAAGACAAAGATTGCAGGCCAGTACAGAGTACGTTGTACGAACTATGTTTCCACTACTCCACTACCTCGTACAGTTTGGCAACTGTGTCTACCGGTATTAATCCTCAAAGGGAATGGAATTCAAATGATGCTAGTGAAGGACTATTACCAAATCAAGCAACAGATCAACAGTCATTGATCAAGCTTCAGAAATCATCCTGATGCGCTGGATGACTCAACGTCTCTTTCCTACGCCTATATAAAGGATAGAAGACTTGAAGAATTGTTGGACTCTACAACTTGAAAAATTGCATTGCGCTGCTTTCGTATTCAACTGAGTCTTAACAAAAGCACATCATCAACTTAGATTCTTACAAACAGAGTATTCTAGAATTTCTAAGTTTCACAGAAAAACAGAGTATGTCTTTTGTGTAAAACAGAGTCTGTCTTTGTTGTAATTGAAACACATTTTGATTGTTGTCAAGTGTTTCAAATGTATTCAATTTTCTATAATTTTGTAAAAGTCTCTTGCTTTTGTGCTTGAGCAAGGAAGTCTCTCGCCTGTGTGCTTGAGCAAGGAAGTCTCATACTGTGTGTTTGAGCAACTTGTAATTTGATATTACATTTTAGTGAACTCTCCTTGGAAGTACAAGGGGGACAAGACTACTTCCGGTTTGTGGAAGGAACCTGTATAATTGCTTGTGTTCTCTCTTCTCTCTATCTCTTGCTTATTCCGCTGCAATCAGAACCTAATCTCCTATCAGACTCTGATCTCATTCAGACTCTGAGTTTAAAGTGTTGGAACAAAGGTGTTCAGCAATACCACGTTTTGAGTTTTGATGATAACAAGGTATTAAAAAGTTGTCAATTGGATATTGCTAATATTTGTTTAAGTATGCAGGATATCAATTAAGATTTGTATCTTAGAAAGTATTCTGTTTGAACAATGATAAAGAGCAATAAATCCAGAGAAGCTTATTGCTTGTGATTCTGTTTCGAAGAGAGTTTGAAGACTGTTTTCAAGAGAGTCTGAAGACTGTATCGAAGAGAGTCTGAAGACTGTATCCAAGAGAGTCTAAGTCAACTTGAGCGTGGGAAGCACAAAGACAAAGATTGCAGGCCAGTACAGAGTACGTTGTACGAACTCTATTTCCACTACTCCACTACCTCGTACAGTTTGGCAACTGTGTCTACCGGTATTAATCCTCAAAGGGAATGGAATTCAAATGATGCTATTGAAGGACTATTACCAAATCAAGCAACAGATCAACAGTCATTGATCAAGCTTCAGAAATCATCCTGATGCGCTGGATGACTCAACGTCTCTTTCCTACGCCTATATAAAGGATAGAAGACTTGAAGAAGTGTTGGACTCTACAACTTAGAAAAACTGCATTGCGCTGCTTTCGTATTCAACTGAGTCTTAACTAAAGCACATCATCAACTTAGATTCTTACAAACTGAGTATTCTAGAATTTCTAAGTTTCACAGAAAAACAGAGTCTGTCTTTTGTGTAAAACAGAGTCTGTCTTTGTTGTAATTGAAACACATTTTGATTGTTGTCAAGTGTTTCAACTGTATTCAATTTTCTGTAATTGTGTAAAAGTCTCTTGCTTTTGTGCTTGAGCAAGGAAGTCTCTCGCCTGTGTGCTTGAGCAAGGAAGTCTCATACTGTGTGTTTGAGCAACTTGTAATTTGATATTACATTTTAGTGAACTCTCCTTGGAAGTACAAGGGGGACAGGACTACTTCCGGTTTGTGGAAGGAACCTGTATAATTGCTTGTGTTCTCTCTTCTCTCTATCTCTTGTTTATTCCGCTGCAATCAAAACCTAATCTCCTATCAGACTCTGATCTCATTCAGACTCTGAGTTTAAAGTGTTGGAACAAAGGTGTTCAGCAATACCACGTTTTGAGTTTTGATGATAACAAGGTATTAAAAAGTTGTCAATTGGATATTGCTAATATTTGTTTAAGTATGCAGGATATCAATTAAGATTTGTATCTTAGAAAGTATTCTGTTTGAACAATGATAAAGAGCAATAAATCCAGAGAAGCTTATTGCTTGTGATTCTGTTTCGAAGAGAGTTTGAAGACTGTTTTCAAGAGAGTCTGAAGACTGTATCGAAGAGAGTCAGAAGACTGTATCCAAGAGAGTCTGAAGACTGTATCAGAGTCTGAAGACCATCAGAATCTGAGAACCAAGAGAGTCTGAAGATTATCAGAAGCATAGTGCTAGAGTGAGTCTGAAGCCACAAATTTGATGATCTGCTAACAGTGATCTCTACTGCATTGCTATGCACAAAGAAACTCTAATGGAGTAACGGCTAGCTTCTAAGTCAACTTGAGCGTGGGAAGCACAAAGACAAAGATTGCAGGCCAGTACAGAGTACGTTGTACGAACTCTGTTTCCACTACTCCACTACCTCGTACAGTTTGGCAACTGTGTCTACCGGTATTAATCCTCAAAGGGAATGGAATTCAAATGATGCTATTGAAGGACTATTACCAAATCAAGCAACAGATCAACAGTCATTGATCAAGCTTCAGAAATCATCCTGATGCGCTGGATGACTCAACGTCTCTTTCCTACGCCTATATAAAGGATAGAAGACTTGAAGAATTGTTGGACTCTACAACTTGAAAAATTGCATTGCGCTGCTTTCGTATTCAACTGAGTCTTAACAAAAGCACATCATCAACTTAGATTCTTACAAACAGAGTATTCTAGAATTTCTAAGTTTCACAGAAAAACAGAGTCTGTCTTTTGTGTAAAACAGAGTCTGTCTTTGTTGTAATTGAAACACATTTTGATTGTTGTCAAGTGTTTCAACTGTATTCAATTTTCTGTAATTGTGTAAAAGTCTCTTGCTTTTGTGCTTGAGCAAGGAAGTCTCTCGCCTGTGTGCTTGAGCAAGGAAGTCTCATACTGTGTGTTTGAGCAACTTGTAATTTGATATTACATTTTAGTGAACTCTCCTTGGAAGTACAAGGGGGACAGGACTACTTCCGGTTTGTGGAAGGAACCTGTATAATTGCTTGTGTTCTCTCTTCTCTCTATCTCTTGCTTATTCCGCTGCAATCAGAACCTAATCTCCTATTAGACTCTGATCTCATTCAGACTCTGAGTTTAAAGTGTTGGAACAAAGGTGTTCAGCAATACCACGTTTTGAGTTTTGATGATAACAAGGTATTAAAAAGTTGTCAATTGGATATTGCTAATATTTGTTTAGGTATGCAGGATATCAATTAAGATTTGTATCTTAGAAAGTATTCTGTTTGAACAATGATAAAGAGCAATAAATCCAGAGAAGCTTATTGCTTGTGATTCTGTTTCGAAGAGAGTTTGAAGACTGTTTTCAAGAGAGTCTGAAGACTGTATCGAAGAGAGTCTGAAGACTGTATCCAAGAGAGTCTGAAGACTGTATCAGAGTCTGAAGACCATCAGAATCTGAGAACCAAGAGAGTCTGAAGATTATCAGAAGCATAGTGCTACAGTGAGTCTGAAGCCACAAATTTGATGATCTGCTAACAGTGATCTCTACTGCATTGCTATGCACAAAGAAACTCTAATGGAGTAACGGCTAGCTTCTAAGTCAACTTGAGCGTGGGAAGCACAAAGACAAAGATTGCAGGCCAGTACAGAGTACGTTGTACGAACTCTGTTTCCACTACTCCACTACCTCGTACAGTTTGGCAACTGTGTCTACCGGTATTAATCCTCAAAGGGAATGGAATTCAAATGATGTTATTGAAGGACTATTACCAAATCAAGCAACAGATCAACAGTCATTGATCAAGCTTCAGAAATCATCCTGATGCGCTGGATGACTCAACGTCTCTTTCCTACGCCTATATAAAGGATAGAAGACTTGAAGAAGTGTTGGACTCTACAACTTAGAAAAACTGCATTGCGCTGCTTTCGTATTCAACTGAGTCTTAACAAAAGCACATCATCAACTTAGATTCTTACAAACTGAGTATTCTAGAATTTCTAAGTTTCACAGAAAAACAGAGTCTGTCTTTTGTGTAAAACAGAGTCTGTCTTTGTTGTAATTGAAACACATTTTGATTGTTGTCAAGTGTTTCAACTGTATTCAATTTTCTGTAATTGTGTAAAAGTCTCTTGCTTTTGTGCTTGAGCAAGGAAGTCTCTCGCCTGTGTGCTTGAGCAAGGAAGTCTCATACTGTGTGTTTGAGCAACTTGTAATTTGATATTACATTTTAGTGAACTCTCCTTGGAAGTACAAGGGGGACAGGACTACTTCCGGTTTGTGGAAGGAACCTGTATAATTGCTTGTGTTCTCTCTTCTCTCTATCTCTTGCTTATTCCGCTGCAATCAGAACCTAATCTCCTATTAGACTCTGATCTCATTCAGACTCTGAGTTTAAAGTGTTGGAACAAAGGTGTTCAGCAATACCACGTTTTGAGTTTTGATGATAACAAGGTATTAAAAAGTTGTCAATTGGATATTGCTAATATTTGTTTAAGTATGCAGGATATCAATTAAGATTTGTATCTTAGAAAGTATTCTGTTTGAACAATGATAAAGAGCAATAAATCCAGAGAAGCTTATTGCTTGTGATTCTGTTTCGAAGAGAGTTTGAAGACTGTTTTCAAGAGAGTCTGAAGACTGTATCGAAGAGAGTCTGAAGACTGTATCCAAGAGAGTCTGAAGACTGTATCAGAGTCTGAAGACCATCAGAATCTGAGAACCAAGAGAGTCTGAAGATTATCAGAAGCATAGTGCTACAGTGAGTCTGAAGCCACAAATTTGATGATCTGCTAACAGTGATCTCTACTGCATTGCTATGCACAAAGAAACTCTAATGGAGTAACGGCTAGCTTCTAAGTCAACTTGAGCGTGGGAAGCACAAAGACAAAGATTGCAGGCCAGTACAGAGTACGTTGTACGAACTCTGTTTCCACTACTCCACTACCTCGTACAGTTTGGCAACTGTGTCTACCGGTATTAATCCTCAAAGGGAATGGAATTCAAATGATGCTATTGAAGGACTATTACCAAATCAAGCAACAGATCAACAGTCATTGATCAAGCTTCAGAAATCATCCTGATGCGCTGGATGACTCAACGTCTCTTTCCTACGCCTATATAAAGGATAGAAGACTTGAAGAAGTGTTGGACTCTACAACTTAGAAAAACTGCATTGCACTGCTTTCGTATTCAACTGAGTCTTAACAAAAGCACATCATCAACTTAGATTTTTACAAACTGAGTATTCTAGAATTTCTAAGTTTCACAGAAAAACAGAGTCTGTCTTTTGTGTAAAACAGAGTCTGTCTTTGTTGTAATTGAAACACATTTTGATTGTTGTCAAGTGTTTCAACTGTATTCAATTTTCTGTAATTGTGTAAAAGTCTCTTGCTTTTGTGCTTGAGCAAGGAAGTCTCTCGCCTGTGTGCTTGAGCAAGGAAGTCTCATACTGTGTGTTTGAGCAACTTGTAATTTGATATTACATTTTAGTGAACTCTCCTTGGAAGTACAAGGGGGACAGGACTACTTCCGGTTTGTGGAAGGAACCTGTATAATTGCTTGTGTTCTCTCTTCTCTCTATCTCTTGCTTATTCCGCTGCAATCAGAACCTAATCTCCTATTAGACTCTGATCTCATTCAGACTCTGAGTTTAAAGTGTTGGAACAAAGGTGTTCAGCAATACCACGTTTTGAGTTTTGATGATAACAAGGTATTAAAAAGTTGTCAATTGGATATTGCTAATATTTGTTTAGGTATGCAGGATATCAATTAAGATTTGTATCTTAGAAAGTATTCTGTTTGAACAATGATAAAGAGCAATAAATCCAGAGAAGCTTATTGCTTGTGATTCTGTTTCGAAGAGAGTTTGAAGACTGTTTTCAAGAGAGTCTGAAGACTGTATCGAAGAGAGTCTGAAGACTGTATCCAAGAGAGTCTGAAGACTGTATCAGAGTCTGAAGACCATCAGAATCTGAGAACCAAGAGAGTCTGAAGATTATCAGAAGCATAGTGCTACAGTGAGTCTGAAGCCACAAATTTGATGATCTGCTAACAGTGATCTCTACTGCATTGCTATGCACAAAGAAACTCTAATGGAGTAACGGCTAGCTTCTAAGTCAACTTGAGCGTGGGAAGCACAAAGACAAAGATTGCAGGCCAGTACAGAGTACGTTGTACGAACTCTGTTTCCACTACTCCACTACCTCGTACAGTTTGGCAACTGTGTCTACCGGTATTAATCCTCAAAGGGAATGGAATTCAAATGATGTTATTGAAGGACTATTACCAAATCAAGCAACAGATCAACAGTCATTGATCAAGCTTCAGAAATCATCCTGATGCGCTGGATGACTCAACGTCTCTTTCCTACGCCTATATAAAGGATAGAAGACTTGAAGAAGTGTTGGACTCTACAACTTAGAAAAACTGCATTGCGCTGCTTTCGTATTCAACTGAGTCTTAACAAAAGCACATCATCAACTTAGATTCTTACAAACTGAGTATTCTAGAATTTCTAAGTTTCACAGAAAAACAGAGTCTGTCTTTTGTGTAAAACAGAGTCTGTCTTTGTTGTAATTGAAACACATTTTGATTGTTGTCAAGTGTTTCAACTGTATTCAATTTTCTGTAATTGTGTAAAAGTCTCTTGCTTTTGTGCTTGAGCAAGGAAGTCTCTCGCCTGTGTGCTTGAGCAAGGAAGTCTCATACTGTGTGTTTGAGCAACTTGTAATTTGATATTACATTTTAGTGAACTCTCCTTGGAAGTACAAGGGGGACAGGACTACTTCCGGTTTGTGGAAGGAACCTGTATAATTGCTTGTGTTCTCTCTTCTCTCTATCTCTTGCTTATTCCGCTGCAATCAGAACCTAATCTCCTATTAGACTCTGATCTCATTCAGACTCTGAGTTTAAAGTGTTGGAACAAAGGTGTTCAGCAATACCACGTTTTGAGTTTTGATGATAACAAGGTATTAAAAAGTTGTCAATTGGATATTGCTAATATTTGTTTAAGTATGCAGGATATCAATTAAGATTTGTATCTTAGAAAGTATTCTGTTTGAACAATGATAAAGAGCAATAAATCCAGAGAAGCTTATTGCTTGTGATTCTGTTTCGAAGAGAGTTTGAAGACTGTTTTCAAGAGAGTCTGAAGACTGTATCGAAGAGAGTCTGAAGACTGTATCCAAGAGAGTCTGAAGACTGTATCAGAGTCTGAAGACCATCAGAATCTGAGAACCAAGAGAGTCTGAAGATTATCAGAAGCATAGTGCTACAGTGAGTCTAAAGCCACAAATTTGATGATCTGCTAACAGTGATCTCTACTGCATTGCTATGCACAAAGAAACTCTAATGGAGTAACGGCTAGCTTCTAAGTCAACTTGAGCGTGGGAAGCACAAAGACAAAGATTGCAGGCCAGTACAGAGTACGTTGTACAAACTCTGTTTCCACTACTCCACTACCTCGTACAGTTTGGCAACTGTGTCTACCGGTATTAATCCTCAAAGGGAATGGAATTCAAATGATGCTATTGAAGGACTATTACCAAATCAAGCAACAGATCAACAGTCATTGATCAAGCTTCAGAAATCATCCTGATGCGCTGGATGACTCAACGTCTCTTTCCTACGCCTATATAAAGGATAGAAGACTTGAAGAAGTGTTGGACTCTACAACTTAGAAAAACTGCATTGCACTGCTTTCGTATTCAACTGAGTCTTAACAAAAGCACATCATCAACTTAGATTTTTACAAACTGAGTATTCTAGAATTTCTAAGTTTCACAGAAAAACAGAGTCTGTCTTTTGTGTAAAACAGAGTCTGTCTTTGTTGTAATTGAAACACATTTTGATTGTTGTCAAGTGTTTCAACTGTATTCAATTTTCTGTAATTGTGTAAAAGTCTCTTGCTTTTGTGCTTGAGCAAGGAAGTCTCTCGCCTGTGTGCTTGAGCAAGGAAGTCTCATACTGTGTGTTTGAGCAACTTGTAATTTGATATTACATTTTAGTGAACTCTCCTTGGAAGTACAAGGGGGACAGGACTACTTCCGGTTTGTGGAAGGAACCTGTATAATTGCTTGTGTTCTCTCTTCTCTCTATCTCTTGCTTATTCCGCTGCAATCAGAACCTAATCTCCTATTAGACTCTGATCTCATTCAGACTCTGAGTTTAAAGTGTTGGAACAAAGGTGTTCAGCAATACCACGTTTTGAGTTTTGATGATAACAAGGTATTAAAAAGTTGTCAATTGGATATTGCTAATATTTGTTTAAGTATGCAGGATATCAATTAAGATTTGTATCTTAGAAAGTATTCTGTTTGAACAATGATAAAGAGCAATAAATCCAGAGAAGCTTGTTACTTGTGATTCTGTTTCGAAGAGAGTCTGAAGACTGTTTTCAAGAGAGTCTGAAGACTGTATCGAAGAGAGTCTGAAGACTGTATCGAAGAGAGTCTGAAGACTGTACCGAAGAGAGTTTGAAGACTGTATCAGAGTCTGAAGACCATCAGAATCTGAGAACCAAGAGAGTCTGAAGATTATCAGAAGCATAGTGCTACAGTGAGTCTGAAGCCACAAATTTGATGATCTGCTAACAGTGATCTCTACTGCATTGCTATGCACAAAGAAACTCTAATGGAGTAACGGCTAGCTTCTAAGTCAACTTGAGCGTGGGAAGCACAAAGACAAAGATTGCAGGCCAGTACAGAGTACGTTGTACGAACTCTGTTTCCACTACTCCACTACCTCGTACAGTTTGGCAACTGTGTCTACCGGTATTAATCCTCAAAGGGAATGGAATTCAAATGATGCTATTGAAGGACTATTACCAAATCAAGCAACAGATCAACAGTCATTGATCAAGCTTCAGAAATCATCCTGATGCGCTGGATGACTCAACGTCTCTTTCCTACGCCTATATAAAGGATAGAAGACTTGAAGAAGTGTTGGACTCTACAACTTAGAAAAACTGCATTGCGCTGCTTTCGTATTCAACTGAGTCTTAACAAAAGCACATCATCAACTTAGATTCTTACAAACTGAGTATTCTAGAATTTCTAAGTTTCACAGAAAAACTGAGTCTGTCTTTTGTGTAAAACAGAGTCTGTCTTTGTTGTAATTGAAACACATATTGATTGTTGTCAAGTGTTTCAACTGTATTCAATTTTCTGTAATTGTGTAAAAGTCTCTTGCTTTTGTGCTTGAGCAAGGAAGTCTCTCGCCTGTGTGCTTGAGCAAGGAAGTCTCATACTGTGTGTTTGAGCAACTTGTAATTTGATATTACATTTTAGTGAATTCTCCTTGAAAGTACAAGGGGGACAGGACTACTTCCGGTTTGTGGATGGAACCTGTATAATTGCTTGTGTTCTCTCTTCTCTCTATCTCTTGCTTATTCCGCTGCAATCAGAACCTAATCTCCTATTAGACTCTGATCTCATTCAGACTCTGAGTTTAAAGTGTTGGAACAAAGGTGTTCAACAATACCACGTTTTGAGTTTTGATGATAACAAGGTATTAAAAAGTTGTCAATTGGATATTGCTAATATTTGTTTAAGTATGCAGGATATCAATTAAGATTTGTATCTTAGAAAGTATTCTGTTTGAACAATGATAAAGAGCAATAAATCCAGAGAAGCTTGTTGCTTGTGATTCTGTTTCGAAGAGAGTCTGAAGACTGTTTTCAAGAGAGTCTGAAGACTGTATCGAAGAGAGTCTGAAGACTGTATCCAAGAGAGTCTGAAGACTGTACCGAAGAGAGTCTGAAGACTGTATCAGAGTCTGAAGACCATCAGAATATGAGAACCAAGAGAGTCTGAAGATTATCAGAAGCATAATGCTACAGTGAGTCTGAAGCCACAAATTTGATGATCTGCTAACAGTGATCTCTACTGCATTGCTATGCACAAAGAAACTCTAATGGAGTAACGGCTAGCTTCTAAGTCAACTTGAGCGTGGGAAGCACAAAGACAAAGATTGCAGGCCAGTACAGAGTACGTTGTACGAACTCTGTTTCCACTACTCCACTACCTCGTAGAGTTTGGCAACTGTGTCTACCGGTATTAATCCTCAAAGGGAATGGAATTCAAATGATGCTATTGAAGGACTATTACCAAATCAAGCAACAGATCAACAGTCATTGATCAAGATTCAGAAATCATCCTGATGCGCTGGATGACTCAACGTCTCTTTCCTACGCCTATATAAAGGATAGAAGACTTGAAGAAGTGTTGGACTCTACAACTTAGAAAAACTGCATTGCGCTGCTTTCGTATTCAACTGAGTCTTAACTTAGATTCTTACAAACTGAGTATTCTAGAATTTCTAAGTTTCACAGAAAAACAGAGTCTGTCTTTTGTGTAAAACAGAGTCTGTCTTTGTTGTAACTGAAACACATTTTGATTGTTATCAAGTGTTTCAACTGTATTCAATTTTCTGTAATTGTGTATAAGTCTCTTGCTTTTGTGCTTGAGCAAAGGAAGTCTCTTGGCTGCGTCCTTGAGCAAAGGAAGTCTCTTAGTTGTGTCTTTGAGCAAAGGAAGTCTCTTAGTTGTGTCTTTGAGCAAGGAAGTCTCTCGCCTGTGTGCTTGAGCAAGGAAGTTTCATACTGTGTGTTTGAGCAACTTGTAATCTGATATTACATTTTAGTGAACTCTCCTTGGAAGTACAAGGGGGACAGGACTACTTCCGGTTTGTGGAAGGAACCTGTATAATTGCTTGTGTTCTCTCTTCTCTCTTTATCTCTTGATTATTCCGCTGCAATCAGAACCTAATCTCCTATCAGACTCTGATCTCATTCAGACTCTGAGTTTAAAGGAATTAGATTCTCACTCTTCAAGAGTTACGAAAAGAAAACACAATTCAACCCCCCCTTCTTGTGTTTTTCTCACCTTCAGTTGGTATCAGAGCTCCGGCTGTGTTGTCATAGCACTTAACCTTGTAACCGAAAAGATCCAGAGAAAAACATGTCTTTCAGTGAACAGTCTTCTTCTGGTGCTGCTGCTGGTGCTGCTATTCCATATGACTATGGATCCAATAACAGCAGTAGAAAGGCTGATTATGGAAAAATTCCTAAGTTCAATGGTGATCCTGAAGAATTTTCTTGGTGGAAAACCAACTTCTATAGTTATGTCATGGGTCTTGATGAAGAACTCTGGGACAT
This sequence comes from Medicago arabica, assembly GCA_946800305.1. Taxonomy (NCBI): domain Eukaryota; kingdom Viridiplantae; phylum Streptophyta; class Magnoliopsida; order Fabales; family Fabaceae; genus Medicago; species Medicago arabica. The sequence continues at coordinate 32,284,283 of OX326966.1, read as the reverse complement.
ACTTGAAGATGGTGTTGGTGACTTACAACTTGATGACGAAGGTGCTGCCATTGACCACAAACTTCACACTGCTGCTCAAAAGAAAATCTATAAGAAACATCATATCATCAGAGGGGCTCTTGTCACTGCTATTCCTAAAACGGAATACATGAAGATGAGTGACAAATCTACTGCTAGAGCCATGTTTGCTTCTCTCTGTGCTAACTGCGAAGGAAGCAAAAAGGTCAGGGAAGCTAAAGCTCTTATATTAGTTCATCAATATGAACTATTTAAGATGAAAGAGGATGAAAGTATTGAGCAGATGTACTCAAGATTTCAAACTCTAGTATATGGTCTTCAGATACTGAAGAAGAGTTACATAGCTTCTGATCATGTTAGCAAGATTTTAAGGAGCTTACCCTCTAGATGGAGACCAAAGGTCACTGCAATTGAGGAGGCTAAAGATTTAAACACTTTAAGTGTTGAAGATCTTGTAAGCTCACTCAAGGTTCATGAGTTAAGTCTCAATGAACATGATTCTGCAAGAAAATCCAGAACCATTGCCTTAAAATCAAAATGAAGGTCTTCAAAGGCTCTCAAGGTTGAAGAGTCTGAAAATGAGTCTTCAGCTTCTGAAAGCTCAGAGGAGGATCCTGATGTAGCAAAGGAATTGGCTATGCTTTCAAGCAGAATGCAGTACCTTGCTAAGAAGAACAAGAGATTTCTGAGCAAGAGCAGTGGGAAGGGGTTCAATAAGGAGGATAAGAAAGGTTGCTTCAACTGCAAGAAAACTGGACATTTTATTGCTGAGTGTCCAGAACTGCAGAAGGAGAAACCCAAGTCAAAAAGGTCAACCTTCAAGTCAAGCAAGTTTAAGAAGCAGATCAAGAAAAGTCTGATGGCCACCTGGGAAGATCTTGATAATGAGTCAGGATCTGAAGATGATGATGCTGATGGTGAAGCCAATGTAGCTGTTGGACTAATGGCTACAACCGAATCTGTTAAAGAGACACCTGAGGCAGAATCAGATACAGACTCTGAAAATGAAACAGAGGTATATTCTGAACTCACAAGATCTGAAACAGACTAATTGCTCTACAAGAATTTATTGCTACTGGAATTGACAGATCAAGGGTTGCATCCATGATCTATAGCACGTATCAGAACAGAGGACAGGGTCTTGGATTCATTGGAGGAAACTCAAATGAAATGACTCTGAAATCTGGTCCTGATGGAGCCAGAGAGGCGTTGAAAAATCATTTTGTAAAAGAGTCTGATGAAGTCAACACAGTGACTCATTCAGAACCTACAACTTCTACTTCTAAGATTCTGACTAAGTCAAAATCTCAGAATGTTAAGTTAAAGGGTCTGAAAAACTATGAACCCAAAGCTTTAAAGTCTCAGACTCTGAAACATTCAAAGTCTGATAAACAGACTCTGAAAATGCCAGAGTCTGAAAAACCAAAGTCTAAGTTTCAAAGGAGAGAAACTGTGAAAGGCAAGTTGAAACCTAAACCAAACGGTTCCAAACCTAAGGTATGGGAGAAAACATTGCCAATCATTTCAAGACATAACTTACGAAAAGAGTTCAATGGTTCTAAGACTAACCAAAAAGGACCCATAATAATATGGGTACCTAAGTCTGATATTATTGATGCTGCAGGTATGTCTAAAAGGACTAGAAAAGCACAAGGCTTGGTACCTAGACAGTGGTTGCTCGCGTCACATGACGGGAGAAAGGTCTATGTTCCTAACCCTAACCATGAAAGAGGGAGGAACTGTGGGATTTGGACGAAACCAGACTGGCAAAATCATTGGTACTGGAACCATTGGTAACTCTCTGATCTCAATCAGTAATGTGTGGTTTGTTGATGGACTTAGACATAACCTACTAAGCATAAGTCAATTATGTGACAGTGGTTATGATGTATTGTTTAATAAGAACAACTGCACAGTGGTTAACAAGGATGATCAGTCCATAGTCTTCAAGGGAAAACGAAGAAACAATGTATACAAGATAAAATTCTCAGAACTGACTGATCAGAAGGTAATGTGCCTTCTGTCAATGGGTGATAAGAAGTGGATGTGGCATAGACGTTTGGGACATGCTAACTGGAGATTAATCTCTAAAATTAGCAAGTTACAACTTGTCAAAGGCCTACCAAACATTGACTATCACTCAGATGCTCTTTGCGGAGCATGTTAGAAAGGCAAAATTGTCAAGAGTCCCTTCAAGCCGAAAGAAATTGTTTCAACTTCCAGACCCTTGGAGTTACTTCATATTGACTTATTTAGACCAGTTAACACTGCATCCTTATATGGAAGTAAATATGGACTAGTTATTGTTGATGACTACAGCAGATGGTGTTGGGTTAAATTTCTGAAAACTAAAGATGATTCATATTCTGTGTTTAGTAAATTCTGCATCCAAATTCAATCAGAGAAGGAAATGAAAATCTTGAAAGTCAGAAGTGATCATGGAGGAGAATTTGAAAATGAACCGTTTGAGGTTTTCTGTGAAAAACATGGAATTATTCATGAATTCTCTGCACCTAGAACTCCACAACAAAATGGAGTTGTAGAGAGAAAGAACAGAACCTTACAAGAGATGGCTAGAACCATGATCCATGAGAACAATCTGGCTAAGCATTTTTGGGCAGAAGCAGTAAACACAGCTTGTTATGTTCAGAACAGAATCTATATTAGACCTATGTTGAACAAAACAGCTTATGAACTCTTTAAAGGAAGAAAACCCAACATATCTTATTTTCATCAGTTCGGATGTACATGTTATGTCCTGAACAACAAAGTCTACCTAAAGAAATTTGATGCCAAAGCTCAAAAGGGAATCTTTTTAGGTTACTCTGAACGCTCTAAGGCATACAGGCTGTATAATTCAGAAACACAATGTGTGGAAGAATCTATGCATGTCAGATTCGATGACAAAGAGCCTGGAAGTGAAACTCCAGTGCAAGATGAAAGTCATGAAGAATCTCAAGATTCTGATGATAACTCAGAATCTGATCAGATTCCAGAATCTGAAGATACTTCAGAAGCTGGAACAACCCCTGAAGTTCCTAATGAAGAAGCTTCTGATGAAGCTCAAGATGGTTCTCTGCAAGCTAGTCAATCCAAACAATCTTTCAAATACAAGTCTTCACATCCAGAAGATCAGATAATTGACAATAAAGAAAGTCCTATGAGAACAAGATCGCATTTCAGACAAGAAGAGTCTGCTTTAGGATTATTATCCGTTATTGAACCAACTTCTGTTGAAGAAGCTCTTGGAGATGAAGGATGGATTCTAGCAATGCAAGAAGAACTGAATCAATTCAAAAGGAATGAAGTATGGGATCTAGTAGCTAAGCCTATTCACAAGAACATCATTGGAACCAAGTGGGTGTTCAGAAATAAGCTTAGTGAACAAGGAGAAGTAATCAGAAACAAGGCCAGACTTGTTGCACAAGGCATCAGTTAGCAAGAAGGCATTGATTACACAGAAACTTTTGCTCCAGTTGCAAGATTGGAAGCAATCAGGTTACTTCTTTCCTATGCAGTTAATCACAACATAACTTTGTATCAAATGGACGTTAAGAGTGCATTTCTTAATGGTGTCATTTCTGAAGAAGTATATGTCAAACAACCTCCTGGCTTTGAAGATTTAAAGCATCCAGAGCATGTTTATAAATTAAAGAAATCACTCTATGGCTTGAAACAAGCTCCCAGAGCTTGGTATGAAAGACTAAGTAATTTCTTAATTCAAAACAACTTTGAACGAGGATAAGTTGACACTACTCTATTCAGAAAGACTCTAAAGAAAGACATTCTTGTAGTTCAGATTTATGTTGATGATATTATCTTTGGTTCTACAAACAGTTCACTTTGCAAAGAGTTTTCAAAAGTAATGCAGGATGAATTTGAAATGAGGATGATGGGAGAATTGAAGTTCTTTCTTGGAATTCAAATCAACCAATGCAAAGATGGAGTCTACGTTCATCAGTCCAAATATACGAAAGAGCTTCTGAAGAAGTTCAATCTTGAGGACTGCAAAGAAATGAATACTCCAATGCATCCAACCTGCACTCTGAGCAAAGAAGATCAAGGAACCAAAGTTGATCAGAAGCTGTATAGAGGTATGATTGGTTCTTTGTTATACCTAACTGCATCCAGACCAGATATTTTATACAGTGTATGTTTGTGTGCAAGGTTTCAATCAGATCCTAGAGTGTCTCACTTAACTGCTGTTAAGAGAATCTTTAGATATCTGAAAGGAACTACTAATCTTGGACTTCTTTACAAGAAATCCTCTGACTACAAGCTAGTTGGATTTTGTGATGTTGATTATGCTGGAGACAGGATTGAAAGAAAATCTACCAGTGGCAATTGTCAATTCTTGGGAGAGAATCTGATATCCTGGGCTAGCAAGAGGCAAGCAACCATTGCTCTGTCTACAGCTGAAGCAGAATACATCTCAGCTGCTAGTTGTTGTACACAGCTACTCTGGATGAAACATCAGCTTGAGGACTATCAAATAACTGAAAACCATATCCCAATTTATTGTGATAATATAGCAGCTATATGTTTATCTAAAAATCCAATTCTGCATTCAAGAGCAAAGCATATTGAGATTAAACATCATTTTATAAGAGACTATGTTCAAAAGGGAATTTTAGATATTCAATTCATTGATATTGATCATCAATGGGCTGATATATTTACTAAACCCTTATCTGTTGAAAGATTTGATTTCATAAAGAAAAATTTGAACATGTGCTATGTCTCTGGATAATATGCGCCTCTGAAAACAGAATTCAGACTCTGAAAATATTCAGAAGCTATCTGGGAATCAGACTCTCTTTTGGAGACTCTGATGAAAGCTTCTGGTAAAATATTCAGACTCTGGTGAGGAATCTTTAGACTCTCAGAAGCTCGTATTAGTGGAAGTGTGATTGTTAAGTTCAGTAACAGCTGCCCCACTATGGTGACAGTTACTTTACAGTTTCTCAGACGTGGCCTGTCTGTATTGGGTAAGAACTCAAAGGGCAATGATTTCATTATGTTAAACAAGTTACCTTCGCTTTGTCCCAATACGTTTACGGCTGCATGCTATATGTATTTATTGTTTGTGTTTGTTTGTCCCCTACTCTTTCCAAACAAGTTTCAAACTTTTTCTCTATAAATACATAACACACACAACTCACTTCTCTTTTCACTCTTTGATTTTCTCTCTGAACAAATTTCTTGTTTTTCAATACTTTGCAAAACCTTTTTTGTTCTCAAATCAAACTCTTAGAAAACCCTAATGGCAAGTGATCTCATCCAATCTGGTGTTATTATCAAGTCCGGAGGATCCTATGTTATCAAACCCAGAACAATGAACATCATCAAGGAGACTCTAGAGATTCAAGTTGAATCTCCAGTAGATTTTGGTTCACTCAGTCGTCATGGAGTTGACGTTGCACCTCATTTCTTATCACAAGGAATGATGAGATACTTTGGTATGTTGAATGGACCAACATATCAGGAGCTTGTTAGAGATTTTTGGGTTAGGTCAGAAGTCTACGACAAAGCTGAAGCTACTTTGGAAGAAACAGTAGCAATCTCGAACAACCCCAGTCTTGCTGGCAAAAACAGAGACCAAATGGGTTTAAGACCGTACAATGGTCTTGAAATAAGGTCTGCTGTGATGGGAATTCCAATAGTTATCACTGAAGAGGTGGTAGCCAGGGCTTGTCAGATGGAGAGCGCTGGTAAATTTCAGTGGAATGTCAACAAGAAGAGTGAATGGGCTGTTGTCTGCAACAAGTTGTTATTTGAAGGGAGACCCTCAAATAAATTGGTGGATATGCATCCTGAGCATAGGGTGCTTCTGAAGATTATACTGGACAGTATGCTTCAGAAAGGAGGAGGAACAGATACATTGTCTGTGGATCACAAAGTTCTTCTTTATTTTCTTATCAACAAAATAAAGATCAACTTCCCCAGATATGTGATGCACCACATGTGTTGGGCCATCAAGAAAAGTCAATCAGAAACCAGGAGGCAAGTTCCTTTTGGAAGATTAATATCTGAGATTCTGTATCAAGGAGGTCTTTTGAAGGTCTTATCCGAATCTGGTGTGGTATCAGATATTCATCTAGGAACTGTGACCGGTAGAATCATCAATGGCAAGACTCTACAGTACATGAAGATTGTCAAGAGATACAACCCTTCTAAGCATGATATGAGAGAATCTTATGTACAATCTGATTTGATGATGGACTTCCCTCCCATATCCAAAGAAGATAATCCTGAAGTTCTTGCTAGATTTGTGGTGGATTACTTCAAGGAGACTGGTAGAATAATCAACTATTCTGCTATTCCTGAGACTGCTGGAGGAGGCCCTCTTAAGGTCAAAGGAAAAAGGACCAAGGAAGTGGTTCTCAAGGAAGAGGAAGAGAAGCAGGAGCCTCTCAAGAAAAAGATCAAATCTTCTGCTCTTCCTGGAGTTTCAATTGGTTCTCCTTCTGCATCTTCTGCACTTCGTGAAATTAAGGATGGAAAGAAAGCCAAGAAAGATGAGAAGAAGGCTAAGAAAGCTGAGAAGAAAGCAATAATAGGCAAAGCTGACAGAGACTATGACAAGATAGCTCAAGATATTGCTGATTTCCTTGATGCTGACTCTGGAGGTGAAGAGAGTCAGATCAAGAAGAGAAAGGTGGATGTGATTCCTGTGGCTAAGGATGTAGCACAGAAGATAGGTACTTCTGTATCTATGATTGAGGATGAACACACTGCTGGCAAAGTTATGGCAGCAGATTTGATTGCTGAAGAGTTGAAGGAAGAGACTGTCAAGGAAGCAGCTAAGTTGCTTGCTTCTGCTCTTAAACAGAAGAGTACTTCAGAACCTGCAGAAGCTGAGTTATCAGAAGCTACTGTGTCTGATTATTATGCCTCTCCAGAAGCTGGCATTGGCACCTCTGGCAACGTGGCATATAGCTCATCTTCTTCTTTGAATCATGAGTCAGAATCAGATTCAGAATCTGACAACAAACCCTTGAGCCAAATTCTTCCATCTCTCAAAAATTCATCTCCCTCACCAATCAAACCCATATCATCCCATAACCCACTTGACCAGGCAATAGTTGATTATGTTGACTCAACTATGGACAGAGTGATTCAAGACACAATCACAGTGTCTATGAATCTTCCTGCTGACCATCCTGCTCAACCTTCTGAAAAGCCTGAAGCAACCATTCAATCCAAACAGCCATCCCCCTAAACTGAAACCATTTGTGTAGACTCTCCAGACACTCTAGATTCTCTTGAAAAACATCTAGGAGGAGAACTACCAAAAACCCCTGCAAAATCCAAACCAACAAAAGCTACTTCATCCGTTTCCAAACCAGACCCTGTACCTGAACCTACAGAGAATCTGACCTTAGCTTCTGTTGAACCTTCAGAACCTGCTGTTAAACCAGCTTCTGAAAATCTGGAACAAGCCTCTGATATTGTATCAGGAACTGTAACAGCATGTAAAGCTAAGACCAGAAGAGTTTCTCAACCACTTTGTGACCCCATAACTTATTTCTCTTTTGAAACTTTTCTAGCCTTGAGAGCTTCTCTACCCTCAACCTCTGAACCTCAAACTGACTTATTTGATTCAAATGAGATTGATGAGTTTTATGCTTCTTCATGCAATAAGCTCAAAGAAGTCATTGAGCAAAGGTCTATACCAATACTCAATGTGAGCTACGAGGACAAGTTCTCTACAGTGAAGACTGAGTTTTTGGAGTTTATCACCAAAATTCAAAAGGCTGCTGCCAGGGAACAAGCTCTTATTACTGCCAAGCATGTTGAAGAAGTAAAGCGGGCTGAGAAAATTGCAGTTCTGGAAAATGCTCCTATTCTGAGGATAAGAGATACACCCTTCTTTGATGAAGATCAGTATATTCCTAGAGAATCAGTGGCTTACAATTCTTTGAAGAGGAAGTTGTATAAAGTTCAAGAAGAAGCTAGACAAGAAAGAGAAGCACATTTGCGAAGAACTGAGGCTCTGGAAGAGATGGTAAAGAAACAGCAAGAGGATCTCCAGAAACTGATGGATGATCTTGCCAAACAAAACCAACCTTAGTTTAATTTCGTTTTGTTTATTTTTTTTTGTAATTTTTTTTCTGAACTTGTTTTTACTTACAATTTATTCAAGTTGTTTTTGATTCTACTTTGCATTCTATTTCTTTTATGCTCCGAATCTTCTATGTTTTCACTCTGAATCTCTTTCTTCCTTAAAACATGTTTACACCCTTACCTTAAGTCATTTAAAAAGGGGGAGGAACCATGTTCTGAACTTTTTTGTTGATGATAAAAGGGGGAGAAGGGAAAGTATTTATGTAAGGGAGGAGAGAAAATTTTCTTTAATTACATTACATGTATACGTAAAAGTTAAAGGGAAATCTGCGAAAGGTGCTTAGTTAGACTCTGAGCCCTGTTTAAGAATCAATTTACTAAATATTCTGAGTATGAATTTGATTGCTTATGAAAGACAATTTAATTAACCTGGATAGAACTCAAGATGAGCTTACAAACCTCAACTTAAGAACTATCAGACTCAGGGGGAGTCAGAGCTTACAAACCTCAGACTCTGAGCTTACAAACCTCAGAACCCTTTAAGTCAACTTGTTAATTAGATTAACAACAATTGACCTTTTAAATACTAATGTTTGTCATCATCAAAAAGGGGGAGATTGTTGGAACAAAGGTGTTCAGCAATACCACGTTTTGAGTTTTGATGATAACAAGGTATTAAAAAGTTGTCAATTGGATATTGCTAATATTTGTTTAAGTATGCAGGATATCAATTAAGATTTGTATCTTAGAAATTATTCTGTTTGAACAATGATAAAAGAGCAATAAATCCAGAGAAGCTTGTTGCTTGTGATTCTGTTTCGAAGAGAGTCTGAAGACTGTTTTCAAGAGAGTCTGAAGACTGTATCGAAGAGAGTCTGAAGACTGTATCGAAGAGAGTCTGAAGACTGTACCGAAGAGAGTCTGAAGACTGTATCAGAGTCTGAAGACCATCAGAATCTGAGAACCAAGAGAGTCTGAAGATTATCAGAAGCATAGTGCTAGAGTGAGTCTGAAGCCACAAATTTGATGATCTGCTAACAGTGATCTCTACTGCATTGCTATGCACAAAGAAACTCTAATGGAGTAACGGCTAGCTTCTAAGTCAACTTGAGCGTGGGAAGCACAAAGACAAAGATTGCAGGCCAGTACAGAGTACGTTGTACGAACTCTGTTTCCACTACTCCACTACCTCGTACAGTTTGGCAACTGTGTCTACCGGTATTAATCCTCAAAGGGAATGGAATTCAAATGATGGTATTGAAGGACTATTACCAAATCAAGCAACAGATCAACAGTCATTGATCAAGCTTCAGAAATCATCCTGATGCGCTGGATGTCTCAACGTCTCTATCCTACGCCTATATAAAGGATAGAAGACTTGAAGAAGTGTTGGACTCTACAACTTAGAAAAACTGCATTGCGCTGCTTTCGTATTCAACTGAGTCTTAACAAAAGCACATCATTAACTTAGATTCTTACAAACTGAGTATTCTAGAATTTCTAAGTTTCACAGAAAAACAGAGTCTGTCTTTTGTGTAAAACAGAGTCTGTCTTTGTTGTAACTGAAACACATTTTGATTGTTATCAAGTGTTTCAACTGTATTCAATTTTCTGTAATTGTGTATAAGTCTCTTGCTTTTGTGCTTGAGCAAAGGAAGTCTCTTGGTTGCGTCCTTGAGCAAAGGAAGTCTCTTAGTTGTGTCTTTGAGCAAAGGAAGTCTCTTAGTTGTGTCTTTGAGCAAGGAAGTCTCTCTCCTGTGTGCTTGAGCAAGGAAGTCTCATACTGTGTGTTTGAGCAACTTGTAATCTGATATTACATTTTAGTGAACTCTCCTTGGAAGTACAAGGGGGACAGGGCTACTTCCGGTTTGTGGAAGGAACCTGTATAATTGCTTGTGTTCTCTCTTCTCTCTTTATCTCTTGATTATTCCGCTGCAATCAGAACCTAATCTCCTATCAGACTCTGATCTCATTCAGACTCTGAGTTTAAAGGAATTAGATTCTCACTCTTCAAGAGTTGCGAAAAGAAAACACAATTCACCCCCCCCCCTTCTTGTGTTTTTCTCACCTTCATAAAGGAATTAGATTCTCACTCTTCAAGAGTTGCGAAAAGAAAACACAATTCAACCCCCCCCTTCTTGTGTTTTTCTCACCTTCACGTTGAGGGCTTGATGCCCTGGAGCTTTGGCTCAACTAAGTTGAGGGCTTGATGCCCTGAAGTGTATTTATGCTCAAAATAAGTTGAGGGCTTGATGCCCTGTGAGTTTTTACTCTACACCTTGAGGGCTTGATGCCCTGGAGCTTTAGCTCATTTGCGATGAGGGCTTGACGCCCTGGAAGTATATTAATACTTATTACGTTGAGGGCTTGACGTCCTGGCTTGGTACCACATGCATGAATAAGATGTCTAAGTTGCAGAATCGAGTTGAAGTTGCGTAGTCGATGTCGAAGTTGTCGAGTTGTCTAAGTTGTCGAGTTGATAATTATCAATGAATCGTTAATGAAGAGTTATATGTTGTTGTTTATATTGTTTATATAAAGTATCATTAAAGATGATTTGAAGTTGATTGTTGTTTATGTTTTTTATATTGTTATATGAAGTATTATTAAAGATGAACTACGTGGTTATTTGTATTACTAATTGATGTTGTTATGATGATTACATAATGTAGCTTATGAGTTGTTAAAGGAGTACTATATGAAGACTTATTAAGATTAATTGATGATGTCGATGTTGTTAAATGCATTTGATGAATTATATGCTTATTATTATTGTTTGTGAAATCTCACCCCTTCTGCTTGAAAATGTTGCCTTTCCTATGGGTAACTTGCAGGTCACCAAGAATAGTTGCGGTCGTGTGAGGTTTCTCTCGCGTGTGTCTTAGGTGCTCTGATACGTAACGGGATGGGAATTTTGTTATCTTTTTCTATTCCCTACGTATTGTTTTATGAACATGTTGATGAACTAAATTTATGAGATTTTTTGTTGAGGCCCTTGTGCCAAAGATTATTTTGAAAAGTTGAAATATTTCCGCTGCGATGTATTAAAGGATTTTCTTTATTCCATTTATGATTTTATGAAAACAAGTGTGACATTCCGTTTACGTTGAAAAAACTCTAATTAATATATGTTATTTTAAAGTTGGGAAAACAGGATGTTACAATTGGTATCAGAGCAGGTCGGTCCGTCCGGCCAAGTAGTTGAGTCGTTTGTGTCGTGTGACAGTTGAATACTATCGTTGTGTTTTCTAATTAATTGTTATATTTTATTATTGTGATATCATGTTTGACTGACTAACTTTAATGTCGCTTTGTGTATTGTTTGAAGTTACTATTTTGTTATATATAGTTTAAGATATTTAAGCAATAATTAAATTCATTTTTCTCTTGTGCTTTGAATTTCGAGGACGAAATTCTTTTAAGGGGGGTAGAGTTGTAACGCCCTATTTTATTATTTATTTATTTTATTGAGTTTAGATATCTTTTTATAATTTAGTCGATTTATTTTGATAAGTGATATTTTGTTATGTTATATGTTGGTATTTGTTATAGAAATATATTTGTTATCTGGTCTAGAAAATATATATATGTTATTTGGTATTTGTTGTATAAATATATTTGTTATTTGGTGTAGAAATATATATATATATATATATATATATATATATATATATATGTGTTATTTGGTGTAAAAATATATTTGTTATTTGTTATAGAAATATATTTGCTATAGAAATATATTTGATATTTGTTATGGAAGTAATTTATCTATATTTTTAGATAGAATATTATGTTGTGGGGCTGTTTTTGAATTAGTTAGAATTATGAGGGAATAAGTGGAATAAGATAAAACAAATAGAAGAGGTATAAAAGGTAAAACCTAGGTTTAGGAACAGACAATACGTACAATCAACAATCAGTTTTGGGAGAAAAAGGGAGAAAACTAGAAGTGGAGAACCAACAGCTGCTGCTCCAATTTTATTAAGGTAAGGGTGGGATTTCCTTCAATAATCATAGTATATAATTCTGAAATTTGATGAATTATTGTGTTCTTGAGTTAGGGTTAGAAAGTTTATGTTAATTGATAAAATGAGATGAATTGTGTTGTTTGATGCATGTTCCTATTTTGTTTTGATTTCTATATTGCCTATTTGACCTGTAAACATCATTGTAAATCATTTTGGGTGATTAAGGGATCAAAAAATTGGGTTTTTGGAGTGACAACTGTTCTTTCCTGAAGCGAATTCGGCCACTGATTTTCTGAAAGCCAAAACTGGAAAAACACTCACTTTTCACCCGTTTCTGTTTTGAATTAGCTTTCGGTGTAAACACAAAAGTTGTAGGTATGGATGTTAGTTTTTTAATGCCGTTGGTTTGATTTCTAAATGATTTATAGAACTTGATATATGGTCAAATTACTGCACGTAGGTCACAGTGAATATTTATGAATTTCAGCACAACCTTTCCCAAATTTGAAATGAAATCTGGTATTGATAAGTACAGAATTGGTCTTAGGTGAAAACACGAAAGTTGTAGGTATGGATGTTAGTTTTTTAATATCGTTGGTTTGACTTCTAAATGATTTATAGAACTTTGAGATATGGTCAAATTACTGTACGTAGGTCACAGTGAATATTTATGAATTTCAGCACAACCTTTCCCGAATTTGAAATGAAATCTGGTATTGTTAAGTACAGAATTGATCTTAGGTGTAAAGACAAAAGTTGTAGGTATGGATGTTAGGTTTTTAATGCCGTTGGTTTGATTTCTAAATGATTTATAGAACTTGAGATATGGTGAAATTACTGCACGTAGGTCACAGTGAATATTTATGAATTTCAGCACAACCTTTCCCGAATTTGAAATGAAATCTGGTATTGATAAGTACAGAATTGGTCTTAGCTGTAAACATTAAAGTTGTAGATATGAAGTTTTTCCTGATTGATGAATTAGTATATGAATGTATATGTTGATGAATATGATGTTGTATGATGTGTTCATGGTTGATGAATTATTATATGAATGTGTATGTTGTAACACCCCGTTTTCCCAACATAAAAATTAACAAATAAAATAAGAGTTTTCACATAACGGAATGCTACATTTTCTTTCAATAAAATCTTCGATGAATAAATAACTATTTATTCCTCATAAAAGTAGTCAATAAAAATTAACAATAAACTTCGCAGCGGAAATCATTTCTATCAACAAAATTAAACTTTGGCACGTAGGCCTCATCAAAAGTTTCATAATTCAAAACAATACGTAAGGAAAGAGAAACAAGTAATAAGATTCTCATCCCGTTACGTATCAGAGCCCTAAGACACTTTGAGCTGACATCTCTACTAATCTTCATTACCTGCAAGTTACACATAGGAAAGGCAACATTTCCAAGCAGAAGGGGTGAGATTTACAAACAACAATAGATATTATAATTCATCAATTAAATATTAAATTCAACAACAACAATAAAATGATAATCAACTGTCAGTTTATAATTAAAACAAATCAACAACATTATCATCAAGCTACAACATCGACGACTCAACCAACAACAACGACAACAATGCGACTAATGCAAATGCATGTGGTACCATTTTACGCGCGTTGAATGCTAAGCATTCCGGGGCATAAGCCCCCAACAATTTGAATGAAATAACATTCCAGGGCATAAGCCCTCAACGGTTGAGTGATAAACACTCCAGGGCATAAGCCCTCAACGGTTGAGTGAAAACACTCTAGGGCATGAGCCCTCAACAAGGTATGAGTATGAAATGGACTTAATAGTGTATATCTGCATACAACTCGACAACAACAACGACAACTACAATATGCATAATCAACTATGACATAAGACTCCAACTTAATCGACAGAACACAACAACAGGGTACAACAAGGTCTCACAGCAAAATTCAACAATTTAGGCATGCTACAGTACTACTCGCCGTGGCGAGTTCAGGAAATTGAGCTACTCGCTATGGCGAGTTGGGGGCGAGCTCAAGGCGAGCAAAACTGGGTGTTCTCGGCATTTTTGACATTTTTCACCTAAAATCTTCATTTTTAAGTCTCAAAAACCCAAATTTGATTATGTAAAAAGGTGTCATTCATCCCTAAACATATTAAGGCACTCAAGTTGATATAAAAATTGACCCAAAAACCTCATTAAGACAATTAACGATTATTAATTTAAGAAACTCGCCGTGGCGAGTGCATTTGCTCGTTGTAGCGAGCTATGGGGGTTAATTGCTCGCCTGGCGAGTGGGTCTGCTCGCTGTGGCGAGCTACACAGGCATTGCTCGCCTGGCGAGTGGGTTTGCTCGCCGTGGTGAGTTGCGACTGACAGAACTACGAACTGTACGAACAGACTTCTCCTTTTCAACCCCAAACCCCATTTTCAACACCTAAAAACCCAATTTTGATGAATTGCATTACTTCTATGCATACTAACATCAGAACAGCAATAAACAACAACAATTTCATGAATTAATCAAGTTATTAACATCTATTCATCTTTAACCTAATTCAATTCATCAACCCTAACAATCCAACATTAATCAATGAATCATAGGACCTAAAGTTGAGAGTTAGCCTCACCCTTACCTTAGATTATCTTCCTGAATTCAAAGCTGTGTTCTTCTCTCCTCTTGCTTCTTCTTTCTTGTTCTAGGTTTTTCTCCCTTTTCTCTGTTTCTCTCTGTTTCTACGTGAAACTGTTTTCTGACTTTCCTTTCCTTCTAACCCCTATTAATTCTAATTAATTCCACTTATTTCTAATTAACTCCTATTAAAATATTATTCAATTAATATTAATCCCCAACTTTCTAATAATTATAATTCTCACCTATTTTAATTAAATAATCAAAACAATCATATAATAAAATACATCACACTATAAAATCAACATAAATTATTTAAAATCATATAAACTTTATTAAAATCAACCGAAATTAAATAAATAACAACTAGGGCGTTACAACTCTCCCCAACTTAAAGAATTTCGTCCTCGAAATATTACCTCATGCGAACAACTCTGGATATTACTCCCGCATCTTACTTTCCAGCTCCCACGTTAGACTTTCACCAGTCACTCCACCCTAGACAACCCTCACCAGAGGTATCTCCTTGCCTCTCAACTTCTTCACCTTACGATCATCAATTCTCAACGGTAAAGTCTCCACCGTAAGGTTGTCTCTAACTTGCACGTCATCCCTTGGTATAACATGTGAAGGATCCGCTACATACTTCCGCAGCTGCGACACATGAAACACATCATACAGATTCGAAAGATGTGGTGGCAAACCTATTCGATATGCCACTGACCCAATCCTCTCCGATATCTGATAAGGACCAATAAACTTTGGAGTCAACTTCTTAGACTTCAACGCACGACCTACACCTGTCATAGGAGTGACTCTCAAGAACACATGATCGCCCTCTTGAAATTCAAGTTCCTTTCTACACTTGTCATGGTAACTCTTCTGCCGACTCTGTGACACTTTCATTTGTTCTCTTATCAATTTGACCTTCTCTATAGTCTGCTGGACTATTTCTGGTCCCAACACTATACTTTCTCCCGATTCAAACCAACACAACGGAGTCCTACACCTCCGACCATACAAAGCTTCAAATGGTGTCATACCAATACTCGAATGGTAACTGTTGTTGTACGTGAACTCAATCAACGGTAGATGACTATCCCAAGCTCCACCTTGCTCAAGTACACACACTCTCAGCAAATCTTCTAATGACTGAATCGTCCTCTCCGACTGACCATCTGTTTGAGGATGATAAGCCGAACTAAACTTCAACTTTGAACCCAAAGCCTCCTGCAAACTCTTCCAAAACCTTGAAGTAAACCTCAGATCTCTATCCGACACAATACTTGATGGAACAACATGCAACTTCACAATACTATGAATGTAAATCTCCGCCAACTGAGCTACCGGATAATTGATATTGATCGGAATAAAATGCGCTGACTTTGTCAACCTGTCAACAACTACCAAAATGGCATCATGCCCCTTCGGAGTATTCGGTAAACTTATTACAAAGTCCATGGATATGCTATCCCACTTCCACTCTGGCACATCTAATGGCGTCAACAACCCTGCAGGCTTCTGATGTTCAACTTTAGATTTCTGACAAGTCAAACAAGCATAAACAAATTGCGCGACGTCTCGCTTCAATCCAGACCACCAAAACAATTTCTTCAAGTCGTGATACATCTTTGTAGCTCCCGGATGAATACTCAAGCTACTCCTGTGACTTTCTTCTAAAATCAACTTTTTCAACTCACCATTATCAGGAATACAAATTCTGCCTCGGAATCTCAACACACCCTGATCATCAACCTGGAAATCACTATCTTCCACTTCGTTACTAGCAACCATCAAGTCTACAAATTTTACATCAACTGCCTGCGCTTCCTTGATACTGTTCAAGAATTCATTATTGATCTTCAACATACCCAATTGCACGCTCTGAGGTGCCAATTCACAAACTAGGCTCAAATCTCTAAATTGCTCAAGCAACTCGAACTCCTTCATCATCATAGCAGACATGTGCAACGTCTTTCTGCTCAAGGCATCTGCAACCACATTGGCTTTACCCGGGTGGTAATTCAAACTAAAATCATAGTCCTTCAACAACTCGAGCCATCTCCTCTGCCTCATATTCAACTCCTTTTGATCGAATAAATATTTCAAACTTTTATGATCACTGAACACCTCAAATCTGGAACCGTACAAATAATGCCTCCAAATTTTTAACACAAAAACTATAGCAGCCAACTCTAAATCATGTGTAGGATAGTTTTTCTCATGTACCCTCAATTGTCTCGAAGCATACGTTACCACCTTACCATCCTGCATAAGTACACCACCTAATCCCAACTTAGACGCATCACAATAAACAACAAAAGGTTCATCTGACTTCGATAAAATTAAAATTGGAGTTGTCGTCAACCGTTGCTTCAACTCATTGAAACTATTCTCACACTTAGTATCCCACACAAAAGCTTTACCCTTACAGGTCAACTGAGTCAAAGGAAGTGTCAACTTTGAAAATCCTTCGATAAATCTGCGGTAATAACCTGCTAATCCCAGAAAACTTCTAATCTCTGTGACTGACTTCGGAGTCTCCCATTGTGATACCGCTTTAACTTTCGACGGATCAACCGCAATACCACTACCAGAAATAATATGGCCAAGAAAACTTACTTCACTTAACCAGAACTCACATTTTGACAACTTGGCATACAACTTCTTATCTTTCAACACTTGCAAAACAATCTTCAAATGCTCTGCATGCTCTTCTTCAGTCTTAGAATAAATCAGAATATCATCAATAAACACAACTACAAATCTGTCCAGAAAGTCATGGAAAATTCTGTTCATATACTCCATAAATACACCAGGTGCATTAGTAACACCGAAAGGCATCACTTTATACTCATAGTGACCATATCGCGTCCTGAACGCCGTCTTCTGCATATCTTCATCCTTCAACTTGATCTGATGGTAACCTGATCTCAAATCAATTTTACTTAACACTCGTGCACCAACTAGCTGGTCCATCAAGTCATCAATTCTCGGAAGTGGATACCTATTCTTTATCGTCACTTTATTCAGCTGACGGTAATCTATACACAGCCTCATGCTATCATCTTTCTTCTTAACCAATAATACCGGCGCTCCCCAAGGTGAAACACTCGGTCTTACAAACTTCTTATCAAGCAGGTCCTCCAACTGCTTCTTCAATTCTGCTAACTCAGCTGCTGACATATGGTAAGGAGCCATCGACACAGGCTTCGTACCCAGAACAAGATCAATTGAGAATTCAACTTCTCTTTCTGGCGGCACATCGGGAATCTCATCAGGAAAAACTTCTGGAAATTCATTCACGACTGGTAGGCTATCAATCAACGCTTGATTCTCCACCGACAAATACGCCATCAAGGAAAACATCAGAATTCCGTCGCGCGCTATCTGCTTCAGCTGCTTAGTATTCAAGAAATCAACTTCACTCTCTTCTTCAGCGGAAGAGAAACGTACTGTCTTACTAAAACAATTGATGAGGACATGGTTATACTCTAACCAGTTCATCCCAAGGATTACATCCATACCCGTCAACGGTAAACATACAAGATCGACTTCAAAATCTCTACCAAATACAGACAGTGGACATCTTAAACAAACAAGAGAAGTAGTCACTGAACCCTTAGCTGGAGTTTCAACAATCATTTCTCCACCCATATTAGACATAGTAAGCTCTAACTTTGAAGCACAACTAATAGCAATAAAACAATGCGTAGCACCAGTATCAATAATAGCAATTAAAGGAGTACTATCAAAATAACAAGTACCTCTGATAAGTCGATCCTCATTGTCCGTCTGTGTGCCAGACAATGCAAACACCTTCCCTCCAATCTGAGCCTTCTTAGGCTTCTTGCACTGAGAACTAAGATGACCCTCTTCATCACAATTGAAACAGACAATATCACCACGTTTGCATTCAGCTATTGTATGTCCTTTCTTCCCACATTGGAAGCATTTCTTCTCATCGCGGTGGCAAGCATTACTCTTGTGGCCTTTCTCACCACACTTGTAGCAGACAACCTCAGCAGAAGCCTCATTCTTCCTGGGCCTCCTCTCATCATTCACCTGTTGTTTACCCTTATCAGCAGGAGCACTGTAAGGCTTAGGACGGCTCTGCTGACTCTTACTCTTCCTTTCATTAATCACCTTGTAGTGAGCTTTCGTATCCTCTTCGTAAATTCTGCAGCTACTCACCAAATCAGAAAAGTTGCGGATCTTCTGCTAACCAATGGCCCGCTTAATCTCAGCACGCATACCATTCTCGAACTTGATACACTTAGAGAAATCAGCAGTCTCAGGAGTGTAATGCGGGTAAAACTTTGCCAACTCAACAAACTTGGCAGCATACTCTGTTACGGACATGTCACCTTGCTTCAGTTCCAGAAATTCAATTTCCTTCTTGCCTCGGACATCTTTCGGAAAATACCTATACAGAAACTCTCTTCTGAACACAGCCCAAGTGATCACAGCTCCCCCGTCCCCTAGAACAGGTTGCACACTCACCCACCAATCATCAGCCTCCTCAGCCAGCATATGCGTGCCAAATTGCACCATCTGAACATCAGTGCATTGCATCACTCTGAAGATTCTTTCAATCTCCTTCAACCATGTCTGCGCTCCATCAGGGTCGTACCTGCCCTTGAAGGTTGGTGGATGGTTCCTCAAGAAGGTTTCCAGCATGCGAACAGCGTCGTTACCACCAACATTGTTCTGTTGACCCACAACTTGAGCCATCGCTTGCAAGGCAGCAGCAAGCGCAACATCATTCCTTCCAGCCATTGCGAAAATCTACACTACAACAACAACCAGGACATCAAAGACAATAAAAAATTGTCTTACGACTCTACTACTTGGGCGGACGGACCGACCTGCTCTGATACCAATTGTAACACCCCGTTTTCCCAACATAAAAATTAACAAATAAAATCAGAGTTTTCACATAACGGAATGCTACATTTTCTTTCAATAAAATCTCCGATGAATAAATAACTATTTATTCTTCATAAAAGTAGTCAATAAAAATTAACAATAAACTTCACAGCGGAAATCATTTCAATCAACAAAATTAAACTTTGGCACGCAGGCCTCATCAAAATTTTCATAATTCAAAACAATACGTAAGGAAAGAGAAACAAGTAATAAGATTCCCATCCCGTTATGTAACACCCCGAAATCCCAACTTAAAAATTCATTTATATAATCAGAGTATATCGCAATATTCAGGATGTCACATTTCATAAAATCTTTAAACAAAAAGAATAATAATTTATTTCTCATCAATATTCAAAACGTAGCAGCGGAATCATAATTTCAAAATCCTTAAAATAATTAATTCTTAGCATAAATGTCATAATTAATTCAAAACGATACATAAAGGAATAGAAACAAATAATAAATCCTCATCCCGTTACGTATCAGAGCACCTATGACATCACACAGGAAAATCCTCACACGTCGAACCTATACTTGGTCACCTGCACTTGCCCACGAGGCGGCAATTCCAACAGAAGGGGTGAGATTTCACATTCTATAATAATAAGCAACAATTCATGTAAAAGAATCAATCGACATAAAACAACAACAAATCATATAAGAGAATCAATCGACATAAATAAGCAACAAATCATATAAGAGAATCAATCGACATAAAACGACAACAAATCATATAAGAGAATCAATCCACAATCAACATAAAACAACAACAAATCATATAAGAGAATCAATCCACATAAAAGAGCAACAAATCATATAAGAGAATCAATTGACATAAAACAACAACAAATCATATAAGAGAATCAATCGACATAAATAAGCAACAAATCATATAAAAGAATCAATCAACATAAAACAACAACAAATCATATAAGAGAATCAATCCACATAAAAGAGCAACAAATCATATAAGAGAATCAATCGACATAAAACAACAACAAATCATATAAGAGAATCAATCGACATAAATAAGCAACAAATCATATAAAAGAATCAATCAGCATAAAACAACAACAAATCATCATCAGTACTTCATATAATTACAGATATAAATCATCAATTAATTTATTTCAAGTATCAGGTAACATCATCATCATCTTAATCAACTTCATAACTTCAAAATTTACTTAACCACTTGACTCGACAATGCAACTTTAACTTGACTATGCAACTTAATAATCTTACTCATGCATGTGGTACCATATTGAGTATAAATATACTCCTAGGGCATAAGCCCTCGTCGCTATTGAGTATAAAAATACTCCTAGAGCATAAGCTCTCGTCGCTATTGAGTATAAAAATACTCCTAGGGCATGAGCCCTCGTCTCTGGATGCATATGCATGGACTCAACTTCTTAACTCTTAGACATCTCAAATGAACTCCAATAGTTTGGACCATAACATCAAATAAATATCATATAAATAAATAACATATAAACAACTTTCATATAAATTCATATAAATATCATATAAATAACATAAAAACAACTTTCATATAAATTTCATGAATTATCTATACTCTTAACAACTAATTCAATTCAAAATCTAACTTCTACAACAATAACAAAATTAACAACAACAAATTAAACCTTTTTTAGAATTATATGCTTATGATTAAAGAAGGTTAGTCCCACCCTTACCTTAGATTGATTGATTGCAAAGATTCTACAAACTTCTCTTCTCTGACTCTTCTCTTACTCTACGTCATATTATTTTCTAACTCTAACTCTCCTTTTTATAATAACCATAATTTCTCTTACACCCCAAAACTACTTTTTTCCTCGTAATCTTATTTATTTCTAAATTAAATATATCTCTCCCCCACTTAATAATAATAATACACCAAATAACAAATATATCTCTACACAAAATATATTTCTATACTAGATAACATATATATGTCCACACAAAATAACAAATATATTTCTATACTAGATAATATATATTTCCACATAAAATAACAAATATATCTCTACACAAAATAACAAATATATTTCTATACTAGATAACATATATATTTCCACACAAAATAACAAATATATTTCTATACTAGATAATATATATTTCCACATAAAATAACAAATATATCTATAACAAATAAAAAACATATTTATAACAAATATATTTCTAAACAAAATAACAAACATATTATCACTTATATTTCTAAACAAAATAACAAACATATTATCACTTATCAAATATAAAATCATGTAAAAGTATTCAGTATTCAAATATTAACTAAAAATAATTAAATAAAAAGGGGGCGTTACACGTTACGTATCAGAGCCCTAAGACACTTTGAGCCGACATCTCTACTAATCTTCGTCACCTGCAAATTACCCATAGAAAAGGCAACATTTCCAAGCAGAAGGGTTGTGATTCACAAACAACAATAGATATTATAATTCATCAATTAAATTCAACAACAACAATATAATGATAATCAACTGTTAGTTTATAATTAAAACAAATCAACAACGTCATCATCAAGCTACAACATCGACGACTCAACCAACAACAACGACAACGACAACAACAACGACAACAATGCGACTAATGCAAATGCATGTGGTACCATTTTACGCGCGTTGAATGCTAAGCATTCCGGGGCATAAGCCCCCAACAATTTGAATGAAATAACATTCCAGGGCATAAGCCCTCAACGGTTGAGTGATAAACACTCCAGGGCATAAGCCCTCAACGGTTGAGTGAAAACACTCCAGGGCATGAGCCCTCAACAAGGTATGAGTATGAAATGGACTTAATAGTGTATATCTGCATACAACTCGACAACAACAACGACAACTGCAATATGCATAATCAACTATGACATAAGACTCCAACTTAATCGACAGAACACAACAACAGGGTACAACAAGGTCTCACAACAAAATTCAACTATTTAGGCATGCTACAGTACTACTCGCTGTGGCGAGCTACTTTACTCCCCGTGGCGAGTTCAGGAAATTGAGCTACTCGCTATGGCGAGTTGGGGACGAGCTCAAGGCGAGCAAAATTGGGTTCTCTCGGCATTTTTGACATTTTTCACCTAAAATCTTCATTTTTAAGTCTCAAAAACCCAAATTTGATTCTGTAAAAAGGTGCCATTCATCCCTAAACATATTAAGGCACTCAAGTTGATATAAAATTGACCCAAAAACCTCATTAAGACAATTAACGATTTTTAATTTAAGCAACTCGCCGTGGCGAGTGCATTTGCTCGCTGTAGCGAGCTATGGGGGTTAACTGCTCGCTGTGGCGAGCTACACAGGCATTGCTCGCCGTGGCAAGTGGCGACTGACAGAACTACGAACTGTAAGAACAAACTTCTCCTTTTCAACCCCTAACCACATTTTCAACACCTAAAAACCCAATTTTGATGAATTGCATTACTTCTATGCATACTAACATCAGAACAGCAATAAACAACAACAATTTCTTGAATTAATCAAGTTATTAACATCTATTCATCTTTAACCTAATTCAATTCATCAACCATAACAATCCAACATTAATCAATGAATCATAGGACCTAAAGTTGAGAGTTAGCCTCACCCTTACCTTAGATTATCTTCCTGAATTCAAAGTTGCGTTCTTCTCTCCTCTTGCTTCTTCTTTCTTGTTCTAGGTTTTTCTCCCTTTTCTCTGTTTCTCTCTGTTTCTACGTGAAACTGTTTTCTGACTTTCCCTTCCTTCTAACCCCTATTAATTCTAATTAATTCCACTTATTTCTAATTAACTCCTATTAAAATATTATTCAATTCATTTTAATCCCCAACTTTCTAATAATTATAATTCTCACCTATTTTAATTAAATAATCAAAACAATCATATAATAAAATACATCACACTATAAAATCAACATAAATTATTTAAAATCATATAAACTTTATTAAAATCAACCGAAATTAAATAAATAACAACTAGGGCGTTACATATGTTGATGAATATGATGTTATATGATGTTGTTCATGGTTGATGAATTATTATATGAATGTATAAGATGTTACATGATGTTGTTCATGGTTGATGAATTATTATATGAGTGTATATGTTGATGAATATGTTGTTTCATGATGTTGTTCATAATTGATGAATTGTTGTTGTTAATACGATGTTATATGATATTGTTTATGACTGATGAATTATGATATTATGATGTGAAGTCGTTGTCGTTGTCATTGCCACTGTTGTCGTCAATGTCGTTAAAGTTGCAAGTGTTGGTCTAAGTTGTCTGAGTTGTAAGTGGTTTTTCCAAAGTATTGACGTTGTCTATGTTGTAAGTTGTTGAGTCCATGCATACTCATTTAAGTTGAGGGCTTATGCCATGTGAGCTTTTGCTCTTAAAGTTGAGGGCTTATGCCCCGGAGCTTTTGCTCAACCACATTGAGGGCTTGATGCCCTGGAGTGTATTTATGCTCAAAATATGTTGAGGGCTTGATGCCCTGTGAGTTTTTACTCTACGCGTTGAGGGCTTGATGCCCTGAAGCTTTAGCTCATTTGCGATGAGGGCTTGATGCCCTGAAAGTATATTAATACTTATTACGTTGAGGGCTTGACGCCCTGGATTGGTACCACATGCATGAATAAGATGTCTAAGTTGCATAGTCGAGTTGAAGTTGCGTAGTCGATGTCGAAGTTGTCGAGTTGTCTAAGTTGTCGAGTTGATAATTATCAATGAATCGTTAATGAAGAGTTATATGTTGTTGTTTATATTGTTTATATAAAGTATCATTAAAGATGATTTGAAGTTGATTGTTGTTTATGTTGTATATATTGTTATATGAAGTATTATTAAAGATGAACTACGTGGTTATTTGTATTACTAATTGATGTTGTTATGATGATTACATAATGTAGCTTATGAGATCTTAAAGAAGTACTATATGAAGACTTATTAAGATTAATTGATGATGTCCATGTTGTTAAATGCATTTGATGAATTATATGCTTATTATTATTGTTTGTGAAATCTCACCCCTTCTGCTTGAAAATGTTGTCTTCCCTATGGGTAACTTGCAGGTAACCAAGAATAGTTGCGGTCGTGTGAGGTTTCTCTCGCGTGTGTCTTAGGTGCTCTGATACGTAACGGGATAGGAATTTTGTTGTCGTTTTCTATTCCTTACGTATTGTTTTATGAACATGTCGATGAACTAAATTTATGAGATTTTTTGTTGAGGCCCTTGTGCCAAAGATTATTTTGAAAAGTTGAAATATTTCCGCTGCGATGTATTAAAGGATTTTCTTTATTCCATTTATGATTTTATGAAAAGAAGTGTGACATTCCATTTACGTTGAAAAAACTCTGATTAATATATGTTATTTTAAAGTTGGGAAAACCGGGTTTTACAGCG
Organism: Medicago arabica; assembly: GCA_946800305.1. NCBI lineage: Eukaryota > Viridiplantae > Streptophyta > Magnoliopsida > Fabales > Fabaceae > Medicago > Medicago arabica. Next base: position 32,259,255 of record OX326966.1, on the reverse strand, counting down.
TGTCCTTGTTGGACAAAATCCCATGCATCGTGTACAGAGAAATATATATGTTGCTCGTGAAAATGGTGGGCAGTTGGCGTTGTAGAATGAATATTGGGTCCATTGCAACAAGTCTCTATTTTTCTCTATCTATTGTTGGAAATTTAGGTTTAAATAAAAACAGATTTTATATAAAACATGTTCAACGATTATGAATCAATACGATAGCGGAAGCAAACAAAACACTGAACATGAATATGAACGGATCCACGACATGTTTGATTTATCAAGGATAGTAAGAATTAGCGTATTAGGAATACCTGGAGATGAAGCTTTGGTGGCAGCCCTCTCGACAACAACGATGAAGAGAGAAAATGATCTGAAACAAACAGCAAGGGTTAGCAGTGGCTGATTTGATTCTTCCTCAACCGGTACCTTTATGCCTCAAGTTCTCTTCAGATGGGGAGAAGAGAGAGTTTGCCGTGTACCGTGTATTGGGGACCATAGCCTCTTTTATATTGGATGGCCATTAGGGTTTCCCATTATTCCGTTAATGGGCCATCCGGACATCCACTCATTGATAAATAAGGCTCACAATTGATAAATAACTAATATAATTATTATTACGATATTTTCCCACATAATGATATTGGAATATAATTAAATAATAAAATATTCCAACAATCTCCCACTTGGGATACATATCTTAATAATTATTTCAGAATACTTTAGGCGCGCGTCTGAATGCTATTTATCTTTAGATTTCAACTTTACAATCTGGTCCACCTCATACATTAATAATGGGACCACCGCGGCTGTCGTCACTGATGTATAACGTGGCGGAACCTCGACGACCACCATATCAATGCACTTGATGACATAGATTGATATGGATGAGTGGCATGAAAATTTCATGTAATGTGATCTCTAAATCATGTCTATTTCCAACTGATCCAATATAAAGCTTTAGTGAGATCAAACTGAAGTTTGCAAATTCAATATTTGCACAAATGATACAGAAATGGTTATAACAATAATAACCTTATGAACTTTATTTCTGCAGAAAATCATAACATAAAGTCTGTATCGATACCAAAACAAAAAGTATAGAACATTAAATAAAAGAGACTACCACTAATCCAAGACATCCTTAATGACAACAACCATATGAAAGACCTTAGATGTCATGTCTTTAATTAGTGGATCAGCTAGCATAATGTTTGTCTCTACTTGTTCTATCATTCAACAACAATAATCTATAAGACAATAAACTTTATAAACATTGTTGAATAACTATATGACTAAATTATGTCACTATATATCTTAATCTTAAGTAGTCTTTCAATACATTTTACTATATGCAACCAAGTGACATAAATACTTACAACTTTATCGACTTACATCCAAAAGCTAGAGTCTGACAGACAAATGATCTCCGAATTGTCAGATCTCTGATTTGAGTATAAGCTCTTTTGTTCTCTTTAAAAATTTGTATGGTTGCCTTTTCGACAATTCAAGCTTTGAATTGCTTAAGTATCTTCCAAACAATCTTATTATATACACTACTTCCAAATGCGTATAATAAAATCATATATAAAAAATCCTATAGACAAAGCATAGAAAAATACTTAATTTTCGAATTCATAAATTTTCAAATGGGCAATATTTGAGACTGAAGTCTCTCTTGATGATTGAGGTCATCCAAAATTTATGTTATTTAGGTTTCAACTTTATTGATATAACCCTTTTGTGATATCCAAATAATACCTTGAGAAGAATCTCTAGTATTGAAATGCCTAATACAAAAGAGGTATCATCAAGATCTTTCATCACTAACTTTTGTTAGAGGTTTTCTTGATTTCACATAACTAACATATATCATAGTTGACTAAATAAAATAAAATTGACATATTAAATTTGAAATATGAATTTACTCCCACTGAGCTTGCTAAATTCACAACTCTCCTTAATATCATCTCAAAACCAAATGAGACAATTACTTCATGAGAATCTGTGGTAACACTAAGGGCCCGTTTGATGGTCAGGATAGGATAGAGACAGTATATGATATAAAGCTGGATAGAGATATAATATGATAAGAACATGATAAACATTAATCTTTTCATGTGTTTGACGCGGACAAGATAACAAACATGATATCATTATAATTAAATGAAAAAATTGCTCTCATAATTAATTAAATATTATAGAAATGGAATGTTATTAATTATAATAGAAAAATACATGCTACCATTATTTTTAAAATTACAATATTCTAAAAATGACTGAATATCAAGATAATAAATAAGGAATGATCTTCTAATCCATCAGGATAATTTCTAACCCAGCCTATACTCAGGATATAAATTACAAAGGAAAGTCAGGATAGGATAGGAAAATGGTTTATTTTATCCTATCACATTGGTGCATCAAACATGAGATTTAAGCAGGATATGATTAATGTATCATATCCTGTCTCCCTATCCTGACCATCAAACGAGCCCTAAAGAGACAAATTTCTTAACTTACAAATGCATTTTATGACTTTGCAAACCATATGCTTTGTATCAATTGACACAAAAGCTTTATTAAGTTGCACCGTATTGTATCATTAATGTCACCATTAAGAAACACTATATTGAAACTCATCTTATGCAGCTCCAAAATCATAATAAGCAAACTAGTATCATGACTTCCTAATAGAGTCTTTCAATTAAACTAAATAGAATTTCTCTTTTAGTCAATTCTTAATGACACTAGAAGCTATAGTTCTTGAGGGTGTTGAGTTTGATCTATATGAATTAATTTCTTAACATGATTGAGAGAAAGAACAATAATATTCTCACGAGGATCCAAATATACTATAATAATAGTAACTATATGAATTAGTTTAGAACTAATTCTTCCTCATTCAAATTTGTTCTATTACCATATCTCTCCCCCAAACTCAATATCTTCAAGACGACTTAACAATATATGTTTGAAAATTTTCTTAATTTGTGGGACGAAAAACTTATAGTATTTAAAACCTTAAACAATATAGAATGTCACAAGTCATAACTGAATTGACTCCAATAATTAAACTTAAAAGACACGTTGAATCATCATTTGAAAATAAAACTCAAAATATCTTGATTTATTCAAAGAGAAATTAAAACAAAAATTAATTCAAATAATGATTCACCAAATTGTCTTTTAAATACAAAAAAAAAAGGAATAAGCTAGTAATGACAATCCAAAAAATAATTCAAAATGAATAAAATAATCTTCATCGACTTTGTCCATTCTAAATTGATATATCTTTCAACATCATTGGACATAAGTCAGTCAAAACTATTTTTCTTTATTTGCCCTTATCTTTCGAGGTATTTTTTGAATGAGCACGATGTTATTTTCTCTTGCTTTAACCTTTCCTTATGTGCAAAGAGAATACTAAATACTAAATTCTCGAACAAGTCATATGATAGTCGAAATTAGTGAATTTTCAAACAAGTTATATGATAGTCAAAATTAAAATGTCTTAGCAAGATTAGCAAAAGTACTCACCAAAATACCTAGTGCACCATCAATATCAAGTCTTTAAACAATAATATCAATTGTTAGTGGTATTTTACAGCAATGATCAAACAATGACAATTTACTTTGACAAAGAATAAATTCTTATAATAGTCATATGTTTACCATTATATGTGTGAATGTTAACTCTTAAATACTTGAATGAGTTTACACTAACACAACATCATCACATATGTCAGTAAAATATTAAAGAGACATGCTTCTTTATTTGTAAATAAAAGACCTTAACAAGATACCAAGCGCACCATTAAAACACAATCTTTGGATTGTTAAGAATTAACTGCAAGCGGTACTCTCAATGTAATGATCAAACATTGGTGACAAGTCCTGTCAAATAATAGTCACCTTTGGGCATCCTATTATCCACATGGATAATTATGTTATAATCACCACATATTTACCATCACAGGTATGTAACTATTCGGCCAAGTTGTGCCTTCCTTGGGGCCGACGACAACTCGCATAAATAATTACACACTACATCTTTTGTAACTTCAGTTGAGTCGAATCTACGCAACAGAGGTTACTTGGGCAACTTTATTGTTTCAACCGTCTCAACCGCAATTACTAGATAATCTTAATATATACTAAATGAGGTGATAAATCCTGTCAAATAATAGTCACCTTCGGGTATCCTATTATTCACATGGAAAATGACTTTATAATCAACACACATTTATTATCTCATGCATGCAACTATCCGGCCAAGTTGTGCCTTCCTTAGGGCCGACGACAATCCGCATGAATAATTCCATACTACATCCTTTTGTAAGTTCAGTTGAATCAAATCTACACAACATATGTTACTTTGGCAACATGTTGTTTCAACCAAAACAACCACACTTACTAGACATTTCACAGTAAATTAAATGGGAATGATCTTAAATTTACAAAGCACTACTGACATAATGTAGGTTGAATTAATCTATTATATCGCTAAGTAACCACAAGGTCACTCAACAACCCTTAAGTGTGAAGAAAAATTCACAAGAATTTGAAAGAAGATGCAAGTCACAAATCATGCCAATGTGTGTATGACAATACATTTACATACATTGCATAAAAGCATCATCAACACATATAGCATGAAATATATCAAAATGCATGATAAAAAAAATATTATTGTAGAAAACTCAATAACAATAAACTCAAATATGATATCATGCTTTAACCAAATATTCAATTTTCAAGCCAAATAAAAATTCAAACTTATATATCAAAAGTATCCATGCTACAATTGATTCACACAAGTACCAAATGATTCTTTTAAACAAAATAAAACATAATTCCAGAAGAAATGTTTTCCTAAATAAAGAAAACAAATTTTATATGTCTATTAACAAACAAACAAAACTAGAATTATTATTTCCCATAAATTAAAGAATCAAAACTTTATTCTCAGCACTACAAAATTATATCACAATATTTTGAGATTCATCATTAAAAGAAAACAAATATATCAAAAATATATTTTAACTTTTTTATTTGTCTACTTCTCAAAATAAACTTAATGTACAAAATCATTGTGAATCAATTTCAATCAGAGATATGATGCCAAAATTTGAGAATTTTGTCAAACCAAAAAAAAAATTTGCTTGTGAATCTTTTTCAATTAAAATTCACATCACCAAAATTAAGATTTATATCTAAATTAAATCTTTTTCACAATTCAATTTGGTCAAACTAAGTAATCACTGTGTATCAATTTTCTCAAAACAAAGATGGCCCGTGCTTAAGGAGCCACAAGCGTAAAAACCTGCGTACTTTCTTAATATGTTTACTTTGTTTAAACAATCCACATATTGAAGTAGCAAAAATTGATAAAGAAAAAAAAATTAAAATCAATATGTATCAAGACCGAAAAATTTACATATACACAATATACCAAGAGATTGCCATATTCGTATGCAGTTATACGCATTAAATCAATATGATGGGTCTTGAAAACCAAACAAACTATCACGCTGAAACAATTTTAAAGGAACAAGAAGGGGATCATACATTAAAATTGACAGATAAGCAAACCTAATGATAATCGACGAATCACACAAGTGAGTAAATATTTTGGTCTCTATATGCCTTTTACCGAATGCACAAATCCACGTATATAATTAAAGAAATCGATGAACCATAAAAAACAAACAGGCATCGATAAAAGCTTTACATGAAAATAATTCTGACATCGATTTTCATATATGCCTCAATAATTACAAAAATATATAAAAAACAAACACATATGGTCATAGACAATCAATTCACATGAGATCACCGAAAACATGGATTATGCAATTCACAAATATGCATCGATGATTAAAAAAAAACTGGACGAAACAGATATTTAGGTATCGACAAACCGAATAATCCCCAATTAACAAAAATTAGGGTTCACACGATAGAACATCAACAAAAACAGGTGAACTCAATGAATCTCAATAAATCAAACATGTAGACCTGCTCTGATACCACTTGTTGGAAATTTAAGTTTAAATAAAAACAGATTTTATATAAAACATGTTTAGCGATTATGAATCAATACGATAGCGGAAGCAAACAAAACACTGAACATGAATATGAACGGATCCACGACATGTTTGATTTATCAAGAATATTAAGAATTAGCGTATTAGGAATACCTGGAGATGAAGCTTTGGTGGCAGTCCTCTCGACAACAACGATGAAGAGAGAAGATGATCTGAAACAAACAGCAAGGGTTAGCAGTGATTGATTTGGTTCTTCCTCAACCGGTACCTTTATTACTCAAGTTCTCTTCAGATGGGGAGAAGAGAGAGTTTTCCGTGTACCGTGTATTGGGGACCATAGCCTCTTTTATATTGGATGACCATTAGGGTTTTCCATTATTCTGTTAATGGGCCATCCGGACATCCACTCATTGAGTCCATATCAACTAATTAAATATTTAATTAATTATATAATTAGAAATCCATTAGCCTTATTACTTAATTTGATCACTAATCAATTAAGGCTCACAATTGATAAATAAGTAATATAATTATTATTACGATATTTTCACACATTATGATATTGGAATATAATTAAATAATAAAATATTCCAACATCTATCTCTTTATATCACATACTATCTCCGTATCATTGTAAGCGAAAAAACTCATTTTCTTTGTTTTAAATTATAAACAAAAAAGATCAGGTTTTATCATATTTAATTATGTTGTTTGAAAAAATTATCTTTTTTAAAGGAAAATTAAATGAAAAGTGTATTCAATTTGCTCTCTCTTTCATTTTCTCAATAACCAACAACCAATAAAAATTGTTTTTACATCTTCCTATAAAACTTATTTCAAAGATAACACCAAAAACTACTACTCCATCCGTTTCAAAATACATGTCAAAATCAATCATTTCACATATGCCAATGCACAATTTTGACTGTGAATATCTATCTGGGTTTGTCTAACATGTGCAACATTCCACGTGTTAAAACAACTAATAGTAGTAACTTTTTCTTGGAAAATAACAATTATTTTTTTAAAAGTTTTATATTTAATATTAAATGTACAAGTTCCAATACAAAATTTCTATTTTAAACTTCTTAACTTGTGCAAATTTGCAGATGATAGAAAAACCCTATCTTTAATTATCCAAAGTAAATAATTATAAAAATTTAATATTTTGAAAATATTTATTGAGACAAATCAAACAACTTCTTACATGCTAATATTTGTATTTATACATTAGTTAAAAAATATGGTCAAAGTAAGTCAAGTGAACAGTGCACATTAGAAAAATTTGACATGTATTTTAAAACGGAAAGAATATGTTTTACTTTTCTTAATAAATGTGATTTTTTTGTTTGTTTATAATATAGGACGGACGGAGTATGATATTTTATTTGCTTATACAGTATCATATTAGTCTCTATTTTCTTTTCCTTCCTTGAGATGTAGAATGAATATTGGGTCCATTGATCATTTTGCGATTAATTATGTCTCCAACCTAGTCTAGTGTAGTGTGCACCCACTTTGAGTACATAATGTAAACACTATGACCACATAATCATCTCATCATGGTATCTGCATCAAAAAATTATATCCATCGTTGTATCAATCTTGGTATCTGCATAAAGAAAGAAAATTATATTCATCGTTGTATCATCATGGTACCGCTTATTATATAATGAATTGTATTTCGGCTCGTATATATAAAAAGAATATTCATATTTCGTAATTTTAAGAATAACCAAATTTAAAAGTAAAAAACAATAACCAAATTTAATTACATTACCCTTCCAAAAATAAAATCACCAAATTTCTTATATAAAAAATAATAACCAAATTTAAATATATTACCTTTTTTAATAATTTTATTCTTAAAGTACTCCTCAAATAATATATATATATATATCTGTGTGTGTGTGTGTGTGTGTGTGTGTGTTTGTGTGTGTTGTATTTTTGTTAAAACACAATACAAAAGAAATAGAAGCTTCACTATTGAAGAATCAACAAGAGGAACACAATGCACTTGAGTTGCTTACAGCACAAGATATAGAAACTCTAGGCTAGTTTAGAGTTAGTTACAAAGCATAACTAACTTCCTGGTTCGTAGGCACCTTTCACCATAATGGAAAATTCTGCATTTCCTTCGATATTGTTTCTCTAGTTTTTCTCTCTTTTTCTCCTTTTCTTTGTTACTCGATATGGTATCTAGAGCCCTTTGATCCTTCTTCCACAAGCTTTCTCAACCTTCATCAATGACGCCTTGTAACAACGATGTTCTCACCGATCAATCTAGTCCCTACTTTGTTCATCCCAGTGATGGACCCTCTTCTGTCACCGTTTCTCCAATTTTGGTCGGTTCAAACTATCATCCATGGGCTCGTTCCATGCGTAGGGCCTTGGGAGGAAAGATGAAGTATGAATTTGTTGATGGAACAATTGAACCAATTAATGATGATTTTGATCCTCTATTTCGACTGTGTAACCGGTGCAACATGTCATTCATGGATTGTAAACTTTGTATCTCCTGCAATTGCATAATCTATTATCTTCATGGAAAACGCATGTGATGTTTGGAACGGTTTGAAGGAAAGATTCTCTCAATGGGATTTGGTAAGAATTTTTGAACACATGCAAGAAATCTATGCATTGTAACAAGATTAAAAAATTGTTGCTGCTTTTTATTCTAAATTGAAGATTTTGTGGGAGGAGCTTCAGATCTATACGCCTGTTCCGAACTGTGTCTGTAAAGTACTTTGTTCAAGTAATTCATGCGCAATGCTAGACAAAATCACATTTTGCTTTATGCAATAAGGTTTCTTACTGGTTTGAATGAGATCTTTGCTATGGTTAAGTCTCAGATTCTGTTAATGGATCCATTACCTCCTATGAACATGATCTTTTCTATGGTTTTGCCACATGAAAGACAGGGCAGTTATACTTCACCTAGTGAAGACTCAGTCTTAATCAATTATGCTGATTCCAAAAAATACAAGGGAAGTAATTCTGGTAAATCATATTCTCAAGGATCCAATTTCAAGAATGGTGTGTGTGTGTACTTTTTGTAGTAGAAGTAGTCACATTGTGGAATCTTTTTGGAAGAAGCATGGAGTTCCACCACATCTTCAGAAGAATGTTGGTTCTTCTTCATCTGTTAATCATATTGCAAAGAAAGAAGTTCATCATGCTGAAAAATCTTCATCATGTGTTGATTCTAAAGCTACTACTCCTACTATCACACATGAGCAATATGAAAAGTTAATGTCTTTACTTCAGAATTCATCTCTTAACCAAGGTTCAATAATTGTACATGCTTCCAATCATGTTTCTTCTTCCACGTTTATTGGTCATTCACCATCTAACAGGCAAGGTACTAGTTTCATTTCTTCTTTAACTTGTCATGATTTTACTTTAAGTTCTTGGATCATAGATTCATGAGCTAGTGATCATATCTGTGGCAATCTCAAATGGTTTCATTCATACAATGAAATCACTCCCACTTACATAAAATTACCTACATGAAATTTTACAATATCTAAACAATCTGAAACCATTAAATTTTCTGATGATTTTATCTTTCATGATGTACTCTATGTTCCTGAATTTCAATTTCTTATGTTCTTAATGATTCATATTCTTTTAACTGTTGTTGTTGATGATTTTAGTAGATACACTTGGTTAACTTTGATGAAATCTAAAAGTGAAACTAAACAACATGTCATTGATTTCATCACTTTGATTGAGAATCAGCATGACTGTCATGTGAAAATTGTTAGAAGTGATAATGGTCCTGAGTTTAATATCCCTCAATTTTATGCATCTAAATGTATTTTGCATCAAACTAGTTGTGTTAAAACACCTCAACAAAATGCAAGGGTGGAAAGAAAACACAAACACATTTTAAATATCACTAGAGCTTTACGTTTTCAATCACATTTACCTAAAACTTTCTGGTCATATGCTTCTATTCATGATGTCTTCATCATGAATAGAGTCCCTAGCCCCATTTTAAACAATCAAACACCTTATTTCTTAATACATAATCAAATGCTTGATTTGCATCAATTAATTTTTTTGGCTCTTTAGCTTATGCATCAACTCTTCAGGCAAATAGAATTAAACTTGCTTCTAGAGCAAGAAAGTGAAGACTTAGCTTAGTTTATATGTTTTTGATGATGTTCCTTAGGTTAGTTTATCTTTTGATGCTTGTCTTTCGGTTAGCATGTTAAAGCACCCTGGAGTCTTGTGTATTGGTCATGTTGTTGTGAGTCTGTTGAAAATGTGTCAAAATTTAGTGGTTATCCTTTTTGAATCGACTCAATGTAACGCCCGTTTTGATTATTTAAATTATTTTATAGAGTATAGAAAATATTTATATGATTTAATGTGATTTATGTGATTTTATGAGGTGTTGTGACTTATTTTATTGTTTAATAAAAAAAGATTTGAAAATAAAATAAATATTGAGATGAGGGGTTGTTTTGAGATTTTAGAGAGTTTTCGGGGAGAAAGAGGAATAAGATAGAATAGATAGAGGAGATATAAATAGGAGAGAAGCTTGGTTAGAAACCTGTTGAACGTACAATCAGTTTTGGAAAAAGCGAGAACAAGAGGAAAGAAGAACCAAGAGGAGAGGTTGCTGTTCGATAATCTTAAGGTAAGGGTGAGCCTAGCATAAAATTCTATTGAGTCTGTAATTCATCTAATTGCATTTAACAAGTTGTGGGATTAGTTTTTGAGGATTTGGGAATTAGGTTAAAAGTGGTGAATTGATGATTAGATGATGAGAAATTGTTAGATTGATGTAGAAACGGTTTACAGACCTTAGATAATCCATAGGATGATTTCTGGAATCAATGTTAGACCTTAAACCATGTGATTAGGCGGATTTTCGAGAAAATATGCGTTCTGCCCGAGCCCAGAAATTCATCTCCCGCCATGGCGACATATGTCTCGCCCGGCAGAGCAGCCCAGAAATTCATCGCTCGCCATGGCGACAAATGTCTCGCCCGGCGGAGCAGCCCAGAAATTCATCTCCCGCCATGGCCACATATGTCTCGCCTGGCGAAGCAGCTCAAATTTTGAGCTCGCCATGGCGAAATATGTCTCACCTAGCGAAATACACAGCATCAGTACCCTTGTTTCGTGATCTTGCGTCCTTTCGAACGAGTTGTTGCGAGTTGATCCTTGGGGTAGAAATAGGGTTGTTTATAATATTAAAAATAAACTATGATGTTGTTATAAGATAATTACATGTCGTTACTAATTATTTATATATCTAAGCATTATGCGAATTTTAAAGTGATGCTTTAAGACGATGTTTAAATGTTGATATTGTTATATCTTGAGACTAATAATGTGTTGCCATGTTGTTGTTTAAATTTGTTTAAAGTTGCATGTGTTTGTCTAAGTTGTGAGTTACTGATCCAAATTATTGGAGTCATATAAGATGGTTGTGTTGTCTAAGTTGTAAGAGGTTGAGTTCATGCATATTAATTTAAAGACGAGGGCCCATGCTGTAACGGCCTGATTTTGCGATTATTTGATTTTAATTGTTTTATGTGTGTTTATTCATGTCTGTGTGCATTTTCTTGAGTTTTCGTATTAGGAGGGTATCTTGGTAATTTAGACTTAAGGGTATTTTAGTCTTTTACGAGTAAGGGTAATTTAGTAATTTGTAGTAGCAGTTATTCTAGCGTTTTAGTTAGAACCGTTATTAATTCTAAGAGGTTACGTTGTCGATATAATTAGTTAGAGCCGAGGTTCCTAATTAATTACCGTTAGTAACTTAGAGTTAGCGGTTTGGTGTAATTAGAAATGAAACAATTAGTTGGGATGGGTTAGGCCCATTAAGGTTGTGAACATTTGACCCATAACTTTGAGAAAATAGGGTTAGACTTTGTCATTCACACATAACACAAAAGAGTAGAGAAATAGAGATGATATTTCTCTATTTTACTGTTTTGAGATGATATTTTACTGTTTTTAACTACTTTTCAACTGGAACATACTTGGCTTGGTCAAAACTTAGAATCTTTAATTGACTTGATTTTGAACTTATAACGTTTATCGGTTTTTGAGATTTTGCCGGAAAATGGATTTTGTGAAGAAATGCGATTACATGGTTTAGCTACGGTTTTTGTGGACTTAGAGAAAGCATGTAATCATAGTAGAAGGCCTTAATCCTACGAAAACTTGTTTTTAGGAAAAATGAAGAGTGAGACGAACTTCGTGACTTTTGTGAATTAGTCGTGATTGGCCGATGAAATGCTTATGTAACCTCTACTGCACACCATTGTGACTTAAGAGTATACATGGCTTAGGCAAATAACCTTGTTTGGTTGGTTTTGAGTCATTACTTCAATTATTTTCAAAGTTGTGAATTGTGAGTTGAACTTCCTGAAAAGTTGGCTTTAAGACCAATTGTTTGGCAAACTTTTTGTGACTGATTTATATGATTAAATGGAGACTTGTGAATGAATGGTAGATGTTGATAATGGTATATATCTTGTTATGGTATATGTGTGTCTGTTATCCGAATGTGTGAAAGACATGTATGTTTATGAAGAAGTATGCAAGTGAGATGAAATTGTTGAATGCATATATGTTGTTTGAATATTCAAATGTTGGTGAATACATATATGTTGATTGTATGGTGGTGTATGCATACTTGTTGAATGATGGTGATGATTTGCATAATTGTATATGCATTGGTTTGGTGATGATTGCATAATGTTATATGCATGTTGATTGATAAGGTGACCATTGTATGAACATATGCATTGAGTCGAGTCATATGTTCATGCATTCATTGTTTGTTGACGTACTTATGTCCAATGTAAGGCGGGGTGTGAAATCTTACATACGAAGTTTTTGTTGCATCGGAGGTGACGACCTTGAGGAGACTTGGTACCACATGCATCTAGACGACTTTAGAACATCGCATACATATGTTGGTGAATTAAATTGAGTTGTGATGTGTGGTTAATACATTTGTTTGGTGAATTGAATTGAGTTGTGATATGTGATTAATGCACTTGGTTCATGTGAATTTGTTTGGTGAATTGAATTGAGATTAATGCATTTGTTTGGTGAATTGAATCGATGAATTGGAATGATATTGGGATATCGTGTGATTGTATATGTGAAGATGTTTATACTATTTATTATTCATTATACATGATATTCTTGATTGTTTGTTTTACGGATTATGTTGATGTAATGCTAACCCTCAGTGGTTTACCACCTACCTTTCCGTGCGGACGGGTAGATGTAGTGCAGGATTAGTAGCTTGTTGCTTGGTGTTGCTGAGGAGCAGGATTCCTCTTTTTCTTTTGCGCGCGTCTAGATTAGGGCTCTGATCTAGGATAGCGTCTATGTGTTGAATTTTATTTATCTTATGTTGATTCGAGGAGATATATCATGATTATTTTATATCCAATGTTTGAGGATGAGATTATGTATTTATTATCATGAGATTGGAGATGTTGTCTATCTGTTTGTTGTATTCCACTGCTATGTTTATGAACCATGATAATTTATACTTGTGAACTTTGAAATTTGTTGTTGGCGTAACATCTATTTCTAGAATATATTTGTATGTTCGCGCGTTTTACCGCTTATTAGGAATAGGGTGTCACAAGTTGGTATCAGAGCCGTGGTCGGTCTTGTCCGGAATAGTATTCATTGAATTCCCTGTTTGTATGCGACACGTACGGAAGTACTATCGGTACTTGTTGTTTTGTTCCGTTCTTTTAGGTGGGTTTTAGCGTAGTGGGGGAGTAGCAAGTTGTTTCTAGTGTGTTAGTCTGGCAAGGGAGGTATCTTTGGTTTCAGAGGCTCAGTTGGTTGTGGTTTGTGTTAAGGTTCATGTTGATTTCAAGTTGGATCTTGTGTGCCTTCCGTTGAAGAATATGGATGTGATCTTTGGCATGGATTGGATGTTAGCGTTTGGCGTTAGGATCAATTGTTTAACCAAGAGTGTAACGTTTTTTAAGCCGGTAGCTGAGGTAAGTGGAGGTTTGTTAACTGCGAAGCAAGTGAAGAAGTCCTTGGATGGTGAAGCTAGTGTGTTCATGTTGTTTGCTTCCTTGAAGGAAGGTAAGGAGAAGGGAGTTAGTGGTTTGCCGGTAGTTCAAGAGTTTCCAGAAGTTTTTCCGGAGGACATTACTGAGTTGCCACCGGAGAGAGAAGTTGAGTTTGCAATTGACTTGGTGCCAGGAACGAGTCCTATCTCGATTGCACCGTATCAAATGTCTGCATTTGAGTTGGGTGAATTGAAGAAGCAATTGGAAGAGTTGCTTGAGAAGCAGTTCATTAGACCGAGTGTTTCCCCATGGGGTGCTCCTATGTTGTTGGTTAAGAAGAAGGATGGAAGCATGAGGTTGTGTGTGGATTATCGACGGTTGAACAAGGTGACGATTAAGAATCGGTATCCGCTTCCGAGGATTGATGATTTGATAGATCAATTGGTTGGTGCGGAGGTGTTTAGTAAGATTGACTTGAGGTCAGGATATTATCAGATTAGAGTGAATGCGGAAGATATATCCAAAACCGCGTTCCGAACGAGGTATGGACACTATGAGTATTCTAGGATGCCATTTGGAGTGTCTAATGCCCCAGGTGTCTTTATGGAGTATATGAATAGGAAATTTCATCCTTATCTGGACCGTTTTGTGGTGGTGTTCATAGATGATGTTTTATTATATTCTTAGTCTGAGGAGGATCATGATGAGCATTTGAGGATTGTGCTACGTGTCTTGAAAGAAAGCAAGTTGTATGCTAAGTTGTCGAAGTGTGAGTTTTGGTTGCAGGAAGTAAGTTTCCTTGGTCATGTGATTTCTAAGGGAGGAATTGCCGTGGATCCGGAGAAGGTTGATGCAGTGTTGCAGAGGGAATCACCTAAGTCTTTTTTTGAGATTAGAAGCTTTCTTGGATTAGCAGGTTACTATCGGAGGTTCATTGAGGGATTCTCTAAGTTAGCGTTGCCATTGACACAGTTGACTCGGAAAGGACAAGCTTTTGATTGGGATGCAAAATGTGAGTAGAGTTTCCAAGAGTTGAAGAAGAGGTTGACTTCAGCTCCAATGTTGATTTTGCCGAATCCGAAGGAATCATTTGTTGTGTATTGTGATGCTTCTAAGATGGGTCTTGGTAGTGTGCTTATGCAGAATCGTCAAGTTGTGGCTTATGCTTCAAGGCAATTGAAGGTGCATGAGAAGAATTATCTGACTCATGATTTGGAATTGGCGGCAGTTGTGTATGCTTTGAAGATTTGGAGGCATTATCTTTATGGTTCTAAGTTTGAAGTGTTTAGTGATCACAAGAGTTTGAAGTATGTGTTTGATCAGAAAGAGTTGAATATGAGGCAGAGGAGATGGATGAAGTATCTTAAGGATTTTGATTTTCAGTTGAGTTATCATCCTGCGAAGGCTAATGTGGTAGGAGATGCTTTGAATAGGAAGACTTTGCATATATCTGCTTTGATGGTCAAAGAGTTGGAGTTAATTGACAATTTCGAGATTTGAGTTTGGTTTGTGAGTTAACGCTTGATGGTGTGAGGTTCGGTATGTTGAAGCTAACAAGCAACATTTTAGAAGAGATTAAGAGTGGTCAGAAGGAAGATTTGGCACTTGTGGATAAAGTGGTGTTGGTTAATCAAGGTAAAGGTGTGGACTTTAGATTGGATGAGAACGGTGTTTTGATGTTTCGTGATCGATTGTGTGTACCAGATGTATCTGATCTTAAGAGGAAGATTTTGGAAGAAGGTCACATGAGTAGTCTGAGTATTCACCCAGGAGCGACAAAGATGTATCAGGATTTGATGAAGTTGTTTTGGTGGCTTGGAATGAAGAAAGAGATCGCCGAGTTTGTTTATCCTTGTTTGGTTTGTCAGAAGTCGAAGATTGAACATCAGAGACAGTCAGCTTTGATGCAACCGTTTTTTGTGCCTGAGTGGAGGTGGGATAGTATCTCTATGGATTTTCTTGGAGCTTTACCGAAGACCTCTAAGGGTTTTGATTAGATTTGGGTAGTCGTTGATCGTTTGACGAAGTCGTAGCATTTCATTCCTATCAAGACCGGTATGTCTGTGGCGAAGTTGGCTGAGATCTACATTGAGCAGGTTGTGAAGCTGCATGGAATTCCTTCTAGTATTGTGTCGGATCGGGATCTGAGGTTTACTTCTAAGTTTTGGGAGAGTTTGCAAGCTTCTTTGGGAACCAAGTTGAGGTTGAGTTCTGCTTATCATCCCAGACTGATGGCAAACGGAGAGGACTATTTAGAGTTTAGAGGATCTGTTGAGGGCTTGTGTTTTGGAGCAAGGTGTCAGTTGGATTGAATGTTTACCGTTGATTAAGTTTACTTACAACAATAGTTTTCATTCTAGTATCAGAATGGCTCCGTTTGAGGCTTTGTATGGAAGGAGGTGTAGGACACCGTTGTGTTGGTATGAGTCAGGCGAGAGTTCTTTGTTAGGACCAGAATTGGTGCAAGAGAAGATGAAAGCGTCTTAGAGTAGGTAGAAGAGCTATCATGATAAGAGGAGGAAGGATATTGAGTTTCAGGTTGGTGATCATGTGTTTTTGCGAGTGAATCTTGTAACTGGTGTTAGGAGAGCTTTGAAGTGTAAGAAGTTGACTCGTCGTTTTGTTGGACCGTTTGAGATTGTAGAGAAAATTGGAGTTGTGGCGTATCAGATCGCGTTACCACCGTCTTTATCGAATCTTCGTGATGTGTTTCATGTGTCTCAGTTACCGAAGTTTGTGTATGATCAATCTCATGTGATTCAAGTGGATGATTTGGAGGTAAGAGACAACCTAACCGTCGAGACGTGGCCGACTAGAATCGAAGATCGTGAAACGCTTGCGTGGCAAGGAGATTGATTTGGTTAAAGTGATTTGGGTTGGACCGATCGGTGAAAGTGCCACTTGGGAGTCGGAGAATCAGATGAGGGTTTCGTTTCCAGAGTTGTTTCCGTCAGGTAAATTTTCGAGGACGAAAATTCTTTTAGTGGGGAGAGTTGTAACAGCCTGATTTTGCGATTATTTGATTTTAATTATTTTATGTGTGTTTATTCATGTTTGTGAGCATTTTCTTGAGTTTTCGGATTAGGAGGGTATCTTGGTAATTTAGACTTAAGGGTATTTTAGTCTTTTACGAGTAAGGGTAATTTAGTAATTTGCAGTAGTAGTTATTCTAGAGTTTTAGTTAGAACCGTTATTAATTCTAAGAGGTTACGTTGTCGATATAATTAGTTAGAGTCGAGGTTCCTAATTAATGACCGTTAGTAACTTAGAGTTAGCGGTTTGGTGTAATTAGAAATGAAACAATTAGTTGGGATGGGTTAGGCCCATTAAGGTTGTGAACATTTGACCCATAACTTTGAGAAAATAGGGTTAGACATTGTTATTCACACATAACACAAAAGAGTAGAGAAATAGAGGCTAGAGAGAAGAGCAAGAGTAGAGGGTTGAAGCTAAAGGGGAGATTGAATCTAGGAGCTAAATTGAAGCTTGAGCTAGGATTCTTGGTGTTAGAGGTAAGAGGGATAGTTTTCACACATAATCTTCAATTTTTCATTTCTATACATTTTCATGGTTTGATTATTTGAATTTAATTGTTGAAATTCGTGCTCTTGTTATGATGATATGTTTGAGTACATGAACTTGATGACAATTGATTCGTTGTTGAAGAAATTGCTTGCTCATGATATATATAACTAGATATATTGTGAATTGTGTGAATTGATGAATTATGATGATTGTTGTTAAATTATGGAAGTAAACATGAATTGTGAGTTGTGATTAGGAATAGTTGTTGTTGTTGAATTGATTGTTGTTGATGAATGTTGATGATGGATAAGTTGTTTTGGTGAAGATGGTGTTGTTATTGCTAGAGCTTGTTGTTTTGAGAAAACTCTTTTAAAAACAATTTCACAAGTTATTTAAATGTCGTGAAAGCGAGTGTAATCGATGTGTTAGAGTCCTGGGTTACGCCTTGAATCATTTTAACGAATGAGGAACTTAAACATTCAAATTTGGGGCGAATTTGGCATAAATCCGCGGCCGAAACACTCGAGAGCGCACGTTTTTGCAGCGCTGCGCCTGGACTGGAGCGCTAGGCGCCCACTTCCAGAAAGTAGCACTGGGCGCTGCACTCCTGGCGCCAGGCGCCCATACAGGAGCAACGGAAACGTTGTTCCGTGTTCTGGTGCTTGGTGGTAGTCGTGTAGGGTACCGACGCGACCGTCTTGAGATGATATTTTACTGTTTTTAACTACTTTTCAACTGGAACATACTTGGCTTGGTCAAAACTTAGAATCTTTTATTGACTAGATTTTGAACTTATAACTTTATCGGTTTTTGAGATTTTGCCGGAAAATGGATTTTGTGAAGAAATGCGATTACATGGTTTAGCTACAGTTCTTGTGGACTTAGAGAAAGCATGTAATCATAGTAGAAGACCTTAATCCTACGAAAACTTGTTTTTGGGAAAAATGAAGAGTGAGACGAACTTCGTGACTTTTATGAATTAGTCGTGATTGGCCGATGAAATGCTGATGTAACCTCTACTGCACACAATTGTGACTTACGAGTATACATGGCTTAGACAATTAACCTTGTTTGGTTGGTTTTGATTCATTACTTCAATTATTTTCAAAGTTGTGAATTGTGAGTAGAACTTTATGAAAACTTGGCTTAAAGACCAATTGTTTGGCAAACCTTTTGTGACCTGTTTTATATGATTAAATTGTGACTTGTGAATGAATGGTAGATATTGATAATGGTATATATCTTGTTATGGTATATGTGTCTCTGTTATCCGAATGTGTGAAAGACATGTATGTTTATGAAGAAGTATGTAAGTGAGATGAAATTGTTGAATGAATATATGTTGTTTGAATATTCAAATGTTGGTGAATACATATATGTTGATTGTATGGCGGTGTATGCATACTTGTTGAATGATGGTGATGATTTGCATAATTGTATATGCATTGGTTTGGTGATGATTGCATAATGTTATATGCATGTTGATTGATAAGGTGACCATTGTATGAACATATGCATTGAGTCGAGTCATATGTTCATGCATTCATTGTTTGTTGACGTACTTATGTCCAATGTAAGGCGGGGTGTGAAACCTTACATACGATGTTTTTGTTGCATCGGAGGTGACGACCTTGAGGAGACTTGGTACCACATGCATCTAGATGACTCTAGAACATCGCATACATATGTTGGTGAATTGAATTGAGTTGTGATGTGTGGTTAATACATTTGTTTGGTGAATTGAATTGAGTTGTGATATGTGATTAATGCACTTGGTTCATGTGAATTTGTTTGGTGAATTGAATTGAGATTAATGCATTTGTTTGGCGAATTGAATCGATGAATTGGAATGATATTGGGATATCGTGTGATTGTATATGTGAAGATGTTTATACTATTTATTATTCATTATACATGATATTCTTGATTGTTTGTTTTACGGATTATGTTGATGTAATGCTAACCCTCAGTGGTTTACCACCTACCTTTCCGTGCGGACGGGTGGATGTAGTGCAGGATTAGTAGCTTGTTGCTTGATGTTGCTGAGGAGCAGGATTCCTCTTTTTCTTTTGCGCGCGTCTAGATTAGGGCTTTGATCTAGGATAGCGTCTATCTGTTGAATTTTATTTATCACATGTTGGATTTTATTTATCTTATGTTGATTCGAGGAGATATGTCATGATTATTTTATATTCGATATTTGAGGATGAGATTATGTATTTATTATCATGAGATTGGAGATGTTGTCTATCTGTTTGTTGTATTCCACTGCTATGTTTATGAACCATGATAATTTATACTTGTGAACTTTGAAATTTGTTGTTGGCGTAACATCTATTTCTAGAATATATTTGTATGTTCGCGCGTTTTACCGCTTATTCGGAATAGGGTGTTACAAGTTTGTATCAGAGCCGTGGTCGGTCTTGTCCGGACTAGTATTCGTTGAATTCCCTGTTAGTATGCGACACGTACGGAAGTATTGTCGGTACTTGTTGTTTTGTTCCGTTCTTTTAGGTGGGTTTTAGCGTAGTGGGGGAGTAGCAAGTTGTTTCTAGTGTGTTAGTCTGGCAAGGGAGGTATCTTTGGTTTCAGAGGCTCAGTTGGTTGTGGTTTGTGTTAAGGTTCATGTTGATTTCAAGTTGGATCTTGTGTGCCTTCCGTTGAAGAATATGGATGTGATCTTTGGCATGGATTGGATGTTAGCGTTTGGTGTTAGCATCAATTGTTTAACCAAGAGTGTAACGTTTTTGAAGCCGGTAGCTGAGGTAAGTGGAGGTTTGTTAACCGTGGAGCAAGTGAAGAAGTCCTTGTATGGTGAAGCTAGTGTGTTCATGTTGTTTACTTCCTTGAAGGAAGGTAAGGAGAAGGGAGTTAGTGGTTTGCCGGTAGTGCAAGAGTTTCCAGAAGTTTTTCCGGAGGACATTACTAAGTTGCCACCGGAGGGAGAAGTTAAGTTTGCAATTGACTTGGTGCCAGGAACGAGTCTTATCTCGATTGCATCGTATCGTTGTCTACATTTGAGTTGGGTGAATTGAAGAAGCAGTTGGAAGAGTTGCTCGAGAAGCAATTCATTCGACCGAGTGTTTCGCCGTGGGGTGCTCCTGTGTTGTTGGTTAAGAAGAAGGGTGGAAGCATGAGGTTGTGTGTGGATTATCGACAGTTGAACAAGGTGACGACTAAGAATCGGTATCCGCTTCCGAGGATTGATGATTTGATGGATCAATTGGTTGGTGCGGAGGTGTTTAGTAAGATTGACTTGAGGTTAGGATATTATCAGATTAGAGTGAAGTCAGAAGATATATCCAAAACCGCGTTCCGATCGCGGTATGGACACTAGGAGTATTCTGTGATGCCATTTGGAGTGTCTAATGCCCCAGGTGTCTTTATGGAGTATATGAATAGGAAATTTCATCCTTATCTGGACCGTTTTGTGGTGGTGTTCATAGATGATATTTTAGTATATTCTAAGTCTGAGGAGGAGCATGCTGAGCATTTGAGGATTGTGCTACGTGTCTTGAAAGAGAGCAAGTTGTATGCTAAGTTGTCAAAGTGTTAGTTTTGGTTGCAAGAAGTGAGTTTCACTGGTCATGTGATTTCTAAGGGAGGAATTGACGTGGATCCGACGAAGGTTGGTGCAGTGTTACAGTGGGAATCACCTAAGTCTGTTTTGAGATTAGAAGCTTTCTTGGATTAGCAGGTTACTATCGGAGGTTCATTGAGGGATTCTCTAATTTAGCGTTGCCATTGACACAGTTGACTCAGAAAGGACAAGCTTTTGTTTGGGATGCTAAGTGTGAAAAGAGTTTCCAAGAGTTGAAGAAGAGGCTGACTTCAGCTCCAGTGTTGATTTTTCCGAATCTGAAGGAATCGTTTGTTGTGTATTGTGATACTTCTAAGATGGGTCTTGGTGGTGTGCTTATGCAGAATCGTCAAGTTATGGCTTATGCTTTAAGGCAATTGAAGGTGCATGAGAAGAATTATCCGACTCATGATTTGGAATTGGCGGCAGTTGTGTATGCTTTGAAGATTTGGAGGCATTATCTTTATGGTTCTAAGTTTGAAGTGATTAGTGATCACAAGAGTTTAAAGTATTTGTTTGATCAGAAAGAGTTGAATATGAGGCAGAGGAGATGGATGGAGTATCTTAAGGATTTTGATTTTCAGTTGAGTTATCATCCTGGGAAGGTTAATGTGGTAGCAGATGCTTTGACTAGTTAGACTTTGTATATGTCTGCTTTGATGGTCAAAGAGTTGGAGTTAATTGAGCAGTTTCAAAATTTGAGTTTGGTTTATGAGTTAACGCCTGGTGGTGTGAGGCTAGGTATGTTGAAGCTGACAAACAACATTTTGGAAGAGATTAAGAATGGTCAGAAGGAAGATTTGACACTTGTGGATAAAGTGGTGTTGGTTAATCAAGGTAAAGGTGTGGACTTTAGATTGGATGAGAACGATGTTTTGAAGTTTCGTGATCGAGTGTGTGTACCAGATGTATCTGATCTTAAGAGGATGATTTTGGAAGAAGGTCACAGAAGTAGTCCGAGTATTCACCCAGGAGCGACTAAGATGTATCAGGATTTGAGGAAGTTGTTTTGGTGGCTTGGAATGAAGAAAGAGATCGCCGAGTTTGTTTATGCTTGTTTAGTTTGTCAGAAGTCGAAGATTGAACATCAGAGACCGTCAGGTTTGATGCAACCGTTGTTTGTGCCTGAGTGGAAGTGAGATAGTATCTCTATGGATTTTATTGGAGCTTTACCGAAGACCGCTAAGGGTTGGATTCGATTTGGGTAGTCGTTGATCGTTTGACGAAGTCGTCACATTTCATTCCTATCAAGACCGGTATGTCTGTGGCGAAGTTGGCTGAGATCTACATTGAGCAGGTTGTGAAGCTGCATGGAATTTCTTCTAGTATTGTGTCGGATCGGGATCCGAGGTTTACTTCTAAGTTTTGGGAGAGTTTGCAAGCTTCTTTGGGAACCAAGTTGAGGTTGAGTTCTGCTTATCATCCCAGACTGATGGCAAACGGAGAGGACTATTTAGAGTTTAGAGGATCTGTTGAGGGCTTGTGTTTTGGAGCAAGGTGTCAGTTGGATTGAATGTTTACTGTTGATTGAGTTTACTTACAACAATAGTTTTCATTCTAGTATCGGAATGGCTCCGTTTGAGGCTTTGTATGGAAGGAGGTGTAGGACACCGTTGTGTTGGTATGAGTCTGGCGAGAGTTCTTTGTTAGGACCGGAATTGGTGCAAGAGAAGATGAAAGCGTCTCAGAGTAGGCAGAAGAGCTATCATGATAAGAGGAGGAAGGATATTGAGTTTCAGGTTGGTGATCATGTGTTTTTGCGAGTGAATCTTGTAACTGGTGTTGGGAGAGCTTTGAAGTGTAAGAAGTTGACTCGTCGTTTTGTTGGACGAATACGATATTGAATTTAGAAAGTTTAGGTTATTACTTAAATAAAATAGTGAAAGCACTTTTTTTATAATTAATTAAGAACTTATTGAATTTTAAAAAGGAAATTTAGACACTTAATTAAGCACTACGAAAGTAGGGAGTTACGTGCTAGAATCTGATAATGGTTTGCGAAATCAAAACGATATCTCTAATTTAATATTTTTCTACAAATAAATTTTGTTCTCATCATAAAAAAATAATGAAATTTTGGTGAGTGACTTAGGTTGACAGAAACTGTCGTGTGGACCTCTCGTTGTTATTATCGAATTAAAATATTTTGAACCGGTGAAAATTAATTTGGGGATTTTAGATTTTTTTTTATTCCCCCAATTCTCTTTTAATTTTAATAATAATATGTTATTTAATTTTCTTTATAATTGTATTATAATTTATAATTAAAATGACATGAAAATAAGATGTTAAATGATAAACCATATAAGCAACCCACGTAAGCTCCATCTTATTAATGAGCATGCCACATCATCTTGAGGGGGAGGGGAGACCAAAAAAATTGTTGATTTTTTAAATAGGGGGATCAAAAAACATGTTTTATAAAGAGGGGTGTCAAAAGTTAACAATCTCAAAATTAGGGGATCAAAATTGCATTTAAGTCTTTTTTATTTTTACGCGTGAAACAAAAATTGTTTTGAACTAGCCTTAGATAAACAAAGAAACGACATATAGTGATACTTGTAATTGATATCTGTGGATTCGACAAACTTTTATACTAAAACCGATATAGTCGTACATTTGCGACGTATAAGTTATCACAATGTGTACATCAAAGTAATCTCTTATTTATAAATCTTAACTTGTCAAGCTATATTTAACCCTAATTAAACCTTAATTCTAATCTAAAAATTTCTCTACTTTCTCCACGCAATTAATCTAAAAAATCTTTATTGAAAAGTATATTTGCACGGATTCAAACCCGAGCCTTAATGGCTTCTTCTCGACATTTTCACCACTAAGCCACTGACAAAATTTTCTTGATTTAATTTTGCTTCCATTAATTGATATCCAATACCAAACGTCGTGTTTTTTTAGGAAGTATTCATAGACCTTATTGAACCTAAATTTTAAATTAACATTTTTTGCAAACAACCAATTTTACCATGTGTTAGCCAATAATTTTGATGGCTAAGCATTAAATGTGGTCAGAATTTTTGACTAAGTGTTATCGAAGATATTGCCTTTATTTCGACAAGTTGAATTTGCTGCAGGATCTCGATGAATCCTGATTCAACAGTTATTGGAGGTTTTCTCAGGGCAGTCATCTTCGAAGCAATAAAGCCGTTTGAAGATTCAGAAACGGATAAGACTTAGAAGTTTATTTGAGTTTTTTGTTCGAAATTCAAATAAGTAGTTACTTTTTAGCAGTATAAATAGTAGTTTTTCTTAAGGAAGAAGGGTCACAATTCTATCATACAAAACTTACACTCAAATTATCCGCATGGAAGAGAGAAACGAGTCACAAGTTGCAATGTATGAATATGTGCACCAATTTACATTTGATCAATGCAATTTAAGTCTTTTTACTTGAATCTCTTTGCTATTTACTTGTTTATTTCGAGTAACATTTTTACAGTTTATTTGTTTACTTTTCAAGCAAATCCTGTTTTCCTTTTCATCGATTTCGAAACAGTGTGGAACTGAATTGATTTCGATTGTCCTCTATTCGTTAAACATCAAACTTGTTTATCAAAGACATTAAAACTTCTACAGGAAACAATCACGAGAGGTCCTTAAGATTTACTGGTTGATCTTGCAAGTAAAACTTTTGTAAATCAGCGATTGTTTACCAAAAATCACTGTAAACAAATTGGCACGCCCAGTGGGACCTCTTGTGCTTTTTGTTTCTAATCATTTATTTGTTCGAAGTTTTAATTTCTGAACTTTTTAGTAGTGGTTGTGTATGCAATTGAGGAATAAGAAACAACTTCATGAAATGATGCGTCCTCCTCCGATACCAAATTCATCTGCGTCGAACGCCACTAGTGCAACAACGGTATCGAGCGCCGTCACTGCGTCAGGGATGAGAACCAATCCACCGGTACAAACTAGTGAAGGGCATATAGGCCAATCTGGCGACATGGAATTTGTGTTGCAACAAGTGACACCCACTATGGCTGCGCAAAGTTCCCAGGCTATGCCCAATTCTACCTTGTCCGCACAAACGTCCCAAGTTGTGCCTACATCGAGTTTGGCTGGACAAAACGTCCTGCCTCCATATACAGTGCTTGCTGCGAATTCCCAGGCCTTTCCGGCCAATAGTTTGTTGAATCTATTGGGAGGACAAAGGCCATTATATGGCATGCCTACATCTACGATGCAAGGCTTGCACACAAACCCGTCATCTTCGACGGAAAGTTTGAACGTGAGTATGCCTCAGTTATACAACCCAGGGGTAACTGTCCCGTTTGGAACACCCCAACAAACGTTCGTTCCATTTGGATCTCTCCAACAGTCTTTGACCAATGCGTCTCTAAACGCTCTAAGGCAACAAATGGAGGAGACCAATCATGACATGGTTAATATAGTAACCCAACAAATAGGAAAAATAATCAATCCAATGATCCAAGATGCTAATAAAAGTTATCAGGCATTGTCCATCCAATTGGAACGCATGGCTGATTTTTTCGGTGCCCCGGCTGCGCAAAATACGCCAGCATCTCGAGCCATGAACATTGGATCAGTAGAACCTCCTGCAGTTAGCCAAATTAACCAAATGCATGAAAACCAAGTCCAGCCACAAGTAACCCCACAGCCAGCCCAAGAAAGGTTGGAAAGGGTACCAGTGTTGGTAAATAGGCATCAAGATGCGGACCAAGTGGTCATGCAAAACCGTCGAAACAACTTCGAGGGACAACATAACATAGCCAATGTGGTCGAGGTCGTACTAGCTCAAAATGGTTTTAATATGGGGCTTTATAGGCCCAATTTCGTGTCAGCTTTATCTGAGTATGTATAAGAAACAGATATACCAAGAAACACGAATATCCCCAAGTTTACTAAGTTCGCTGGGGAAACTAATGAATCAACCGTCGAACATATTGCTAGATATCTCATGGAGGCTGGGGATTTGACAAATAATGAGAACTTAAGGTTGAAATATTTTCCAAGTTCATTAACAAAAAATGCATTCATATGGTTTACAACACTGTCTCCCCAACTCGATTTATAGTTGGAACCAATTAGAAAAGGCATTTCATGAGCAGTTTTACATGGGCCAGTCCAAAATTAGTCTGAAAGAATTGGCCAGTGTTAGACGAAAAAATCATGAGTCCATCGATGAGTATCTGAATAGATTTCGACTTCTTAAGGCCAGATGTTTCACATCAGTGCCGGAACAAGAATTGGTTGAAATGGCTGCTGGTGGTCTAGATTATTCAGTACGCAAGAAATTAGATACTCAATATCTTAGAGATATGGCACAATTGGCAGATAGGGTTCGACAGGTCGAAAGACTTAAGGATGAAAAAGGCCCGAACCAATAAGTTTCCAAAAAGAGAAAAGATTGCCTATATAGATGCAGGAGATAGTGACCCTGAGTTCGATGGGGGGTCAGATGTTGTCGATGACAACGAGATAAATCTTGCTGAGATAAAAGATGGGCCTCCTTATGCTTGTAAATTATTGAGGCCCTCAAATGGGAAAAATCCCGAAGAACCTAAAAATGACAAATATCCTCCTAAGACATATACTTTTGATGTCTCTAAATGTGAAGAAATCTTCGATCTTCTAGTCGCAGATGGCATAATATTGGTGCCAAAGAATGTGCGAGTGCCTCCTATAGAGCAAAGAAAGAAAAGAGGGTCTTGTAAATTTCATGGTTTTTTAGGCCATAACTTATCTCGATGTACTCGTTTCAGGGACTCTGTGCAAAAAGCTCGTGATGAGGGAAGGTCGAAGTTTGGGGAGAAAACCAAGTCACCAGTGCAGAGTGAGGCTGAACCATAAAAAGTTGTTGGCTCTATGTATACCGAAATCATTGGTATCATCATGGTAGACATAGTGGAAGCCTTTGATGAATCAAACCCTGACGAAGAGCAGATGCTCGAGGACAACTTGCACGCCGGAGAGGAGGAGATGGTTGCTGAGGACCATCAGTTCGAGAAGGAAGTGGTTACTGATGACCAATTGGCTAAGAAAACGAAAGTGGCATATCCCAAAGCTGAAGAGGATTTGATTGACTTCCTGAATAGATGTAAAATTTCCAACACTAATGTTATGCTTTGTCCCAGATGCAGTGCAGTGTTCGATAAAGAGGCTGGTAAATTCGTCGAAGGATTTGCGCCACAAAACAGGTGTGCAGACAAAGGAACAAGCAGGCACCCAAAGTTTGGTTTTAACAAAAGAGGAGTCCCATACAAGATGGACACCTCGAAGCAGCATCCAGGTGGAAAGTTTAAAGAAACTTTCAGTCCTTCATCGAAAACTCCCACAGAAACTTGGGTCTTCTCTGGCGGGAAGAAATCCGGTTAGTCATCTACAACCAAGTGGGTGAAGAGGGTGGCTACTGCGCCCCAACAGAACGAAGCGTTTGGTTCCAAGCGTTATGCATACAACAACAATTATAAGGGAAAGAATCCCATGACAAAGACACAATGGCGTAGATACCAGCGCCAGAAAAAGGCAGATGCCTTGAAGGATATTACAAACATGGGTAAGAGGGAGAAAAAACAGGAAACTATTTTCGAAATGGTCAAGAGACCAACGACTGAAAGAATATTCCCTCCCCTGCCTGTTTTGAAACAAGATCCTCCAAAAGAGGGCGATGAATTAACTTCAAATTTCTCTGGGTCCGATCCCAGTTTCGAATTATTGTGTGTGGTCTCGATGCTCCCAGTTGAATACGACGTTCCATCAGAAGTGAGCGAAACAGAAGTAGATTTCACCAAAGAAATGGCCATCCACCGGCCGTTATGTTACTACGTCATGAATAATGGATGTGTCGAAGATCAACATGTGGTTTTCAAACGCCCTGAGTTTTCAACAAAGCTTCATCTCAAGCCTTTGTTTGTCCAGGCAAAGATGAATGATGTAGGGGTGAATAAAGTGTTAGTGGATGGGGGTGCTGTTGTAAATTTAATAACTCATTCTTTCTTGAAGAAAATTGAGTTGTTTGACTCTGACTTGAAGCCTCATAATGTAGTCCTCACCAATTATGAAGGAACGACTGGAAATTCCCTGGGTGCAGTCGAAGTAGACCTAGTGGTGGGAAGTGTCAACAGAATGACAATGTTTATGGTGGTTCGAACCAAAGCAAATTTCAATGCACTTTTGGGTCGAGAATGGATACATGGTGTGGGGGAAGTGCCTTCCACTTTGCATCAGAGGATAGCTATATGGCGAGAAGATGGTTTGGTGGAAAATGTCGAAGCAGATCAGAGCTACTTGGAAATAGGACCCAGCCATTTTGTCAACGATGGAGAGGAAATATTATCGATGAAACTCTAGCCAGGAGGTTTGATTTGGAAAAGAGAGCCCGTTGAAGATGTCTACATAGTGGTGGATCAGGATGAGGCCCCTTTGGAAGAAAATGTGCTCAGGACGAGAACATCAGCATACAGAAAAGTGGTTGATAAAAGCACACCAGGAGTTCCTGGAAGTACAGTCTCACCAACTGGGTGGGATGTCCTAGAATGATCCATAACTGAACCCAATATTTGGGAAAAGATTACGGCTTACGTAGCCGAGAACGAATTAAAAGCGGCCAAAGAGGCCGTGAATTCGCAAAGAAAAGTAATTGAAATGCCAGAGGAAATCTTCGATGATCCCATAGAGGACCAAAAGCTAGATTGCATATATGATGATGAGCCACTAGGGTTCGAGGAAGACCCTATGGGGTCTACCACCAAAATGAGGGCGCAAGATCCCCTCGAAGAGGTGGATTTAGGGGATGGCGCTACCAAAAGGCCTACATACATTAGTACTAAGATCCCCAAGGAGTTGAAAGATAGAATCACAGAGTTACAGAAGGAATACAGGGATTGTTTTGCATGGGATTACAACAAAATGTCGGGTTTAGACCGGAAAGTGGTAGAGTTAAAACTACCAATACGACTTGATAAGAAACCCATGAAGCAAATCCCTCGAAGGTTCGCTCCGCAAATTTTGCCAAAAACCAAGGAGGAAATCGAAAGACTCCTCAAGTGGGTTTCATCAGACCTGCAAGGTATGTTGATTGGTTAGCAAATGTAGTTCCTGTTAAAAAGAAAAATGGAACTATAAGAGTGTGCATTGATTTTAAAGATTTAAATCAAACCACTCCCAAAGATGAATATCCTATGCCAGTGGCAGAAATGCTAGTGGATTCGGCGGCAAGATTTGAGTATTTGAGTATGCTCGATGGATACTCAGGATATAATCAAATCTTCATCGCCGAAGAAGACATCTCTAAAATAGCATTTTGATGCCCAGAGGCGTTAGGATGTTATGAATGGTTAGTAATGCCATTTGGTCTAACAAACGCTGGTGCTACGTACCAGAGGGAAATGAATTCGATGTTTCATGACTTCATAGAAGATTTCATCCAAGTTTACATCGATGACATTGTAGTAAAATCTGCTTAGGAAGATAAACATCTAGATCACTTATGCCGATCATTTGAAAGAATGAGGCAATATGGTTTAAAAATGAAGCCATTAAAATGTGCATTTAGTGTTTGTGCAGGTGATTTTTTAGGTTTTGTCGTCCACAAAAAAGGGATCGAGATAAACCAGAACAAAACCAAAGCAATTCTGGAAACTAAAGCTCCTTCAACAAAGAAAGAATTGCAATCTTTGCTAGGTAAGATCAACTTTCTCAGAAGATTCATATCGAATCTAAGTGGCAGAGTGCAAGCTTTTACGCCATTGCTTCGCTTGAAGAAAGAAGATGTATTCAGATGGGAGCCAGAACACCAAAAAGCTTTTGAAGAGATCAAAGCATACTTGTCTAATCCCCCTATACTTTCGCCTCTTTTGAAGGATAAAAAGATGAAGTTATATATAGCAACTTCAGATTACACAATAGGGAGTATGTTAGCACAAGAGGATGAAAATGGCATCGAAAGGGCCATCTATTATCTTAGTAGGATATTGAACGATGCTGAAACTAGATATCATCCTAGTGAAAAGTTATGCTTGTGTTTATATTTTTCATGTACTAAATTGAA
This sequence comes from Medicago arabica, assembly GCA_946800305.1. Taxonomy (NCBI): domain Eukaryota; kingdom Viridiplantae; phylum Streptophyta; class Magnoliopsida; order Fabales; family Fabaceae; genus Medicago; species Medicago arabica. The sequence goes on along the minus strand of OX326966.1, from coordinate 32,229,069 downwards.
GCATTATATATAGCCTTTTGATGTTTATGTTTATTCCCACTTTGATATCATCAAGCATATGTTATCAAAACCAATTTTGTACAGTAGAGTTGGCAAATGGGCTTTGGCTTTAACGGAGTATTCATTAACCTACCAATCTTTGAAATCTGTTAAATGCCATATTGTGGCTGATTTTATTGCTGACCATTCAATCGAAGAACCCCCGCTAGGGGGCATCGATGGTCAAAGTTGGAAGCTATATTTCGACGGGTTTAGTCATAAAAAGGCGTTGGAATTGGAATTGTTCTTGTCTCTTCAGAGAATGTCAAAACTTGCTATAAATTTCAAATTGACCAATTTTGCTCCAATAACGAGGCAGAATATGAAGCCTTGATTACAGGGTTAGAAAATGCACTCGAATTGGGGGCAAGATGCATCGAAATAAGAGGTGATTCAGAGTTAGTGCTGAAACAATTGACAAAAGAATATAGATGCGTCAACAAAAGTCTGGTTATGTACTATACTATGGACAATGCACTACTCAAGCGTTTCGCCCACGTCGAGATCAGACACCTTCCTCGTATGGAAAACCAGGAGGCCAACGACCTAGCACACACAGCGTCGGGTTACAAGGATCCAGCAGAACAAGCGCCAAATCCGATTGAAATAAAGACCAAGCGAAGTTCGAGAGACATGCCTCATAGCAAATTGTTAACGCCAAAACATGGGGGCACATCAGCACCTCCATATTCTCGAGGTACGAATTTGATTGAAATTTTGGTCATTAACAATTTAATGGACAATGATTGGCGAAAACCTATAGTCAATTATTTAGAAAATCCAGAAGGGACCATATGTCGAAAAATAAAGTATCGAGCCTTAAGTTATGTTATAATAAGTAACGAGCTTTTTAAGAAAACATCAGAAGGTGTATTGCTTAAATGTGTAGGAGAGGCAGATGCTTTTTTAGCTATAACCAATAGACACAGTGGTGCTTGCGGAACACACCAAGCAGGCCACAAAATCAAATGGCTTTTGTTTCGACAAGGCATATATTGGCCAACTATGTTGAAAGATTGTGTTGATTTCACCAAAGGATGCTAATAATGCCAAAAATACAGCGGAATCCAGCGCGTGCCAGCAAGTGAGTTACATTCGATAATTAAACCTTGGCCATTTAGGGGTTGGGCGTTGGACGTGATTGGCCAAATCAAGCCAAAATCATCGAAAGGCCATAGGTATATTTTGGTGGGAATAGATTATTTTACGAAATGGATAGAGGCCATTGCATTAAAAGATGTCACCCAAGAAGAGGTGATAAGTTTCATCCAGAAACACATCATTCATAGATTTGGCACCCCAGAGACCATAACGACAGATCAAGGATCCATATTCACTGGTTAGAAAGTGGCGAAGTTTGCCGAGAACATGGGTTTTAAACTGCTGACTTTGACACCGTACTACGCACAGGCAAATAGTCAAGTTGAAGCAGCAAACAAAAGCCTTATTTCGATTATCAAAAAGAAAGCCAAAGGAAAACCTAAAAGTTGGCATGAGTTCCTGGGAGAAGCATTATGGGAACTTCAAACATCTCCAAAAGAGTCCACTAATACTACACCTTTCCGTTTAACATACGGTCACGATGCCGTATTGCCAGTCGAAACTTTTCTCCAATCCACTAGGATCTAAAGACAAAACGAGATTCCAACAAGCCATTATTGGGATATGATGATGAATGGGTTAGTAGATTTGGACGAGGAAAGGTTAATGGCGCTAGAAGTTCTCACAAAACAAAAAGAGAGAATAGCGAAGGCGTACAATAAGAAAGTAAAATCTAAACTCTTTGCTCAAGGGGACTTGGTATGGAAAGTGATTCTGCCCATGGACAAAAGAGATCGAACTCTTGGAAAATGGGCCCCTAGTTGGGAAGGACCATGGCAGATTTTAAGGGTTATTTCGAACAATGCTTACGAGATCGAAGAAGTATATGATGATCGATGCTTCAGGAAATTAAAATCATACAAGAATAGTTCGAAAATAAGATAAAATATGGCATTTTTATAGATTAAGTGCCAACTACGGGGCATGTTACATCAAAAGATTCCCAAAAAGAAAAACTAACCAACCCTTACAAAACATAATAAAACCCAAAAGCATCGAAAGATACAAAACTAGACTACATTCTGAGAATCGAAATCTAAAGCACCAATGGATTCTACCATGTATGGGTGATTCCACATATGTCGATGAGCCAACGGACTTCAGTGTCAAGACGACAGTGGATGCAAAAATTGTTTAAGGAGAACTCATGATCGTAAGTAGGAAGATAGTCTTGATAGATAGTGCGCCTCCTCCCGTCGCCTGGACAGTTGAGCCAGTTATTGCAAAAACGACGGCGAACCATTCCCAAGGGCAAACACCTGTTGTACCAGTTGCATCGAAAATTAAAGCGGGTGTAACCTCCATGATATCCCTTCGATAGGTCTCCAAACTCCTAGTCATCAGGAGATCCCAAAATTCCTCCAACAGTTCCACTACATTGATAGGAGGAGGAGAAGTGGCTCGAATCAGAACGTTTAGGTACCTTGCGTTGTTCGAACCAATAGCTATAGCCTTCCTCAGCAAACGATTGATGGAGGTAAAGTTTGGAGTCTCATGCAACAACTGCTGAGAGCATCGCAGCAAACAAAACATTACATGCCCATGTTCCCATAGGCGAAACATGAAGTTCAGCTTCTCAGGGGTAAGATCCAAATCTGTCAGCAACGGAATGCAGTCATTGCCAAAAGCCACAGAAACCATAGGGTCTCTGCAAAGTTGGGAGATTCGCAGATTTTGTCGATGGAAGGCGAAAAGATCGCGCATGCTGTCAGAAGCAACCCTTGGAGTAATGTTGAGGATCAGATCATCGCTAAGATAATTCATGAGTAAGGATGTTAGGGATGAAACTCTTAGAGTCTTCTCTTTTGAAATGATTTAGAAGAAATGAAAAGGTTATGTTTCACTGAAAAGTTTCTTGAGGTATTTATAGAGGGAACAATTTTAAGAAGTTGAATAGAGAGCCATCTCGACCGAACACATGGCAAACATCAACCGTTCAGATTACGGCGAGAAAATTAGGAAGTTTTACGGTTTCCAAGATGAAAAGTTTAGCTTGTGGAGTTAAACAAAGGCTACTTTTTACTTGTGGTGATAAGTTTTTGTTTCTCATTATTACTTTTTACGGGAAATTGTGCCAAACAGATGGTTAAATACAAAAACCATTTAACAAGTAGAAAGTCTGAAATGCCATTAAAAGAGACGGACTCTTGACCGTCGAAAGTACTAATAATTCGACACAAGAATTAAAACAAGTCAATAACTCGCATAGAGTTATAATTAGATTACAAATTGAGAAACAAGTGTTTCGACATGATGTTTCAAATCTTTCAGTTGCGCATCGAGAGCCTTGCCACCATCAGATAATGTGGCTATCTCTTGTTGAATCAACTTGGACTCTTTGGCCTTATTGATGGCAACTTGAACTTCTTGCGTTATGAGATCCTCTTTAGCCAAAAGGGCAGTCTTTTGAGTCTCCAACTCAAGAATCCTCGCTTGGTATTGGGCGATAGTGGAATCGATGTCTGCTACCTCCTGCTTAATGGTTGGAATTTCTTGTCGAAAAACCTGACGTTTAACTTTGAAAGCGGCCACTTCGTCAAGAAGTTGGTTACAATGAAGAGTTTTTTCTTCGAGTTTTTCCTAATCCAGTTTCCTCTGTTGAAACCTTGCAATGGTATCCTCCAACTAAGGCATTAATGTCTGAGAGAAATCTTGGAACTTTGAATCAAGCTTGCCCAGTTTGCTGAGCAGTTCGCCTACTTCGACAACGATATTTTCATCCTGTTCCACAGCTTCCAGCAGATTCGTTTCCAAGACTTTATTGCAAAAATCTGCAAGAAGGTTTGCCTTCGATATGACTGAAGGATCCTCACTGGACACATTGGACGACTTCCCAGCGTTCCTTGAAAGAAGAACATCTTCCGCTAGAAGATCGAAAGCATCTAGAGGATTTGTCTTCTCGAGCAGATCAAGATCCTCTTGGCTGATGGCCTTGTTACCTCCAGAGGGAGGTTCCAATATAGTGGTGACAGGCTGGCCAGGTACCACTGCAACAAATTGACTTGCAGGAATTACAGGATCCACTTCACTTTCATCAGTCGAAGTATCCTCTTCTTCATCCTCTTCAGGCTCATTTGGGGTTGAACTTCCTGACAATCTTCATGTATTGAAGATTCTTTCCATTGATGATTCTCCCTGTCACTGTTCCAAGCTGAGCGTCTGATACAACACCAGATTTTGTCTTCTGGATAGCCCTTCAAGAGGCATCCTTGATACAGAATCTCAGAGATTAATCTTCCAAAAGGAACTTGTCTTCTGGATTCTGTTTGGCTTTTCCTGATAGCCCAACACATGTGGTGCATCATGTATCTTGGAAAGTTGATTTTCTACTTTTTCATCAGAAAGTACAGAAGCACTTTATGATCAACAGACAGAGTGTCTGTTCCTCCACCTTTCTGATGCATACTATCCAGTATGATCTTCAAAAGCATCCTATGCTCAGGATGCATGTCTACCAACTTATTTGAGGGTCTTCCTTCAAATAAGAGTTTGTTGTAGATACCCATCCACTCACCCTTCTTGTCCACATTCCATTGAAATTTTCCTTCATTAGTTACCCTGCAAGCTCTGGCAACTATTTCTTCAGTAATAAGGATTGGAATCCCCATCACAACAGACCTTATTTCTAGACCTTTGTACGGTCTCAAACCCATTTGCTTTCTCGTCTTGCCAGCCAAAGAGGGGTTGTTCATGATTGCAGCTGTTTCTTCGATGGTAGCGTCGTCCTTGTCAAACACTTCTGCTCTAACCCAGAGGTCTCTAACCAACTCTTGATATGTTGGTCCATTCAACATACCAAAATAACTCATCATTCCTTGTGATAAGAAATGAGAAGAGACATCTATACCATGCCTAATCAGGGAACCGAAATCCACTGGAGATTCAACTTGAACTTCCAAAGTCTCTTTGATAATGTTCATGGTCCTGGGTTTAATCACGTAAGACTTTCCGGTTTTGATTATCACACCAGATTGAATAAGATCACTTGCCATTTGTAAGGTTTCTAGGTTTTGATTTAGAGAACAAATTTTTTTTCAGAGACTGAAAACGAGAGAGATGTTCAGAGAAAAAATCAAAGTGTGAAAAGTGAAGTGAGTTGTGTGTGATTGTTATTTATAGTGAAAGAATAGAAAACCGTTTGGAAAGAGAAGGGAAGAACAAACAAGAGTAATAAAGACTAGTGAGCATGCAGGCGTAAAAGTGTTGGGAAGACGCGGGGGTTACTTGTTAAACGTAATAAAATCATTTCCCTTTGAGTTCTTACCCAATACAGACATGCCACGTCTGAGAACTAAAAAAGTAACTCTCACCGTAGTGGGGGAGGTGTTACTGAACTCAACAGTCATGCTTCCACTAATACGAGCTTCTTGAGAGTCTAAGATTCCTTAACAGAGTCTGAGTGTCTTCAGAAGCTTGTGTTCACCAGAGTCTCCAAAAGAGAGTCTGATTCTCAATTAGCTTCTGAGTATCTTTCAGAGTCTGAATTCTGTTTTCAGAAGCGCACATTAACCAGAGACATAACACATGTTCAAATTTTTCTTTATAAAATCAAATCTTTCAACAGACAAAGGTTTAGTAAATATATCAGCCCATTGATGATCAGTATCAATGAATTGAATATATAGAATTCCTTTTTGAACATAGTCTCTTATAAAATGATGTTTAATCTCAATGTGTTTTGCTCTTGAATGCAGAATTGGATTCTTAGATAAACATATAGCTGCTGTATTATCACAATAAATTGGGATACATTTTTCAGTTATTTGATAATCCTCAAGCTGATGTTTCATCCAGAGTAGCTGCGTACAACAACTAGCAACTGAGATGTATTCTGCTTCTGCTGTAGACAAAGCAATAGTTGCTTGCCTTTTACTAGCCCAGGATATCAGATTCTCTCCCAAAAATTGACAATTTCCACTGGTTGATTTTCTTTCAATCCTGTCTCCAGCATAGTCAGCGTCACAGAATCAAACTAGCTTATAGTCATAGGATTTCTTGTACAGAAGTCCAAGATTAGTAGTTCCTTTCAGATATCTAAAGATTCTCTTAACAGCTGTTAAGTGAGATTCTCTAGGATCTGATTGAAACCTTGCACACAGACATACACTGAATAAAATATCTGGTCTGGATGCAGTTAGGTATAACAAAGAACCTATCATATCTCTATACAGCTTTTGGTCAACTTTGGTTCCTTGATCTTCTTTGCTCAGAGTGCAGGTTGGATGCATTGGAGTGTTCATTTCTTTGAAGTCCTCAAGATTGAACTTCTTCAGGAGCTCTTTAGTGTATTTGGACTGATGAACATAGACTCCATCATTGCATTGGTTGATTTGAATTCCTAGAAAGAACTTCAATTCTCTCATCATGCTCATTTCGAATTCATCCTGCATTACCTTAGAAAACTCTTTGCAAAGTGAACTATTAGTTGAACCCAAAATGATATCATCAACATAAATTTGAACAATAAGAATGTCCTTCTTCAGAGTCTTTCTGAATAGTGTAGTGTCAACTTGTTCTCTTTCAAAATCATTTTGAATTAAGAAATTACTTAGTCTTTCATACCAAGCTCTGGGAGCCTATTTCAAGCCATATAGTGATTTCTTCAATTTTTAAACATGCTCTGGATGTTTTAAATCTTCAAAGCCAGGAGGTTGTTTGACATAGACTTCTTCAGAAATGACACCATTAAGAAACGCACTCTTAACGTCCATTTGATACAAGATTATGTTGTGATTGACTGCATAGGAAAGAAGTAACCTGATTGCTTCCAATCTTGCAACTAGAGAAAATGTTTCTGTGTAATCAATGCCTTTTTGTTGACTGTAGCCCTGCGCAACAAGTCTGGCCTTGTTTCTGATTACTTCTCTTTGTTCACCAAGCTTATTTATGAACACCCATTTAGTTCCAATAATGTTCTTGTGTTCAGGCTTAGCTACTAGATCCCACGCTTCATTCCTTTTGAATTGATTAAGTTCATCTTGCATTGCCAGAATCCATCCGTCATCTCCAAGTGCTTCTTCAATAGTAGTTGGTTCAATAATAGATAATAATCCCAAGGCAGACTATTCTTGACTGAAATACGATCTAGTTCTTCTGGGACTATCTTTATTGCCAATTATTTGATCCTCAGGATGTGAAGACTTGTATTTGAATGAATGTTTGGATTGACTAGCTTGCTGAGAACCATCTTGAGCTTCTTCAGAAGCTTCTTCATTAGGAACTTCAGGGGATGCTCCAGCTTCTGAAGTATCTTCAGATTCAGGAATCTGATCAGATTCTTAGTTGATATCAGAATCTTGAGATCCTGCATAACTTTCATCTTGCTCTAGAGTTTCACTTCCAGGCACTTTGTCATCAAATCTGACATGCATAGATTCTTCAACACATTGTGTTTCTGAATTATACAGTCTGTATGCCTTAGATCGTCCAGAGTAACCTAAAAAGATTCCCTTCAGAGCTTTGGCATCAAATTTCTTTAGATAGACTTTATTGTTCAGGATATAACATGTACATCCAAACTGATGAAAATAAGATATGTTAGGTTTCCTTCCTTTAAAGAGTTCATATGCTTGTTTTGTTCAACAGAGGTCTGATATAGATCATGTTCTGAACATAACATGCTGTATTTACTGCTTCTTCCCAAAAAAGTTTAGCCAGACTGTTCTCATGGATCATGGTTCTAGCCATTTCTTGTAAGGTTCTGTTCTTTCTCTCTACAACTACATTTTGTTGTGGAGTTCTAGGTGCAGAGAATTCATGAATAATTCCATGTTTTTCACAGAAAACCTCAAAAGGCTCATTTTCAAATTCTCCTCCATGATCACTTCTGACTTTCAAAATTTTCAATTCTTTTTCAGATTGAATTTGGATGCAGAATTTGCTAAACACAGAATATGAGTCATCTTTAGTTTTCAGAAACTTAACCCCACTCCATCTGCTGTAATCATCAACAATGACTAGTCCATACTTACTTCCACATAAGGATGCAGTGCTATGTGGTCCAAATAAATCAATGTGAAGGAACTCCAAGGGTCTGGATGTAGAAACAATTTCTTTAGGTTTAAAGGAACTCTTAGCAATTTTCCCTTTTTGACATGCTCCACAAAGAGTATCTGAATGATAGTCAATGTCTGGTAAGCCTTTGACTAGTTGCAGCTTGCTAAGCTTAGAGATTAACCTCCAGTTTGCATGTCCCAACCGTCTATGCCACAACCATTTCTTATCACCCATTGACAAAAGGCAAACTACATTTTGATCAGTCAGTTCAGAGAACTTTATTTTGTAGACATTGTTTCTTCTCTTTCCCTTGAAGACTATGGATTGATGATCCTTATTAACTACAGTGCAGTTGTTCTTATGCTCAGTAGATTACGTCTAAGCCCATCAACAAACCACACATTACTAATAGAGATTAGAGAGTTATCAATGGTTCCAGTACCAATGATTTTGCCAGTCTGGTTTCCTCCAAATCCCACGGTTCCTCCCTCTTTCATGGTTAGGGTTAGGAACATAGACCTTTCTCCCGTCATGTGACGCGAGCAACCACTGTCCAGGTACCAAGCCTTCTGCTTTTCTAGTCCTTTTAGACATACCTGCAGCATCAACAATTTCAGACTTAGGTACCCATATTCTCATGGGTCCTCTTGGGTTAGTCCTTGAACCATTGAATTCCTTTCGTAAGGTGTGTCTTAAAGTCATTGGCATTGTTTTCCTCCACACTTTGGGTTTAGAACCGTTCAGTTTAGGATCCAACTTACCTTTCACAGTTTCTCTTCTTTGAAACTTAAGCTTTTGTTTTTCAGACTCTGGCTTCTTCAGAGTCTGTTTATCAGACTCTGAAATTTTTAGAATCTGAATCATTGAAGCCTTAGGTTCAAAGTTTTTCAGAACTTTTGACTTTGCATTCTGAGATTTTGACTTAGTTAAAACTTTAGAACTTGAAGTTATAGGTTCTGAATGAGTCATTGTGTTGACTTCATCAGACTCACTTACAAAGTGATTTTTCAATGCTTCTCTGGCCCCGTCAGGACCAGGTTTCAGAATCATTTCATTTGAGCTACCTCCAATGAATCCAAGACCTTGTCCTCTGTTCTGATATGTGTTATAGATCATGGATGCTACCCTAGATCTATCAATTCCAGTAGCAATAAATTCTTGTAAAGCAATATCTTTCTCACTCAAGTATTTACAACTACACTTCTTGATCAATAAAGAATCATTTTCTTCTTTTAAACTTTCTAACTCCAACAGAGTTGAATTATGCCTTTTCGACAGCTTATCAAGCTGCTGTTTGACTTTCTTCAACTCAGTGGTTTTAGCTTTAAAATGGCCAAGAAGTTCTTTGATAGAATCTACTAATTCAGATCTTGTGAGTTCAGAAAATACCTCTGTTTCACTTTTAGAGTCTGCATCTGATTCCGCATCAGGTGCCTCCTTTACTGATTCAGTTGTAGCCATTAAGCCAACAGACTTTTCTTGATTTGCTTCTTAAACTTGCTTGACTTAAAGGTTGGCCTTTTTGACTTGGATTTTTCTTTCTGCAACTCTGGACAATCAGCAATAAAATGCCCAGGCTTCTTGCAGTTGAAGCAACCTTTTTGTTCCTCCTTTTTGAAACCCTTAGAAGGGATTTTAAGAGGGGTTTTTCAAAATTTTAATCCTCTTTGCGGAAGAAATCCCATTGAAACGGATCTTGATTAAATCATTAATCACAAATCAAACACATACTTAAACAATTTAAGGATTCATGTGTTTACCTCTTGAAGAGAAGAACCTTTGTAGTAGAATTGTTTTTGATCACGAGCAAAGCAAAGTAGCGATGCCTCTACTTAGTCCACACGAACAGAACTTCTCTGATGACCGGTGCTAGCCAATTCCAACGAAGATTCAAAGAGAACAAGGTTTAGAGAGCGGCGGCTAGGGTTTCACAACTTTTGTGAATTAGTTTAAGCACTCACAAAAAGTTAGTAATGCTTCAGCACAAGGGTTCTATTTATAGAATCACTTGTGTGGCCAGCAAGACAACACTTAAGTACACCGTACCTTACGGTGCACCGCGTTTCTCTATTTCTTTTGTAAATTAAATAATGAAGTCATATTAAATTATTTAATTACTAATAAGTCTTACTTATTATTTTATAAATAAGTCTCACTTATTATTTTATAAATAAGTCTTATTTATTTCTCTCATTTATCTGTCCTTTGTGTGTGACCCTATAGGTTCTCGTAACGTTGGCAATAATATTAAATCACATCTATAATATTATAAATAGTGAGCGGTATCTAGCAACACATCACTGCTACCCAAGTGACGAGAGTGTCATGTGATCTGACGAAACCTTTCTGTGATAATGTTCATGTGTATAATTACCCTTTTGCCCTCATGTCTATATTGAACACAAGGCATAGCATGTCACCCTTGTCCAGTTCAATATTGGGCCCTTAGACATTTCTCCTGTTATGTAGGAAGGGCAAATTCCATCTAGGTCACTCAAGTCCCTTAGCATGATTCGTGGAGTACCAATCAACCAACTTTATAGTTATCTTGTTACAGACAACGTTTGAATGGTGACAAAGCACTCGACTCCAACATCTAGGGTACATAGTGGTTTCAGGTCAAAGGGTGGAATACACCACTATCACTATGAGAATATCTTATGACACTTTTCATAACTTTTACTATGTAGTATTCTCATGGTGGGTCAATCCAATATAAATATTACTCCTAAGATTTATATCTATGTGAAGACTTAATAACTCTTTATCCATGATATGTGAGATGTGTTCATCAGTCTATCCACATAATAGTCTCTATGCTTTAATGATATCCCACTTCACAATAAAGCTTGACTACGGATACTTTTAGAATAGTGTCCTTATGTTTAATGGTGTCTCACAATTAAGTTATACTTAATGTTCCATTAAATGGACTAACTATTCTAAGGACTTTGTTATTTTGAATTAAAACAAAATCAACAAAGAAATGCCTTATTATTATTATTATATATTCACAATATATATTTATATCAATATCATGATACAAAGCCAAACTCATTAAATATAGATTGACTATTAGGGCTTACTCCAACAATCTCCCACTAGCACTAAAAGCCAATCAAATATTAACTCAATATCTATTGTGTCAAGTGTTAGCATCAAGCAAACTCTGGGTATGATACTATTCTAGTAGATAAGGAACCCTTTCCTATGTTGGTAGGTTACACTACTTTCAATTTCCACTTTTGATCTTCTATCAAAAGAAATTGAATTGTCAAAGTATACATTTGGATAATTGGTGAGATCAAGTTTTCATTGCTCGCAAGATTAAACCAATTTTACCTCAGATGAGATCAATGGAATCCACAACGCAAGAAACATATGTTTTCACTCAGTTATGAGCTAAACAATCTAAATCATATATATTTGACATCTGTAATAGAAACAACAACTATCTGTAGCTTGTACTTTTACAAATTTCATAGTTGATATCCTAGCATAACATTTATTCCAAATTACGATTTGGATATACTGTACACCGATATGAAAGTCAACATCATTGTAACTTATTTACAATGTTTCTCTCATCTGTGTTAAAGAAACAATCCATAGTCCTTTAAGACATCCAAGGATATTCTTGAATGTATTCTAGTGTCGAACACTATAATCAATTTTGGTACATATTGAAAATAATTTTTCTAACCATGTCTTACATGTGTAGATAAATTGTTTTGGTAACTAGTATGTCATCCACATACTCCACGAAACTAATATCAATGCTCCCACTAATCTCCTTGTGTGCACAAGATTTCTTTATTAATCAAGGTTTTCATAAAACTTCATTAATAAAACAAATAATTCAACTTCATGAAGCTTGTTCCAATTCATACATGAATTTTGTAATATATATACCTTTCTAGCATCCTTTGGATTAACAAAACCCTGCATATATGTCAAATACATATATAAGGTCATTCTAATTAAAGAATGCAACGTCGTTATCCATCTCCTAGAATTCATATTATATAACAATGACAATTAGGATCGTTAGATTTAAGAATTACGATGATGTAATAATTTCGTCATGATTTGCATCATGAGTTGCATGAAACCTTCTACAATCAATCATATCTTAAAAGTATTCATAATACCATCCATGTAAGTTTTCTACAAGAAAACTCACATTCATCTTATGAGTCATACTCATTTGGATGATATAACCAATATCCATATATGGTTTGTGTACATGGCTTCTTTATAAGATCCCATGGCATATAGCAACTTCTCAAAGTTCAGGCCATTTACGACCTTCTAGTAAGTCGGGGCTCATCTTGCATGAACATCATATCACCTTGTCGAGTAATGACAAAATCATGTTCCTCATCCTAGTGATATGACATATCAGACTCATCTAGATCTTGTGCTACTTGAACTGGTGATTTAACAACAACCCTTTGTTGAATCAATTTGTGTTCCATTATTAGAGAGACGTGTATTTTGTGGCACTTGACTTAATTCAAGTTCTACATCACTCCCACTGGCTCTTGCAGAGCCATACTCGTTGAAAACGAATACTCCAGTTCCAGCGACAAACAACTTTTGTCAAGGAAGAAGTTGTAGAAATAGTATCCTCTAGTTTCCTAAGGGCACCTCCACAAGTGTACATTATTTAATGTTGAAGTTTAGTTTATCTAATAAACCATATAACCTCAAATTATCATAAAGTCAAAACTAGGTACTCTTACCTCCATATCTAATATGTTGTCTTTATGATTACTCAATTAGAACTTGTTATGGGTGAAGAAAAACTGTAATTTACTTAATTTCAAGAGTCTTGAGTTATAATCAAACTATTTTTGATCGATTCATGTCAGACATGAAGCGATATAAATAATCATTATACTCATTAATCAAGCATTTACCATCACGACTTACTTGTATGGTCTTTATACTTTTCAAACTTATTCCTTTTACTTCATTGTTAAAATCTTTGAACAATTTCAATGTTTTCTTCTTGAATCGTGTCAAATACACTTTGCTTATCTACTAAATGATTTAGTAATGTTAGATGAAGTAATAGAAACAAAATATCTAGCAAATATGTTTAGTTCTCCATATACATCTCATATGTATATAAACTCAAATAGACTACGTATCCTTTCACCTTTGTTGGTGACCGGTATACTAATCTATTCTGATAGGTGAGATCACATCCTTCAAATGATATAAAATCAAATGAGTCCAATAGTCCATATTCATGGATTTTGGAAATGTGAATCACACTTGTTTGTACCAAACAGTGATGCTAATGATATACAAAATGTTCTAATCTTATTTGATCCTTTTCTCATATGTTATAGACCAGCTTATCAAGATCGTGAAATTCAAATCCATTACTTGATTAGCATACTTATATAGGAAACAAAATTTGCATAATAGGACAATGTTTGTCTATTATTTAACTACACAATCATTTTCTTGTCAATACAAGATTTATGATTTAATGCTTCTATTTTATATGGAATTTAATAACGTTTATTTGGTTCCATATCAAGTTAAATTTAAGTCCAAACATTAACTCCTATGTCATTGAAACAATTTGTTTCATTCTAGACGTAAGTGGACTTCACTTATAGTTAATGTCCCGCTTCTTTAAAACTCTCTATATTTCAACAAATATGAGATTAATCATCAAGTATCATATACTTATAATGCAGAAGTAGAAATTTAACTTTCTATAACTATATGAGCAAATAAGAAGTCGTACTTCTATTTTACCTCTTTAACAGTTTTTCTCATTCTTAAGAACAATTCTTAATTTTGTACCAATTCAGAAACTCTTTCCTTAAGATTTTGTTCTTCATAAGAACATTTAACAGTATAATAAAATGCATATGCTAAAGAAATTCTAAATACAGAAAATAAATAAAATAAATGTATCATGATTGAAAAAACATATTTAATTAGGTCTTTAATTAAATATGCTCCCACTATTTTATTCAAAACAAATGACCTTTAACATTTGATTCGGAAAATCACATTGGAAGATTTTCTAGTGGGTTGAAATCCATATTTCACTTCGTTTTGAGTCAGCGGGGGCTGATCACCCAAAACTTAGCTATTTAGGTAGGAACTCCTTCCAATTATATCTCATACAACTTTCAAATCATTTGGGTGAATAACTCTTTACTCTAATCTATCATATGGATGTTCCCAAACATTACTTCTAAATTTATTTTAATCACATTAAAATAATTTAGTTAAGTTGGACCCAAAGAATAACAGTCGGGTAAATGGAAATACCGCACCGCAACTTACTAGTATAGAAAGTGCACTTCACGGAGGCAAAACCTACACATTTCGATATTAGTCTTGAAGGGTGTCATCCTTTGGAAAACAATTAACTTAATATTCTTTTGAAGTAAATATATATTTTAATCTTGTTAAAATAATTTAGATCCAAAAATAACAGTCAGTAAATAGAATTACCGCACCACAACTTACTAGTATAGAAAGTGCACTTCACGGAGGCGAAACCTACACATTTCGATATTAGTCTTGAAGTGTGTTATACTTTTGAAAACAATTTACTTCATATTCTATTTGAAGGATTTTTATTTAGTTTAATCTCATTGACATGTGTATCTCATACACGCGTCTTTAAAGATGCATGACATTCATGCTCATAGTGCGCTAACTAAACATACTTTTCATGCATCACATACATAAAATAATAAACTAGGTAGTATGGTTATGACCTCCTATCGTGTAAGAATTAAATAAACTATTTTATTACAATTCTTTGACCCACGAGCAAGCTTCAAAAATTTCTCCATCGAAATCATCTTTTGGTGTTGTCTTCTCTTCAAATTGAGCATTTACATTATTTAACACACTTAAATAAAATAAATAAAGTAAACCACGACACGCAGGCCGTATTTAAATAAAATAAATCACGACACGCAGGTCGTA